>OZ012698.1:27788612-27843612 GCA_963942565.1 Maea johnstoni | reverse complement strand
TCATATTATAAAAAAAATTAAGAATTTTATGAATTTTATATTGAAATTTTACCAGCCAAGACCTTGACTCAAGAGTGTTGACATATCTCTGATTTGGGATGAAAATTAATTGAAACGAATACCAGCAAAGTACCTGGCTCACTCAGAGACTCATTGGGAAAACATGATTTGTAATAAAAATTGACTGAAATGTTTGAAACAAGCTGTTGTATGAGGAGTATTAATCAAAATATCTCCTACCAAGACCCTCAAAACTGGGGACTCAAAACATGATTTCTCATGAATACTGATGGCAATATTTCCTGCCTGAACCCTCTCTCAGGGTTTAAAAAACAAGGGATTAGAAATGAATATTGATTGAAGTAACCCTAAAGTAGACATGGACAAGAATTTAAACCCTAATGTACCCCTCTGGCTTTAACCAGTGAGACAAGCCTAGCTACAATAACTTAGATATGAAAAATGCATTTACAATATATTTAAAATAGAGTTGCTGGTAAAGTTCTTATTGACATATATCCTTCAAATATTTTCCCAATTTTGCTTTTACCTGCCAAAATTTCTCAACCAAATTGTCAGGCTGCTTATGGCCACAGTGAGCAATAATGGGTTAACTTGACTTCAGGTTGCCTTGTACCATAACAAGAAGAACAGTGAGACAAGCCTAGCTACTAAGCTATACTGTATGTTGCCATACTAACGAATCACACATACTCTAGAGTATGTGGCTTACTACTGGTCATTTAAACATACAAATAACACACAAAAGGGTATTACATACATATTCACACTATTCAAATTATTGTACCCCAGTGGCATCTTTTCTCAAAGAAGGACAATTACCATGGGAACGTGAGAAGCACTCTTGCCCTCCCCAGGTTGGGAGGGTACCACATTGTGAATGCATCAGCTACAGGTTGTTGTGATCGCCAAACAACCTGTCAGGGTGAGGGCAACAAGTTGTGGAGGATTTGCCAGCAGCTCTGGACATGCAATCTAAGAGGTGAGCAGTACGGAGACCTAGGAGTTCAGGTAATCTCTCTTTTTCTCTCTCTCTCTGTCTCTCTGTCTCTCTCTCTGTCTCTCTCTCTCTCTCTCTCTCTCTCTCTCCTCTCCTCTCTCTCTCTCTCCTCTCTCTCTCTCTCTCTCTCTCTCTCATAAGAATCAGACTACATTTTTCATTAAAAAAAAAATTCTTTGCACTAAGTCCCTTCCTAAAAAGTAGAAAAGAGGCCAGTTATGATGTAAAAATAAGTGGATGCAATTGAAATTCTCGTTCTCTCTCTCTCTCTCTCTCTCTCTCTCTCTCTCTCTCTCTCTCTCTCTCTCTCTCTCTCTCTCTCTCTCTCTCTCTCTCTCTCTCTCTCTCTCTCACTACATAATTAGCAGGTGCTCTCATAAGTGTATACGTTTATCAATCGATTCAAGGTTGCAGTCATATAAGAACTAGCACATTTGTGTGTCGCATTAAGTTTGCATGTCCAAATATTAATCACCTTTGGTGCAGAAAAGTGAGACAGTACCACAGCTTGTACAGGCCTGCGCCATGAGCAACTTTAGATTCTCAACAATCGGTTAACCTGCCATTGAGAGGGTGAACGATTCAATCTCCCATGATCCTTTGCATGTAATGTAAAAACACAGGTGTAGTAGCTATTTCATCGCCATAACGACAGGTATCTCAACAGAGTCACATCTACTCCAGGTACCCGTTGGGTTGCCAGTAAAATACCTCAACACACACACAAGTATTGATCCTTGGGTGCTAGGTATAGGCATTCTCAGCATATCTGCCATCATAACAGTCAGGGTTAAGAGGAGGAGGAGGAGGAGGAAGGTGAGTGAACAGTATTTTAAAGGCTGGGTGCAGTGATAATAATGGTAATAATAATAATGATAATAATAATAATAATAATAGTAATAATAATCATAATGATAGTATATATATATATATATATACATATATATATATATATATATATATATATTATATATATATATATATATATATATATATATATATATATATATATATATTATATATGTAAATATACAGGGCATCCCAAAAAAAATGCAATCCTCCCCTTTTCCAAATATTTCTTCAAAACAGCTTTAGTAACATCACAATGACTTCATGGTTGAAGAGAATAATATCCTAGAGATAACCTGTTGTAGTTTCAAGCAAATCTGATCATCCACACCAGCGGATCCACACCGGTGCTTCCGTGCCAAGTCACCGCTCATTTCAAAAACTGGATGTTTGGCACCGGTCAAATCCGTGAAATGATCGCTGCCTGTGCACACCACCACTTAGACAGCCATTTAGAGGGCATGATGCCCCGAATAGACTTCCTTAAAACCCACCTGGAACGGGTGGATTTAGGAAGAGAAAGACAGTCAACTCAGCATTGTTCTTGCTGTCTGGTCCGACATCATTAGTCTCCATGGGGATAAGGACGGCAGATATTGGCCGGTAGAGATAGTAACTCCCTGTGGAGATGACTATCATTCCCGGAAAACATGGCAGCATGATTGTACTCACCGCTAGGAGCGCTGGTAAACAACCATCGTTGGAGTGTTGCAAGTCATTCCACAGCTAGACAACTGAAGTCACCTCTTCACTTTAAATTGGAAGATGACCTAGAGAACTTATATGTATGTACCTACGTACGTAAATGTATATGCTTTACTAAAGTGCTTGTAGTTATTGGTCTCTCGCTACATATCCAATCTTTTCTTCATCTAAGCCATACCTTAATATCCCGGGGAATACTAAGCGAGTGTGGCACCCTGGGGATGTGTGTATCTATCTGTGGATACCATTCGTGTAAATGATCCCGTGGCCCTCTTTTGTTCCGAACGCCCTGCTCTTACTCTACCTCTTTTTCTTCTTTCGCCTAGAATCATTATGCTTTTTCATCATTCATCGACAATAACAAAGGATCACTTTTGGTAAGTGTTATAGCCCAGAGTGGCTTATGTGGCCCTGTGTGTCATGACGCCCTCATTCACTCACTCTATTAGGTCAGTTTTCGTGATTTTGTCGAAAATATGTTTATGTGCACGCAGATTTGGCATTGTAAATATAAAAGTGGTTTTCTGCGAGGGGACCCATTCAATATCCCAGACGCCATTTTTCATTACGTGCTGCGGAGCGGCTGGAAAAGTGAAACGTTTGCAAATGTAACAATCTGAACACACCCAGAGCATGTTTTTACTAGTAAGGAAAATTTGCCGGAGAAATCTGAGAGACCGTTAAATTAACGACTTCTAAAAGCATATATATATTTACTATTGTCTTTTTATTTGCAAAAGCATAAAGTGGGGAGATCGGAAAGGTTTTTTCAGTTGTTTTGGCGCTCCTAATCTCTTAATTGGTTTCTAACGACATTCGAGTGATCTGTATACGGGTGGGGCCATCTTAGTTAGCATATACTGGATGATTATGGATCCACATGTTGACACGATAAGGTAGGGGGGGGGGGTTGAATTCATTTTGGGACCTATCTAAATTTGGGGGGTTATTAATAAAAACGGCCAAATAGTAAATAACAAAAAATGTTTCGGTATGTTAAGCACGATCCCAAATCATTTATATGAATCTGTTTTTACATGCCCTAAATAACATGAATTGGCGGCCTCATTGATAGCATGTTGGCTCGGAGTCTCAGAGGTCGCAGGATCGAATTCAATTGAAACTATTTTTATTTTTGTTTTTGGCAAGATGGTTTATTTCTAGCTTCCAAATGCTTCGGATGTCACTTAAATCCGTAGGTGCAGTCGGCAAGTTGAGAATTTCATCAAGAAAATATATAGTTTAATGGGTGTAGTAATGCCTAGCCTTCACATAGAACATGAGATCTGTTAAGTGGTCAGATTGTTGCTTTCAACAGAAAAAATAACTTAAGTGATAAAGTTGAGAATTTCTTCAAGAAAATATATAGTTTAATGGATGTTAATATTAATTTAAATATGTAAATGAAGGATATGTTCCCGATGATGTTGGTATTGTCACTTGCATGCACACTTGCTGCCCATACCTATTACTCAATGCAACTTCCATCCATTCACCTTCTATTTGCTCTTTCATACGTCCCCCACCTTTTGATCAGTGCCCTATTTATGCACCTTCCACCTGTACTATGGGCTTGGATACGTGCGCCCACAACCCACTTTTGGGCGCACGGATCCTTATTACACTGTCCTTTTTCTACTCACCCTGCGGCCTTAATAAGCGACCTGCGACAATACTTGCCTTCCCCCTCTCTGTAAGTGTACTGTCCTCCCAATACCCCTTTCAACGGGGCCCCGTCTGGTTATACTAGTATAATGATTGTAGGATTATAGATAATGATTTTTACAAAGACTGTCTATAACCATAAATGCGTGCCGTAAATATTGGAGGAATAGATGTTAATCAAGAACAGTGATAAGATTAACCCTTCTAATGCTGAGGCTACTTTCCTCCGGAGCACAAGAACGGAAAGACCTTTGTAAACTATCTAAACTCTGTCGTGTTGGTATTCATTCAGGATTGCTCGCGCTGAGCATTTTAAGATGAGTACCCGTGTGCCAGGGATTCAGTCATTATTCAGTTTTTTCTTTCATTTTTTGTATAGGCAAAAGTAGCCAGCAGCATAAGGTTTAACAATCTCTAGGCATACAATCAACTGTAAGCATCGTGTGCCACTCTCCACGATTATATTCAAACCTCTAGTTTGCAACACATACAATGTAATATTGGGCCAAGCAACAAATATAATGCTGACCGAAACAGCTGCCACCAAAAGCATAAATCATGTCTATCCTGTTTGGCAACTCTTGCTTCTCTCAAAAGAATAACTTAAAAATACAGCAAAAGGCATGTAACATATGGTATTGTGACACAGGCGAAGTACAATGCTTGTTTTCCAGTACTAGGTTTTATCGATATTGCAATAATCAAAGTCTGCATAGTTCTATGGCAAGCTGATGTTATCAAAAATGTACGAAAGCCTATTAGGACCACTGAGAATAATGTAAATATGTATATATATATATATATATATATATATATATATATATATATATATATATATATATATATATATATATATATATATATATATAAATAAGTATGTATGTATGTATGTATGTATGTATGCATGTATGTATGTATGTATGTATATATATATATATATATATATATATATATATATATATATATATATATATATATATATATATATATATATATATATATATATATACGTGTATATATATATATATATGTATATATATATATACATGTATATTATATATATATATATATATATATATATATATATATATATATATATATATATATATATATATATATATATATATATATATATATATATATATATAAAGTATAATGAAACATAACCAGGAAAATTATGTAGTTAAAGACGCATGTTTATCCTTTGTTCAGACACGAATTAGTTTGCCTCACGCGTGTAAAGTGTGATTGACAAGGCTACACGAGCGAGGCAGTCATTGGCTATCTATTTTAAGTAGCTGTTCGCAAATCGAAAATAAAAATGGGAACGAGGATCTTGAAGTGAATCTTTTTTTAGATTTTCGGATTTATAGGGAAAAAAATATAAACAATTTTTCAGTGGTCCTAATATGCTTCCGTATTGATGGCCGATTGGACTACTCAAAAACAAGTACTAGCAAATGGGATATTTCAAGGAGGATTTTGGAGGTATTTACTATCCCCACCATGTGGGGATATTGAATGTGTAGTGTAATATGTAAGCAATCACTACAATTTCAGAAATAAAGAAATATTTTACCAATAAATTAGGCTTTTATTATAGAAAATCCATTGAAAAGATCAGTAGTGAGTAATGAGTGGTTTTGGGCTTTTGGGGGACGCTCAAGGCCCCCGCCTTCTAATACCAGAATCTACGGTGATCGGTGGCCATTTTCAGTTTGGGCACCAGTCAAAATTAGGACTGGATCCGCCCCTGATCCATAACAAAGCTGTGAGGCAAAGTTTGACCCCTCTATCATTTCACTCCAACACAAGGTAAATTTCCTGCATACTGACCAAGCAGTATAGCCTGGTTCTCAGGCTGTATTAGGTATAGTGCCCCCACCAACTCAGGTCAGATCAGTGAAACAGCCAGATATCAAAGACTTGTAGCAAGTCTAAATAAGCAGGTGAAGCTGCTATTTTTAGCATAAGGCTCTGGGTGCTCAGGCTAGCTGACTCCAAAACCAGTCTTCACCATAGGTTTTACATTGCGTTGGAGTGAAATGATATAGGTGTCAAACTTTGCCTCACAACTTTGACATGAATAATCGGATTTGGTTGAAACTATAACAGTTTATCTCTAAGATATCATTCTCTTTAACCATGAAGTCATTTTTGAAGTTACTTAAGCTATTTTGAAGAAATAATGAGAAAAGGGGAGGATTGCATTTTTTGGGGGATGCCCTGTATATATATATTCATGTATATATGTGTGTGTGTGTGTGTGTGTGTGTTGACCCAGACGTTCATTATCATCACCTGGCTGTGACAATACTCCTTTCAAAGCCTATCTAGACCTTTTGTTGGTGTTGAGCACCAGCTGGTCAGCCTATATCTCCACAATGTAGGTAGCTGCTCCACTATCACAAATACCATTTAACCCAATCATGCCTGTAGCAGCCAAAACTGCCTGACTGTTTTGAGGTTATCCCTATAACAAAAGCAAATTTCAGAAAATATTTGAAAAAGGGATGTTTATCGCAACATCATACACAACTCTCCTTCAATGACCTTGCAAATTCATGCTTGATTTATGCAGAAATTTATCAAATATTTGATGAAGATTTGTTGGTTATCATCTCTCGTTTTAAAACTGCTTGGAAAGATAAACTGGTCAGAGAAACCTTACCATTTCAGGGCGTTGCAGCTCTATGCTCCATTTTCAAGTTATTTTCAACAGAGATCAACCTTATTAACCCATTAATGGCTAAAAGTGATTCAAGAAACCATAGTGAGGAACTATAATACTTTATACATTACCTTAGGAATTGAAAATAATCTTACAAAATATTTGAAGTAGAGTTGTTGGTAGTGTTCCTATCAACATTTGCTTTAAAAATTTCATCAAATTGGCAGGCTGGCTTTGGCCGCTGTGAGCATTAATGGGTTAAACCCCTATGCTGCTTAGCAAGAGCTTTTCAATGAATAAACATGACAAGGTTTAGATGGTTTTCAAAAAGTTTTGCATCCTTGTGCTTAATGGATGAAAGTCGCCTTAGCAATGGAAGGGTTAAGATCTCCAGGCATGAATAGGTTAAATATGGTATCCTGTAGTCAGGGCCGTTTGATATGCAAATAAAGTCAGACTGAAAATATTGGCGTTTACAAGGTTATGCTGCCGGTGGCTAATTTGGCAAATACAAAATAATGCAAAAAAACCTGAAGAATGACTGAAACCCTGGCACATGGGTACTCATCTGAGAGTACTCGGCAATAGCTTTCAAATGAATACCAATATGACAGGGTTTCGATGTTTTTCAAAGATTTTTGCATTCTTGCACATTAGACGAAAGTAGTCTCAGCATTGAAAGGGTTAAGATCTGCAGGCATGAATAGGTTAAATATGGTCTGCCATAGTCAGGGCCGTTTGATATGCAAATTAAGTCAGACTGATAATGTTGGCGTTTACAAGGTTATTAAACAATCTCACATCACAAAAACCACCACCGACAAACGATGTGTACACGTTATTGATTTTAACCTGAGTTCCCACATAACCTGACCAGCAAACGACTGCATAATAGCGCCTACAGACCTGCAACCTTGGCTAGTCAATAATTCAAAATGTGTATTTTTTCTCTTATCCTGCAGGTGCACCAATGATCACCAGTGCCGTATAGGAACGACTACAACCAAACACACTCTATTCCAATGGAGGCACACTAAGAGAATCCATGCCAAATTGCTGAATGGATACTGAAGCCAGGAGGCCTACAATTGTCTGACAATTTTGATGAAATCTTGCAGCCTACGGCATATTCGGGAAATTATTTGAAGGAGAAATGTTAATCAGGACAATACAAACAACTTTCCTTCAAATATATTGTAAAATCACACTTTTGAATCCATGACAGTACAACATCCATCTCAAAGTGTATAGGTAAGCCGCTTGAACTATATTCATTAGCATGGATGTAAAATATGTTATACCAGCGGTGAGTAACTTATTCCAATGACTGAAGACGCATGGCAGCATAACATCCATGTTTACCCAGATAATAAACCTACTTCAATGACCTTTCTACCTAAGGCAGTACCAAATCTTTATTAACCCTTCCAATGCTGAAGCTACGTTCGTCCAAAGCACAAGGATGCAAAGATTTGTGAAAAATACATAAATCCAGATACGTTGGTATTTACTGGATAGCTCTCGCTGAGTACTTTCAGATGAGTACCCATGTGCCAGGGTTTCAGTAATTTCTCAGGTTTTTGCATCATTTTGAAATGACCTAATTAGCCTACAGCAGCATTAGGGTTAAAGCAGACCAGTAACTTAACATGCGTGCCTACAGCACCCTTAGCAAGGCCCTGCTTCTAGCCGTGGCAATTGTCGTCGCTCTAAAAGTATGGTTGACATTAAACCACCTCGGATATCACACAAGAATTTCAGCACAAGGTGTGGATAAGGCAGACTGGGACCTTAACTTATCGAGGTCAGTGTCAATTCCAAGTCGGAGGGATTTTAGCGGAAAATTAGAATTGCCAATAAAGATCTACGTGTATGAGTTGCCACCAGTCTTTAATACTGATATCAGCCGTTGTGTTACGAAGAAATTCGCAAGGGACAGATGTTGGAATTTTGGCAATGGAGGCATGGGACCAGAACTGTACCGGGACCGCCCCATATCCGTCCATGACACGCACCAGTTTGCACTCGAGGTCATTCTCCATCACAAGTTCCTCAACAGCCCCTATCGTACTTATAATCAGGATGAAGCGGATTATTTTTTCATACCTTATTACGGAGGCTTGGCTTGCTTTTGCTATCAAAGTAACCACAATGCTTCCATTGCAATGGTCGACCGATTTGTTCGGTATCTTGAGACCCTTGCTCCCCACCAGCAAGGGCGGCCCCATGTGATGGGCGTGGCTAAAATCGAGCGGGAGGAGGGGAGCAAATTCTGTCCCGTGCTCGCAAGGAACCTCGGTAACGTAACGCTGATTGGAATTGAACGGGAATCTCAGAGGTATATCCAGAAGGCTTACGGCATGTTCAACTATCCAATGATTGTTGCTCCTTATCCATCGTATGGCCATTTTATCCCGGGTTCATCCTCAAAAATCCCAGTAGCTATTAAAAATGTATTTGTATTCCTCGCAGCCGGAACAAGACGCTCAAATCCATTTAGGACGATCATTCTCGACCAGCTTCCGACCACTATGGAATCCTGGGAAACAAAAACCAGTCACGGTTCCATGAACGTAACATCGATAATGCTCGCCACTCCAGAATGTATGGGTAACCATAAGAACCTCACGATGAAATGGATGAAACATTCCGTGTTCTGTCTGCAGCCAGAAGGAGACTCACCGACGAGAAAATCCTTCTTCGACGCTGTGCTGAGTTTATGCATACCTGTATTGTTCACTTATAAACACAAAGTACGCTATCCGTTTGACCAAACACTAGACTATCCCAATTTCACCATCACTATTCCCAGAGAAGAGATTTCAAAGACTTCTATAGTGGAGATCCTGAAAAGGGTCGGTAATCGGGAGATCAAGGATAAACAAGAGGGACTCCAAAAGGTGGCGCCACTATTACAGTATTCTATATCCGATAAAACCCATCCACCAGGAATCCAAGATGACGCTTTCAAAATGATCTTAAAAGAACTGTCATATATGTCGAAAGCAGGGAAAAATCAACGTTAACCCTTTCATTTTAGCTAAGTGTCTGGTGGTAAAAAATATCAAGATTTTGTAATTGTGGAATGTATGTGAAATTATATCCATGATCATTTTCAAACAGTGAGTAATTTAATTTTTGTAACACAATCGTATGAATACATCAACTGTAACAGCAAAAAAATCCTTTCAAAATGTATTGCTTTTTAAGGCCTAGAAAAGGTGCTTGTTTCCTGTAACTGCAAAAAATAGGGTAGGTAGGTAGGTTAAGATATTTTTTTTTGAAAAAATGTGTTCCATGTATGTTTTATGTTGATTGGGAGTTGGAAGGGTGGAAAAAAACTTAAGGGTAGGGATTTTTAGGAGTGAAAACATTTTAAGGTCAGTTTACAGGAAACAAACAACTTTGTTTAGGCCTAATATTGGGTAAAGGAGACAACTGGTGCCTTTGAGCATGCGAGGTTCTATGTAATTCTTTCTCAAAATTCCAGGTTCGTCACTTACCTATTTGTATCATTAGCACACAAATGCTCTGAAAACTCAGACTAAAATTTGCTAAGGTGTGTATAATTAAAAAAAAAAATTGACAACGGTTAATAACACCAACTTCTGAAAAATATCTTTCAAAATATCACTTCGTTGTTGAGATATTTCTGCATGTGTCAGATTTCGGGGACATCTTGGATGTGAAAGGGTTACTGTGTTTTTCACACAAGGCAGACTCACCGCACCAGCAGCACTTTCTATTGATGTCACTTACCTGAAAAATACAAGAAAAAGAAACATAAATAAAATGAAAATTTGGCACTGTTTTTGACTTCATTAAAACTTACCAAATCAATTTACAAACCATCTAAAAATATTGTAATGTAATGAATGACTAAATCTTAAAGTAAATATTTCACCCCTATCCTCCTTGCTCCGCAGTAAAAATACATGGTATATAATAACTATTTGTTTTAAGTCCAGAGAAATATTTTTGCTTGAACTGTATCATGTGTATGTACAGCATGCAAAAGTGGAGTGAACTCTTATCCTAGTGTGCTCAACTATTTAGTTTTCTATTTTCACAATAGGTGGCAGCACCTACTGGTTCAGCACTCTGAGGTCACCCACTAAGTCGTTCGTTCACCTTCTGATCAATGGGTCTACAGGAAGAACACACTTGAGAATACTAGAATAGCAAGGCTCAGAGAATCTTACTGTGTTGATATGAATGAACTGGTCCACATAAGAAGTGTACACATAGAACTACTTTGATAGCAAACTAATAGCCATTGCAATTGGTTTTATAACGCCTTATTTCACACATCTTTTGAATTTTACTCTATTTCCTAAGCTAAGAATTCAAAGTTTTCACAGAAAGTGCAGTTCAGATGCAAATGGGTTAACCCATTAATGCTCAAGAGTTACTCTTGAAATTGCTGTCTGGATCTTTGATACTATTGAAAATAACTATAAAATGATTTCACAATATATTTGAAGAAGAGTTGTTGGTAATGTTCTGATCGACATTCCTCCTTTAAATATTTTACCAATTTTGCCTTGACCTGCAAAATGTAAACCAAATTATCAGACTGCTTTTGGCCACAGTGAACATTATTGGGTTAATCCTTCCAATGCTGAGGCTACTTTAGACCTAGGCACAAGGAAGTGAAGTTTTTTGAAAACTATCTAAACCCTGTCATGTTAGTATTCATTGGATAGCTCTAGCTGAGTACTCACAGATGAGTACCCATGTGCCAGGTATTCAGTCATTTTTTGAAGTTTTTTGCAGCATTTGTATCGGCCAAATTAGCCACCTGCAGCATAAGGGTTAACTTGACTTTAAGTTGCCTTGTACCGTACAAGAAGAACAGGCCATCATAGATCATGATTCCCTTCTCTCTCCCTGTCAAACAACCCCACAAGTATGAACATACACATCGCCTACACCACAGGTCTGTTTATAGGACCTCCAGGGAGAAACCAGTGGGCCCTCCTCTTCTGGAATGTGTAGAATTCTTTAGACTTAGCCATGCAAAAAAGTGGAGTGGACGGGGAGGGGGGGACTGATGGAATATATTTTTTACCCTTACAATGCTGAGGCTACTTACGTCCAAAGCTCACGGATGCAAAGATTTTTTTTAGGCATCCAAAAATAAAATAAAAAGATTTTTGAAAACCATCTGAACCCTGTCATGTTGGTATTCATTCGATAGATCTCGCTGAGTACTATCAGATGAGTACCCATATGCCAGGCTTTCAATCATTTTTCAGATTTTTTGCATCATGTTCTACTGGCCAAATTATCCACTACCAGTATAAGGGTTAAATATTCCAAAAACATTGCTTTGATATACAATTATACAATCTTTTTAATATTCTCAAATTTTGCTTTTTTTTTCAATAGAATATTTGTTATAGGTGTTAGTTAGACCTGAATTTTGCTGCAAATGTGGATGGTTGAAGTTCTTACTTTTGACACCAGAGGGATCCACACTGGTATGAGAAATACAACCCCACCATCCATCCCGTTTTTATTATGTATTGAGGAATGGTTTAGTAAGGGACGGGTGTATATTCAGAAAGAAGTGATGATTCTTCCGCCTTCAAGTCTGGAAGACATGCCAGTGACTATTAACAGCACAGATAACTTTTCCACTGTCTGGGATTCTCTTACACAACATCAAAAGCTACCTTAATGAAAAGCTGTCTGTTTATCTTGGCACTGCGTAATTCAATGCATTAACCTTCATGCTCAGTTTATCTGCGCCGTTTTTGCACTATTTTATAACAGTAGACCCACTTGAATGTTACATGAGAGCAAGTAGCACATATTAGTGGTAGGAGTTGAGTTTTTAGTGGTAGGAGGTGAGTTTTTACGGCCGTTGGAGTATTCACGGAATGATCTATCCGTCCCCCTTATTACATGCACGTTGGCTCCTGCTAGGCACCCATCCTCCTCTACCAAGGAACTTCACACGTCCCTGACTAGCCACACGACTGTGCAGAATGCCTGCTAACACGAACCATACCCATGTTCTACAATAAGGAACCTAAATATCTGCTCCTTTCAAATATTCAGTAACTGATTTTTAAGAAAGAAAGCATATGTCAAACCACACAGGCACTAAGGGGTTGTACAGTGAAGTAATCTTACTCCTGATATTTGGTGAACTCTAAATGGGAGTTCT
This sequence comes from Maea johnstoni, assembly GCA_963942565.1. Lineage (NCBI taxonomy): Eukaryota > Metazoa > Annelida > Polychaeta > Spionida > Magelonidae > Maea > Maea johnstoni. The sequence continues at coordinate 27,830,526 of OZ012698.1, read as the reverse complement.
ATCCTGAAAGATACTAAACCAAACAAATCTTCCACGTAACCTTTATGAAAGGAAAGAGGTCAGCAGAAACCTAAATACAAACATGACCTGAAATGAATCTCAGGAAAGCTATTTCAATGCAGTCAGTCAGTTTTTCCATTTTTCCAGACAATTTCACATGAGGGTAAGGGTTTTCACACATGTAAACATTTAATTCACGCAGAGTTTTTACAGGAAATGATGACATGTTAGGAACAGGGATCACAGTCCAGCATTAGCCTCTCAATGACTTCTTCGTTCAAAATCATGGTCTTTTTTGCATATGGATAGTATATCTAATAAATGCACAAAATTTAGATGACTAAGAATTAGGCACAAATTGGAAAGGATCCCAAAGAAAGTTGTCTTTTCGAGTCAGATCAATATTTCTCCTTCAAATATTTTCCAAATCAATGCTCTAGTCAGAAAGATATCACATAAGTATTAGACGACTTCAGCCCACTAGAGACTTGAAGGTATTATGACATATACTGCTGGTAATATTTTCCAAATGATGCCTTTGTCAGAAAGATATCACAAAATTGTCATGCCATTACAGCCTGTTCGAGGCTTGAATGGGTTACGATATTTACCGATGGGTAATATTAGTGCAATACCGCGTTGCCTGTGCATGTATGCGAGCAGGGCAGTACACGTAATTCCAGTACAAATCTTATAAACGCCGCTGTGCGCTCACCGAGGAGAACGCGAAATCAACATGCATAACTAACGTTTGCGCGATTGATCAGGAGGATCTAATTTAGCGGCACGGTGATGAGAAGAGTAAATCCCACATCCTGATGTGCGCCGGCAATCAAGGAATTATCGCAAAAAGCTCAGGAAAGATGCCGGTCCTGGAGTGGATCTCCGAAGAATACGGGGGAAAAAGGACTGTACGGCGGACGTGGAATGCATGTAATCACATCACCTGATACACTAGCTGGATAAAGTGGGCCTCAAAAAATAAATAATCATAAATAAAATGAAATAAAATAAAATGAGATAAGATAAAATGGAATGAAATAAAATAGAAAAATAAATAAAATAAATAATTGAATAAATAATAATAGAATGAATAAATAAACAAATAAATAAAAAGTTTTGAATATCTTTTAAAGAAACACCAAAAAATAGACAGGCAGACAACAAAAGCATGAGACATTATTGTCTTGAAGGCTAACCATATAAGTTGTGCATTAAAAAAATGCAACTGAGAAATGCTGGATAAGGACAAAAAAAACGGGTATCATGCCGTAACTGTATATAGTGCTCCTTGAAAAAAGAGATTACCAAAAAAACAGAGGCCGTACAGAGAGGAGAAAACCATGAGACGGTATCGTCTGATAGGCTAACTGGATCAATACAGGCATCCAAGCCAGACAATCTCCTTCTACGATAGCTAATAAAACTACCCCTGTGTCAGGAGAGCTGGCCGAGATGTGTGCAACATGATGGAGAATTGTGTTAGACGCTTGTGGATACACAAGATGCTTTACAGGTTCAGCGATCATTACTGCCCTCATACTGCCTGCCCACTACAGTCTCTCGCATTGCTTTATAGTTGGAACTTGGGAATTTCGGTTTTCGTCACTTTTTCTGCCATATTGGGGCCAACACTAGCCAGTTGTAAGTGGTGGAGGAAACTGGAGTACCCAGCATAAACCACTGCCTAACCCCAAGTCACTGGCAACTTTCTCACATGCCCTGTTCGGGATACGAACCTGGGCAGTGGTGAGAGACGTCTAACAGTCAGTGGCAACGCCTTAGACCACATTGCCATTACTGCAAGGTATCTGTCCATTCTTAGAGGGTATGCATCCATGACTGAGTGGTCTAGTGCACTGGACATGGACTGCCTGATCACTGCCCACTCCTACCCTTATAAAAGTCCCCAATATACAGCCTACACTTTTCAAAAGGATTTCTAGGCATTAAAGGGTTAAGTTTCTCTCCATTCACAAAGTCATGATATAGAGGGAACATGAAATGATACTGTGACAGCACGTTTGCAAACTGGTCGCTGTCTTCAGGTATTTCTCAAACATTTTTGCCATTTAGTGCCTCAGACAAGTAACTTGTCATTGAAATGGTTAAAATAAATCTGTCCGGAACCCTAGCGCATTGGTACTCATCTGATCTAGTACTCCAGAAGAGCCTTCAAATGGGTACCAACATGAGAAGGTAGAGGTGTTTGCAAACATTTTTGCCATTTTGTGCCTTAGACAATACCGCTTTTGGTTGATGTGTAAGATATGGTATATAATGATATGGTTCAGAGAAAGTTTAGGTGTTTTTCAAACATTTTTGCCATTTTGTGCCTTAGACAATAGTAAGTTGGCACTGAAAAGGTTAATGGATAGGATACGCCATAAATTGATTCCAAATTAAGCCTTGGCATGAAAGCAGTTCCTTATGATTCAATTCTGTGGTGGTGAATGCGGCCATCCAGCGCTTTAGAAACACGCCTTTGTTAGCGCATAAAGTGCATGCTACGTGAAAGGTGGTGGGCGTGCGGGGATTACAGATCAGCGCCGCAGCGTGTCGAGACTCGTAATGTACGCTGTCGGTGCCCTTGCTCAATTCTAGGTAAGCTGACCTCGGGAGAAGGTCGCACATCATGGAGACCTTCCTGTGCTAGTACCATAATTACGCCACCTAGCTCCGTGCTGAATAATACACTAATATCACATTATCATAATACATATTTCTGTTGCATATTACATTACCGCAGAAATTACAGGGTACCATATTTCCATACTATTGATGTCAGCAAAGAAGTTGTCAGATTCATATCCCGTTATCTTAATACATATTTCTGCTGCATACTGCATTACCGCAGAAATTACAGGGTACCATATTTCCATACTATTGATGCCGGTAAAGAAGTTGTCAGATTCATTTGATGAAATCTGACCTCACAGATTCAGTTACTTTTCAAACATATCACACATGGATAAGAAAACATCATATAGAGTATATGCATTGAATAAAGTATACAACAAAATACTGCCTTTTATCAAAATATTTCTATTTGTATCAGATGTGAAGAAGTCAACACATTCATGTATGAAGCACCTAAATATTTCAGGATGTTGCGGTAATATCTTTGAGCCAGAGATTTTTTTGTAAAATAGTTGCAGGAGATATTTTGCTCAATACCAAACATACAACTCCTCTTCAAATATTTTCTGAATCTATAATCAATTCCTAGGTTAATTCAAAGAGTATCAGAAGCCCAGAAGATCCTTGTCAAGGACATCTCCAGGCTTAAATTGGTTAACCCATTCACGCCAGTAGCACCTCAATCCCCCTGATTTTTTTGATAGTATCCCTTTAACAAAAGCAGAATCCTGAAAATAGTTGAAAGAAAAACGTTGAGCAAAACCCTACCCACAAACCCCCTTCAAATATTATGACAATTTATGGTTAATTCCAAAGTTATATACAAAAGTATCAAAGGTCCAGACGATAATTGTCAAGGAGATCACCAGACATGAATGGTTCAAGGGCAGAGGCTGATCTGTTCCCCAGCCGGTGAAGATGCTATAGCGGATGTACAAACACATTCTACAGGAATAACATAATGTGAACATCATCTGCTCCAAGGCGAGAGAACGATGTGGTGAACGGTTTAACGGAATGATGGCTGAGAACATCTTCATCCAAAAATAAACCTGCGGCTCCGGAGAAAGCTGGCACAAATGTGGGAAACAATGGAAACATTTACGTTAAATATACAGCCGAGTTGTATAGGAGGGAAGGTATTTCCTAACAAAATCATAACCAAGTGATTTTCAAATAATGTAAGTGAAAAAAGAGTTTTTCCCAAGTACTTCAGCCCCTTCCCCTTATTGACCCATTAATGCTCACAGTGGCCTAAAGCAGCAGGACAATCTTGATAAAATCTTGTAAGCGAAAGTATAGTCAAGAAAATATTTGGAGGAGAAATGTTAGAGTAATTCTAAAAACTATCCTCCAAATATTTTGAAAAATCATTTTCAATTCCTAAGTTATTGTCAGAAATATTAAAGATCCAGCCGACAATTCCTAGAGAAACTTCCTAGCATGAATGGGTTAAACCTCTTCCTGCCTTAGAAGAGAACTAAAGTGTAAGTAGTAAACCCATTATAACAAATGTGAATTACATTTCTTATATAAATCACCTTAAAGATGGTAGGCAATATAGGTGCAAGGGTCATATATGAATTAACCCATTTATACCTGCAGCGGCAAAAAAAGGGTCAGATCAAAATGATTTAATTAAATCATGAGACAAAATTGTCTCAAAGGAATCTTTGAAGAAATGTTCATCAGAATCCAACTGACATCTTCCCTTCAAATGTTTTGTGTGTAGCAATGTCCTATAATGAGTTATTTTCAAGAGTAATATAACATAGAATATAACAGTCCGTTTCAAGGACAGACACCCCTTTTTATACACAGGGTAGAGAGATTCCATTGAACTAGCAGTGCATGAGAAAGAGTATGTTAACCCATTCACACTCATAGCAGCCAGAACAGACCTGACAATTTTGGAAATATTTTTCTAACATCAGCATTTTTTGGAAAATATTTGAAGGAGAAATGTTAGCCAGATGTCAAACAACAACTCTCCTTCAAATATTTTGTGAACTTTCACTTCACTCCCGAGTTATTTTCAAAAGTATGAAAGTAGCAGACGATACTTTCTAGAAGAACACTTGAGTGTGAGAAGGGTAAGGCATCACAAACACCAGGGTAACATAGGTGCAGCTCTGTGCGAATACAACGTGGTTCGAGTTAAAAAGCCATAGTTGTTGTTATCATCAATAAACAACCTCAGCTTCAGGCGGAAAGAGAACTTAAAAGCCATCTTCAAAGGAGCATCCTTTTTTGCAGAGACAATTCCAAGGTCTGGCTGAGAGCGTGTCTGCTGCACGCACCGTTCTGAAGAATTTGTGCAGTCAATGATAAAGAGTAAACATATTTAGCTTCTTGGTAGACTAAAACATTTTCAATGCTCTGGGCAGTTAGCACCGATGCTCTTTTATCTTAACCTTAACCCTCGTCAGTCCAAATTGCAATTTTCACCACAAACGACTGATACAAAATTGTAATCGGAATTATTGGCCAAAATCCAGTACCAGGTTGTTCATGGTTGACGATCTTATACAATTTTGATCCACCATAGTCATGTGACCAATCAAAATGAACCTTCAATCAAGCACAACATTCTGACAGCCAATTGCCTAATTTTTGAGCTAGGTTGGGTGTCTTTTAGATAGGCAAGTCAGGCTCTTCTTTGAATGGATTTGCATGCACATTGGTGTGCATGGTTCTCTAGGTTTAAAAGTTACCACACATGCATATATGCATATGTGGCAGTGGAAAGATTAGCATCCATGAAATGGCACAAGAAAGACTCGACTATTTTGCTGATGTTTTCCTCAAAAAAGTGAATTTTGGCAAAAAAATTAAAATAGAATGTCAATTAACAACTCTCGTTGGATATTTTACAAAATCACTCTCTTTCCCTTCCCATTAGCATCCATGAAATGGCACAAGAAAGACTCGACTATTTTGCTGATGTTTTCCTCAAAAAAGTGAATTTTGGCAAAAAAATTAAAATAGAATGTCAATTAACAACTCTCGTTGGATATTTTACAAAATCACTCTCTTTCCCTTCCCATTAGCATCCATGAAATGGCACAAGAAAGACTCGACTATTTTGCTGATGTTTTCCTCAAAAAAGTGAATTTTGGCAAAAAAATTAAAATAGAATGTCAATTAACAACTCTCGTTGGATATTTTACAAAATCACTCTCTTTCCCTTCTAAGCCTATTTCGAAAGTATCATAGTGTCAAAATGACACTTTCTAGAAGGTCCCTGAGTATCCTAGACCTCCAGGCTGTCACTACTGGAGCCACTACGAGAATGAATGGGTTTAGTTAAGTCATAAACAGTCAACTCAAATATAATCACTTGCTGGCTTGTTAGCAATAGTCTTAACCCATTAATGGTCACGGCGGCTAAAGCTAGCCTGACAAATTTGAAGAAATCTTTCAGGTTTTAGCACAGTTGGCAAAATATTTCAAGGAGAAATGTTGATCAGAACATTAACAACAACTCTCCTTGGAATATTTTGTAAAATGATTCCCAAATCAAAAGTTATTGTCAAAAGTATCATCAATCCAGACGACAATTTCTGGATGAAGCCTAAAGCCTTAATGGGTTAACCCTTCCATTGCTAAGGCTACTTTCATCCAAAGCACAGGGCTACAAAGATTTTTGAAAACCATCCAATCCCTGTCATATTGGTATTTATTAGATAGATTTCATTGAGCACTCTTAGATGAATACCTATTTGGCAGTTTTTTTTTTCATTTCACAGCTTTTAAGCATCAATTTGTATTAGCAGAATTAACCACCAGCAGAATACTGGTTAAAATGGATTTTTTCCTTCCTCCGCGGTCATGCAAACAGAGCCTCGTAGCAGAGTGAAGACTGCGCGACGCTAACATGACTTAATTGAATATTCAGCATTATTGACATATCTCAGTCACCAGCCCTCCTCTCTCTCATTGAGAAATGCTTTCAGGAGTATGCATTATTTTACACACACCTCAAATCTAATTTATCAGCTGCCTTCAAAATCCCAGCATATCCCTACTTCAAATTTCGGATCTTTATATCATTTTAGTTTTTTATTCTATTTCCATTATTCACAGAAAGCAGTCGCAAAGCAATGCAATAGACCATTAAGAAATTTTGTCTCAGATACTACTACACTACACATTCCTCTTGACAATAACTTTCATTTAAGGTGGCCGTAAACGTTTCGTCCTCAGTGAAGCCTGTTTTGAGATTTATGTATTATGTTAATGAACCGGGTCTTACCCTCCTTATGAAAAAAACCCCATAGCTCTACTCCACCCCTAAGTTCATAATTTGTGAAAAAGCTTGATTTGACAGGTATGAACAGACCGACAGAAAAGACTGCATGCTTCAATGTTATGGTCATGTGACCCCAGTTAGCTGATAAGCCCCTCCCACCTCCTTATCAAAGCTACAGGAAATGGATGTGTATTAGATTGGTAACTGATAAGAGCTGGCATTTAAGGTCAGCCAGTCTTTTCTTTGTATGCAGGTGTTGGTTAGAAAGGATGTCTGTTGGGTAAGGTGGGCCACTTTAGCACCGCAGACAATGATGTTTTAATCAATTCAAAAATAGTGTATTAGGGATTAGTCTTAATCAAAATGTGGCTCCGGCTGTCTGAGAAAAACAGGAAACATCCCAGTTTTGGGGCTTCAAGTAAAATAATGTGTGTATTTGATGGGAAAACCTGGACTTTTGGGAGGATGTTGGGTCAATCCGTCTCATACCTTCAGCTGGAACAGACACTATACTCTATGGATAACTAACAATACTATAGTATTTATCAACTTGTTTTCATCTTCAAACACAAGTTTTTCTCAAACAATAATACAGCAATCATGATATAGTTACCCAAAGTACAATATAAACACCAATATAATTTGGCTATTAACTAATTGAAGCCTGGATTGTATTTTACACAACAATTGTCGTCAATTCAGTTGGAGACACAAAGGAGATTGAAATTGCAGGGTTTATTGATAGATTAGCACTGTGGCTTCAGTTCTGAGGAAATAGATACAGGTATGTGTGGTGTCATAATCCCCTCAGGACTCCCCATTCTAGAACAATGAGTGTGGTGTCACTCATAATCCCCTCAAGGATTATGGGAGTCAGGAACCAATGTCTAAAAATAAGATTTGCTATGGGTAATAGGAAGATCACTTCCTCTAAGCGTTTCAAGCAGTGTAGTAGTTAATGTGGACAGTCTACTCATATGGGATTCACTAGACAAAGGAATTCTGTGTCAGACCTCAGGGAAAGTTGCCATTTCTGCTGCAAAATATGTATGGATTACTCATTCTGGATTATGTAACTTGGATCACTGGAGTGGAGATACAGCAATAGAGGTTTGTGAAATTATCTTTCTTTCAAGGCCCAGAATCATTTAAGCCACCTTGTCAGAAAGCTATGCTTTGGAAGTTTGGATAGCTTCAAAATTGGCCCTGCAACATGTTTGTCTTAGATAAATGAAGCTAAAAACCCCATATAGAGCATTACAAGCTTTTATTTGCCAAATCAATATACTTGCAGTCAAAGAGTCTGCCAGCATAACACACTAGATAGCTGAAAATTGATTTTGATGGCAAAGTTCTTTGAATTATTAAGAATTCAAGAGCTATAATACATATACATTAGCATGCAAACAAGATGCCAGACTACTAAGTAGGCGGGGCTTGGGTGATGTCATATGCCCATATATGGAATCCAGTTGACAGGGATGTTAGGCAGGTTGCAGAAATGTACTCATTTATACTTTTTTTGAGGTAATTGAGAAGAAAAAATGTTGACAGTTGTGAAATACAATGGAAGGTTACTTTATCTTTCCACTTGGACAAAAATAAATACATTATAGTAGTAGCAAAAAGTTGCACAGTAACTTTAACTGTGAAATACACAAAACTGCCATTTTCTCAGCTTAGTTTTCTATAGTTTTACTCTCACGGCTGACGTGAATTTAGACACAAATCTTAATCAATTAACTTCAAACTTTGTATATAGATTCTAAAACATGTTCTCTACAAATCTAGACGGGGATATTGCAATATCTTATCTGGTTAATTTTTTATAGTGAGTCAAAAATCAAGAAACCAAAAAAGCATTTTTTTCCTAAAATGTTGTTAGATAGATGGCCATAAAAAAAGTTAGGGGCCATATTTTACAAAACCCTTGTCTAGTTTTGAAGAGACAAAGGTTTTTTTCAATGTTTTAAAAAATCAGGTTATTATCTTAGATCCTGCTCTTAGATTTGCGTCAGCCGCGACATATGTACTGAAAATTGATTAGTCAAAGTTTTGACCCCAATTTCTTTAAAATATTTGGAGCACATACAACCTATCCATATCCTATGTATTCCTTAGAATCTCAGCTTTCTAAAAATATATAGTTTGCTAGGGGTTTAGTGTACAAATAATGAGAAATCAGCCATTATTTGAGGGAAAGTCTGCTCTCCACGGGAAACGTTTACAGCCACCTTAAGGTGGCCGTAAACGTTTCGTCCTCAGTGAAGCCTGTTTTGAGATTTATGTATTATGTTAATGAACCGGGTCTTACCCTCCTTATGAAAAAAACCCCATAGCTCTACTCCACCCCTAAGTTCATAATTTGTGAAAAAGCTTGATTTGACAGGTATGAACAGACCGACAGAAAAGACTGCATGCTTCAATGTTATGGTCATGTGACCCCAGTTAGCTGATAAGCCCCTCCCACCTCCTTATCAAAGCTACAGGAAATGGATGTGTATTAGATTGGTAACTGATAAGAGCTGGCATTTAAGGTCAGCCAGTCTTTTCTTTGTATGCAGGTGTTGGTTAGAAAGGATGTCTGTTGGGTAAGGTGGGCCACTTTAGCACCGCAGACAATGATGTTTTAATCAATTCAAAAATAGTGTATTAGGGATTAGTCTTAATCAAAATGTGGCTCCGGCTGTCTGAGAAAAACAGGAAACATCCCAGTTTTGGGGCTTCAAGTAAAATAATGTGTGTATTTGATGGGAAAACCTGGACTTTTGGGAGGATGTTGGGTCAATCCGTCTCATACCTTCAGCTGGAACAGACACTATACTCTATGGATAACTAACAATACTATAGTATTTATCAACTTGTTTTCATCTTCAAACACAAGTTTTTCTCAAACAATAATACAGCAATCATGATATAGTTACCCAAAGTACAATATAAACACCAATATAATTTGGCTATTAACTAATTGAAGCCTGGATTGTATTTTACACAACAATTGTCGTCAATTCAGTTGGAGACACAAAGGAGATTGAAATTGCAGGGTTTATTGATAGATTAGCACTGTGGCTTCAGTTCTGAGGAAATAGATACAGGTATGTGTGGTGTCATAATCCCCTCAGGACTCCCCATTCTAGAACAATGAGTGTGGTGTCACTCATAATCCCCTCAAGGATTATGGGAGTCAGGAACCAATGTCTAAAAATAAGATTTGCTATGGGTAATAGGAAGATCACTTCCTCTAAGCGTTTCAAGCAGTGTAGTAGTTAATGTGGACAGTCTACTCATATGGGATTCACTAGACAAAGGAATTCTGTGTCAGACCTCAGGGAAAGTTGCCATTTCTGCTGCAAAATATGTATGGATTACTCATTCTGGATTATGTAACTTGGATCACTGGAGTGGAGATACAGCAATAGAGGTTTGTGAAATTATCTTTCTTTCAAGGCCCAGAATCATTTAAGCCACCTTGTCAGAAAGCTATGCTTTGGAAGTTTGGATAGCTTCAAAATTGGCCCTGCAACATGTTTGTCTTAGATAAATGAAGCTAAAAACCCCATATAGAGCATTACAAGCTTTTATTTGCCAAATCAATATACTTGCAGTCAAAGAGTCTGCCAGCATAACACACTAGATAGCTGAAAATTGATTTTGATGGCAAAGTTCTTTGAATTATTAAGAATTCAAGAGCTATAATACATATACATTAGCATGCAAACAAGATGCCAGACTACTAAGTAGGCGGGGCTTGGGTGATGTCATATGCCCATATATGGAATCCAGTTGACAGGGATGTTAGGCAGGTTGCAGAAATGTACTCATTTATACTTTTTTTGAGGTAATTGAGAAGAAAAAATGTTGACAGTTGTGAAATACAATGGAAGGTTACTTTATCTTTCCACTTGGACAAAAATAAATACATTATAGTAGTAGCAAAAAGTTGCACAGTAACTTTAACTGTGAAATACACAAAACTGCCATTTTCTCAGCTTAGTTTTCTATAGTTTTACTCTCACGGCTGACGTGAATTTAGACACAAATCTTAATCAATTAACTTCAAACTTTGTATATAGATTCTAAAACATGTTCTCTACAAATCTAGACGGGGATATTGCAATATCTTATCTGGTTAATTTTTTATAGTGAGTCAAAAATCAAGAAACCAAAAAAGCATTTTTTTCCTAAAATGTTGTTAGATAGATGGCCATAAAAAAAGTTAGGGGCCATATTTTACAAAACCCTTGTCTAGTTTTGAAGAGACAAAGGTTTTTTTCAATGTTTTAAAAAATCAGGTTATTATCTTAGATCCTGCTCTTAGATTTGCGTCAGCCGCGACATATGTACTGAAAATTGATTAGTCAAAGTTTTGACCCCAATTTCTTTAAAATATTTGGAGCACATACAACCTATCCATATCCTATGTATTCCTTAGAATCTCAGCTTTCTAAAAATATATAGTTTGCTAGGGGTTTAGTGTACAAATAATGAGAAATCAGCCATTATTTGAGGGAAAGTCTGCTCTCCACGGGAAACGTTTACAGCCACCTTAAACATTTCATCAAATTCTTGCTGCAAGGAAGATATTTCTAGATTGGAATCAAAACAATCAAATGCAGACAGGATTTGAGTGTTTACCTGCTTGTTATGCGAAAACGCAAAAAACACTTCTCTAACAGAATTTGAGTGTTTACCTGCTTGTTATGCGAAAATGCAGAAATCGCTTCTGGAAGCTGCGCAAGACACAATGGGGGCGGAGAATACAGATAATCCCATTATAATCTATTCACGTTCATCATCTTTCCCGTAACGGGATAATTACGCCGTGGAATTGGATTACTCGTCCCGCATCAAAATCTATTTCCACCCAACATGCACTCACTATTCATTTGTCACTACGCCGAGAACTACTACCAGCTTTAACCCATTCATGCCTGGAAATCTGCTTGACAAAAAATCTAACATTTCTGTAAAAATCAAACATAAATCTATCCTTTTCCAAGGACTAAAAGCAGAAAGATACTCTTTTTTAGGAAAACCTCTAAATTGGAACCCTGTTCCCATCCTTCAGCCCATGATGCACAGTGGGTATAAATAATTTATTAAAATTGGAGAAATTTCAGCAGACTTAACTCTTTCATGCCCGGAGATCTCCTTCACAAGACTGAAGAGTCAACTGGACCTTGGCTACATTTGAAAACAATTTTCGAAATTAATCATACATACACAGAATATGTGAAAGATAGTTATGAGTTGGATTTTGATTAACATTTCTAATTCAAATATTTTCTGAAAATTCCCTTTGTTGGAGAGATATCACCAAAATAGTTGATAGTTCTGGGCACTACAAGCATGAATGGGTTAAGTAAAATTTAATTATGGAAGACTGCTTTTCAGAGGAAGAAATGCATATTTCGTTCTTTTTTGTGAATTTCCCTAATTGACCAATTGTACAATATTCCTTTTGAATGACAATTTCTAACAAAAGAGTACAAGAAAAACTTCCTGATGTGAATATCAACAAACTTTCCATCACACATATGTTCGCACTTCAGGAATAACTCCCTATCATCGAATGAGACGTCTTAAGTGAGGTGCACATTCATCAAAGACTTAATCCAAAAGTCATTACCAGAACCTGTTAATCACCTTGCTTTTGAATGTCAATATCTGGCGGTAACGTTTCCATGGCAACCAAGATGGCACCCCTTGGCATTGTTTAATGAACTAGCGCATGTCCTTGGAACCAGCGAAGTCCGCTGACCAAAAACTGTGCTGAATCTTAAGCGCCATTTAGTGAACACACATCAATCATGCATACTCAATAAATCACGTTGGATCAGATCACGTAGAAAATTTAATCTCGGTGCGTTGCGATTGGTTGATCAGAGCCCATCTCTACTGGAGCATTTCCTAATATGGGTCAAAAACAACATGGAGAGAGAGAGGGACCTATGGCAAATATCTCCCATGCTGAATGCAGAAATATATGTGTGTGTGTCGGGGGGAGGGGTAGCAGAGTGCACAAAAAATAAGCGTCCAAATTCTCCTCAAAAGTATGGGCATGAATTAGTTTAAATTTCCATTCTAAAAGTTCAATTTGGTAAGTGTCATAAAAACAATGATACTTTTGAAAATAACTTTTGAATAGATAATGAACTCACAAAATATTTGAAAGGAGAGATGTAGGTTGTGCTGTGATCAACATTTCTCCTTCAAATATTTAACTAAAGATGACTTAGTTTAAAAAGATATCACCTAAACTGTCAGGCATTTTTCGGATGCTAGAGCTATGAATTTGTTTGAAAATTCCTGCTCCAATGCTGAGGCTACTTTTGTCTAAAGCACAAGGATGCTAGGATTTTTGAAAGCCATCTAAACCCTGTCATGTTGGTATTCATTGGATTCTTCCACACATACTCTCATATGAGTACCCATGTGCCAGGGTTTCACTCATTTGCAAGTGTTTTTTTGCATCATTTTGTATTGGCCAAATTAGCCACCAGCTGCATAAGGGTTAAGCACAAGTGTGGCCCATTCCGTGATCTGTTAGGCGGCTACAGAGATCACGCTTGCCTGCGGTAACTGCTAACAAATGTGCGTCCTGACAGGGAAATGATCGCTGGAATTCTACCACAGCGAGCCCTAACACACAGCTGGTACACCGCGCACAGAGCTACAGCATTGATTTGTCAACAATATTGCCAAATATTAACACATTCATGCCTGCAGCAGCCAAAAATGCCTGAATAAGTTGGTGATCTTTCTAACAAAAGCAATGGTTTGAAAATATTTGAAGGAGAGTTGTTCATTAAAACTCTACCTTCAACTCTCCTTCAAATCGTTAACAAATTAATTCTTCATTCTGTAGTTATTTTCAGAAGTATGACAGATCCAGACAACATTTGTCAAGTAGATTTCCGAGCACGAATAAATTTATATCACAGGAAATTTCACAATTTTTAAGTGGTGACTCCTGCAACAATACCTGATACCTAGGAAAATCTGCAAATTTCCTGTGACATTGAATTTTCCATTTTCTATAGATTCCACTGACCTTACCAGCCAAAATGACCTTTTCTAGATTTCAAAAGTTTATTCTAACACAAACATAGTTAGTCATTCTTTAAAATCAGCTTAGTGACCCAGGAGAAAAGTAGAAAGTTACGAATTGATCCGATTTCAGCCGTAGGGATTTCCGGAAGGATACCAGGTGGTGTTAGGTATATGTCTTCATTACTCTGATTGTTGGTGAGCTTGTAGATTTCCCCGCACAGATAAACACCCCTTAGCAACCCCTCAGCGAAAGTGAAAGGAATCAGGGAGGGCGATTTCATTCCAGTGCCAATATTAACCCATACATGCTTAGAGATTGATTTCCTTGACTTTTGTCGTCTGAACCTTAGATGCTTTTTAAAATAACTTTGGAATTCATCATAAATTCACAAAATATTTGAAGGAGAGTTGTGAGTTGGACTTTTATCAATGTTTCTCATTCAAATATTTTCTGAAAATTCCTTTCGGTGGAGAGAAATCACCGAAAACGTCAGGCGATTTTGGCCACTACAAGCATGAATGGGTTAACACGACAAGTGCTCTGCAGGCAAAGAGCCAATTTCTCCTCGAGTCCGCAGCGCTCGGCTCGCCATTGAGCTGTAGATTTTTCGGGTGGCGCCAGGTTGATAACCAATCAGAAAAACAATACGTCCTAACAAGGCGAGGGCCCAATTAATGAGGGCACACTCATTCACTCACACTCCCCACAAATGAAATTCGGTCCAATTTGGATTTTTGTCCTAATGAGGCTGGCAAGCTTGCTAACTTCAGTAGCATTAACCCTAACATCCTTTACCAAATGAAGCTGGGAATTCCAAGGATTTTCCTTGAAATTTCCCAGGATTATCCATGGAAAATACCAGGATTTTTTAAGAAGTCTCAGGTACATTTGGTAAGATATGTTTTCATGGGACCCCTTGCCAAGATGCTGTAGAAATGCTAACCTCTGATTGGATGAGCTTTGACCATGGTCCTCTTCAAATGAGCCGGGTGAGTTCTCTTACATCAGACCCTTAGCAATATGAGACACTTATATTTCTGCCAGATTTGAACTTTAACCCATTCTTGCATGTAGCAGTCAGACAGTGGTTTTTCCACCATGTTACAACTGGCTAGCCTAAAAATTTGGCAGAAAACTTGACGATAGTGAAATTCCAAATCAAAATCCACATTTTCATTACCAAAGCATCAGTGCTGCTACCTATATGCAGATAAGAATCAAGAATATTCTGGTATTCTTCTCGCATAACCACCTTATCCAAAACCTATTAGAGATCCCGGACACGAGGTTTCACTGCTGCCACCTATATGCAGATAAGAATCAAGAATTTTCGCTTGTGGTATTCTTCTCACATAACCACCTTATCGACAACCTATTAGAAGTCTGGCCTCCGGGCTGTGAGTACTCCCTCGTCCCCACATCATGTGTGATTGGTTATTGATTAACACGCAGCGCTCTCTGGACACCATTGTGTGTGTCTGGGGAGACGGCTTTATCGCGGCCTAGCCGTGTATTATCATATTATCGACTGCCGATCTGGATGCCAGGGCCGTGTGTATCTTATTTATCTGCTCCACGCTGCAGGTCAATACGGCTATATACTAAAGAGGCATTAGAGACGTGTTTTCACAGGGAGGTAGTCAGACCACTTAATGCCAGCTGCTGGGGCGTGTCTGTGTATTTACATGTGTGTGTTAATATACATATACATATATATATATATATATATATATATATATATATATATATATATGTATGTATGTGCGTACGTATGTACATACATACATACATACATACATACATACATACATACATACATACATACATACATACATATATATATTATATATATATATATATATATATATATATATATATATATATATATATATATATATTTGCATCATTTTCTATTGGCTAAATTTGCCAGCAGAATTAAAGATTAACGAATCCTGACAATGGTCTGAAGTAGATCTTCTGGATAATGCAACAAAAGAAGAGATCATCTCCAGACCTGCAGCAGCCAATTTGTTCCAAAAAAAAGCTCAGGCAGCCGCTAGCCATGCCTCCCAAGGCCAGCACGTCTTCACGCATTATTCTGCAGAGCACAGCAGAGATCATCTTCAAAGCTTAATCCATCTGGATGCCAAACATCCACAGGCCTCAACCTGGAAGCCTGTGCCTACCACACTCAAGGCCACCATGTCTTCATCCCAGAGACGTCAGAGAAAACACAGCATGCAACACTACCCTTACAAGGATCTTTTTGGTTAAAAAAATAAAGCACAATTTTCATTTCTAGAAGTCTGGTAAACAAAAGATTTGAACACTTTGGAGGGAAAAAGGCACTAACATCTGGACCATCAAATACAAAACAATATGGGGGACAAAATTGGGAAAAAAATGTTGTACCGAGTCAGAATCATTAAGAACATTGCGCAAGATTGTGTACCAAGAGGAATTCCGATGGACCCCCCAAAATAAGAGATCAAGATTTAGAGGAGCACTGGGGGCTCCAAAGCAAGTTATCAGCTATGAAATAATGTGAGCATGAAGGAAAAAACATAATTAGAGATTTTTATACCAAGGTGTGCTTCACTGTAGACCCATAAACAAGAGATCAAGGGAAACACCAGCGGGTCCAAAGCAACAGTAATAAAATCTATATAAAATGTATGTTCATGATTTTTTTGATTTTTTATTTATCAGATTTTAATACTAAGAGTGCTTCACCATAGAGCCATAACAAGAGATCAACTGCCTTATTTCACCGGAGTTCGTGGCCTCCTCGACTGCTTGTGCCCGACGGCAACCCAAAACATGAGCAGTAGCAAGCAGCATAATCGGTGATGGCAGCGCCGCCCATCAGCAAGGCATTCCTGCTAATTCTGGCAGATCCCGTTGCTATTCTCAGCCTGGCAGCGTTGCACAGGCAAGAGAGGGAGCAGTGAGCGGTTATTCCATACATGTTATACAGAACAGGGGCTCAGATGAGCACAAGATTTGCCAGAGCCGACATGCAGAAAATGGATGTTTTTTTGTGTTTTGGTGTTTTTTTTGGTGTTTCAACCCCGTTTTGATCAGGGTGTGGAGATGAAGCAGGAGATGTGAGCAGGATGCACAGGGGTTCCTTTTCAAAATCTGGGCCAGATTTGAGAGGATTTTACTACACAGTGGGACATGCAGTTGCAGATATGGAGGAGACTTAACCCATTAATACTTAGAGTTTATCCAGTGAATTGACGTCTGGATTGATGGTATCTTTTGACGATAACTTTGGAATTGAGAATGATTTTCATCAATATTTGAAGGAGAGTTGTTGGTAATGTTCTGATCAACATTTCTCCTTCAAATATGTTGCCAATTGTAGACAAAAGCCTGAAAGATTTCATCAAAATTGTCAGGCTGGTTTTTGCCGCTGTGAGCATCAATGGTGTTAAGTGTTTGAGAAACTACCCTGTACAAGTCAAAATCCACAGCTCCTCTCTCTCTCTCTCTCTCTCTCTCGCTCTCTCTCTCTCTCTCTCTCCTCTCTCTCTCTCTCTCTCTCTCTCTCTCTCTCTCTCTCTGAAATATTGATATTTTGAAAAATTACTTCCCAATAATGTTTGTATCCTGAGGGGGTGATTTTGGGGGAGGTTGGGGAGTCCAAAAGATTGCCCAGACGCCCTACTAGTTAAGACTATGCACCAGCCACCTGAGTAGCAGCATCGACGCCATGTAAGCCAGGACTGGTTGGTTCGGGCTCCAAATGGACTCCCCCACTGCCTGCTCTGCCCTGCCAAGTGGTGATCACAGCCTGAGCGGTACTAACCCGCGGTCAAGCCAGAACTGCTACAACAACATCAACGCAGTACACGCCTGGGAATAAATAGCTCTCGTCAGACAATATTACGATTCTCGCTTCTCACAGGTGTCGGCTGCTAAAATGAGCAGCATACTTGGCGGTAGGTTGCTGCAGCAATGCTATGTACGCAATGCATCAGAACTCTACCCACATATCTATATCAAATATTTTGTCAAATAATTCTTAATTTTAAAGTTATTGTCATAATATCATAGATCTGGATGAGGGAACTCTTCAGGCATGAGTAGGAGATTCATCATGCCTGGGAGATACCCTTGACGATTGTCGTATGGACCTGTCATACTTTTGAAGATAACATTGGAATGAAGCACTAATTTCGAAAACACCCTGATGGAGAGTTGTAGATACATATCTGGATGAGCATTCTCTTTCGCATATTTTCAAAATATTGCTTTTGTTAGAAGGATATCAACTACATAGTCAGGCAGTTTTGGCTGCTAAAGGATGGTCCCGGAGGTGCCAACACTGCAATGATTACTGTCTCACAAGAGAAATGAATCACCCTGGTCAGGCAAACTCATCTAACCCTCGAAGGAGCCAGCTTCACTTTACAAGGTTATCATGGCATCGACCAATCAGATTGGTTTACCCTTAACCACGCCAAACTTACACTTTCCATGTTCGAAGACAGATCAATGATTGTCCTCACCACATAATCTAATTCAATTTGTAACATGAGGGAGAAAAAGAACATCACCCCATAGTTGACCTTGACCTTAGCTTTGACCTTGAGAAACAGGACTTAGGAATCTGATTGTGTATTGAAACAGGGGACTTGGTGAGGACCTGTCATTGAATTGGGTCTGGTTGACAATCACTGGTTAATGAAAGTACTAAACTTCCACGAGGAAGTAAAGAGAGTGTCACTGACCTTGAGATGTGACCTTGAGAAACAAGAGCTTAGAATAAGACAGGAAACGGGTGCCTTGATTAGATAGAATATGGGGGCCTCCAAGACTGAATGGTCTAGTGCATATCTATGGAGACAGCAAAATGTATACTCATCACAGCAGATGGCCCAATGCATGCCAGCCACTTGAGGTAAGTGAGATTATATTGTGGTTTTCCCCTGGATTTCATCTTATAAACACTATTTTCACTGGCTTGTCTTTACCTAAGGATTTTTTTTCTTTGAAAAATACTTAATAATAGAAATGAGAATCGGAACACAACCTCTCTCTCTCTCTCCTCCCCTCTCCCCTCTCTCTCTCTCTCTCGTCCCCCCCCCCTCCCTCCCCCCCCCCTCCCCCCCTCCCTCCCCTCCCCCTCCCTCCCTACCTCCCCCCTCCCTCCCTCCCTCCCCTCCCCTCCCTCCCTCCCTCCCTCCCTCTCTCTCTCTCTCCTCTCTCTCTCTCTCTCTCTCTCTCTCTCTCTCTCTCTCTCTCTCTCTCTCTCTCTCTCTCTCTCTCTCTCTCTCTCTCTCTCCCCTCTATCTTTCTCTCTCTCTGCCTTTTTTTCAGACATTATTTTCTAAAGCACCACAGGAATACTAACCCAGGGCAGTATTTGGTGAATTATTCAGTTAAGGTACAGAACTAGAATGCTAAACCCAGCAGACACAAGACCTGATTTACGACACATGTCAGAAAGCTCCTTTCATAGCAATCTAACTAATAGACTCTTTAAGATAATTACCAACTAACTCTGAGAGGTTCTCAATTCTGGAAGTTGCATGATGCGATGCACTAGAGAGGCGGGTTCGTAACACTTCCTTTCATATCTCCCAAGTTGGAGATTTCCCTTCAAAGGTATATCACCCTAGAGAGATCTGCTGACATTGTGTCCCCCCTTCGGGACAAATTACTTCTACGCATAAACCCGATTTTTCGTGCATGTACAGCTGATAGCTGGGAATAAAGCCTCTTGGCCTGTTTCGCCTCCAGTTCCGTGTTTTACCAGAGGCGCACAATACAGTCCTCCCGGGGCTAATGGTGTCATCACTTCGGGGCCTCGTAGATCTACGCGCCTGTCACTGGCGGGGCACGTAAATCTGCTCATATCTCGACAGGGTAGGGCATGGAAAGCCAGCGCAGCATGAAGCGAGAATAAACCACGACTGCTATGCAGGGACAAGACTTGCTACAAGTCTGTCACCAAGGGATCTTTTCTCAGTTTCACTAATCTACCCTGAATTAACCCTTTCAATGCTGAGGCTACTTTCGTCCAAAACACAAGGAAGCAAAGACTTTTGAAAGTCACCTAACCCCTGTCATGTTGGTGTGCATTGGATAGCTCTCGCTGAGTACTCTCAGATGAGTACCCATATGCCAGGGTTTCAGTCATTTCTCAGGTTTTTTGCATCATTTTTGTAATGACCAAATTAGCAACCAGCAGCATAAGGGTTGATACTTCCATACAAGTCAGATAGTGTGTATGCCTCTGATGTGAATGGGTTAATCTTTTCATGCAATATCCTGTTGAATTTTGACTTATATTTTTGACCCAGAACTTTTTTCTGAAAATATAAGGAGAAATTATTGCTCAACCCAAAACAAGAACTCCCTTTAAATGGCTTTTGATTTACATGTTATGCAGGAAGGTATTTTCAAAAGTATCATAGATCTAGCCTGCACTTGTCAAGGATATCTTTGGGCATGAATTGGAAGCACATGATTTTACACATATGGAAATAACTCAACTCCCACGTTTAGGTTTAACAACACATTTCAATGAAAATTGTTTACAACTTAAATACCTTACGAAATAATCAAGTCGTACGACCATTAGTGCACATACAGATGCATATGTGTTAACAGTAGCAAAGCAAAGTAGATCAAAATGATCAAACTAAGGTCAAGTGATTTCAGATACTTAGCTACAGGAAATGGCCTCAAATTACGGTCAAGTGATTTCAATTAATTACATTTCATAGGGAAGATGAGTCACTTGCTCAGATCAACATTTTCACTGCCGCCCAGGTACTCTGACATAAATGAATAAACATAAGGACATGTCGCTTCTCCTTGGCAATCTAGTTTATATAATTGCCACACGAGGGAGTTGTTCATGACGCCAATTCTCAACTATCCACTCAATCTTAGTCCAGTGCCATCTACCCATGAGGGGATGACATCTGAATCTGGCCTGCGAGGCAGGCTAAGGTGAATTGATAGAAATAATTCAACTTTTCTCCTTTATTTCTCTCACAAGAAACATTCTTCTTCCAATAGTTATGAACAATGAACTCCAGTTTAGAGAAATAAGGAAACTCAACAGACCATGCAAGTGTTTCGCAAATTGAGTGCACACATGACACAATCAATAAGTGGGCAAAATTTATTAAATAAAATAATATATTAGAATATATTTCAACTTTCTGTCAAATATATCTCCCAAATATTGAAGAGTGATTGAGATATCTCAGGATGATGTACTCACCACTTGTGCAGAACACCAGGTTTTATAACAAAGATAATGTACGTACCTGAAATGAATAAAATATAATTATTAGTCAAACATCTTCCTGAAGTTTTTTAGCAGAGGACATAGTGCGTAAGTTGCTAGTGGATTCAAGAATTCTCAATACAATAAATTGGATACAATACAACTGAAAATACAATAAAATTGTAAAGACAATACAACTCAAAAGACAATACAATTGAGAAGACAATACAATGAAATTGAAACAATGTAAGAATCTTTTTGTTAACCCATTAACACTCAGAGCGGCCAAAATAGGCCTGACGATTTTGAAAATATTTAACTTACAAAAGCATTTTCTGAAAAAACATTTGAAGGAGAAATGTTTGATTAGAAGCTAAACAACAACTCTCCTTCAAATATTTATTGAAATTTCGCTTTATATCCATGTTATTTTCGAAAGTGTAAGAGTAGCAGACGATACTTTTCAGAGTACCTCTGAGTGTGAATGGGTTAAGGTAGAACCCTACCCGATACCCGGGTCATTTTTAAAAATTAAATATCTGAAAACTGAGTTAAATGTATACAACGGCACTTATGCTATTGCATAGCTTACATCTCATAGTTACAGAATAATGATAAACTTATCAATAATTAGCTATTTGAAGTTGATATGGCACCCTTTACGCACATATCTGTCTGTGTTTCGTTATTTGGCAAAATGTCAAGACTCACCCTTTGCTTGTAAACCAAACTCTACCATTTGATCATTCATGTCTTTGGCAAGGTGCAAGGTCCTACCTAAACCGGAAATCTGCACGATGAGTATGTTAAAAACATTTTTGAATGTTCCCATATGCCTCAAGATTGCTAACAGCACGTGGTTTTACGTAGCTAATGCTGATTTTCAGGTCCTGTCATAATACGAGGTACTTATGACAGGACCTTGCACCTAGAAGGGGTTGATATCTGTCATATCCTAAAACAATGGCTTCGAAGACTGTATCGTCATTCACTTTCAGCCAAAAAACGAGATGAAAATATTTGTCAAAATGGTCTATCTCGAAGGAATCTGCATGGTCGAAGCAGACACCCATGTTGTTTGGGACCAATTTAACGCGGAGGGCCCTAAGGGAGCCGCCCTTTTTTGTTCTCGTGGTCGTACAACAATAGGCATTGGCTAGGTCGAGATTCGTGGCGGGTGACCACTCCTCATGTGCAATCATTTGTTTTGATATCCATGCCTAGGGGCCCGTCAAACACGCCACCTAGTGGTTATGATCTTGCTGTACTAGACTATCACCTTAACTGGACTAAAGACGAGTCCTAGACACAGGACTTAAGATGAATACTAGTTCTGGGGCTTACAATGGGTCCTGGTGCAGAGACCTAGAAATGGGTCCTAAACCTGGGATTAAGGATGAGGCAACACAAAAGATCATAGGGAAAAAACAGATCGAAACATTTTCTTACTTCCCTGGAAAGCAAACACCCATAAAAAGATGCCACAGACAGGCCATTGTGAGTGATTAAGATTGGTAAGATTAACTCATAATTGAACCGTTTCTGTTAATACGCAAATAGATCAATACAGCTGCATAATGACAAAGCAAGATGTGAGCTGGAATTCCCCACCCAATTCCTCACATCAAAGGTCACCAGCCCTAATTCAGACTATCATCTTCTCTCGCCGACGCAGAAATGAAATTCATCTGCAGAAATGGGTCTTAGCAGTTGCCATGACAACCCAAATTGGAAATGCCAGGAGTTTTCATAAGATTAAAAAGAAGAATGCATTGCCAGATTTCGATCACCTCTCGTGATTTTTCAACCAATCGATGGTGGATGCTCTCTCCTCCTCTTCCTCCTTGCATTTTTTTTTCGGGCATGTTGCCATGGCAACCAGTGATGAAGCGTGATGTGCGCTCCTGATAGGTTAATGCGTAAGGTGGCTGGCTGAGTTTCCCAACATGCGATGGGCGCCCTTAATCGCATCGTTGGGCAACCTCAGCCAACATCTAAATAATCGCATACTCCAACTCCATCATGCCGCGTGTCACGCCGTAAATGAATAGATTCTATTTGTCCCCTCCAATACAGGGGAGGTTAGTGGAACTCTTCAAAGACTGGAGATCGAGAGAGCACTCATGGAAGATTGGCATAGAGTTAACCCTTTCATGCCTGTAGCATCTAAACCTGCCTGACTATTCTAGCAACCCTTTAACGAAAGCATCTTTCTGAAAATATTTCGAGGAGAAATGTTTTGTTTTTTTAATGAGTTTTTTTTATTTCTTCCTTGAATCATGAACATCATGTCATTGGAGGAAGGAGGAAGGAGAAATGTTAATCAGAATTCTACCAACAACTCTCCTTTAAATAGTTTGTGAATTCAGGGTTTTTTTCTACGTAAGGGTCAAACATAGTATAGATCCAGATAAGAGTATTCCAATGAACTCTAATGATAAATAGATAAAGGTCCAGCACTTTTTCTCTTGGCACTAAAAACAATATCATTGCCCATTCAGTGCCTAGACACTAAGTTGACATGCAAGTAATCAAATTGTAATTATATTTGAAATGATATAATGATAATATCCTTTCAATTCTAAGAGCCAAAATCAAATCAAATATTTGAGTGGCAATGTTTATTTGCATTTTGAAGTAGGCACTGCATGGTTATGAGTAAGTTATATATAAAGGCAAAAAAAACAAGGGGCGGTTGTGCATATAAACCTAATAGAGGAAATGGCTTATAAATGGCTGCTGTCCAGGAAATCTAAAAGGTTGTGACAGTTAAAAAGACTCCCACTCGTCTTAGTGGGTCCCTAAGAGCATGGATGCATGCGGTAAATGTCAACCTGTGATATATGGATAAAGGTAATTCATTTTATAAATGGAGGAAGTGCAGGGATCTGATAGTCTAAGCCATTACAAGACCCATTCGCACAGTGAGATTGTTTGCAGAAAGTCATAATTCACAATTTAGAAATTGCATATGACTGTGGCAAGCGAGAAGGCGTATAATATAGAAGATAGGAGAATTTTTTCCTTTACCTTCTTTGCCTTACCCCTACTCTCTCTTAAAATACTACTTCGCTCATTGCCTCCCTCACTTCATTTGTCTTTTTCTACGTTTTCACCCTCTGTCTCTCTCTCCCTCTGTCTCTGTCTGTCTGTCTGTCTGTCTGTCTGTCTGTCTGTCTGTCTGTCTGTCTGTCTGTCTGTCTGTCTGTCTCTCTCTCTCTCTCTCTCTCTCTCTCTCTCTCTCTCTCTCTCTCTCTCTCTCTCTCTCTCTCTCTCTCTCTCTCTCTCTCTCTCTCTCTCTCTCTCTCTCTCTCTCTCCCTCTCCCTCACCATTGATTCTGCACCCTAATCCCCAAAGTACTGCTTACTCAGTAAGTTATGGTGTCAAAGCAATCAATTGAGATACCATGGCAACCTGATTTCGCTCTAGGAGTGAGTTGCAATCAGATAGTCACGAGGGGGAGAAGGATGGCGATATTGGTACCGCTGCGCTGCGACACTTGTTCAGTAGTCTATCACATTTATTATTCATACCAGGAGAGGCGTCGGCAGACACATTATCCCCTTCCATTGAGGAGAGTTCCTGATTCATTGCTTTCGCCTCTCCACTGTTGGCACACCTTTGACGTCAAACTGATAGGAAATACAAGTATTAACTAATAGAGTATCCAGGCGGTGTCTGACAATAGCAGTAACCTGACTAGCCAAGACAGGTAAGGTAGCTGTATGTCATGGCGTCTTGGTGTTTTCAGGTGTCCGACGGAGAGAGATGAATCCTGCCACCAATGCTAGTTCTCATGTCAGCAAAGAGGTCAGAGGTGCTAGCCTGTCAGCTTATATCATAATGTAAGTGCCTTTTAATAAATTTCACTGAATGTCAATACTAAGCTGTCCTTTTTAATAAATAAAAATTCATAGAAAAAAGCGCAGTGAAGCCATTCCAGACAGGTTCTTTCAGATGTTGATCCAAACAAACAAATGACAAATGCCCAGAGTAAGGCAAATGTTCAGAAAGGAAATATAGAGGAAATACCCTCCGTCCCTCGCCTCTCTCTCTCTCTCTCTCTCTCTCTCTCTCTCTCTCTCTCTCTCTCTCTCTCTCTCTCTCTCTCTCTCTCTCTCTCTCTCACACACACTCTCTTTCTCTCTCTCTCACACACTCTTTCTCTCTCTCTCTCTCTCTCTCTCTCTCTCTCTCTCTCTCTCTCTCTCTCTCTCTCTCTCTCTCTCTCTCTCTCTCTCACACACACACTCTCTTTCTCTCTCTCTCTCTCTCTCTCTCTCTCTCTCTCTCTCTCTCTCTCTCTCTCTCTCTCTCTCTCTCTCTCTCTCTCTCTCTCTCTCTCAAGGATGAAGAATGGCTAAGAATAGCTAACTAATGATCCAGGAAGAGCCTTATTGACCTGCCATGTGTATTTGAGGTAAAGCTGAACCACACAGCCATAAATCATATGGAGAACCTGCACTTCCAAACCAGCATTCCTGTGCCTGCTTACGTACATACACATAGGGAACTGACAATGCCAGGTGCTGCCCATCGCATAGTGAGGGAGGACTGATCAAGTCTGCTGAGTGCAAATCACTTATGCGCTAAAAATTCCAAGATACAAACATGACTGGCATCTATTTCACATACCTTCGTGAAGTGGGACTATTTTCTTTTGCATCATAACTTTAGTTTGAGTTTTCCAATCAGTATTTTGGTATTTCTTTTTTCGTGAAATTGCCTGCCATGCTGCAGTCGTAACTATGGGAATCACTTGAAGACATTAACTTATTTCTGAAATTTTGATTATCTTATTGATGGATATTGCTCTGATACAAACTGGCAATTTCAAGGAAAGTTTTTACCCAAAAACATGAGTGAAGATATATTTAAAGGAGAATGATAATCAGTACACTACCTACAACTGTCCTTCAAATATCTTGTAAAAACTTCTCATTCTGAAATTACTGTCAAAAGTATCATAGATCCAGACAACAATTTCCGAATGAACATTCACGCATGAATGTGTTAAAGTATAAGATGGCGACACATACTTCTTCAGCTTATCTGAGTGGTAGTTGATTCCACAGAAAGGTCCCAAAATCTTTGATATGTCAAGAAGAAATTCATACTATCTCTGAGAATGTGTCTGCCTATGCAGCACTAAGAGAGGTGGATGGCCCTCTCTGTGAAGTTATTCACAGCAATTTATAGAACTGATAGGGCCGGCACACCACTGAATCATCACTATCCATTAAGGAAACCATGTCCAGTGGCTACACAGCATGGGCAAATATATGCGGATGTATATGTATATATAAATAAACACACACACACACACACACACACACACACACACACACACACACACATATATATATATATATATATATATATATATATATATATATATATATATATATATATATATATATATACTCATTCACACACACATACACATATATGTATGTGGGAGTGTGTGTGCGTGTATGTCTGTCTGTATGTGTGAGTGAGTGAAACTAACCTTTGATGTCTAAGAACACTATAATAAGGGTACTATTCTACTCATATCTATTGAGAGATCCAATAACTTGGGTGTTCTGGACACCTATCCTTTGAGAGTAGCATTTTACCTGGTTGAAGACTATGAGAACCCTGTTTTGTGGGTATCATTCAAAGCTGATGTTGATGGCTAGAACCCTGTTTTGTGGGTATCATTCAAAGCTGATGTTGATGGCTAGAACCCTGTTTTGTGGGTATCATTTCAAGCCGATGCCTGTGGCTAGAACCCTGCATGTGCAGTGCCTGTTGCTGGTTTGGTTGGGTGCCTCTCTATAGCAGATAGAAATAGACACAAGCAGCGGAGGCACCAGAGGAAGTGCTACCGGGCGGGCCCGCCTGCTGGGACCTAACTTGTAGTACTCCCTACCTTATGATTATCATACTCTGCTACCCACACAATCCATTACAATATAATTTTCATAACTATCATAATCATTATTGTTGTTTGATTACTTGTTTTTTTGATTTCTCATTGTCATCCTCATCATCGTTGTAAGCATTATTACTAAAATTTTTTTTTATCAATGAATATCATCACTATTTTTTATTATTTGCATCTTTATCATTAGTACAATTATAATTTTTTATCATTAACATTTTACTATTATCACCATTATCATCATCATCATCATCATCATCGTCATTATCATCATCATCATTATTACTATCATGCTAAAATAAAGTTTTGATATTTCCACTATTAACATGTCCATTCAGTCATGCCAATAAAGGTCATTAACCCAATTTCTGTTGTAAGAAAATTCAAGGCAAATTTCCACAATGTACAAATCAAGTGCTGTAGGAAATATTGTGCCGTGATTGGCGCAAATATGCAGGATGAGAAAAGCTGACAAGCATGCAGACTTAGTGCATTTCCCCAGCAGTGCCCACAGCAACCACTTGTGTGAATTCCATTTGTCAACGCAAACGCGAAAACGACGACCACCACGCGATTCTCACACAAGAGCGAATTTCCAGCACCGGAGGCAGAAAAACTGGAGCAGAGTGATCTCGACACTGAACGGCTTCCGAAGCCCTATGAGCGCTCTCGTCCAATGGAATTCCTCATTTTTATTTAGATAAACCTGCATGCTATAGCATCAGTGTCCTTGAATCAAGAACGCAACGGCCTGACTGATGCAGGAACATATTGATGCATTTGTGAACAGGGTAATGCCTTGAATTTGGAATTTCAATTTTCCATCACTTTTTTTGCCATACTTCGACTAGGCCATGACAAGTCAGTTCTACGTGGTGGAGGAAACCATAGTACTCGGCAAAAGCGACCGCCTTTTAAACCCAAGTCACTGACAACTTTCTCACTTGCCCTTATGTAACCAATGAAGAACCCTCCTGCAAAATACATAAATATATAAAATATCCCAAGGCCATTGGTACAAAGAATCCCAGATAAAAACATGTACCCTAACATTTTCTATTTCATGTGACAAAAGTATGTATGCAGGATGTTTCGAGTATTCCATGAAAAAAACATTTCATCGATTATTTTTCTTTTCCAGCTCTGTAATATGTAGGCACCCTGGTGATAAACAGGCTATAACCCATCTACAACTGGAGATTTTGAAAAGTCTTCTGAAACTATGATACTTCTGGAAATAACTTTGGAATTAAGCATGATTTAAACAAAATATTTCAAGGAGAGTTGTGTCGGCGTTGGTTGCTGTCGAGAGGCAAGTAGCTCCGGATTATAGATTAGGATAGAGTGGCAACAATCAGTGTCAGTTGACTCTGGGTGCATATGCAGTACCTGAGCACTACAATAAATGACCAACAATGCCATATAAAACCTTATGAATTCAATGAAGCACCTTCTGAATGCCATCAACATAGTTTAAAATACCTTCTGAATTCCATAAAGCCCAATCTGAATTGAATATAGCTCAGTCAGAATTCCATAAGCATCTAGCTCTCCTGAATTCCATACAGCACCTTCTGAATTCCATAAAACACATTCCAAATTCCATAAATTTCCAATCAAATAGCATATAGAAGTCCAAATATAGCACAGTCCCAATTTCATGGAGAACATAACAAATTCAATTAATCACATTCTGCATTCTATTTATACTAACAGAAAACCATAAAGCACCATCAGTTCCTTACAGCACCTATAAAATATCATATAGCACCAAAAGAATTACACATAGCGTTCCATAGATCACCCATAGAATATCATAAAGCACCAATAGAATAAAACATAGAATTCTATAAAACACCTATAGAATACCATATAGCACCAACAAAATATCATATAGCACCAATGGAATTACACTTGGCATTCCATATAGCATCTATAGAATATCATATAACGACCATAGAATAGCATATAGCATCTATAGAATATCATACCCCACCTATAAAATATCATATAGCACCAATGGAACTACACATAGCCTTCCATATAGCATCTATAGAATTTCATACAGCATGAACAGAATTACACATAACACCACCTGAATTCCTTTGAGCAATTGATCTCATTTCCCCCTGAGGCCAGTTTTCTGCCAAGCCTTCTCTTGTTACCTGTCAATAGGTGCTGCCTGGTTACTAAGTGGCATATTGCATGGAACCACAGCCCTGCACAGGTGAAGTGCTATTTAGCTCTAACATAAATACTGCACTTATCAATGCTATCAGTATAAATCATATGTTTATTGTAATTGCAAAGCTAGAATTATAGGGATCGGTCTACAATTTCCTTTTCTGATCCAGCACCACAATATGCTTTAACCCATTCATTACTGGAGACCTCCTAGATAAAGATTGCATGGAGATAAGTTATTTGAAAAAAAAGGGCAAAAAATCATAAATTCATAAAATATTTGTATCGAAGTTTTTGGATGAGTAGTCAATATTTTTCTCTCAAATATTTCCAAAAACAGCCTAGCAATTTAGTGAAATCTTTCAGGCAATAGCACATCCAGAAAATTATTTGATGGAGAAATATCAATCATAATATTTTCAACAACTCTCCTTCAAATATTTTTGAAAATCATTCTCAATTTCCAAGTTATTCTCAATAGTACGCTAGATCCAGACGTCAATTTCAAGAATGACGCAAGTATGAATGGGGTATGTATACATAATACTTTGCCAGCCAAAACACTCCCTTCTCCTTGACCCCATTTACCGCCTGTTGCAATGTCAGAATTTGCGGGGGTAACAACATAACTTACATCCAACATAGACTTCTGCTCGGCTGCATAGCAAGAATCTTCCCCATAAGTGGTACGAACAGTTGGAATAACATAACACACAGCTTACTGACTTAATACGCCATTTACCCTTCCAATGCGGACTACTTTCGTCCGAAAGTTTTGAAAACCATCTAAACCTTATCATGTTGGTACTCATTAGAAGGCTCTCACTGAGTACTCTCAGATGAGTACCCATTTGACAGGGTTTCAGTCATTTTTCAGCTTTTTTGCATTATTTTGTACTGGCAAAATTATCCACCAGCATAAGGGTAAGTACGCAATTAACCCTTCCAATGCTGACTACTTTCGTACGAAGCATAAAAATGCTAAGATTTTAGAAAACCATTTAAACCCTGTCATGTTGGTATTCATTAGAAAGCTCTAGCCGAATACTCTAAGATGAGTACCCATTTGTCAGGGTTTCAGTCATTTTTCAGGGTTTTTGCATATTTATGCATTGGCCAAATTAGTCACCAGCAACATAAGCCTTATCCCATTCATACATGTGTTCCTCTAGAATTGTCGTCTGGATCTCAAGTGCTTTTGGCAATAACTATGAAATTGAGAATGATTTTATAAAATATTTGAAGGAGAATTGTTGCTAATGTTCTAAATAACATTTCTCTTTGAATTATTTCTCCAACTATGCTTTTGTCAGCATGATTTCATCAAAATTGTCAGGCTGCTTTTGGTCGCTGTAAGCATTTATGGGTTAACCAAGCACCTTCTTGGATACAAGTATCATATTTTCCTTGCAAATGTTTAGTATTGTACTGTTTCTGTACATCCTTGGTAACAGTCAATGACAGTTTTATTGATGTTCTAATTGATGAACACAGCAACAACATTTTGGCAATGCTTTGATTTGTGTATTAGTGCATTTAGATACATTACAACACATTTTATATTGCTGAATTGCAAAATTCATTTATTTGCATTTCATTGCAATTTTTGTAATGTGTGGAAACATTTCTTTGCATTTTGTATTGTGACATCTAACATTTTTATTTAACATTTAATTGTATGTCATGTTGGAACATCCATGCCCATTTCTTTGCAATCCATTGCATCAAGTCTTATAACACCTAACAATATCAATTTGCAGGCCATTGAATTTTATATTGCAACACCTATCTTTATGCATGTATTTGTATTTTCTATTGCAACCTCTAATTAATACTTTTTTATAAAGTTGCAAACCTAGCAACATCATTGCATGCCAATGCATTCTGTATTGCAACACTGCACAATATCATTTTCTGTATTGCAAAACATAACAATATCAGGGCTCGACATTGGTGCTTGCCCCATTGCCCCGGGCAAGTAGAATTTGTAAATTATAGCTGTGGGGCAAGTGAAAACTGCATCTTACTTGCCCCACTGGGAAAGTACGTTTTGTATATTTCAGGTTTACTTTTGAGAATGTGTGCAAGTTTCATGGTCTGCCATCCAAGCTTGTCCTAGAAAATATGCTTTCACATGCCAGAACCATGTTCTACTTGGTTTTTAGATGAAGTATTAGAAAATCATTTTATACAATTTTTCAAGGGCAAGTGAAAGTTGGAGTAGGGCAAGTGAAAATTGAATCTCACTTGCCCTACGGGGCAAGTCGCTGCAAAAGTTAACGTCGTGCCCTGAATATCCTTTTGTATTACAAAACCTAGCAATATCTTTTTGCATATAATTCCATTTTGTATAAGCAAATCTTATGGCATTTCTATGCATTTTTATGGCATCGGTCGTATTGTTGCAATGATTCTCCAAATGCAAACAGAGCAGTAAATCAACATGTGACATTTTCCTTTGTTTCATTTTGATTTGCTTCACAGAGCGCACCAGGAGATATGAGCCAAACATACAATAGCCTGTTTGTTTGAAGAAAAAAACTCCTGGCAGTCCTGCAAGAATAAATAACACTTAGGCGTCACTCTTGGGATTTCATTAAATCCAAAATTGACTGAAGAAATCCAGCATCTCCTAAATGTCAGAGCGCGATGAGCGACGATAGCGGAGACTTTCTGTGAGCCAATCAGAATCCAGTGTTTCTGATACGCAGACACGGCTATCCCTTTAATCTGGGGAACCCTCCCCACCTCCTCACCCTCCTACTACAGATGAAACTGTGAAGCTTGTCATGAAGGAGGATGCGGTTACCATGGAAACGGATTTGGCGGACAATCTCGGTGATATTTTTGACACTTGGGGGGCAGTTTTATGCCGACACTGCACTGAGCATACCCATAGAAATATTACAGCTGTGCGATATAGAAATGTGGATGTGGATTGCAGGCATTCATGTCATAATCCAATGGCTCAGCTCCCTAGCTACAGAATATGAGGATGGGGTATAGGAAAGTTTTTAGGGGTAGGGGGATTGAGGGGTATGGAAAGGTTACATGCATATAAATATTACATCAATGTGATATGGATGAGTATATGTATTGCAAAAGATATTCATTACCTAGGTACATCTCTGGTACTAGCATTGCAGACATTCATGTTATCATTAAGAACTGAATACCTTCAGTATAGAGAAGGAGGACTGGGAAAGATGAGAGATATATTGTTATCATTTCATTCCTGAACTCCCCATAATACAGGGAAGTACTGTATAACTGGTATTTTTTATAGGCATTTATTTTTTGCTATTTTCACCCTCCCCATGATGGCTTGATTGTTTGATTACTTGATTGAAGAATTAGAAGTTGCGCAAATACCCTCCAGCAGGGCTGTGAAGCGAAATTTCTAGCCCTCTAAATTAAAGCCTTATACAGTAGCAGTAGGGTTATATCCATAGAAAAGGATATAAGAAGAGTGACTAGAAAGAGGTATTAATCAGAGAGGGTAGGGTAGGGTATTTATTATCCAAAGAAAAGATAGAGCTGTGCAACACAGATATGAATTACATACAGCTACCTAATGTGAAAGGATTAATTTTTAATTCCATTAGCATCATGTCATGATGATCCCCCAACAATACTGGGTGGAATCAAAAATGTTTCCGGGATTTTCCGGTCCATGCATCACATGAGCAATCTGAGCCTGCCGCCATGGCAACACCGGATCCGGGTGGCGAACATTGTCCAAGGATATCCGCCTGATAGGGCCGAGTGGAATCCTGATGAGAATTATGAATTCAACAAAACCAGGAAGCATATCATACCCATGTAAAGGAAATTTAGACAAGTGAGTCGTCAAATATGATTGAATTAATCAAGTTGTATTCCCCTCAGTTCCCCGGCAAAACACCCTAAATTCCAGGTTACTTCAGCACACAAGCCAGAGAAGGGTCTTAGCCAGGATTTAGAGACTAGGCACCCAAAATTGGCAATTGCGAAATCTTTGGGTGTCTTTCTTTTCAAGAGAGACCAAAATATACTTATTACAACCAAGAACATTTTCTTACTAAAATAAGGCATACTATCCGTCTACATTATCATGGAAATACTATTTAAGTACAGATATGTGCTTAAAATAGACAATTTAAGAACTTACTCACAAAATTACTCACAAATTGGGTGTCCTGAAAGGTAATTTTTGAGGGTTTGGGTGTCCAATGACAACCAGATGCCCTTGCTAGCTAAGACTATGAGCCAGAGTTATAGTAATGCAGCAAGCACACTCCCTGACTAGTCAGGGTATTGATATTCGGAGTAATCTCAAAAGCCAATGCAAATCTTCTCATGAGGAATTGACTATTATTGAGGGCCCTGGGAAAAGGCAGCCACTCAGACTGGCGGGCAGAGAATGTGTGAAAGTATGGGGATAATAACCGCTACAATAAACATGGCCGACTAAGATCTGGGGAGGAAGGGCAATGAGCACAGACGCCTGTTGCCTTGGGATACTGCAGATTCCAGTTGTAATAACAGCTGTAATAAATACAGGTTGGCTGGTATAACTTGCAATAATATTTCTAATATCACACAACCAGCGGCAAAGTGTCTATGCAATAGGGGCAGTAAATTTGCCTGCTTCATGATGTTTGAAATGAGAATCCCACTGTGAAATATCATTTGGAAAAGTGTTTGAATGTATATCACCTTCTGAAACTATGTCACTGATTTCATATAACTTCAATGATGTTGAAGATGATGATGACAATGATAATGACAAAGATGATGATGAAATAATGACAACGATGATGATGTTGAGGATGATGACAACCATGACAATGATTAAGATAATGACAATGATTAAGAAGATGGCAGTGATAATGAAGAAGAAGATGATGATGATGATACTGACATAGAATGAGCATGATCTAAAACAAACCTGGCCTACATGTGTTAGGTGATTATTTATACCCATGCCATGGTCTCAGGTTTCAATATTTGCCCATGCTGAGAGAGATACAGATCATTGAAATATCAGGAATTTCCTACAAAGGGCTGACTCATGCCGTTAGACAATAACCACGGCAAATTAAATTAATTCCAGAGAATGATTTCCCTAATCAGCTAGAAACAAGAGACAGGGATCCATAAAGCACACTATAATAACTCATAAATCACGGCTAGGACAGCGCCAAACACTCAAACAATTCACTCTCAATTAACCCATTCATACTGTCCCTTCTGGAAACCATAAGTAAGGATGATCTAATTATTTTTTGAGATATCATTAAAATAAGAGAGTCAATTATGAAAATTTTGGATTTGTTCAATATAATGAAATGTCCAATAAATACATGTGTTTCCTCTTCTGAAGCCCAAATGGGCCTGATAATCTTTGGGGGGAAATCCTTGCAAAATAAATTGGGAGGTTTAGCAACAACTTTCCCTCGAATATATACATTTTCCAATATTTGCCTTTTTCCAAAAGTACTCTTATATTAGTTTCAGTATGATCATTGTTTGGAATAACCCTAAAATAAGAGCCATTGACATTTTCTTTTTTTTTCCTTTTCAGGAGGTTCAGGAAAATTTTTCCCTTGAATATGTAAATTTTCATTTATATGATTTATTTCAAGATAAATCCTGTAAATATTAGACCTTCCCGACATTATTTCAAAAGTATACTTGCGAGCATGAACAGGTTAAAAATCTACCCAGTCTGGGAGCACACACATATCACACATGGGCAATTATCTGAATGATCATCATCACTATATTTACTATCATAACACAGACTAACTGTTTAAATCAGATTAATTGAGCTTGATAGACAGGGAAATGGTACTCAGTAAATATTGTTACAAGGACTTTGCCACATATTTATATTCACTGTTGGGTACATCTGGGGCCGCGTAACCCATTTATGCTAGAAGGTTCCTCCAGAAAACTTGGTCTAGATCTTTGATACTTTGGATAATATCTTTCGAATTAAGAAGGTATTTACAAATTGATTGAGAAAGTTGTTAGTTATGTTCTAAATGTCATTCCTGTTCCAAATATTATCTCAATTTTTCTTTTGCCTGCAAGATTTTTCTTCTTTTAAGGATTGAAATGTCCAAGTCTTGCAGATGTTTAGCAACCTTAGATATCAAGGGCTCTGACAAGGGAGACTACTCACAGCCAATAGGGCACTCGGCCAATGGGATGCAAGCTACCGAGTACAGGACTGTTCCAAGCATAGCAAATTGGCCCTAAGTCACCCATCAATCTATTTTGTACGGGCCTAACATCCAGTGAGAGTGTTTTCACTTCGGGCCCTCCTTACAAATCTTTGTCACAGATATGTCAGATATACATCAACCAATTTTGCACATGCCAGACTTCGAGTGAGAGCGATTTCAGTTTTAGCCCTCCTTTTGAACATTTGGCACATATTTGTCATAGAGTTCAGCTCTACCTAGCTGACCCGTTAGCCTAGCTGGGATTCTTCACTTATGCAGAACGTGAGGGCATGTTGGTTTTTGTGGCTACTAAGAACTTATTGGCAGGTGATTCATCAGTCCCTGTCATATCAATATTCATTGCCCTGAAACTCATCCTGCAAGACCGCCAGACCGGAAAAACAGCTAGCTTAGGCCTGAAAATGTTTGTTTCCTGTAACGGTCTGAAAGAAAATAGGGTAGGAGCGAAGGTGTAAAAAGTTTTTTTTCGATTATATATTTTTTTTTCAAACAATGCTTGTTTCATGGTAGCTCTAGTTGTAATGCAGTGTTCTTATCATGTATTTATGTTGATTAGGGGATTAGGAGTTGGGAGGGTGAAAAAAACT
This sequence comes from Maea johnstoni, assembly GCA_963942565.1. Classification (NCBI taxonomy): domain Eukaryota; kingdom Metazoa; phylum Annelida; class Polychaeta; order Spionida; family Magelonidae; genus Maea; species Maea johnstoni. Next base: position 27,794,397 of record OZ012698.1, on the reverse strand, counting down.
TACAGGGTCGCAACTTTTACTAGCCCTGATGTTCTTTGATTAGCCCTGGGCTAGCTGCCTACCTTAATTTTTGAGCCCTGCCAGTACTTTAAACTGCACCATTTCGCCTAGTATAAATGTGATCAAGTATTCATAACCCAGGAAACTCATCTCCACCAGAGTACAATGGAGCGTGGGAAATACCAGCATAATGGAAAGCGCAATCAAATATTCATAACCTAAATTCAAATCCCATGAAACGTATCTCCATTAGGTTCTAATAGAGTCAAGTGCAGCTACCGAAGTGGAAAAAGTTACCAAACGTTAGAGAAAACAACACATGCACTCAAAATGCTCGCCTGCGTCTCGTGCCAAATCAGGATGACGCCCAGATGCCCTGCGAGCTGAGACTATGAACATCTCACCTAGCAGGGAAACATGATCAAGTATTCATAACCAAAAGGGTCAAGTGCGACTACCGAAGTCGAAAAAGCTACCAAACATTAGTAGAGAAGATCACACATGCTCTCAAATTGCTCCCATGCCAAATTAGAATGACACCTAGATGCCCTGCTAGCTTAGACTACACTTGAACATCTTATCTAGCAAGGAAATGTGATCAAGTATTCATAACCTAAATTTGAATCCCATGAAACTTATCTCCATTAGGTTCTAATAGAGTCAAGTGGTGCAGCTACTGAAGAGGAAAAAGCTACCAAGATAGGAAACCTCTAATGAACCCCCCAAAAATAGCCTGCCTCCTATGCTGGATACAGATGTCATCCCCTGTGGATAGATGGCACTGCAGTGTGCTAGACTGATGAGTTTTGCATGCACAACCCCCTCATGTGGCAATCGTGTGAACCATATGCCCATAAGTAGGTGTGAGAAGTAAAGTATGGTAGCAACACTTTCCAAAAATGGGTTAACCCATTCATGCCTTTGGCTCAAAAAAACATCTTCACCCTTTTCGGTAGTATCTGTTCAGCAAGAGCAGTTTTCAAGAAATATTTGAAGGAGAAATGCTGTTAAAAAACAAACGCACAATTCTCCTTCAAATATATTGTATGCAGGCATGAAAGGGTTAACTCATCCATAACAGGAATGTCAACATGATCTGACACACAAACTGTTTCAATAGCGAATCAATATCTTGAGAAATATTTGATTGCGATTCGTTGTTCTCCTGAGTTTTACAAGCCCTGAGTAAATACTTATCAAATATTTCTCTATTTGATAAGGCATGTTCAAAGTTGTAAGACTTTGTATGCACTCTCCAGGCGCAAACAGGTTTCACACGGAACATTCTTGCTCACAGCTGCAAAAAGGAGACTGACAACTTTGACAATATCGTTGAAGCAAAAGCATAATTGAAATATTATTAAGAACTATTAATGATCTAGAATTTTTTTACAGGGAACTCTTGGCATAAAGGGAAAAAGTAAGGGGGCCTGTCAATTCTAATGATTTCTTTCTCTTGAATGCAATATTTGGGGAATATTTGAAGGAGAAATGTTAGTCTTATCTCAACAAATATCTCTTATTCAAAAAGTTTCAAAGTTTAAACTTTTTTACAAAGTCATTTTCAAAACTATCAGAGATCCATACAACATTTTTCAGCGGGAAAACTCAGCATAAAATGATAAGAAAGGGTGCCTGTCAATTCTAATGATTACTTTCTCTTGAATGCAATTTATTTGAAGGAGAAATGCTAATCATAACTAAACAAACATCTCTTCTTCAAATAGTTTCGAATTTAATGCTTCATTACTAAGTTATTTTCTAAACTATCAGAGATCCAGACATTATTTTTCACCAGGCGGGAAAGGAATAAGTGTGGGTGCTGTACATGGATGACAATCACCTACGGGGGATCGTGTGGTAGGTCCCTCCAAATACTAATCATACCCTCCTCGGGTTACAAGGAGCTAGCACATAGAAACCCAGCGGTAATCACGCGCCACAACGCTTATACCTCCATACTAAACATCCAATACATCACCCTAATTACCCATAACTACCGCAAAAATCACGCTGGCGACTCTTTTTCTATTACGCCGAATTTCCGCCCATTTATAAGTCATACAATGTGATGGATGGTTGGGTTGTCATCTTTCTAAGTTGCAGCCAGGCTGGAAGTAGGGTGTGTCTGGGATTCACAGTAGGCTGTGTATTTATTGATCAGGTTTTCCCAAATATTTGTATCATTTGCATTTACCCTTTCATGCATCATTCACATTAACCCTTTAACCCATTCAGGCCTACAGATCTACTTGACAAGTGTCGTCTGGAACTGTCATTCTTTTGAAAATAACTTCCGAATGAAGCATTAATTCACAAACTATTTGAAGGAGAGTGGTAGATTTTAATTTTAATGAACAATTCTCCTTGATCTATATTTTAATATTGCTTTTGTTAGAGAGATATCCCCATAAGCAAACGAGAAAAATACATTCCTTATAAAACAAAAAATACACTCCTTATATTTCTCAGCATTGGTAGTATTCGCAGTATGCAACAACTCTCATTTTCCAAATATTGATTAATTCCAAAGTATTTCATCAAAATTCAGACGACACTTGTCTTCAAGGAGATCTCCAGGTTTAAGCCAGAAGGCTGGTTACGTGATCCTAGGTTTGTTTCTCTTCGTTGTGTATACACCTCTCTGACAAACCCAAATAAACACGAACAACTTAGCTAAAGAAAGACTGACGTGGAATAAAGTATGTTCTGAGGAGAGGTTCTGTGACACTGCGACGATCAATCTTGATCATCCCGTAATTACTTCTCCGCAAATACTCCTCAAAGCTATGCGTACGTCCCCGCATCGCTGAGAGATGCGCTTTTCAAGTCCACGGAATCTGACAGCAGAGGGCAGCATCCCATCTATAGGTGAATTACTGCCAAATGTTGCATCAATCAGAATTACCAACACTGAGAAGCTACCTAGTGCAGTACGATTATCCTTTGGAAAATCTACCGATTCTCTCAATTTCTCAAGAACAAATTAACTACCTATCTCCACGGTTCTTCATTACCATTTTAGCAACCCACTTCATGACGTATCGCAACCATGACAGCGCTATCGTCATGACAACAGAAGGCTCCCGGCATGGTATTTAGCAGGAATTTCATCAAAGAGGCCCTCTATCCTCTTTGGAGGGAAAAACTTGGCAGGTTGTGTGCCAAGTGGTTGAGCGAAGGCCTCCTCAGTTGGCGAGTTTCTTTCAGTGGTTTATACGATACAACCATACATACCGGTACATCCTGGTACACACACTGTGTCAGAGAGTGCCATACTAGCTTCAGGATGAACTGCCTATCATGCAAAAGATATTCTCCCTTGGGCATTCTCCAATAGAGGAAAATTTTCCAATGCTGAGACTACTTTCTTCCAAACACAATGACGCAAAGATTTTTGAAACCCATCTAATCACTGCCATGTTGGTATTCATTGGATAGCTCTAACTGAGTACTTTCAGATGAGTACCCATGTGACAGGGTTTCAGTCATTTTAAGGGTTTTTGCATAATTTTGCATTGGCCAAATTAGCCACCAGCAGCATAGCGGTTAAAGCTGTCTTTTGACTCAACCCATTTCATATTAGCATTTGGTATTGTATTGAGTACCAGTACCTATCCCTACTGGTACAAATTAAAGTTGTCTTTTGACTCATCTGATGCATAAATTATGTGATTTCATCAAGGGGAAATTTGGAACTGATCCTTAAATACAGGTGGTCAATCTTAAAGGTGGTTCTTAATTGAAATTACCTTTTCGACCATGAAAATATGCTTTCTTGAGATGTATCGTTGGCATCAAATAAAAGAATGACATATTGTGTCACATTATTTCTCTCTAACATTTCATATTGTTTACATATTTAAGGAATAATGAATTATGTGTATTTGTGTTTTCAAATGTGTATGTATGTGTCATTCGCAAGGCGAAAAGTCCTATCAATTGCCATGATCAAATGCTGAGGAACTGCCATACTCAAATCTTCTTTCTAATATTTCACTGGTCAACAAATCATCCCTAAGCACTACTTTCCCATTAGTATCTGATAAAAGTATCCAGATGCCTGTCTAGTGCTGATTGCATCATGTACTTAACTGTCACAGATGACTGTTTCATGTCAAAATTGTACGTCACATTTAATTGTTTCATGTCAAAATTGAATGTCACAGATGATTGTTTCATGTCAAAATTGCAAGTCACATGATTGTTTCATGTCAGAACTATATTAGCAGTAGGCGGTACATTTTATAAATGGCCATGACCTTACAGTAACATTCATAAGGCCAACCCTTCCAGTGGATGTTTTCATTAAGGGCTGAAATATGCTTGATATGAAACACTAAAGCATTCTTAGGATTCTAAAACAGTGTAAGTACAAGCTGTATTGTAATATGTAGCATAGGTTACATCCCTCATTAATGAACTGTTGGAATAAGCTCTGTGAGGCCTGCCCTGATGACCTTGTGGTCTAAGGTGTGGCCACTGACTGCATGCTGTCTCTCACCACTGCCCGGTTCGAATCCCGGTCAGGGCATGAGATTGAACTCAGTTATGTGAAAAGTGTTCTCTGTGACTAGTGATACATTAACAAGTTGTACCATTCACATATTCAAGGTTCTACAGGCATTTTTGATGTATTTTGGAATGTACTCCTTGTTGAAATATCAGCAATAGCATTATCTTTCAAGGTTTGTTTGTTACCTAACATAGAACAAAAATCCACTAATTATGGAGCAGCATAAAATTAGCCACCGTGTCCTGTCCTCCAACACAGCAAACAAATAAAGCTGAATTATAGTCCGCAACTGCTGTAGCTATAGAAACCAGACAGGAATTGTCATAGCAACCGTATAACATGCATAACTTGTTTCAGACAGTGCGCTAGGTATTTCCAACAAGGCTTTGGAGTATGACTGAGCTGCCCTAGGACATCCATCCAGGTTCTAGGGCTTTGCTATCACTGACCCCGAAATGTGCAAACTCCCGCGTATCCATGGCAACAGGAGAGCTAAATAGATGTCGGAGAATTGTAAACAATCGTAGTGATCAGTCAAACATTTGCCTGCAGTTCTCCTGAAGCTTGTCAAGTTACTACGCTCACTATGGACAGCCTTTAAACCATTCATACCTCAAGCTGCTGAGAGAGAAAGGAGAGAGAAAGGAGATGAGAGAGAGAGAGAGAGAGAGAGAGAGAGAGAGAGAGAGAGAGAGAGAGAGAGATAGAGAGAGAGAGAGAGAGAGAGAGAGAGAGAGAGAGAGAGACAGAGAGAGAGCGAGAGCGAGAGAGAGAGAGAGAGAGAGAGAGAGAGAGAGAGAGAGAGAGAGAGAGAGAGAGAGAGAGAGAGAAGAGAGAGAGAGAGAGAGACGAGAGAGAGAGAGATGAGAGAGAGAGAGAGAGAGAGAGAGAAGAGGAGAGAGAGAGAGAGAGAAGAGAGAGAGAGCAGAGAGAGAAGAGAGAGAGACGAGAGCTGAGAGAGAGAGCAGAGAGAAGAGAGGGGCGTGCCACGAGAGAGAGTCTGGATGAGAGAGCTCGCGAGAGTCGACAGAATCTACCATCAACCACATTGATTTATTGCCAATGACCCCTCTTATCTTCACCGAGATTAGAGTTTAATTGGGAGAGTTGTTTTTTGAGTTCAGTTTAATTTCAAATACTTCCCTAAAAAGATGGAGTTGTCAGAAAAAGTATTACTACAATTTCCTGATGATCTTCCCCTGGCCGTTGCAAGGATGAATGGGTTAACTTTATATCTGATCTCCACTCACCCCATCGCCCTCCTAAACC
>OZ012698.1:27681161-27788412 GCA_963942565.1 Maea johnstoni | reverse complement strand
TATATTCACCTAGGGGGGTCTACAGGCATGTAACCAACATCAAGCTGTGTGATCTGCATGTTATATTCACCTAGGGGGGTCTACAGGCATGTAACCAACATCAAGCTGCGTGATCTGCATGTTATATTCACCTAGGGGGGTCTACAGGCATGTAACCTGCATCAAGCTGTGTGATCTGCATGTTATATTCACCTAGGGGGGTCTACAGGCATGTAACCTGCATCAAGCTGTGTGATCTGCATGTTATATTCACCTAGGGGGGTCTACAGGCATGTAACCAACATCAAGCTGCGTGATCTGCATGTTATATTCACCTAGGGGGGTCTACAGGCATGTAACCTGCATCAAGCTGTGTGATCTGCATGTTATATTCACCTAGGGGGGTCTACAGGCATGTAACCTGCATCAAGCTGTGTGATCTGCATGTTATATTCACCTAGGGGGGTCTACAGGCATGTAACCTGCATCAAGCTGTGTGATCTGCATGTTATATTCACCTAGGGGGGTCTACAGGCATGTAACCAACATCAAGCTGTGTGATCTGCATGTTATATTCACCTAGGGGGGTCTACAGGCATGTAACCAACATCAAGCTGTGTGATCTGCATGTTATATTCACCTAGGGGGGTCTACAGGCATGTAACCAACATCAAGCTGCGTGATCTGCATGTTATATTCATCTAGGGGGGTCTACAGGCATGTAACCAACATCAAGCTGTGTGATCTGCATGTTATATTCACCTAGGGGGGTCTACAGGCATGTAACCAACATCAAGCTGTGTGATCTGCATGTTATATTCACCTAGGGGGGTCTACAGGCATGTAACCAACATCAAGCTGTGTGATCTGCATGTTATATTCATCTAGGGGGGTCTACAGGCATGTAACCAACATCAAGCTGTGTGATCTGCATGTTATATTCACCTAGGGGGGTCTACAGGCATGTAACCAACATCAAGCTGTGTGATCTGCATGTTATATTCATCTAGGGGGGTCTACAGGCATGTAACCAACATCAAGCTGTGTGATCTGCATGTTATATTCATCTAGGGGGGTCTACAGGCATGTAACCAACATCAAGCTGTGTGATCTGCATGTTATATTCATCTAGGGGGGTCTACAGGCATGTAACCAACATCAAGCTGTGTGATCTGCATGTTATATTCATCTAGGGGGGTCTACAGGCATGTAACCAACATCAAGCTGTGTGATCTGCATGTTATATTCACCTAGGGGGGTCTAGGGGCATGCTTCCCCAGAATATTTTGAAAATATGTCCTATTAGATGTATTTTATGGCTCTTTTAGGTAATATAAGGGGCAGTGAAAATCCCACCCCTAAGCAACCTGCAGGATCTTAGCCAGGATTTCAAAAATGCCTGTACTTGAAAAACAGCAATTCACAAAATTTCTGCCTGTCCAGATTTAGCTACTCAGCTTCTTCAAATCCTAATATCAATCACATTCAATAGCCAATCTTATCAAACAAGGCAATTCATACTTCATCCATGCCTTAGATTTAAAAGAAGATTTGTTATGACAAGATATGATTATTAATCAAAAAAAAAAGTAAAAATTGAAAATTCTTTTTTTTGCGTCCAAAAGGAAGATTTTTTCCCCAAAACCAGCCGTCCAAAGGAAAGGCTGGATAAGTCCTGGCTAAGTCCCTGGTCATCTTTCACCCTGTGCCCCACCCCTTTCCCCACCATGAAATAGCCATGCTCTTGGGATCAAGTCAGTCTGCCCCCAATCCAGGGACTCAGCCAGGACCTTCCTGCCTGTCTTTTGGACAGGCAGGATAGGTTCTGAAAACCTCCTTTTTGGACAAGCAAAAATTTCCATTCACAATTTCCAATTTTGACTTTTTTGAGGTAATAACCAAATATTTTCCTACCAAACCATATTAAAGAACATGTACCTGAAATGTAAATTGCCCTTTTTGACTCTTGATTAGGGCTGTGCTCACCAACATTTTTCAGCTCACGAGCATCACCAATCACTAAACGATGCTCACGAGCTGCTCACGAGCATGAAAACGGTGGCCATTTTGTTTTTCAGTGTAGATTGCTGTCATTAGGAACAGCTTGATCGAAGTGTCGATACCGCTAGCCAGCGCCATATCAAGCTAGCGGTATAAACATGCAACTACACCTCGTGATTCTGAACCCGTTAGAGTGTGAAGTACGCTCTGACGGGTTAGCGTATATCGAACTAACGCATTTTGCGTAGTTCCGCTGTGAATCGACATCGATGTCGCCAACATGACGCCAGATTTTTTAGCTTCTCAAGCCTATTTAAAAAGGTCGTTGAAGTTTTTATTTTTTTGCGATGCTCATGAGTTTCATGTCATGCTCGATAATCGTAGCATGGCATGAAAATTGCGATCCATCGAGCATCGCGAGCGGTGAGCACAGCCCTACTTGTGACATTGTCACCAATGTAATGCATCTTGTGACAATGTCACCAATGTAATGCATCTTGTGACATTGTCACCAATGTAATGCATCTTGTGACATTGTCACCAATGTAATGCATCTTGTGACAGTGTTACCAATGTAATGCAACTTGTGACATTGTCAATGAAATGCATCTTGTGACAATGTCAACAAATGACTACATTTTTTTATTACTTTTCAAGGACCAAGTTAATCTATGTGGTCAGACACTAAAAATAAAAATTGGTTAATCTATTCCTGTAAATCTTTAATCTTTAATTTGGTGTTACCCTCTTTGTGCATGTTTTATCCCATATACTGCTGATGGTGGCAAATTTAGCCATTACAAAATGATGCAAAAAAAACAGAAAAATGACTGAAACCCTGGCATATGGGTACTCATCTGAGGGTACCCAGTGAGAGCTATCTAATAAATACACATGTGACAAGGTTTAGATGGATTTTAAAAATCTTTGCATCCTTGTGCTTTCGACGTAAGTAGCCTCAACATTTGAAGGGTTACAATTGTATTTGCATTCAATATCTACATCTCTGACAGCAAAATTGTTAACCTTTAACCGTGAGATAGGTATTAATTATTGTAACATTTGTATTCTCTACACACTGTATTTGTATGCATGGGATTGTTATTCTTTAACCACAAGGTCCGTTGGCCCCAGATTCAGGTTACCAACGCCCACCCAGACACCCAGACTCTCACGCACACGAGAGCCATCCAGCAACGCCCACAAGACACAACCGCTATGGCCAGCATCCAGACAGCGACCTTCTTTATTAGGCATTGTCTTGGCTTGGCGAGGAGTGTGCGTGTATGTAGAGAGTGCCGCACTCTGCTCGCTAACCTCGGGGTAATAACGATAACAACGGAAAACATCATCCCCATCATTAAGACTACATCTCACGACACACGTAGGCTGAACGGAGAGTAGGGAGGGAAAAACTGATAAAGTGCCAAAGAGATACATTAACCCTTACCTTGCGGCTGGCTAATTTGGCCAATACAAAATGATGCAAAAGGCCGAGACTATTCCCCAGCAAAACATGAGAGTTAAAAAAAAAAATGATGCTCCATTTTATTCTTTTAACCCTTATGTTGCGTAGTGGCTAATTTGGCCTATACAAAATGAAGTAAGAAAGCCCTGAAAAATGACTGAAACCCGGGCACATGGGTACTCATCTGAGAGTACTCAGCGAGAGCTATCCAATGGATACCAACATGACAGGGTTTAGATGGTTTTCAAAAAACTTTGAATCCTTGTGCTTTGGACAAAAGTAGCCTTAGCAATGGAAGGGTAAATGATGTGGCAAAAATATCACCAGCAATAAAGTGAAGAGATGGTGGTAGTGTTAACCCTACATGTACTGACAACAAAGTCTTAGCAAACAGGGAGTCTGAGCACCATTTGGGCACCCAAACCCATGGAAATAAGCCCTCAGGACACCCAACTCTTTGGTGTAGAACTTCCTAAAATGTGAATTTTAAGCATAGAAAGATTTTTTCCACCACAAAATATTTCCTATGACATGGTATAAGGATATTTTGGTTAATACAGTAAATACATGTTTACAGTTGTAATTTCAGTATATTGTTGTCTTTCCTGAAGAAAAAGATGTCCATCCAAAAAATTTACAATAGTCATGTTTGGGCACCCAGTTTTCAAATCCTAGCTAAGACCCTGCCTGGCAAGTAAGGTTTTAAGATCAGGGCCTGGAAGCCTTAATAAAGTACTTATTGCTAAACCAGGCACGTAAAAATGTGACATGGTGCATTTTGACCAATGTTGCATGCTGGCTAGACCAATCTCAGAAATCTGAGTGATCTGAGTCACTTCTTTACCATTGCTAATTTCTATGAGATGTCCTCAAAGTTGTCTAATTCAAATGACCAAAATGGTAGCGAAAGAGTTAAACGTAGCCAATTGATGGATAATTCCCAGTCATACTTCGCAGATGTTGGAGAGCCAAGGATAAATCATGAAAAAATGGCAGATCAATAATCAACCGAGAATGTTTCAATGAAGACTGATTACTGGAGTATCAGTATCAAGTTCTTGGCGCAGCCAATCTCATCCTCCTCGTGGTCCAATATAGATCCAAATATTTTGAAAATAAATCAGCAGGCCAGGCAGATATTTGTACAAAAAATTGACCACCGTATTTTACTGTATACTGAATGCTTTGAATAGTTCTTATAGTTCTCATTAGATTGTCCAACAAATGCTGAAGGTTTTTCCGCCAATGAGAAAACTATTTCTTAGTAAGGATCAACCAAGGTCTCATATGGAATTTGGAATTTCTACTATCGTCACTTTTTTTTGCCAAATTGCAGCTAGGATGTGACTAGCCAGTCGTAAGTTGGGGAGGAAACCAGAGTACCCAGCAAAAACCACTGCCTCGCCCTAAAGGTCCTTGGCAACTTTCTCACATGCCCAGGGCACTGTTCAAACCCAAGCAGTGGTGACAGTCAGCTAGCAGTCAGTGGCAATGCCTTAGACCACACAGCCATCATGACTGCCCTCCCCCCCCCCCCCCCCCCCTCAAGGTATTATAAATATGCAAAACTAATTTTCTGACATATTTTCATCACTGATCTTTCATACCTGAAAATAACTTGGATACTAATGCAAGGAGAGTTGGTGATTGAATTCTGGTTAACACTACCCCAATTCAAGTATTTTGTCAGTCAGACAAATATTGCCAAAATAAGGCAGTTTTGGCGTAGTACTGATATGAATGGGTTAAAAGCAGTTGTTATTTCTCATCAGTGACGGAGATTGAAATAATCAATAATTCCACAATTATAATTGGATGCTGCATGAAATTCCCCTGTGGCTTTGCTGAACGACATCTGCATTTCCTGTGCATTATTAGTGCACAGTCCTCCAGATAAATTCTCAAACATCAGGCACTGACATAAGTACTAGCTCGCTTGCCCCGGCAAGTGAATTTTGGAAAAAAGGGCTTTCGGGCAAGTACATCTTAGTTTTCACTTGCCTGAATGGACAAGCTGATTGTCTGAATACTAAACTCATCGTAAATGGTCAAAATACCCAGAAATGTGCAAACAATGCAACAAAACTGAAAATATATTGGTTTCAAATCTTCAAATCCATGATAAACAATACTTGCCCTTTTGGCATATGTTTTAACTCAGTTCGGGCAAGTCAAAAATTATGTCGAGTAAGTCAAAGTAATTAACAAATAACGACTTGCCCGGCATGGCAAGTTAGTTCTGAAAATTATGCCAGTGCCTGAACATGATGCAGGATATTCAGCCTTCATTTATCAGAAAATGCCTACATGGAGAGACCAATTTAAAAATTAGCTTTTTTAGGAAAAAAATATAATTCCAAAGATAAAGCTGTTAAATGTAACTTAATTTTGATATAAATGCATATGTAAATATACTCTCTTAAAAGCAACCAAAATAGCTTGTACATAGCAATGAGAGACAAATCAATCAGACAATTATTAAACAATATAACTTTATTACAATATAACTAACAATGTAACAATATAACCAACAATAATCATTTTAAGCCATTTAATTGAAATTTGTAGATGGCAATATTCAAAGCAACCAAGAAGTCACTTTGGTGTACAATGCATATTCCAAGGAAAGCAAAATGCCACTGCATATTTAACAATTTCACTTGCTATTAACTAGAAATCCAGAGGAAATATAGGATGAGACCTAGTTAGAACATAATGTATACATTTCACTTTTCGAAATGCCCTCTTATTATTACATCCTTAACAATCTCGTAAGTGAATCTCTAGACTTGAGTAAGCATGGGTTTTTATTACTACCTTTGGATAACAGCACTTGTCTGATTGGTCAAAATATTTGCGACGGCGATTTGGTCTATCAGACGGGAGAAAGATTTGACTCCTCTCTCACCCACTTGGCTGGTTAATGATAACCCGCCTCATCTTTGAGTGCCGTGAATCACGTGAATCACGCATATCACGACCAAACTGGAGAAAATAGCATGTTTTTTGCCGAACTAACTCTGTGCGGCAATCTATCAGGGCGGCTAGCCTAAATACCGTAATATGAATCTCGCAATCATCCACGATGTCGATTGTCGAGTCAAGCTTTGACATGCACTAGTTTGTCACTTTCTGATAACCCCTAACGATGTAGGAATTCCCAGGCCAGTATGAAGTGGGGAAAAAAGTCTCCCTGCTGAACGAGTAAACACAGCTTTTTCTACCAGCTTTCTGTACAGACACACTCTTTATGGGAATAACAGAGAGCGACCCTGTTTTATCGTCAACAGGGCTTCTTGTATTTACGTCATGAAAATCGACAGGTTTCAAATGGAGGATTATGAGGGCGCTTCAAACCATTCAGTCTTTAAACAGCAGCCAGCAAATTCTTGAAATTTTCTCCAGATTTATATAACCCGTTCACGCCTGTACTGGCCACAAAAAGGCTGAACACGGGCAGTGGTGAGAGACAGCAAGCAGTCAATGGCAGCGCCTTGGACCACTAGGCTATCAGGGCAGGCCCTCAGTGGTGAGAGACAGCATGCAGTCAGTGGCAGCGCCTTTGGACCACTAGGCTATCAGGGCAGACCCTCAGTAGTAAGAGACAGCATGCAGTCAGTGGCAGCGCCTTGGACCACTAGGCTATCAGGGCAGACCCTCAGTAGTAAGAGACAGCATGCAGTCAGTGGCAGCGCCTTGGACCACTAGGCTATCAGGGCAGGCCCTCAGTAGTGAAAGACAGCATGCAGTCAGTGGCAGCGCCTTGGACCACTAGGCTATCAGGGCAGGCCCTCAGTAGTGAAAGACAGCATGCAGTCAGTGGTAATGCCTCAGACCACTTGGCCATCAGGGCAGGCCCTCAGTAGTGAGAGACAGCGTTAAGTTGGAAGCAATGCCTTGGGGCACTCTGCTACCAGGGCAGGCCCTCAGTGGTGAGAGAAACCTAACAGTCAATGGCAATGCCTTAGACCATCAGGGCAGGCTCTTAGTGGTGAGAGACAGCTGGCAGTCAATTCACAGATAATTTGGCTGATACAGAGTTATGCAAAAAGCCTGAAAAATGTCTGAAACCCTGGCACATGGGTATTCATCTGAGAGAACTCAGCGAGAGCTATCAAATGAATACCAACATGACAGGGTTTAGATGGTTTTCAAAAATCGTTGTGTCCTTTTGCTTAGGATTAAAGTAGCCTCAGCATTGGAAGGGTTAAGCCAATTTCTCTTGGGAATCAAGTCTTAGGAAATACTAATTGCAGGTATTGCATATTCAATTGGATAAGGCCCCAAGGGCTGGTTTTCCGAACTACCTACCGTTTCGCCTCCCAGACAATCTGGCTTTTACTGGAAGCTAATTACAGCGAATTAACTGCAGTCTGAGAAAATTGATTGATAAACTAATTGGTCTATCTTTTGTTTAGTCATTCATGCCTGCAGCGGCCAAAACCACCGAACTATTCAGGTGATATCTCTCTAACAAAATAAAATCTTAATATAATCTAAAAATTTCCTTCAAACATTTTATTTTGCAAATTCACTTTTCATTTCCAAAATACTTTCACAAGAAACATATTATGCAAATCTTCAGTACCGTTAACCAATACCCAAAGTACAGAACATCTGAAGGGTGATTTTTTTTTTCATACATAATATTCAATCATTACTTTTTTATGAAAATATTCCACTACAAAATAGAATGCATACGTATTGGACTAAAAGAGCATAATGTATTTTCATCATTCCTATCAATATTTCTAGGGATATCTGATATTGTTAAAGAATTACAATAATCCTATTAAGTAGGTACAGAGAAAACAAAATAACTACCCCATATATTGAACATCTGTCACCACTGACAATCTGTCTTGTTATAAGCTTAGAGAATTATTCATTGAGGAGCGAGGTTGATATCATTGAAGTATGGATTTTTCACAGAATAAACCTAATGCTTGTCCTAAGCACTAACAACTTAACCCATTAATGCTCACAACAGCCAAAAGAGGAATGACAATTTTGATGAAATCTCGCAAGCAAGAGCATATTTGGAAAAATATTTGAAGGAGAAATGATAATCAAAACTCTACCAACAACTCTCCTTCGAATAATTAGCAAAATCATTTTTAGTCTCGAAGTTATTGTCAAAAGTATAAAAGATCCAGACGACAACTTTTAGAGAAACCCATTCATGCCCAGAAGTCTCCATGAACAGAGATATCTGTGCTCCTATGATACTTATGTAAATGAGGGGCACAGCTCATAAAATCAAAGAAGAGAAAAAGTGTGGCTTCAGTTCCTCTCATTATCAATTTACTTGAATCATTTTCAAAAGGATTTTTTTTTCAAAAAGATGTCTTTGATACTTGATAGATATCACCAAAAGAAGTTCAGCCTTTTGGGGAATACGAGTTAAGAGAGAAAATGGCCGAGTTGCAACACTAAACATTTCTAAGGATTCAAGATGCCTCTCTCAATGTTCCTGTGAGATAAATTACTACAGGATTTTCACGACTGTGTCAGAAAGCCTTGGGGGAACAGAATATGATTTGCGACAGAGAGTTGGCCCTGACCGACTAAGCTGGTTAGCATTAGCCCATATAATTTATCCTATTCATGCCTGTAGCGGCCAAAACTGCCTGACAAACTTGGTGATATCTCTCTAACAAAAGCAATATTTAGAAAATATTTGAAGGAGAATTGCTCATCTGAACTCTATCTACAACTCCCCTTCAAATATGATGCTAATTTATGCTTCATTCCAAAGTTATTTTCAAAAGTTTGACAGGTCCAGCCGACACTGGTTAAATAAATCTGCAGGCATGAATGGGTTAAGCAGCCAACTACTGGGTTATTGGTTTAAGGATCGGGAGTGGTGGTAAATCACTCTGCTTTATCTTGATTATGATTTAGTTGTTCCAAGAGGGCTTTTCTCATGATTAATTCCCTGCCGACAATCTCCACCTGAGCAGGTAGACCAGGAGACCTCAGCTCAAAGGTCAAGGTCACGCTATCACACACAAGTGCCCGTTCCCATTTGGGTCTACCTACATGTTAACCTATCAATGCTCACAGCGGCCAAAACCAGCCTGACAATTTCGATTAAATATTATATTCAAATATAGCTCCGAACTTTTTTGGTGTGATATTTTGGACGATATCTTTTTTTTTTCTTTTAGAAAATTATTTGAAAGAGAATTAATGATCATGTATATTGCTGTTACACCATGTATGTTATATTTTGAATGGTTATTTTGTATTCGGCCAAGAGCCCTGGCAGCTCGTTTTTACTATGTAAAATTATTACCGACTTGAAATAAAGTTTATTTATCTATCTATCTATAGACCTTACATAATTTTAAAAGATATTTGTAGGAGATTTGTTGGTAATGTTTTGATAAACATTTCTTCTTCAAATATTTTCCTAAGTATGCTTTTGATTTTAAGATTACACCAAAATTGTGTGGCCGAATTTGGCGGCTGTGAGGAAAACTGGTTCAACACAGGACCCCAACCACTCCATTAGGAATGGAACCCTGTGTAATGAGGCAGACCTTATCAGCCAACAATGTCCATCTCAACAACGGTCAACTGGTCAAGCTGAACCTATTATCACATGATCATTGTACTGACAAATTAGCTGTGAACTAATGCCCTGTCAAGCAGTCAAGTGTCCCCACCTCCCCCCTGTATCCTTGTTTGGTCAATGTAGACTAGGTTCTTAGTCCCTGATGGCCGCAGGGACTTAGCCAGGACCCGTCCTACCTGTCTTTTGGACAGGCAGTTTCCTAAAAACCTCCTGTTTGGGCAGGCAAAAATTTCTATGATGATTTTTCAAATTTGATTTTTGGGGTGTAATAACCAAATATTTTCCTAACAAATCTTCTTCAAGGACAAAGCTGAAGTGTAAATTGCCCTTTTTGACACACTAGGCTACTAAATGTAGCTGGTATAAGGATTTGAAGTAGATAAGTAGCTAAATCTGGATGGGCAGATATTTTGAAATAGCTGTTCAGGACAGGCATTTTTGAAATCCTGGCTAAGACCCTGCTGATGGGTTAACCCCTGCATGGCTGGAGACCTTCTTGATATGCGTTGTTTGAACCTATGATACTTATGAAAATAACTTTGAAATAAGTCTCAAATTAGAACAATTTTTGAAGGAAAGTTTTAGCGAACTATATGACAATTTCTAGATGAACTCTAAAGCATTCTCCCACTTTATTTGTAATTACACTATGTTCCTGGACCTTGAAAAAACTTGCATTATTAGTTTGTCAGGATTAAAAAAAGATGTGCACAAATACTCAATTGTAGCAAGCCTGGCAATCATGCCACCCCCCAAAAAAGGCATCAAGTTCTAGTTGCCCAATTTTCACTCCTTGCCATTCCTTTTAGTGAGTTACCCAAACCAGCAATGAACGTGCAGGCCCCGTGCAACGAAAAAAACTCGGCTCCGATAACCAACCAATTCCCATAGTGAGGCATCCATAACCAGAATGGATCGCTCGGAACGAGTGAAAAGTGAATTTGCAGAGATCCCCGTATTTGGAAAGCTCTCGAAATTCAATGAAGTGCCGTGAGCAATTACATCAAGTTTGTCTTTGATAGTTTTATTTCATGAGATCTGAAGACGCCGGGGAGAGGGGCTTGCTGAGTCGGCAGCCTATTACCTGCTGAAATTGCGCTAAAATGGCCAATTTCTAAGGAATTATCACTCAAGGAAGATGGATGGTCATTATGCGGTGGTTCCGAGAAAATTAGGTGAGATTTTAGTGAATACACATTTATCAATAGCGGCTATCTATTTTCCGCCAATTTTATTGGGTTTTTTTTTCATCCTCTGTGAATTACCACCTGTCTAAGCAGACTTATTAACGCTTAACACCCAAAGTGCTCCTAAGGTATTACTGAAAATAAATCAAAGGAATTCACATTGAAACCAAATAAAGAATATTTTGAAAATTATAGAAATTAAGTGATGATAAATTTACTGAATAATTATCCACTTTATGAGAAAATACATTTTGTTGATATTTTAATAACAAAAAAAAAATTTTTTTGAAAACATGGGCATGATAAAAGATATTTACATCACAATCATTATCTCCCATTAAGATATCTTGACAACCCATACTTTATCTTTACAGTTGTTTTCAGCAGTATCATAACAGACCAAGAGTTCCTTAAAAGGGAACCTCAAACTGGCTGAGAGTACTAAGGGTTAACTGGCAATTGCCTGGTGCCCTGCTCAGGCTGGTATGGTGATAAATATTGGTCAAATATAACTTTCCCTGCAGCCCGGCTAGGCTCCAAATGGAAATGCCCTTTTCCCAGCCGGCCTTGTGACCCACCATATAAACTAATTCACGCTCAGATCATACCCAGTTGCAAGGTCATCTTAACCCTTCCAATGCTGACGCTATGTTTGTCCTAAGCACAACTCAAACCTCATCAATTTGAAGTATATTTGAAGAGGGAGCATTAATCACAACAGGAACAACAACTTTCAGTGAACTATTTCCCAAAATACCAATTCATTTTCAATGTATTTCCATAAGTGTCAGTCCAGAATGGAATACACAAATACTCTGACAAATTTGAACATAACTCATCAATTAGAGAAACATATGAACAACTTTCAGACAAAAAATTCTGAAAATTACTGATTCGTTTTCTATACTTTTCCATATATAAGTATCTGTTCAGAAGTGAAGGGGTTTAAGTCTGTTCTTACACTTGAAGGGGAGTTGATAGTTAGTTTCTGATTTCAAATTCTCCTTCAAATATTTTCTGAAAATTGCTTTAATTAGAGACATATCACTAATATAGTCGGGTGGTTTAGGGCACTACAGGCATGAAAGGGGGTAACCCTTCCAATGCTGAGGATACTTTTGTCGAAAGGACAGGGATGCAAAGATTTTTGAAAACCATCTGAACCCTGTCATGTTGGTATTCATTGGAAAGCCCTCACTGAGTACTCTCAGATAAGTACCTATGTGTCAGGTTTTCAGCATTATTTTGCATCATTCTGCATAGGCAAAATTAGCCACCACCAGCATAAGGGTTAATGTCTGTTCTTCCACTTGCGGAGGCTGTGACTGGCCGGCTGGCGACCAATAACTCGCCATATTTCCCCTCGGTCCGAGCATAAAACAATAACTTCCCCGCCACATGTTCTCTCAGTAGGCCTATTTCTGGCTCGTTCTTCTCTCGGCATGTTTTTCCAACACTCGCCAAGTCTGTGTTGAAGATGCACAGACGTGTTGGTTTTGGACGGAGCATCAAAAGACGCAGATGTGCGGCACAATGATAAAATAGAGGGCTATCATTATCACACAGCGGGGAAGGTCTGCTTCAAAGGTCAAACAGAGGAAACGGAAATCCTCGTGGATAGATAGATGGCGCCGCTGTAGTGGGCAGTCAGTAGCCAGCCTCCACTGCCAGAAACTGAGATGGATATTTCTCCAAAATGGGGAGAACTTGTTTCTTTAACCATTTCATATTTGTGCATTATTCAGTGATAACTTTCCACTTAAGCATTTTTAGGAGATATCTTAATAAGAAATGTTGGTCCAAACTCTACCTACAACCTTCAACCTCTGCCTTATTACCATAGTATTTCAAAGGTATAATATACATAATTTGAGAATTTATGCTTTATTGCAAAGTTATTGCCAAAGGCATTCTAGATCCAGACTACAATTTCAAGGGGATCTTTCAGCATGAATTAATGCTGAACAGAGCCCTCTGGTGGGCAATAGTGGTAACTAAAGAGCCCGGTAGCAGAGCATGTCTTTACGTAGGTGTGGGTAATTGAATAGAAATAGTTGGTGCCTGGCAATTTCTAAGGTATCTCTCAGCATGAAAGGGTTAATGCAGAACAGAGCCCTCTGGTGGGCAATAGTAGAAACTAAAGAGCCAGGTAGCAGAGCATGTCTTTACGTAGGTGTGGGTAATTGAATAGAGATAGTTGGTGCCTGGTATTGGAGCAATCACTTGTCCTCTTACTGCCAGCATTCAGGCAGAGCCACCTACTCACCACTGCCTAATGCCACAATTAAACCACCACTACTATCAATCAGCAGTCCACTAGATACACATTACACTCACTGCAAGTCAGGGGTAAATGGGATTTTACCGTGGTACATCCAGCACATGTTTAGTTTTTTTTTATCCATATCGAGGAGCTTTAACTGATGCCACAATTCAAACCACCCTCATGGCAACACTTGGTCCTTCAATCTGTAAGGTTCAGGGCAGTGGTGTCTGAGTTGACCACAGGTGTAGTACCAGCAATGGTAGATAGGTGGCACCCCTTGGTCCTCCTCTTTTTCTAGAGGTTTAGGGCAGGTCCTGGGAGTTGACCAAGCAGTGTGGTGTAGTACCAGCAATGGTATATAGATGGCGCCACTTGGTCCTCTATATTTCTACATGTTTAGAACAGGCCCTGGGTGGCAGTGGTGTCTGAGTTGACCAAGCAGTGTGGTTTAGTACCAACAATGGTAGATAGATGGCACCACTTGGTCCTGTATTTCTAGAGGTTTAGGGCAGGCCCTAGGTGGCAGTGGTGTCTGAGTTGACCAAGCAGTGTGGTTTAGTACCAACAATGGTAGATAGATGGCACCACTTGGTCCTGTATTTCTAGAGGTTTAGGGCAGGCCCTAGGTGGCAGTGGTGTCTGAGTTGACCAAGCAGTGTGGTTTAGTACCAACAATGGTAGATAGATGGCACCACTTGGTCCTGTATTTCTAGAGGTTTAGGGCAGGCCCTAGGTGGCAGTGGTGTCTGAGTTGACCAAGCAGTGTGGTGTAGTACCAGCAATGGTATATAGATGGCGCCACTTGGTCCTCTATATTTCTACACGTTTAGAACAGGCCCTGGGTGGCAGTGGTGTCAATCAAAGCTCACTGTTATCTTAGGTATCAATGCGGGACCTACAAGTACATTCAAGTCCAGAGAGGCTTAGCAGTAAGATGCTATAAGAGTGGCACTTGAATATCCTGGAGCACCCGTGTGTTTATACATAACACACAGCAGTGATATGTACAAACATTACGACACAACCTGACTGCATTATATAGGGAGCAGGAACTTCTCTAGGAAATCCCCTGCTTAATGGGAGCAGAATGCTAGATCATCTCACCCAGGAAGGCTGCTGTCACTAAGACAGTTAACACAGCTATCAAATCTGGATTTTTCTTTGGTAGTGAGTAGAGTCAAAAAAATGCTACGTTTAACAACAGTTTCTACCTGGTTGATCCCACTACCTACAGAACTCAAAATTGGAGGGCCAACTGATGCAGAATCCTAGATCTCGAACAACCAGGCTGCTGTCGCTAAGACTGTTAACACTAACATTAACTCTGGATAAACCTTGGGCAATGAGTAAAATGGAATAGTGCTTGGGTTACCTTCACCTTTTCAATGTTGAACCATTAGCTATCCAGTATTCAGAAATCCTGTGCTTAATGGAAGTTTAATGCCAGATCATATATAATCCATGAATGCTGCTGTCGCTAAGGCTGTTGACACTGATACATTATCTGGATAATCTATGGGTAGTGTGTAGACTACAAAACGCTAGGTTTACCAACATTATTTCTAACATTTAACATGGTTAAACCATGGTCAATACCAGTATAGCCGGGTCAGAGATAGTATTACAGAATGCTAGATCTAGACCACCTAGGGAGGATGCCAACACAAAGATATTAGTGCTATCAAATCTGGATAATCCTTGGATATTGAGTCGAGTGGAAAAATGCTAGGTTTACCAACATTATTTTCAACTTTAAACAAGGTTAGACCAGGGTCAGTCCAAGTACCTCATAGAGAGCTTAGAGATATTGTGTTCGATAAAAGCAGAATACTAGATCAAGACCACCTATGAAATGTTGTCAATTAGGCTATTATCAGTGCAATCAAATATGGAAAATCCATGGGCAATTCATTCAAGTAGAATGGAAGGTACTTAGGTTACCTTCACCTTTCTACCACCCGGGCAAGCCAGTAAGCATAGCAGAAAGTAGAATGCATTGACAGTCTAGGGGAGACTAGTGTCACAGAGCTCACAAAGGTAGTTCAAATATTGTCATAATTGACCTCTTACACAGAATTCATTTGAATTGTGGACATGAATGTGCTATGTAAATCATCCACCTCTTACAATAGGTACAAGTAGACAACTTACTGATCCCTCAAATATTTTCATAATTTGAATACTTTAAAATGGAATTCTTTATAATACAATGGGTCTTTGTACAGAGATTACAGAGATACCACAAATATTTTCGTAACTTACCTCCAATCGTTTTGACTGTGGACACAATACAATCACTGGCAACATGGATTCCTCAGATATTTTCAAAACTGACCTCTAGTATAGAAACCATTTGTGCTATTGAACTAAAAGTGCTATTCAAATATTCAAATCATTCCTTAACACTAGTTGTACAAGTTCAAACCTAACAGAGATTCCTCAAATTGTTTCATAATTTATCATATATACCCATCATTTACTCTCAGCACACAATCTTGTTGTGAAAATCATTTGCTAGAACATGGAGCACAAGTTCCCAACTATAAGAGATTCCTCAAATAGTTTCAAAATCTAAAATATATACCCCTCATTTGCTCTCCGTACAAGAATGCGTTCACAGCTATAAAAGATTCCTCAAATAGTTCCAAAATCTAAAATATATACCCCTCATTTTCTCTCTGTAAAAGAATGCGTTCACAGCTATAAAAGATTCCTCAAATAGTTTCATAATTTACCATATATCCACATCATTTACCCTCTGTATAAGAATGCATTATGCTAATCATTCCCAATGGTGCACAGGTTCACAACTATAAAACATTCCTCAAATAGTTTCATAATTTACCATATATACTCATCACTTGCTCTGTGTACAAGAACGTGTTACACTAATCATTACCTATACAGAGTAGTGTGTACTCGCAATCAACAAGCAGGGTATTTGTCTAACCCCCAGCCACCCAGCTACCCGCCTACCCTAACCTATCACCTCCCCATGTGTTTATATACACACAAGCTCTTAGGCAAGCTGGACCATACAATGTAGGGAGGGGGGGGGGGATTGGGGAGAGAGTAGTAATGCTATTTATACAATAACACATTCTCCCATTTCAGTAAGCTTGTAAATACACAGTGCGACATTCCTTCCATGGCTAACATTAGCCATATGGTCAAGGCACCTCAGAGAGCACTAGCAGAACTAGCCTAGATACTTTCGTAACCCATTAACTCTCAGAACGGCCAAGAAGAGCCTGACAAAATTGGTGAAAACCCTCAAGCAAAAAAGCATAATTGGGAATACTTTTGTAGGAGAAGTGTTCATAAGAACTTTACCAACAACTTTCCTTCATAAATTTTGTAAAATAATTTGGAATCTCGAAGTTATTGTCAAAAGAATCAATGTTCCAGACAACAATTTCTGAAGAACGTCTTGAGCATGAATAGCTTAAATTCTCTCCAAGATCTACTATGAGTTGTCTCCTTCAGACTATGTTTAGTTTAGGTTTTACACACTGAGCGGAACCACAGAGGCAGCAGTAGATAACTTGTTAATGTTTTGCATCTCCAATGACTGTGCTGCCACCTTTAGCAAAGTAATGGCACTATTTGCTGTGGTTCAACCTATCAAATTTAGTCTAAGATCCAGATCCACTAACCCTATTTCTAGTGGAACTGATGGGTTAATACTCTGAGCAGGAAGAAATAGCGGCGAACAGAATGCATGTTGATGTCCATATGTTCCCAATAATAGCATTATCTGCTTGTAGATCACTGTCCTGTCCGAGATCTTGGTTCCCAATTGTCATCAAAGACAAGCCTCATTGGAACCATCCCGGATCTAAGTGGCCCTTTATTCAAAACATGTCAGCCAAGTTTGTTCTGGCAAATACAAACAAGATGGATATAAATAAACTATTTATAGAGGTTACGTGACCCTGTTAGTACTAGCTTAAGGAATGTGCACTTGAAGGAGAGGCAAGGAGACTCAAGGGTGTGAGATAACTTCTTAACTTCTTAGACACTCGTGGCAAGTACAAGAAAGATGGATACTTATACAGTTTTGAGTTTGATTGAATGTCCAATGAAGGAGTTCCTCCAACATCACGTGTATCTCTCTCTCTCTCTCTCTCTCTCTCTCTCTCTCTCTCTCTCTCTCTCTCTCTCTCTCTCTCTCTCTCTCTCTCTCTCACACACACTCTCTCTCTCTCTCTCCCTCTCTCTCTCTCTCTCTCTCTCTCTCTCTCTCTCTCTCTCTCTCTCTCTCTCTCTCTCTCTCTCTCTCTCTCTCCCTCTCTCTCTCACACCAGTCTATGTACTAAATATGCAGTATACTGATAGAACACCAGAGTCTATGTACTATATTCAGTATACTGATAGAACACCAGAGTCTATGTACTATATATGCAGTATACTGACAGATTACCAGAGTCGATGTACTATATGCAGTATACTGACAGAACACCAGAGTCTATGCACTGTATGCAGTATACTGACAGAACACAAGAGTCTATGCACTGTATGCAGTATACTGACAGAACACAAGAGTCTATGCACTGTATGCAGTATACTGATAGAACACAAGAGTCTATGCACTGTATGCAGTATACTGACAGAACACCAGAGTCTATGCACTGTATGCAGTATACCCCTGAGCAGCCTCTAGGCTTGAAATGGACAGGATTGGGACACATCAGTTCACCATTGATTTTAGCATGGACAGCTGAACCACAATTAGTTTGCACAATGTCAGCAGGGGGGAAATCCAATAGTAAACCATTACACACAAGCAAAATCTGCTCGAGCGAAGCCAGCGGAAATTTGCCCCATCCTGTGCCAATTCTTCGAATGAAACGAATAAAGAAACAAATGTCATTCTTGTGTTGTGGCGTCAGGTGTGCACTTTGAGCTGATTGACTTTTTTCCTTTCATGAGATCATGTTGATGTGTGTTTTTGTTTGTTCATTACTACCAGATGGCTGACTCCTGGAGGCAAGTGTGTGTTAACCTATGCATTACCAGTACCCTGAATATTGGCACTAGTTCTGCCATTTTCATCTGAATCATATTATCCCATTCTGAAGGCCACAGCAAAAATCTAATCCTTTTTTCTTTGTGTTACCCTTGTGAAAGAGATTATCATTTTTTTCAATAATAATTATTATTATTATTATTATCATTAATATCATTATTATTATTATTATTATTATTATTATTATTATTATTATTATTATTATTACTATTATTATTATTATTACTATTATTATTATTATTATTATTATTATTATTATTATCATTATTATCATTATTATCATTATTATTATTCATGTCTGCGACAGACACTAAGTTACTCATGTTTGGTCCCCCTTTAACAGCAGGCTAGTCACAGGTAACTCTTGCCTTGAATGGTTAACTGATGATGGCCCTGCCTCACCACTGCACAAAGTCTAGGGATTAAATCAGCTTTCGGCTGATGAAATGGTTCCCATGTACATCAGGGCTCGAAACTAAGCTTTTAACCAGGGAGCCCAACTGCATCTTCAAAAGCTACTTAAAGGTATTATGTATAGAAATCAGTACATCTTTGGGCTCCCTGCAGAAATTTGAGGGAGCCACAGTAGAATTCAAGGGAGCCCAGGGCTCCTGGCACCCCCTAATTTCGAGCCCTGTACATAGTGTTTTTTATGCTGGAAGAAAGGAAGGAATTGGATTTCACGTCGCGATAACAACTGAGGATATCTTCCAATGATATAAGAAACATGGAACAAGGATAAAATTTCCTTCTCTATTTGTTACAGGGTGGTATTCTGCTGGGTATTAGTATAAGCTAGCCAAGATTAAGCCTAGACAAGCCAAAAGAAAAAGTGATGTTGACGGAAATTCCATTCCGATCCATTGACGTAGATGGTGATGAGGGGCATGACGACCCATGATGCGCCGCTCGCACGAGCCGGGCGGGCGTCGCGGAAAATAAATCCGATCTCCCGAAACATACGCACAACGAGCATGAAATGAGCAGTGGATGGGGCAGAGAAGAGAAGGGGTCGATTCATCTAATAAATACAACGGCACTTCCTGTATTTACTTCTTAATGAAAGAACTCCCGCTTAATGAGACAGTGCATGAAACACGGTTGCTCTAAACAACATAGAAGCTGTAGACAGAATTTGAGCCATCCACCCTAAACAAATATTGGTACAGGCAGACTTTCTACTGGAGAAGGTCAGGGAGGTTCAGGAATCCAAATTAAATTGCTATCTCAAGTGACATCGATCAAGTAGCATCTAAAAGCCTGGCTGCCTCTTTTAACATATTTACACTCAAAGCGTCCAAAACAACAATTTTGGAAATATTTTACTTAAAAATGCATTTTCTGAGAAAAAAATTGAAGTAATGTTGATAAGAAGCCAAACAACAACCCTTCGTTAAATATTCTTTTGAACTTTTGCTTTATTCCAAAAATATTTTCAAAAGTATTAGAGAAACAATATTTTCTAGAGGAACTCTGAGTGTGAATGGGTTAACCTATTCATTTCCTCAAGGCAAGTGTTGTCTGGACAAATGATACATATGGAAATAACTTCAGTAATAAGCAGTCAAAATATGTATGACAGCTTGGCTTGAATTCTGGGCTTATTTTAAGCATCCCGGCCAATGTTACCCACATCATTGACGTAGTGTAACAAATACTGTCACAACCTGAAGAATTGTAGGTTAGCAAGCCAATGTCACCCCCATTATGGGTCTTAGCCAGAATTTGGAAATAGGGTGCCCAAAACTGGCAATCACAAGATTTTGAGGCATCCTTTTTTTCAAGAAAGACCACAAAATACTCAGATTGCAACCATAACCACCAAAGGTATAACACTGGGGAAGAGATGTATAGAGTAGTGTGAACATTGATAAAATGGAACAAGACTATAAACCTAACATTCAATTTACTTAAAAGTGGATCATAGTACTATGATCCACCTTTGTAACCATTTATTTACTTTTTGAAATAAGTCATAATATACTCTTACAATGTCATTGGAATTATGTTGAGATGAAGAGAATTAATTTATATGCTTGTTATTAATTGACTTTTTATCTAAATTCTCACAAAAAATGTTGGGTGTTTTTTGAGGGTTTGGATGTTCAAAGACGCTCAGAGGCCCTGCTAGCTAAGACTGTGCTTAGGCCAATGTCACCCACATCCTTGATGTTGTGTGACAAATACTGTCACAACTTAAGGTCAAAATATGTATGCCTGCCTGGCATGAATTCTCGGCTAGCAGGCAACCCAATGTCACCCCCATCATTGCTGTGGTAGTGTGACAGACTCCTGACTTCACACCAGCAGTTTGTCAGCCATTAGCTCTCTTCTCACGTTACCACTTGTTGGCAAGTGTTAAGTCACAAGCATGGGGGAGCAGCACTGTGACAATAATAGCTGTGTGTTCTGCCCGCCTGGGGCCCTCGGGGCGTTCACTAGCAGCAACATGCTGAATTTTGTAGACATTTTCGCCCCAGGACACAGCCAATGCCATTAACCTTTTCATGCCATTAATATGGACAAAAAAAAACTGTTTTGACAACATCATTAAAATCAGAGCATTTTTCAGAAAATATTTGATGGAGATATTTAGATCAGAAGGTTGACAGTGACTTGGGGTTGGGCAGTGGTTTTTGCCAGGTCCTCCAGTTTCCTCCACTATTTACAATTGGATAGCCAGAAAGCAACAGAAAAAGTAACAAAATTCATTCTGGTAATAAAATTTAAAGTTGTAAAACTGGGAGGCATTCTTACCAGGGACATTCAGGTTAGGTTTTGGGTTCCGCTATTCGCCCTTCCAAAGCTACGGCTACTTTCGTCTTAAGCACAAAGATGCAAAGACTTTTGATAACATCTAAACCCTGTCTCGTTGGTATGCATTAGATAGCTCTCAGTGAGTTCTCACAGATGATATCCATGGGCCAGGGTTTCAATCATTTTTCAGCTTTATTGCATCAATTGTATTGACAAAATTAGCCACCATTACCATAAGGGTTAGTTGAGTTAATATCCAACCATACAACAACAACCCCCTTGATTGTGACAAGCCTGGGTTGGGGATAAGGATGTAAATTTTGGCTTTGTGTTTAATTTTCAGAGTAGGAAATATGCACCCGCATCAACAATCACTTTTGTTTTTTTAGTAATTAATACCTACCTATCATTTACGTTATATATACACCATTAACCAAGCATAAACAGCATCAAAGACTATCAGTGTACAAGGTTTCTGTCAAGTTACATCATAAATTTTCTTTCAATTAACATGCTGGGATCAAGTGATATTTTCCAGGTATTTAAAGTGCATATAGTTCAACCAAACAATCAACATGCTGGTTGTGAACCACCTCCTCATGGCTCAAATTTCAGCCATATCTGGTCCAAGTCTGGCCAGGGATGTATGTAAAAGCAGAGATGTTGATTAGTAATACATCTCTTTGGTAAAAGGGATTGTCAGTTCTGTCATTTCTGAAGGTCCACTGTCTATGCCCAGTCCAGCGAAGAGGCTCAAAATTGGACAGAAGTGTAATTTCTCACTAACAGGCTGACGCACTAACACTTGAGTCATGAGGCAGTTTCTAATCCCTGTATATACATGTCCCTGGTTTGGCGTTAGATGTTGGGCAGAGCATGAGGGATTCTCATTGTTATTTCCTGACTCATTTTCCCCCTATCATGACTAGTAAATGAAACCCTGCTCCTAGGGTAAGTAAACCTCTCAAGTCTCTTATTGTGATATATCAACTCATCTCTCACCAATTATCACTAATAAATGAAGCCCTGTGCATAGGGTACATACGCCTGTACAGTGATTGTAATATACTAACTCATTTATCTCCTGCTCCCAGTAATGAATGAATGAAGCCATGCGCTGAGGATACGCAAGCCTCTAATTGGAATATATGGACTTAGTCACCCAATGCTCCCACTACAGGATTAGGCCCAGCTTGGAAGGTCCATAAGTCTTTCTTGGAGAGTCAACTCATAAATTGTCCTGTAAGTCTGAGTTCAACAGTGACCAAGCCAGCTGTTGACTATACAACCCTACTTAACCCATTTATGCCTGTAGCAGCAAAAAAGACCTGACTCTTTTGGTGGTAATCTCTCTCTCACAAAAGCAATAAAATCTCCAACCTATAACTCATATCTAGCCATTCCAGATAAAACACACATTTTTGACAAAAAAAAAATCAAAAAAAAAAAGATTTTACGGACCTACCTACCCTATTTTTTTCTGACCTTTACAGGAAACAAACAATTTTTTTTCTTCTAGGTCTTAATTCTTAGATTGTATAAACACATAAAACTTCCTAATCATATTTTATCAGTCAACCCCTGTACAAAGGGCAAGTATTTTCTGAATGTAATTAATCTATCCTGAGTGCTCACCATATTCAAACATCTCTAACCAGGGTCTATATACTTAGTTAATAACCAGAAACATGTATTTACTCAATGATATAATGCATAATATCCTCATACTATCATGGGCATTGTCCTGAGGTGGAAAATTATATGCTTGAAATTAGCATTTTACGAAAATCCTCACACAATATTATGGTAATCCCGAGGGATGATTTTGAGGTTTTTTCACCCAGACTCCCAGCTGGCTTGGAGTATGTCACTAACCTATAAGTAACATTTGTCAGTCAGCCCCTGTAGGTAGGGTATGTATATTTCTGTAGGTAATTAATCCCTATGTTTATCTTGAGTACTCACCATGTGCTGTATGTAGCAGTGTAGTAGACTAAGTAGGAAGGGAAATAGGTGCTCACCTGCAAAAACAGATAACACATGGTTAATATCACACATGGTCAAACAGGTCATTAATTCTCTGTGAGCGATGAACATATCAAATCAAACCAAATTTAGTTATCATGAATATATATACAACCAAAGGTGTCTAATCCACCTTTGATACAACTCTATAATTAGAATTTAATGTCATCCATAATTCGGCAATACCAATAGTAACTCGCCTAGTAGAGATGATGCTGTTGTTTTAGTCCTGAAATTTCCAACTAACTAGCAGAACTGTGCCCAAAAGTTCATTAGCAATTCAACTTTCACTAACTCCTGCCAGGCAGGAAACCTTTTAGTTGCTATAATGTAATGGAAACCATCCAGACAACACTTTTCAATGGGAAATTAAGGCATAAATGTGTTAAAATGAAATACTAAGCCGTTGCGGCCTAGGGCTGTGTTTTCGTGACCGTGATCCAGAAGAAAATCCTCCCAGCTCAGTGAGACGCCCCCAATCAGGCCACTGTATTCACCGCAGCTACTTGAAACCTCTAATCTAGCAAGGACGGCGAAAAAATCCAACCCAGCAATCGACTCACATGAGAATGAACCGGAAATGCACACACGTCTCTATCTAGGATTAGACGGAATCCAGCTTGGAGTAGATTTCAGACGTGAACCGGTGGAATCCTATTGATTAGCTAGTCCAGTCCAACACGCTTTGTGGGAAACTCTGTCTACTGAGCAGTGATTACTACTTAAAGGTTTTGGTGTACCAACTGCTGACCTAGGATACATGGACGTATTGTCTTATAAGTACATGATGAGTTGAACAATCC
Organism: Maea johnstoni; assembly: GCA_963942565.1. Lineage (NCBI taxonomy): Eukaryota > Metazoa > Annelida > Polychaeta > Spionida > Magelonidae > Maea > Maea johnstoni. The sequence goes on along the minus strand of OZ012698.1, from coordinate 27,764,317 downwards.
GTCCGATCCTGGAATATTTTTAAAATCATCTTCAATATGATGACTTATGCTCAAAGTTGTCAGATCATACTCACAGTCTATCAGTCTGATGCTAAAAGATAAACCAGTTCATACATATCGCGCCCAAAACTGCCTATCTTAGTGAAAACTCTCTAACAAAAGCAGTATTCAGAAAATATTTGAAGGAGAGTTGTTCATCAGAACTCTATCTACAACTCTCCTTCAAATATTTTGCAAATTTATGCTTCATTCCAAAGTACTTTTCAAAAGTATAAGAAGAGCGGATGACAGTTGTCAAATAGATCTCCAGGCATGAATGGGTTAAGAAAATATCTGATGGAGAGTTGTTCATCAGAACTCTATCTACAACTCTCCTTCAAATATTTTGCAAATTTATGCTTCATTCCAAAGTATTTTTCAATAGTATGACAGGTCCAGACGATACTTGTCAAATAAGATCTCAAGGCATGAAAGGGTTAAGCAGAAGCTACTCCAAGTTTTCCGAATACCAGCCCGCCTCTGAGAGAGCCTGCATGCCTGGGGGCCTGCTGGCTGAACCCAATACTCTGACTCTCCGAGTGAGCCTAATCCAGATAATCCCAAGATGTGATTCCTCTGCTGTGCTAACAATACTAATCCCTGCTGCCAAGGAGCTGCAAGCCCTAGTAACACACTCATGTATGGAGTTACCTCATACGAGATCTTCAGTATGAACTAATACTTCTCAATATACTATTAACCCTTCCAATGCTATGACTACTTTCATCCAAAGCACATTGACACAATGATTTAGAAAATCATCTAAACCTTGTCATGTTGGTATACATTGGATATAGCTCTCACTCAGTATTTTCAGATGAGTATCCATGTGCAATTGTTTCAGTCATTTTTCGTTTTTTTTGCCTCATTTTGTATTGGCCAAATTAGCCACCAGCAGCATGAGGGTTAACAGATCAATGCTTAAAGCTGAATTAGAGTTGATGGAAGCCAAGTTGCGTATAGATCTTGTTCCACTAGAAATTGTGATCTGAATCTATGATTCTTTTGATATTAGCCTTAAATTTAGGAATGGTTTATGAAATATCTAAAAGGAGAGTTTTGGTAGTGCACTGAATAGCATTTCTGCTTTTGCCTGCTAGATTTTAACCCATTCAATGCTGAGGCTACTTACACCCAAAGCACAAGAAAGCAAAGATTTTTGAAAAAACATCTCAACCTTGGCGTGTTGGTATTCATTGGATAGCTCTCACTGAGTTCTCTCGGATGAGTACCCATGTACCAGGAACCAGAGCGACCAACCTGGTTCAAGTATCTTCCTTCTACCTATTTCTATTGTGAAGGAATAAGGCTCTGCAGTGTTATTCCTATATTTACACTCATAAGTGGTTCTAATAAGGTGTGCGTTTTTCACCTGATCCTCCGAGCTCATATTTTTTTACCGTACGTAGGTGGCTTTCAATCTTTTTTTTATTGTGAAGGTAAAATGCTCTTCAGTATTCCTCCTATATTTATACCTATAAGTGGTTATCGCATCAGGTGTGCAGTGTTCACCTGATCCTCCAAGCTCATTTTTTTTTACCGTACGTAGGAGCCTTTCAATCTTTTTAAGTGGTTACTGTAGCAGGTTAACAATGAACACCTGATCATCCTAGCTCACATTTTTTCACCAGCCTGTTGTAGTTGGCTTTCTGCCTTTTTATTGTAAAAGTAAAATACAGTATTCCTACTATATTCATACTCATAAGTGGTAATCATATCAGGTGTACAACAGTTGGTGTACAATCAATGTACACCTGATACTCCTAGCTCAGATTTATTTCACCTGCTTGTTGTAGTTGGCTTTCTACCTTTGTTTATTGTAAAGGTAGAATGCTCAGCAGTATTTTCTTCCAATATCTATACTCATAAGTTGTAATTGTATCAGGTGGGTGGTACTCACATTTATTTTACCTGCCTGTTGTAGTAGGTGGCTTTCTGCCTTTTTATTGTTCAGGTAAAATGCTCTACAGTATTCTGCCTATATTCATACTCATAAGTGATAACATGGTCTTAGCCAGCAGGGCGTCTGGGTGTCTTTTTGGACACCCAAACCCTTAAAAAGGTACCCCTCAGGACACCCAATTTTTTTGGTGAGGAATTTCTTAAAATGTCAATATCAAGCATATAATCTATTTTGTCATCTCCATATTATTCCTATGACATTGTATAAGGATATCATGCCTTATTTTGATAAATTCATACATGTTTATGGTTGAAATCTAAGTGTATTGTGGTCCCCCTCAAAAATTTGGACGCCCAAAAGTTTTTCAATTGCCAATTTTAGGCACCCAGTTTCTAAATCCTGGCTAAGACCCTGAGTGATAATCATATCAGGTGGGTGTTATTCACCTGACACTCCCAGCTCACATTTATTTTCACCTGCCTGTTGTAGGTGGCTTTTTGCCTTCTTTATTGTAAAGGTAAAATACTGCTGTTTTCCTCCTATATTTATACTCATAAGAGGTAAACATATCAGGTGTACAATGTACATCTGACCCTCCTAGCTCACATTTATTTTCCCTACCTGTTGTTGTAGATGGCTTTCTGCCTTCTTTATTGCAAAGGTAAGCTGTTCTACAGCCTCGTTAACAGGTGTGAGAGACACTCAGGTGATGTATGAGGTAATGAAACACTGCAGGAACACATCCATGCCTGGAGACCTCCGCGACAAGTGTCGTCTGGACCTGTTATACGTTTGCGAATAACTAAAGAAATAAGCATATATTAGCCAAATATTTGAAGGAGAGTTTGATTGACATTTCTCCTTCAAATACTTTCTGAAAAATGCTCTGACCACAAAGATATTGGCAAAATAAACAGGCTGTTTTTGGCTGCTACAGGTATGAATGGGTTAACCCACTTGTGCAAACTTATGGCACCTCAAAAAGGACCATTTTCCTGAAACACTTTCCTGGTGAACTTTATAAATAAGTAATTTGCGTTACAAGTACATGGTAGTAGAAATCACACTTTCATGTTTTTCGTTAACATGAATGGATTTAGCAATGTGTACTCTGCCTCCAACAGTGTCAGGTAAAGTGACCTGAAGATGTCCAGAACATCCTAAAAACAGAGGCAATTTTAGGAAAATATAGAGAGTGCTAGATTATAGGAAGAGGGTCTCGTCACATCTTGAAGTGTCTCACTACCTGGATAGGTAGTCGTTAAACAGGTGATTTACTCAAACATGAAGAAGGAAAATGAGCAAGTTGCCACGCTCTAAACTGGCAACTTCTAAACTACCATGAACACAATGGCACTATTTGTAACTCTGCCAGAAAAATATTTGTTGAGTGATACTTTCTTGGTAGAGGAAATGTTCGGTCTGACTGACTGAACAGGTGTCAAACAACCCATGAATGCCTACAGCAACAAAAACATTTACTCTTTTGGTAAAATCTTTTAGACCAGAGAATTTTCACTAAATATTTGAAGGAACAACATTGATCTGAACCTATCCAACAATTCCTCTTCAAATATTTTGTGAATTTGTGTGCAATTCAAAAGTTATTTACAAAAGTATCATAAGTGCAGACGAATCTTGTTACAGAGATATCCAGACATGAAAGAGTTAAACAGGTACTACACCTGTACTCAGTGTTTTCCTTCAATGAGTACACCATGCTTAAAAGATATCCAGTTTCTGTGTGAATGGGGTAAATTTCCACACGAGATGGAATCAGTTTCCGATGAGGGATAGTATGACATGCGAAAACAAACTTGTGGTTCATAGTTCATACCAATACACCCTACCAACACCCCCTCACAATAATGCCGATACCCGATGCCCAGACGACTGCTGTCTGTCTCGCGAGAGGACTTGTGATTCGTCCCGTTCATGTCAGCCTGGGATCGAGTTACCTGTTCATCCATTCACAGGTAAGAATAAAGCGGCAAACAAACAAGTATTGTTCCCAAGGGCTGATAACACTGCTGCTCAGACAGGTAGGTAGACTTACTACAAGTCTGTGTTATCTGGCTCTTTCCTTAGTCACACTGATCTAACCCAAGTTGATTTCACTCCAGGTTTAGTTCTGAATAAAATTCTTAAGGGGGACACACTTAAGTTGCAGTCTGTCTTTGAAACTGCAACTTCTGAAAACTGTGCTGCCATCTATAGGTTGAGAGAGACATCACACCTACCCAGTAATGAGTGGTGGTGGCATAGCATTGAACCGAAGCCAGCCTGAGAACCAGGCTAACAGGTAGGTTGACCGTACTGGCAGCAGTTCTACGCTCATCATATTTCAGCCATGTTTGCAACAGACATCACCGATATCAGCCCAGGTCGGAGGTCAAACTGCCGATGGGCATCTCACATCAACTCCCGTATTATCATGTATTATTGGTCCATTCAGCCTCAGCTCGGAACACAGGTGCTTTGATAACCACGACAAGATCTTGATGATGCAACCAATAAGTCAAATAAATAGTGAATAGTTTCTTTGTATTGTGACTCAAATATCTCCTTACAGTTACCATTGTGTTCTAGATAATTGTATGACTTTTTCATGTTAACTCTTTCAATGCGGAGGCTACTTTCGTCTAAGGCACAAGGATGCAAAGATTTTTGATAGCCGTCTGAACCCTGTTATGCTGGTATTCATTGGATAGCTTTCATGGAGTACTCACAGATGAGTATCCATGTGCCAGGGTTTCAGTCATTTTTCAGGTTTTTTGTATTCATTTTGTATTGGCCAAATTAGCCACCAGCAGCATGAGGGTTAAGAATAACTTCAGTCTAAATAAAATAATATGACATTTATTTATAGACATATTTGGGAGTGTGTCAGACCACCAGGGTGCCGTGCCCAACCAGAAAAGGGTTCTTTTTCCCATGCATGCACCCCTGCACCCTTAAGGCACCCTTTTCCGTCAATTAAACACCCCTTTTTCTTTTCTCCACTCAGGCAGGCGGGCCCGAGGTGTGGAGCACTGTGGCGGTAGTGATTTCTCAATCATCCCTATTTATCTACCAGGGTGTTTTTCTTCGCTGGCTTTTTTCGCCATTCAGGGTTTTTGTGTGTACCCCTTGGATGCCCTTTCCTGGCACCTTTGGACCTATGTTTAGGCGCCCCGGTGACCTTGGGTCCCCATTGTTATTGTTGAACCCATTCATGTCCACACTGTTCTCCGGTGGTCCCACACAAATCAGGGCTCAGCAAAAACTAGCCTGCCAGCACAGGGATAGTGAGAAAATGACAGGGTTAGTAAAATGTAGGGCATCAAGACATACTTGGCTGATGAAATACTTGAGCATCATTGCAATGTGTATATACATATATATATATACATAAATATATATATATATATATATATATATATATATATATACATAAATATACATATATATATATATATATATATATATATATATATATATATATATATATATATATATATATATATATATATATATATATATATATATATATATAAATACATACCTATATATAATTTTTAAGGGCAAGCACAATTATCTCCGGGTCAGTATAAACTTGGGCATCTTACTGGGCAAGTGATAAAACGGTATTTGCAAATACCTTGAGTGTATGGCAATTAACATTACCGATGAGCCAAGCACAGCTTGATCATCAAAATCTGACTAACGTTGATAACTTTTTGATTGCCATAAAGAAAATATTGGATATATTGAGTTGCCATGCCCATTTAAGTCATATTGTGTTATATAATTTAAACATGCCATTCCTCGTTTATTTTATTCGCTTTACACGTTGTTCAATACATAACATTGCTAAAATCAAGATAAATATCAAATCAAAATATCAGCAGCTGTTGTTTTTGCATGATCCATTTATATAAAATAGGCTATTTAACAAAACTCTGAAAGATACCACTGAAAACAACATTTTTGACAGCTGCAGTAGAGTAAAGAATTGACATGCTTATTACCAACATTAGCCACAAACAACATTGGCCACATCATAGCCACTAATATCAATCCTGATGATGCTGATGATGATAATGATGACTAACCTATTCATGCCTGGAGCTCTACTTGACCAGTGTTGTCTGGACCTATCATAACTTCGAATATAACTTTGGAATGAAGCATAACTTAGCAAAATGATTGATGGAGAGTTGTAGAAAGAGGTTGATGAACAATTCTCCTTCAGATATTTCCTATAAATTGCTTTTTCTGAAGAGATATCACCAAAATTGTCAGGCGGTTTTGGCTGCTAGAGGTACAAGTAGGCTAAAGGCAATGCCCTGAGTGAAAGACTTAAGGGCAAATGTACCAACTCCTCCGGGCCTACTCTATATTCCAGGACAAATGGCTTTGATGTCATTACTCCCCTTCGGGCCCGTGGACCTGTTGGCCATACTATACTCCTCATTCACTCACACGACTTATTCACATCACAGCCAACTAAGGGGCAACAGCCATAGCCCTTGGCATATAGTCACTAGACCTGCATATGCTCAATATATATGAGCCACCTGGCATATAACCAATAATCCAATACTAAAGCCATCCCCATCACAATGACCACCACTAGGGAGGTGGTGATGATGATTATCATCATCATCATAATCATGAATCATCATCATCACTTTAGTGATTTCTCGTTAACAAAAATAATAATTGGAAAATATTTGAACGAAAATTATTCATTTAACCTTTATCTGCTTTTCTCCTTCAAATAGTTTGCAAATTAATGCCTTATTCTTGAGTTATTTTTAAAGGTACTGGTCCAGAAGACATTTGTCCAGCAGATCTTCAGGCTTCATCATAATTATCATCACCTACAAACCTCGCAAGCTGGGGCTCTAAGTATATAGTTTTAAGTAGTGCTTGCGATGTGCTTATGGTTAGAAAGTCCAATTCTCCCTTTGTATTCTTAACCACAAGCACTTTGCAAGCACTACACTTTAAAAAAATTTTTTATAAAGGGTTCAATAACTGGACGACAGACAATAAATTGCACTACACTTAGTTTAATACTTCAGGCCCCTAGTCCACAAATTTCATTCATACATCTTCATGAATGAACCTGCATGAGATCCACTGACTCGCAGTTGGCTACTCACCAGTCAGTGTTATCACTCTTAGCATCACCTACCCCCTGAAAGCCACATCAACAGTTTACATTCCTTCAAAGATAAATGTTACAGATTCCACAAATCCTAACACTGATTCCTAACAAAACTCAACCAGGCCTCCATTATCTCACATACCTATACATCACATCACTTGTCTGAATTCCTGACCCCAAATTCACAAGGTCAAGAAAGAGGAGTTGACCTCAAAAAGTCACCTGACAAAATGACCCTTGACCTATGACCCAGTTGAATACTAATTAGATAAAGACTAGGGACAGGTATGATTTATGCTGTGAGGAGAGGGTGGTTATCAGTGGGGCTATTTACTAGTATTTAGGGTCCCATTTGCAGCAATTCTAGGTAGATTATCTGTGTGTATAATAGACCATTATATATCACCTCAAGGGCCTTGCTTTAAAGGCATGCATGTTGGTGGCATCTGAAACTGATCCAGCAACAGGTTTTTAAGGAGAGAGAGAGCTGAGTTACTTTATCATGCACTATTTCATATGATTTAAAAGCAATTCTTTGAAAGCAAATACTCAAAGAATCCATAGCCGTTTTATACCATAGAGAGAGAGAGAGAGAGAGAGAGAGAGAGAGAGATTTGCTTGGTTTTTATCTAGTTAATATCTTACTTGGTGCACCTACTCACTCCGAGAATGAGCTTGAAAAGAGATCATTTGTCTACATTGCAGTGTTTTTTTTTAACTTTCTTTGATGACAAGAGCATGGCCCTTACATGCTGAACATGAACGAGAGATTCTTATTAGGTGATATCAATAACGATAAGGTTAACCCATTCATACTTCTACCCACTTCAACGACTTGGCGTTTTAGTGCTTCTTTCATATAAAAGCAATTTTGGAATTTTGTTAAGAAATATATTCATCCTTATTTGACCCACATTTCTTATATTAAATTCTAATGATTATCCTTTCTTCTTCAAATATTTTCCCATAACTACTCTGATCACAAAATTATAACTAAATAAGTCTAGGCATATTAGGCACTACAATCATGAATGTATTAATCCCTATTTGCCCCCTTGCATTTGGGATTGACACCTGATTGCGCTACAATACGATATTCATATTCCCAAAAGTATAAGATACCTTAACTTTACTTGTAATGACACTGCCTGCCTCCCAAGGGCCTAATTTTACTAAATTTAGCACAGTCAGCTTCGGAAATTATGCTAATAAAAAGCAAACTGCCTTCATACTGAGACGTCCAGGTAGCAATTTAGTCAATTTATTTTTTAAATCTTAACAATGACAATACAATACTTTTTCCCTTCAATATAATGGTATTTGATACTGTATCGAGTACACATACCTATCGCCAGTTTGAATTAACACCGAGCCTGCACTACTGGGCCGGTTACGCCTAGTAGCGTTTGCTGCTGCGTTCAGTGTGTGTTGCATTAAGAGCCTCTTCCTGTCAGTGCACTATCTGAAACATGCAGACATCCTGACCCTGCCCGCCCTTCTCAATCACACCACGATAACTAGACTAGCTCCTAGTCTATGATTTACTTCTATTGTGCTTTTCTCTATTCTGGTCTATCTTCTGTTCAATATTTAGGTGTTAGTTTTAGTTGCTGTTGATAGATGGCACCAGTGGTGGTCACCCTGGTCAGTCAGAACCATAAGAAATCCAAATAGACACTTGCTGGCAGCCTGGTGAGCCAATATAGAACTAAATATGGGTAGACATTTTAGAAATGTATATAAACATTAGGTGAGTTATTAAAGAAGTGATAAATTTTCTTGGCCTAGGACTAGTTACACGATAACCAGCAGCGAGGCCCAGCGCTTGGGCAAGTCCATGGGATAAAACAGCAACCCTCTCATTCCTAGGAAAGGGGGGCCCTTGAAAGGTCCACAGGATAACATAGCAACCCTCTCATTCCTAGCCCCCCCCCCCCCCCTTGAAAAATCCATGGGATAACACAGCAAACCTCTCATTCCTAGGGCCCCCCTTGAAAAGTCCATGGGATAACACAGCAAACCTCTTATTCCTAAAAAAGGGGGGCCTTGAAAAGTATTGTAAGGAGAGACAATACTTTTCATGTGCCATTTTCAATACAAAAATGTGTAACGTTCAGAAAATCAGCTTGCCCATTTGGACAAGTGCAAACCTTTTTTCAAAATTTCACTTGCTGGGGCAAGCAGACAATTACTTATATTACTTATTATGTCAGTACCTCTACAGGGAAACCTCAAAGATAAGTCCCAGGCAAAAGTGTTCACATTAGGAGGTGTTCACATCTCCAAGGTCTTTTATCAATGCATTAGGTACAAATTGGACTGGAAATGACAAGTCTGTGTTCACTACAAGTGTTTGCAATGAGAGGTTTCACTGTAACTTAAGTATGAAACTTGGATTGGCAAAATGGATTGGATTTAAAGTTTAAGTTCTGATGAACATATTTTTAACTGAATCAGAACCCGACCGACAACTTTCATTCGATTAATTGTCGAATTGAAACTATTCAGGAAAACTTTTTCTTTTTAAATAACACAAAATCCATATGAAATATTTCAATGAGAACCCTTTAAATGCAAAGTGTTAAAGACTGCATTTAACTTCTGACAAGATTCACGCATTTCTCAGCATAATTGCTTTGGTGATTGAGTCCCCTTTAGACATGTGGGAAAGAACCTGGTCGTTTTTACGGAATTAATCACGACAGAACATAAATATCTGGGGATCGGATCTCACAATGGCTCTAGATCACGCTGTGATGAAACATGACCACTGACCTCCTTTTTTCATCCACTTGTCTGCAAGCGCAGCGAGATCGTCTATTTCGCGGCGAGATCGTCTCTTTTCGGCTCGAAATATACGTCTCTGGTGACCCGGAAAGGGCAAGGTCTGCGATCAATTTTCTGCGCATGAATTTTCAATTAACTTTCATGGGCCGTTTTGGCTGTTACACTAAACATAGTCAGCATGCCTAGCCGCATGGGTGTTTAAGTGGTTTTTAAACATAGACAGGTTTAGCGCAGAAACACTGGGTTCCTATGTACCCACCCCTACCCAGAAAAAGAGTGAAACCTAATAATATCATGTCTCATAAGCCTTTGATTCCACTCATTTTCATTACATGTATACATTAGGGCAGGGGATCAATGGCATATATCTAATACCTCTTATAGAATTGTGGAATGAAACTAACTGTAAATGCAAGATATGATATGAAACTGCAATAGATAAACTAAGTATTATTGGCCTACATACTTCAAGTTTTCAGTGCGTTCTTTGAAAACTTTTTTTAGTTACAGTAGGGGGTGGGCCTTCAGCAATCGATTAATGGATTGAAGCTATTAAAGAGAGTTGATACCATATTAAGACCAGAGTAGGGATATCCATACCCTCAAATCCCCCACCAGAGACAAAACTGCACTGTGCCCATGGTAATACTACTACTTTTCCCTGATCTTATCAGTAAATGTACCCCTGGGGAGTGAAACAATGCACGCCCCTGGTAATCCCCCATCCTACCCTGGGAACCCCATAATGAGCTAAAGATAGACTCCAGAGGAAGTGCAGCCAGCTGGCATTGAAAGAGTTAATTCCAATCCAAACAACTTGCTAACATTTTCCAGACACCCCCTCCCTCCTGGAGAGCTCATTATGATATTGACATGCCTCCCTGGGGGCGTCTCAGGCAGTCTTTCACTTACCCCCCTGTGACCCCCGACCCCTGACGCCCTAACCCCACGGGGCGACTCCCGAGAGCAAGCCAGCCACAACAGGAGTGACACACCTTCTTAGTGTTTGTGATGTCATCCGTAAGAAATAAACTCTTGAATCCTCTTTCATGATATTGTACGGTTGTCGTGCCGAAAGGTTCGGCTACCCGAGAGAGAAAAAACCCGCTGTCAAAAATGTTAATTTTTCAACACTGCGGGACAGCTTCGTTTCTGATTAAACGCTGTTTAATATCACAGGACCTGAAGACAACCTGCCATGATTCTCTCATTGAAATACCCACCGTAGAGGGGTACAATTTCCCCGAGTTAAGTACACAACTATATGTTATTGAATAGCACAACAAGAAGCATTTTATAGGTGTCTTTCTACACGGTAATACAATAGGGATGGACTCCACATGATCATTATCATCAATTTATCACAAACGTTCCTGCCCCTCCCCAATTGCTTGGGAACATATAAAATCCATCCTCGGATTACCTGTGAGAAATGTGGCACATTTATCAAGCACAATGAAGAGGTGATATGATACTGGGTGTTTGGTTGTGCGATAAACAATGATTACATTTGTTTACCACTAAGATAAGAGTATGATTCATGCTAGAAGATTGTTTTTTGTTTCTGAATCTGAAGTGCGATGCAGAGGATAGTCAAAATAATTGAATGCATGGGCTGAATATAGTGTGGGGAATTTCTGTTAAGTTTAAAATACATTATAACCGTTGTGTGGGAAGATTGCCTATACATCTGTTTTTATGAGAAATTTACCATAGGACAATAGTACAATTCTGTTATTTTTACCTCTCACAAAATAGGATTGCAAACAGTAAATCAAGAGGATAACACATAGAATACAATAATAATATCATTTCGAATCTAAACAGTTTCTGATTCCTGGCATTATTTCAAACTCGGTACTCTGCCTTGAGATATTCTGCCAAATCTAAGTATGCTTATCATAAAACCCTTATTTAAAACCAATACATATGTATAAACTTGGTGCATTGCCAGTACACACAAAGTAATAAGTGCCAGTTCTGCCAGTGGCAATAGTTCCTTGCCAGAATGTCAAGTTCCTCATTAAAACCTATATTACTCAGCCTAATAACCAAGCTAGTCAATTTATTGATGAGAGAAACAAAGAAAACATTTTTAGAACATGTTTATCCACAGGATCATTTGAAGACTACCAGTAACTCACCAGTATCTTCCTACTAGGGATGTCATAATTCAGAGTGGGAGGCAAGCTAGTAAAGATGACAACAGAAAATAAAAGGACATGTCCAAGACACGGTCACTCAGGCAAGTAAGAAACACCACTGATGACTGAGGCATTCTGTTATGAGTCCCAATCTTCTAATGATGTCACTTTAAGATACTGGTCTGGGATGCAGGCTTGGAGTAAATATAATGATGATAAAAGAAAATAAGAGAGCATGTCCGAGAGATGTTTATCTGAATTCACACATGTAGCTCGGGCTGGAATACCCCAGCACAGAGATATCATCACGATCAGCATCAGGGTGGTCCCATGGTCGTAGTTGTACCATCTGGGCCACTGCCGCCGCCCGGCTGGCTGCTGTTATCTCCGAGGAGATGCTGGATGAAGTCACTACGGGAGATACTCATCCCGCATCCCTCTGCAGGTGACATCTCATCACTCAACATGTATTGTGTAGAGATGATGATTTGAACACTCAATGTTGAGATGTGATTTGATCAGATTTTACAATTAGGCGCCATAACCAATATGATATGACAATGACTACTGCCTCTGCGGCTACTACTTCTTCAATGTACGTTTGGATCATTGAGAATATCTTAAACGTAAGGTTTCCTTTAGACTACCAACAGGTCATATAATAATCATGTCCTAGGTTATGATCATTAAGAATATCTTAAGCGTAGGGTCATAAAATAATCATGTCCTACTCTCCATTTTACAAGTCCAAAATGGTAGTTATGGGTCAACATAGATAATGAATGCAAAGCCGGTAAATCCATCTCTGATTTGATAAAATACATGTCAGATATAAATAACATAGATGTAAATAGGCTTGGCCTATGGTCAGCCATCATTTATTTATAGGCTTATGCAAATGTATATGCCATGAGAATGGTCTACCTTACTAGGTTGTAATTAATACAATACATACATTACAGTATTCATTGATTTGTCACAACATATTCCTACCTCTTTCAATCCCTTATCAAATATTGAATTCTTCCTCAGAAAGCCTTGGGGAAATGTCTTACAATTTTAAAGGAGTTGTAATAAGTGATATGAATCATATGATACATATTGATTTCTTCCTCAGATCACCTTGGGAAAATGTCTTAAGGTTTGAAAGGAGTTGTAATAAGTGATGTATTATTCATATTGTATTCATTCTCAAATCACCTTGGGGAAATGTGTTGCAGTTTTAAAGCAGTTTTCAGAAGTGATATGCTACTGGGTATTCAGTGAATGATTGACGAAGATGATGTAATCTTTTATCACACAGATTAGAGCTTAGTCTTAAAGCAATCTGGGAGTGAAGAGGTTAGCATACAGCTGGCTGGCAGCAGCCCAACTTAATATAGCTAAGAAAACAAGTGGCAATTAGTCTCTTAACCCTGTACTGGCCATGTTCAATCTACACACAGGAACACACTGACCTGATGATCTAGCCAGCTTTCTCTGTCTCTCTCTCTCTCCCTCCATGTCTCTCTCTGTCTCTGTCTCAGCCTCCCCCTCTCTGAGTGTCTCTCTCTGAGTCTCTCTCTGAGTCTCTCTCTCTCTCTCTCTCTCTCTCTCTCTCTCTCTCTCTCTCTCTCTCTCTCTCTCTCTCTCTCTCTCTCTCTCTCTCTCTCTCTCTCTGTATATGTATATATATATATATATATATATATATATATATATATATATATATATATATATATATATATATATATATATACATATATATATATATATATATATATATATATATATATATATATATATATATATTAACGCACACAGACATATATATATATATATATATATATATATATTAACGCACACAGACACATATATAAGATAATGTTGTAGTATGTATTCCCATTCAGCCACATAGTGTTGTAGTAGTAGCCGTAGTGAAAGCGGTTCCATCATCAGCCCATCTGCCGTGTGTGTTTATTTGATTAAGCGGGTGAGTGTGGGATGAGTCAGACATACAAATGCCATGATGAGACTCACCAACGCTATTCTCCTGTTTTCAGGAATGAGGAGGTGGAGGAGTAGGAGGCAGAGACGTCTAATGAAAAGGCTGTATTATGTAAGGAGATTCTTGCTGAGGAACCTCCCACTCCATGTCAGCAGTGCTGGCAATGGGTGCAAGCCTTATTTGCTCTAAAAGACCTTTCTTTGGTTCATACAGAGTTTGGGGTGTTTCCTTGTTGAAAAGAATGGGGTGTCACTAGAGCTGCACTCACAGAGGGAGATCAACTCATGAGCTCACCACCATTTTGACTCGTGAGCTCATGAGCTCGTGGGTGCGCGGTTTTTAAAAATAAATATTCATTATTTAGCCCACCAATTAAGAAGGAAATACTTACGGATGGAGAATTGCTAACATTTACAAGGTTATTTCATTTTAAAATGTGCCTGCATAGAATAATACATATTTATATTTTCATATTGCTTTCTACAGAGCGGTACAAAGGTCAGTATAACGCTCAACACTGCCTTTATTCATTGGGGATTGTAAACAAAACATGAGAGTGATAAGCGGTAATAAGAAAGTTAGTGTTAGATGTTCTGTATTACGTTTGTGTTCCAAACATAGCCGAGTTCGCGAGTTGACGACTTCAGCTCGAGCTCAGCTCGCCTGCCCTAATGCTCGAGCCACTCGAGTTCGTGAGTGGTGAGTGCAGCTCTAGGTGTCACAGGCTTATGCTTCAATTAGAGTGTCTTCAAATAAGGCTTAAAAAAGAAATTATTTGTTTCCTGTAACAGTCCGAAAAAAAATAGGGTGGGTAGGTCGGTAAAAAAGAAATTTTGCAATATTGTTTTGGTCAAAAATGTGTGTTTTATGCATGTTTTTCGTTGATTGGGAGTTGGGAGGGCGAAAAAAACTTTAGGGTAGGGATTTTTTGAATAAAAACTTGTTAGGGTAGGGTAACAGGAAACAAACAACTTTTGTTTTTAGGCCTAATACAAGTTTAATTTAGTCATAAAATGTCTTTTAAGTATCTTTCTTAGATAGAATGGGGTGTGGCTAGATGTTCACCTGTAGGATTAAGAAGACTGCTTGTTAATACTAGAATAAAATCCTTCGCCACTGATTTGGAGATATAACATAATTTGATTCATTGCCATCATTGGTGATTTTTCATTCAACTTTTAAGAGATTTGTGTACAGCTAGTTTCAAACCATTTAGGCCACACACAGCAGAGTAACTTCTCTGGGTTTTGATAACTACCCTTACACGTCTTTGCACAATTCATGTAATACATCCCCAAAAATGCCATACTAGTCACAAACCTATACTAGCGAACGATTGACATTAACAGTGCGCTGCCAGTAGGTAATATGTATGTAGCAAAGCCACTTGTGCCTGTGGCAGTAGTGATCTTTGACCCAGTAGCAGTCACTCCTTACCAAACAGATGAACCGTTCAAGCTAATATTGGTTAGTTCAAAAATGCTTAATAATCACCACCCCTTTTAGATAACATCTAAGCAATGATAGTTCTTATCTCTCCTCAATTGAGAGATGACGGCAGTCCCACGCTCTGGGTGAGTGAACAAGAGTCTACCCTTCCCCTATGTCCTCCACCTACATAGCATGGCTTGGCAGTCAGCTCAGACAGTCTCAAGCAGTCATGACTAGAATCAGGGTAAAGAGACCCATGATCACAAGCCATTGGGAGTATAGGGAAGGACAAAATCTTGAGAATTCAGATATATTTCATTAGTGAAAGGTTTTATTTTGCGGAATATGTTTAAAACTATCAATGTTTTTATATATATATATATATATATATATATATATATATATATATATATATATATATATATATATATATATATATATATATATATATATATATATATATATGTATATATATATATATATATATATATATATATATATATATATATATATATATATGTATATATATATGTGTGTATATATATATATATATATATATATATATATATATATATATATATATATATATATATATATACATATACATATATATACACATATATATATATATATATATATATATATATATATATATATATATATATATATATATATATATATTCCACGGACATCATCGACCTTACTATTCTGTTCCTCCAACATGATCTCTAACTACACAAATATTATGAGAGGTGCGAATGGCTGCGCTAATGCTATGTTTACATGTATATACATTCCACATAGCAGTAGAGCTCGACATCATCCCTACTACTACTGTTCCTCCGACATGATCTCTAACTACACAAATCTCTATAATGAGAAGTGTGAATGTCTGCGCTAATGTTATGTTGACATGCTAAGAGGCCATTCCCTCCTTCTCTGCTTGCTAACACCAGCGGCTGAGGATAACGAAGGTGCTACCAGGTCTAGCCAATAATCCATGCAACTCATCACTAACACTTTTCATAATGAAAACACCATTTTCCATGATTTGGGCTGAAATCTTCATTGTAATTAGGGAAAGATCCATCCTCCTCTTAAAACCTGGGTCTGCCATGCTTTATTATGGTACTAAAGAGTAAAATCTCACTCATTCACATCAGACTAATCTCAGAATGCTGAATTTTATCATGAGTAACCCAACACTGGAGGATAATCCTTGTTAATCCTCACTAATCCTTCCTCTTCAGTAGAGAAGGCCTGCTACTACCCTAATAGCCCTCTGCAGCCATTTTGAAACAACACCATTCACCACAAGACCTGCTTAGGCTGTAGTGATAAAAATATGTCAGCGATATCGCGCCTCTGGGTTAAGGTCGTCTTGCATCCAGTTACTCCCATCATTCCAGCCGTCAAACACAGCTATCAGACCTAATCATCGGCACTACTCACCTTAAATATAGTATAATCCTTGCTATGTAGGTCCTCCGCTGCTCGGTGAATGTATTAGTGTAAAATCCTATGTTGAGGGACTGCTAGAAATAGTAGCACTGTGAGGAATGATCAGGATAAATCCAGCCAAGGACACAACACAACAACGACGTTGCAAGATGTAATGGAACTCGCCCAAGAATTCCTTGATCGTTAACACACAACGTCCTAATAGTAGTAGTAGTAATAGTAGTAGTAATCCACGCCTGTATGAGGTGGACCACAATCCTTGATAACAGTTCCAATGAGGAGCTGTAGGTTCTTGTTGCTGGGAGAAATCCTCACAGATCTATGTGTACAGTAGTGGTGAGCGAGCGAGAGAGCAGGGTTGGTCGAGCTCTGATACAGCTCTGCAGTCCTCCTATCCTGCTTACACTCTGTACTATTCAGCACAGCATGGGAGAGTCCATTGTTGCAGCTCTCCACACAGTGCGGGGGTGGCAGGTTGGTGTCCCCCCTCCCTCGTCTGCTGGTGGGGATAATGGGCCCTCCTAATTAACCTTATCACATCAAGCTTCAGATTCCACAAAACTTGATACTTTTTGATACAAAGAACATCCTCAGAGATGTAATCAACCACAAAATCTCTGAGAAACGGAGAGATTTTTGAAATGTTCCACATATGGTGTTCAACGCACACATGCGGACCATCTGCCTGGACTTGGTACCTGGACTACTGTTTAAATACTTGCATTCCACGAGTAAACTTGTGTAGAGCAAACCAGAACTGTGAGGATGACCGAAGGGAGGTCAGGCCAAAATGTTAACATTAACAGAGAAATTTATAGTTCCGAAACAAGGTGGGGTTCTGGTGGCTGGCTGCGACCTACTTAATAATAATCTGTACAAAAATAAGCTCGGATCAGTCGTTAGGTCAGACAAATCTGTAAATGTCTTAACACTTTCATGCCTGGAGATATCTATATGGACCTATGATACTGTTGAAATAAACTTAAACATATAAATGCAAAACATATTTCAAGCAGAGTTGTTGGTTTCGTAATATATATATATATATATATATATATATATATATATATATATATATATATATATATATATATACATATATATAAATATATATATATATATATATATATATATATATATATATATATATATATATATATATATATATATATATATATATATATATATACACACACACATGTATATATACATAAAGGAAAGTTACAACTGACCCTGAGACATTGCAGGACCATCTAATAGTGGGAGCATTTCTGAATCCAGCCTGGGACTGGCTAGGAGGCAGGATATGTATGACCTAACCGCGTGATTTCTCAATGATAGATAAAAGCATGCCTTTACCCAACATTGATCACCCAGAACTGGATCAAGTTGTACAGTAATGACTTTACACTGAAGAAAGACTTCCTTTATACTATTATCTTCATTGGCAGTCTAATTTAAGCACAATTTCACCACTACTAACATTAAGTTGAAGGAAAACCTTGACAGACATGAAAAGTAATTGCATTTCAGGCCTAAATGGGTAAAAGGTAGCCAAGCATGAAATGATTTACAAATATCTAAAGCCAGCAAAAATTCACCCCATTCCATGAACAAATCTAGCCATTTGCAGGTCAAGGTCAAGGTCAAAGTTATGACCTTAAAAACCGGATCACACAGTGTTGGCCATGTGTAGTAATTTTACAAGACAGTTATGTCCAGTTCTAACATACAATACCAACCCCCTAACCTACAGAATAATCAAACCCTCTCTATTCACTTATCCTTAGCTTTTAATCCATGCTAATCCTTCTAATACTTAGGATACTTCCGCCCAAATTACAAGGACACATAGATTTTTGAAAACCATCTAATTTTTGCCATGTTGGTATTCATTGGATAGCTCTCGCTGAGTACTTTTAGATGAGTACCCATGTGTCTGGGTTTCAGTCACTTTGCATAATTTTGTATTGGCACAATTAGCCACTTAGAAATTTCAAGGATTTCTCAGCAAAACTTGGTAAGGTTAAATTCCCATGTTGTTGTTTTTTCAATAATGACCTAAATCCAGATGACACTGGCCATGTATTATATCTGCAGGCATGAATGGGTTAGCCAGGTCGGGGTTCCCCTATTGTTAAGTTATTGATTGCCTGTTTTATTGCACATGGTGTGCAGTAGTAATGGCCATCAATATGTGGTTGGCTTTCACTCCACCATAGACTTGCTCATGGTCTTAGCCAGCAGGGCATCCGGGTGTCTTTTTGGACACCCAGACCCTTAAAAAGCACCCCCCAGGACACCCAATTTTGTTTGTGAGGAATTTCTTAAAATGTCAATCTCAAGCATATAATTTGACTTGTTTCATCTCCATGTGATTCCCATGACATTCTATAAGGATATCATGCCTTATTTTGATTTACTTATACATGTTTATGGTTGAAATCTGAGAATATTGTGGTACCCCCTAAATATTTGGACGCCCAACAATTTAACAATTGCTAATTTTATGCACCCAGTCTCTAAATCCTGGCTAAGTCCCTGGACTTGCTACAAGTCTGTGTTTTCGGGCTCACTCCTTAGTCTCAATGATCTGAGTTGATTTCACTCAAGGTTTAGTTTTGAATTAATCCTCAAGGGGGACACGCTGTCATTTGTACCACAGAA
The DNA here is from genome assembly GCA_963942565.1 of Maea johnstoni. Taxonomy (NCBI): domain Eukaryota; kingdom Metazoa; phylum Annelida; class Polychaeta; order Spionida; family Magelonidae; genus Maea; species Maea johnstoni. The sequence continues at coordinate 27,744,743 of OZ012698.1, read as the reverse complement.
ACTCATGAAAACTGTGCTGCCATCTTTAGTTTAAGAGAGACGTCAAACCTACTTAACACCCAGTATGTGGAGAAAAATGTTTCTCCATTCAGGTTTGAAATAGAATGGGAGACCACCAAATGCACCATCTACATTGACTTGCAAGAACTATCACATTAACATAGATTAAAACATGCTGCTGGTGGCCAATTTTGCCAATACAAAACAATACATAACAACCCATCTTTAGTTAAAGAGAGACATCAAACCTACTTGACACCCAGTATGTGGAGAAAAATGTTTTTCTATTTAGGTTTTAAATAGAATGGGAGACCACCAAATGCACCATCTACATTGACCTGCAAGAACTATTGCATTAACATGGATTAACCCTTATGCTGCTGGTGGCTAATTTGGCCAATACAAAACAATACATAACAACCCAGTATATATGGGCATTACCTAACTGAGCCTGAGAATAGGGTTCCACTTTCCCAGAGGCCCAGGGGCATATGCCCCTAGATTTTGCTGTGGGCCCCTAGATTTTTCAGACTAGGGGCTCAAAATAGTATGTATATTAACCAGAAATCCTACTTTTGACCACTATTTTTATCAAAAAACCTTATCGGGCCCTTAGCCTAAAATCTAAATATCAGACCCTGGAGAACAAGGCTAACTTCACCACTGAGCAGCTACCTCTCTGAGATGGCCTCTGGCTGGATACAGGGTTCACATAGATCCAGGGTGTGTCACACATGGTGTCCTACTTATTGCTTACAATACAGGGTTGGATAACTAAATGCCACTGCATTGACAGCACTGCACATAATATATACATAAGTGATAGGGCGCCAAGGGTGTGATTAGTAGAATAACTTGCTATTCCAGGGTGACCAACAATGTAAAACATGGTTTTACCAAGGATTTGGAAACAGGGGGTTAAAACTGAGGATTCATAACATTTTTGGGGTCAAACTAGTTTCCCAATTTACAAGAATAATCATAACAACCCAATATATAGACATATAAGAAACATTTCGCTTCTTTACATTATCCGATGTGTCTATCGTCTTGAATGAGTGCAATTTTTGAAATATTTAGTCCATGATGTCAGTGCTAGTATTTTTTTTTTCAAAAAATAGAATTAAATTCTGCTTACTCAGTTGTGATCTACATATCATTTTACTTCATGTCACAACATTAATCTGGTAATGGAATCCACCCACATAAGCTTAAACCAAGGCATTGAAAAGATGTCAAGGTGTCCACCTAGTGGGAAAACATCAAACTAAATAAGGATAGACTCGGTTTTGAGTGATTCAGTGTACTCAATGGGATGGATATAAAACAAGCATTGAAAAGATGTCATGGTGGCCACCTAGTGGGAAAACATTAAACTAAATTGGGGTACACTCAATTTTGAGTGATTCAGTGTACTCAATGGCTTGGATATAAAACAAGCATTGAAAAGATATCATGGTGGGATTACTTAAAACTAAATAAGGATAGACTCCGTCTTGAATGATTCAGTATAGAAAAGATGCCATGGAGGCCACCTGGTGGGAAAATGTAAAACTAAATAAGGGAAGACTCCATTTTCAATGATTCAGTGTAGACAAGCTCAGCTCAAGGTTAGTCTGGAGAAACAGCTCCTGTTTGTAGTCTGTGGAGAAAACTACCTGAGCAGTTGTGCGGAGTCGTGAGCTAACGAGAATGCGCTAAAAAGATCGATAAACTCCCAGAGAGAGGGAGAGTGGGGTAAAAAGACGTGCCTCCCTAATGGAGATACTATTGACACAGTAACAGGCAATAACCTGCATACAGCGCCTGGATGTGGGCACACATGGGCCACAATGGACGCAGCGGTGTGGAAAATACGCCATCCATTCGGCCATTGTTCCAGCAAACACGATGGAGGGTTATATCTAAACAATGATGTTGTCAGGAGACAATGGCGAGTGTGTTTCCTCATCAGAGCAAGTTAGGGAGGAGCGGAAGCCCAGTGCTGGAACTTCCACAGACGCACAGGATGTAGGAAGCCAAGGGATCGCATCCGGAAAATAGATAGGCACAGATATTTTTCCCCGATAGCACAATCACATTTCAATCTCATAAATGTCTTCCCACTATTGTTAATTTAGGATCACAATAAGCCGTATCCACAACAAGGCAGTTTTAATGAAGAGTCAGCAATGTTGAAATCCGATCTTTATTTTCATCATCATTATTATATATCATCTTCACAATCAGCAGAATCATCATTATCAACATCATCCTTACCATGGCCACCATTATCATCATCATATCATCATCCTCATCATCATTTCTATCATTGTTATTCTACTCTTTATCACCATCACCAGATTCACCACAATTACCATCATGTATACACACACACACACACACACATATATATATATATATATATATATATATATATATATATATATATATATATATATATATATATATATATATATATATATATATATATATATATATACATGTATATATATATATATATATATATGTATATGTATATGTATATATATATATATATATATATATATATATATATATATATATATATATATATATATATATATATATATACACACACAAATACATAAATATCTAGTGGCTAGGCTACCCTTGACCCTGTGACTGCCCTCTTTCCCTGCTATCTATCCTCTATCTAACCTGTCTGTCTAGCAGCAACTTCACACCCTCTCTAACATCATATAATTACCCGCCACACACTTCAATACCAGTTATGAGGCTACTGTAAGAGGCAATCACTCAACAATCAATGACCGAGCATGCTATAATTACCATCCACATGCAATCCCCTCTCTACCTGGGGCATGTTCAATTAGGCCACATGGTGAATATGTACATGACAGTTCTCTGTCCGGATCACCATGCTACTCAGGGTCTTAGCCAGAATTTAGGAACTGGGTGCATAAAATAAGCAAATGTAAAATTTTGGGTATCCTATTTTAGAACGGCGGCCACAGGCACAATACAGTGGGATTACAATCATAATCGTGTATTTACTTATTGAAATGAGAGATCATTCTTTAACAATGTCATGGGAATATATTTAGATAAAAAATGCAATAAATAAAGACATAGCACACGCTAAAACAGAGATACATTTTTGGGGAAAATGATAGAATTATACGGCACATACATTGGCAGTCAGTTTCATAGATGTCTATTCTGACTTATTTTGAAATTTTAAGCATGACCCACACATTATCTTGAACAATGAACCAAGTGTAAAAAGATCAAATATCTTTATGGGTTATCCACTCATAGTGCAGGCCTCTGAGTGCGAGAAATGAGATTCCTGTCATGATATTCAAATTCAAATTCTGCCTTCTTAAAAAGATATATGTTCAGGAACCACTTAACAATCATTTAAGATCAAATTCCATGCTCCCGTCCCTGACCTGACATAGTAAGTTCACTTGTTTATTACTCCGCTCGCATTCCAAAGGTTATATCTCAGCACAATGAACTTGTTTGCACCAGCAACACCGTCAAGTGTTTACAAGCTAGCACTGCTACAGCAATATACAGCAATACTTTGCTCCTGTAGGGATTGTGGTGGACTATGATGGGTTGGCTTAATCCTCATAGTTGTGGGCAAAAAGGTTATATCTCAGCAAAATGAACTTGTTTGCACCAGCAACAACGTCAAGTGTTTACAAGCAAGCACTGCTACAGCAATATTTATGCTCATGAAGAGATTGTCCGGAGGGTTGTGTTGTCTAAGGTGTTGTCATTGACTGCTCAATGTCTCTCACCTCTGCCCGAGTTCAGGTACCGGACAGGGCATGTGAGATAGTTGCAAGTGTTTTGGATTAGGCAGTGGTTCTTGCCAGGTACTCTGGTTTCCTCCACCACTTACAACTGATCATTTACAAATTAGAGTTGGTGAGCTACTAGTGGTTCAAGTAGAGCTGCACGCACTGAGGGAGATCAACTCATAAGCTCACCACCATTTATACTCATGAGCTCACAGTTTTTTTCAAAAGTAAATATTCATCATTCAGCCCAGCAACTAATGAGTAAATACTTACTGAAGAGATTTATTTACATTTACATTTTATTTCATTTTAGAAAGCGCTGGCAAGGTACAAAGGTCAGTATAACACTTAACAAAGCCTGGTTCTCAGGCTGAGTTAGGTTTTATGCCATGCCACCACCACCGCTGGTGTGATGTCTCTCTCAACCCATAGATGGCAGCACTGTTTTCAGAAGTTGCAGTTTGAAACTGTGTTACAGACGACAGCTCAAGTATGTACTCTTTGTGAAATCAAAACAGGTTAGATCAATGAGACTAATATAAGGAAAGAGCCAGATAACACAGACTTTTAGCAAGTCTAGGGTTAAACTGTGCAGGAGTCACCTGGGCAGCGAGAGGCCTGGGAGTCTTCCTGGAGATTCCTGGCATTCTGACACCGCTGGACGTCTCCCGAAATCCCCAAGATAGGCCGGCAACCATCTGCTGCCTGAACAGAAACATCTGGTTCACTGCTCTTCCTCTTCCTCAAACTCCTGCATCACAAGGTGAGGGGAGGGGGGGGGGGGCTCTTACTGCTGATCACTCACTCTCAATACTGCAATGCCATCTATAGTTCTTGTGATGTACTAAACCCAGCAGGTTTTGTTTATATGACAATTTTTAAAAGTTTTGAGACCTGAAACATCTGGTTCACTCCTCTTCCTCCTGCATCACAAGGTAAGAGTGGGGGGGGGGGGGGGGGGGGGGGGCTCTTACTTCTCTTTCCTCACTCTGAATACCACACTGCCATCTATTGTTATTGTGAAGTACTAAAGCCAGCAGGTTTTGTTTATATGATATCTTTGGTAGTTTGGAGCATGGAAACATCTGGATCACTGCTCTTCATTTTCTTCAAAGAGCACCTCATGGGGGGGGGGGGGGGGGGTTACTGCTCATTGGCCCTCTGAATACTGCACTGCCATCTATAGTTTATTCAATATACTAAATTTGTCAGGATTGGTTTAGATGACATCCTTTGAAAGCTTGGAGAAAAGAAGCACCTGGATCGCTTCTCAACCTCCTAAAACCGGAGGGAGGGGGAGGGGGGGGGGGGGGGGGGGGTATTGTTGCTCAGAGTATCTCCAGTAGTTTGTGTCCGTATCTATACTACATTTGATAATAACTCTGAAATTATTGATGATTTTGCAAACTATTTGAAGGCGAGTTGTTGATAATGTTCTAGGGAACATTTCTTCATCAAATATTTTCACATCTACGTTTTTGCTTAAAAGATTTCATCAAAAAATGTCAGGATCCTTTTTGCCACTGTGAGCATCAATGGGTTAAGCCGTAGCATCAGGTGCAGTGGTCTCTATCTCAATCCTACCGCTCCGTCCAGGGCCAGATTGGAGGTGAATATTTGATGGGCAAGGAGAGTCTCTTGTGCATTGGTGTCAGAGATGTCAGAGATGTCAGAGATGTCAGTGACATGTGTGCCAGTACCTGACCTAGAAACCATGGCTCATGGCCAGCAGCCAACTCAGGTCCAGAAGCATACAGTTAGCAAGACTAGCTCCATGCCCATGATTTAATTAAATCATGCTTTTCTCTGTTATGGTTTCTACCTTTTGCTTAATGTCTAGGTGTTAGTTCCTGTGGCTGATGATAGATGGCCCCAAGGGTGGTCACACTGGTCAGTCAGAGTCAAGAAATATATCTCACTATGAGCCCCCTGGTGAGCAATTTAAGTACTAACTCAGGGTAGACACAGTTGGTATAGTTTTTATGCCAAATACATAGAGATCTTTATTATTGCTATAAAGGTGGCTGATATGGTGATGTCACCAGGTAACAATATTTCAACCGATTGTTGCACAGCGCCCACCAAAACTTGCTGTGGTCAATTCCAGGACCAATTGTCTGTGCCTCATGAATTCAATATTTGGACACCCCTCCCCAAGAAACTAATACCTCAAGAGACATGATATAAATGATTGAGATAAGAACATGGATGCAAAATCTAAGTATTTCGGAGGCTAGTATCTAGTCTAATACCTCTGTAAGGAGCAGCAGGTGACAATCGCGAACCAGAACGAGACTCAAGATGAATCTTTAACATCCAGGCATGCCCCGGGAGAGCGGCCAATGAAATAACAGCAGGCTTAACGCAGGAAACAATTCACTTGCTTAAAGACAAAGCATCGGCAGCTGAAAATCACTGTCAACCCATTGCTGCCTGAACGTGTTAACTACAACATACTATCAACTTGAACTAATTACTTCTTTGCAGAGGTTTATTTTCAATTTTTTTCTTATTGGTCTAATGGACTGGCTGCTTCCTGATTTTGTAGGTCCTCCCACTGTTTTGTCATTCTCGCCACATAATGACAATTTGATGGCCACAAGAAAAGGCTGTGAAGTACTTGTATCTCTGCCAGTCGCTGGGAAGGGCCTTTATTTGGATGTGTCCGTCCGAGGCATAAATTGGCCAGTCTGTACTGATGGGAGTGTACTTGGAAGGCACTTTATTCTCGACCTTATTCAGTGATCAATGCCAAATGGCAATCTTCCAAAGCAGTACACTAGCATCCCGTTTATAGCTTTTAAATGCAGTTCTGGAGTCATTGTAGAAATTGTACGAAAATAAAATGCTTCAAAACACAAGTTACTCACCAATTACTTGAACACAAAACAATTGAGGGATAGCAACAGGGAACGTACCTGAAATGAATAAAAAGATGACATGATAAGAGTGGGTATACAATTTGGTGTTATTTTACAGTGCAACACCATTTTCAGGTCTTCTATTCCAGATATCATTATATTTACGCTGTGTTTAACCTTTATGTTGCTGGTGGTTGATTTGGCCAATAATTACAAAATGATGTGATGGATGGTTTTCAAAAATCTCTGCATCCTTGTGCTTTGTATGAAAGTAGCCTCGGCATTGGGGGGGTAAACAGTTTGGTCACCGAGTTGAGCAGTTTTGGTTCTAAGTAACTCCCCCCTCAGGGTACAATAGTATATGGCGGTGTCTTTACCAGACTAGGTCGCCTTTACCAGTTCCTCAAGACGATTATCATTATCGGCTCTTGTATGGGTAAGTTGCATTCCTACAGCGATGCACAGGAAACTGCCCCCCAGGCTTGGAGTCCATTCCGTTATCAGATAAACCGCAAGATTACAGCAGGCTCACCGGATATCTAACTTAACATCCTCACTTAATGTCAGTTTGATGTACGATGAGCGGAGAAAAGAGGTTTTTGACATCAGTAGAGCGTTTTATGAGTCATATTTTACGTGTCATCAAGCAGCTACTAAAGGATACCACAGAAAACTAGAAGAAAATGTATTCAAATGAAATTACTTAACCCATTCATGCCAGGAGATATACTTGATGATAAGCAGAGAAGGTTTTTGAAATCAGGAGAGCGTATTGAGTCATATTTTACGTGTCATCAAGCAGCTACTCAAGGATACTACAGAATACTACCTAGAAGAAAATATATTCAAATGAAATAAGTTAACCCATTCATGCCAGGAGATATCCTTGAAGATGGGAAGAGAAGGTTTTTGAAATCAGCAGAGCATTTTATGAGTATGGCTGCACACCGGAAACCGGTTGCAGACCGTAACCGATCATTAGGCTGCCTAATGATAATGATAACCGTCCCAAAATAAACCGGTTTGAAAAACCGATAAAGCAGCTATGAGGAAACTGCCTTACCTCACTATTGACATCGCTCCGAGCACTTCCTAAGCCGTGATTCAATGAAACAACGGCTCGGCATTGGCATAAATACTTTCGTATTTAATTTGTAATGGATAATTCGTTCAAATTTAATATTCTATGGGAAAATAAAACTCATAATAATCAAATATACGATTCTGTTTTATTCAAAGAATTTGAAATCATATTTCATGGAAAAAAAAACAGCAGGTTTTAAATACGAAAGTTTGGCTATTTTTCAGAAGTTCGTCCCATGCGGTATCGTTAAAAAAACGTTAAGAAACCGTATCGTTTCAAAGTTATCAGTATCATATCAAATCGTTAATTCTTAACGGTGTGCAGCATCATATTTTACGTCATCAAGCAGCTACTCAAGGATAACACAGAAAACTAGAAGAAAATATATTCAAATAGAATTAGTTAACCCATTCATGCCTGGAGATATCCTTGACACATATTATCTGGATTTATGATATTTTTGAAAATAAATTAAGAACAATTAACAAGCTGAATCCCTTATCATACAGGTGTGAGCATTTTAATAGAATTTTATTTCAAATCATTCATCCTCATTTTTTCTGCCATATCAAGATTGTGAATAGCCTGATTTTTACCCTGAGAAAACCACCAACTTAACCGTAGGTCACTGGCAACTTTCTCACATGCCTTAAGCCACTTTAGATTTGACTGTGGTGAAAGACTGCAAACATTATTTGGCTGAAAATTCAGATTCTAACTTCATGCATCTAACACCACATGTAAATGGCTACAGATCCCCCTAAGCATAAGATCACACAGTTGTCTTTAGAACAAATGGCGAAAAGAAGGTGTATTCCCACCTCCACTGTTGAAGAATATCACTTGCCAGCGAGTGAGGCTCTGAGGAGCTCTTCAGTGTCGCAGGATAGAGACCTATCCATCTCTCTCCAGCGCTACCGTGAGCGCTGCACGAAGGGGACTGGTCGTGATGGATTACAAGAGAACTTGCCTTCCATCAGAACCTGTTCAGGTACCTCTATGTAAGCCCTGACTGCCTAGTGGTTAGAGCACTGCACGAAGGGGGCTGGTCTTGATGGATTACAAGAGGACTAAATGCCTGTAGCAGAATCTTCCATCAGAACCTGTTCCAGTACCTCTATGTAAGCCCTGACTGCCTAGTGGTTAGAGCACTGCACGAAGGGGGCTGGTCTTGATGGATTACAAGAGGACTAAATGCCTGTAGCAGTATCTTCCATCAGAACCTGTTCCAGTACCTCTATGTAAGCCCTGACTGCCTAGTGGTTAGAGCTATGCATGAAGGGGACTGGTCTTGATGGATTACAAGAGGACTAAACGCCTGATGCAGAATCTTCCATCAGAACCTGTTTCAGGTACCTCTATGTAAGCCCTGACTGCCTAGTGGTTAGAGCACTGCAAAGGGGGGACTGGTCTTGCTTGAATACCAGAGAACTTGCATGATGCAGAATCTTCCATCAGGGCCTTCTAGACTACCTGTATGTAAGGGATGCCCTGACATTTTTATGGTTAGAGCACAGCACCATGGGGACTGGTCGTAATGGATTACAGGAGGACTCACCTGATGCAGAATCTTCCATCAGGGCCTTCTAGACTACCTCTATGTAAGTTCTGGCAGCCTAGTGGTTAGAGCTATGCACTAAGGGTACTGATCTTGATTGAATACCAGAGAACTTGCATGACGCAGAATATTGCATCAGGGCCTTCTAGACTACCTGTATGTAAGGGATGCCCTGACAGTTTAGTGGTTAGAGCAAAGCACCATGGGGACTGGTCGTAATGGATTACAGGAGGACTCACCTGATGCAGAATCTTCCATCAGGGCCTTCTAGACTACCTCTATGTAAGTTCTGGCAGCCTAGTGGTTAGAGCTATGCACTAAGGGTACTGATCTTGATTGAATACCAGAGAACTTGCATGACGCAGAATATTGCATCAGGGCCTTCTAGACTACCTGTATGTAAGGGATGCCCTGACAGTTTAGTGGTTAGAGCAAAGCACCATGGGGACTGGTCGTAATGGATTACAGGAGGACTCACCTGATGCAGAATCTTCCATCAGGGCCTTCTAGACTACCTCTATGTAAGTTCTGGCAGCCTAGTGGTTAGAGCTATGCACTAAGGGTACTGATCTTGATTGAATACCAGAGAACTTGCATGACGCAGAATCTTCCATCAGGGCCTTCTAGACTACCTCTATGTAAGTTCTGGCAGCCTAGTGGTTAGAGCTATGCACTAAGGGTACTGATCTTGATTGAATACCAGAGAACTTGCATGACGCAGAATATTCCATCAGGGCCTTCTAGACTACCTGTATGTAAGGGATGCCCTGACAGTTTAGTGGTTAGAGCAAAGCACCATGGGGACTGGTCGTAATGGATTACAGGAGGACTCACCTGATGCAGAATCTTCCATCAGGACCTGCTAGTCTACCTCTTATCAAATCCCCTATGTAGGGACATCCCTGATAGTCTAATAGTTAGAGCACTGCACTAAGGGGACTGGTCTTGATGTATTACAAGAGGACTTGCCTGTAATAGAATCTTCTTTCAGGGCCTTCTAGACTACCACCTATTCTACTCTCTATGCAGAGGCTGCTCTTATAGCCTAGTGGTTAGAGCACTGCAGTAAGGGGACTGGTCTTGATGTATCACAAGAGGATTACAAAAGGACTTGCCCGAAGCAGAATCTTTCATCAGGGCCTTTAGAATACCTCTTATCAAATCCTCTACCCTCTATGCAGAACAGCCCTGATAGCCTGGTGGTTAGAGCACTGCACTACGGGGGCTGGTCTTGATGGATTACAACTAAATACAAGAGGACTTGCCTGTCATAGAATATTTCATCAGGACACTCTCGAATACCTCTTATTATTAAATACTCTAGCCCTGATAGCCTAGTAGTTAGATCGCAAATATGGTAAACCGTTTGTATTGTAGTTGGCTTGCAATACAAACTGTTTGTATTGTAGTTGGCTTGCAATACAAACCGTTTGTATTGTCAGCTCCACAATACAAACCGTTTGTATTGTCAAGTATGCAATACAAACTGTTTGTATTGCATCTGAGGGCTACAATACAAACGGTTTGTATTGCAGGGGGTTCAAGTTACCATACTTGCAGTTAGATCACTGCACTAAGGGTACTGGTCTTGATGGACTACAAGACTACTTGCCTGCAACAGATTCTTCCATCGGGACCTTCTAAACTACCTCTTGTTAAATCCTCTACATACAGGGCTCAACATTAACTTTTGAAGGCACTTGCCAAGTAGGGCAGGTTAACTTTAAATTCTACCTGCCCAACACAATTTTGGCCAGCTCTGCAAAAGGTGTGATAGAATGAACATGAAAGTGACTTTTCTGTATGTACTTTACTTGTACCAATTAACTGTTTTCTTGCTATATAGCTTTATCTGTATTGTTGAAAAAATATTGGATTTCCCTTGTGTTATAGAATCTCTGAAGTTACATGATGAAATATACCTGCCATGTGAGGCACACTCTGATTTTTACCTGCCCTTCAACCATTTTGAAATTTTTCACCTGCCCGGGGCAGTAAGCAGCCCTGATAGCCTAGTGGTTGGCGCACTGCAGCATGTGTGTACTCCAGATGCACAGAGTGGACATTGAGTGCTGATGTTTGCAGAGCTCTGCAGCAGACATCTCAACAAGCCTTAGCTGTACATACAACATACGCCTTTCTGGATTACGCCACAAATGGTCCTCATACTCTTTAAACAAATTCACGCCTGAAGCAGCAGAAATCATTTGACTATTTTGGTGATATCTCCCTAGTAAAAGCAATATTTAGAACATGTTTAACGGAGAGCTGTTCATTAAAGCTTTATCTACAATTCCTCTTCAAATACTTCTCAAATTAATGCTTCATTCCAAAGTTATTTTCAAAAGTATGACAGGTACAGACGACACTTGTCAAGTAGATCTCCAGGCCTGAATCGGTTAAGTACCTAGTTCTCACTCACACACACTCTGCCAACATGAATATACCATTTCACTGCTTGTCCTAATGTTCTGGTACAACCCAGTTGGTCAGTTTGTTCAGATTAGCAAACTAATGAGGACCCAGTGAGACTAGTTTGATGTTCCAAGTCACAACCTTTAATCCACCATGATCCATTCACATATTTGCAACTGGTTTGGTTATTGGGACAAAAGTAAAATATATACAGACACACATGTGGTCTGACAAACTTAATATCGAAGCAATATTTCAATAAATATTTGACTGAAAGTTGTTATTTCTTTGGGGTTTAACAATCCTCTATGGTCCTTCTGCAACTGAAAAACCCCTAAGAACTACATGTATTTGTGAAGAGAAGGGAATTTCTTCCTGGTTCCAGATTTCTATCTCATTGCGATATGACCTAAGCTATTGAAACTGTATTGAAAGTGACGTACAACCAGATACGGGTACAAGTACAAACCCCTTTCAAATATTGCACACATATTTCTCTATTTGAGGAATTATGTGCCACAGGTGCACTTCTGATGTAAATGGGTTACTGCTGAGGTGGCTGGCACCTGAGGCCTTTAGAAGCCATTTCTATTTGATTAAAATAGTTCATGTAGACTGACCACAATTCACCAGTTCCTGAATGCCTGACCAAAGCAAAATCTCCCCCCCCCCCTCCACTTTTAACCCTTATGCTGCTGCTGGCCTATTTGGCTGATACAAAATGATGCATAAAACCCTGGCATGTGAGATATGGGTACTAATCTGAGAGTGCTCAGGAAGAGCTATCCAATGAATACCAACATGACAGGTTTCAAAAATAGATAGATTTCAAAAATCTTTACATCCCTGTGCTTAGGATGAAAGTAGCCTCAGCATCAGAAGGGTCTAACTCTAAAAATGAAACGGCACTTAGGAGCATCTCCCACTTTCACTTTCTCCGATCAAGTTGCCATCGGCAGGTGAGCCCTTTAACTAGTCTCTCAACCTAACTGGCTGAGAAAGCCCTCTGGTGTTCTAACAGCCAACTTTATCGGCTAACTCAATTAGCCCGCACACTGCAGGTTGTGCCGACTCCACTGGGACGATCTCTATGCGTGTAAAATGCGATTAGATTTTGATTGGTTGCCACAAGGTATTGTGCGAGCGCTTTCTTCTCAGGGAATATTACATGGACTGCTCGGTTATCTCCCGACGCCAATAATCTGTTAGCGTTATTAATGGTTAATGATGGTGCCGCCCCAAGAGGCTGCGCTCGTACAGAGTGAATCTCAAATGAAGAGAGCGATTGAGAATATTAATCCCATTCGTGCTTAGAGTCCTTCCCCACACTGGCCTCTGGATACTTTTGAAAATAACTTAACCCTTAAGCTTCTATTGGCTAATTATGCAAATACAAAATGATGCAAAAAGCTGGTAAATGACAGAAACCCTGGCATATGGGTACTCATCTGAGAGTACTCAGCGAGTGCTATCCAATGAGTAAAGTAGGGTTGAGAATAAGGCAATTCAAAACATATTTGAAGCAGAGATATTAGTTTAGAGTTGATGAACATTTATCCTTTAATCATTTTCCAAAATGTGCATTTACCATAGTGTCCACTTATTGGCACTTAGTCATCAGGCCTTCTCTGGCCACTAACGGGTTAAATAGGGTATTAAAGATTTAGAGATCATCTTTATCTCTGCCCACGTGCAGGGTATCACTTAGACCACTCAGTAACCTTTAAACACCAATAGCCATTATTAATAGATCAGGATAGTCCAATCCAATTCATGTGAGAGGGCTGCCCTGATGGCTGTGTGGTCTAAGGTGTTGCCACTGACTCCTCGCTGTCTCTCACCACTAAGAGCCTTTCCCTGATATGTGTAGTCTGTGACATTGCCAATGACTACTTACTATCTCTCACCACTGCATGAGTTTGAATCCCAGCTGGGGCATGTGAGAAAGTTGCCGGTAACTTGGGGTTAAAATATCGTTATTATAATGTATATAAATAACATTATCTTATTGTATCTCAAACATTTTGAAGGTGCTTATCCCTATTTCCATAGACATCAAACAATGCACATATCCCAGATGTGAAAGGGATTTAAATGATTTAGTTCCAGGTAACAGAATGGAATGAGTATAAATTGAAAAATACAATCACAAAAGTGAAAATAATAATGATATAAGTGGAAAGATTAAAATGAATCTTATCAATTCACATCTACTTTACTCCTCTTACCACTGAGAGGACATTTCTTAATACCAATAACATCTTACTTTTATTAATATTTCTGCCTAACAGAATTCAGCAAAAGCTAAGGGTATTTTAACCCAATGACGCTCACAGCGGCCAAAAGCAGTATGACAATTTTGATGAAATCTTGCAAGCAAAAGCATATTTGGGAAAGAATTTGAAGGAGAAATGTTGATTAGCACACTACCAACAACTCTCCTTCAAACATTTTGTAAAATTATTTTCAACTCATAAGTTATTGTCAAAAGAGATCCAGACAACAATTTCTACAGGACCTCTTAAGAGATAAAGGGGTGTCATCAATCTGCTAGGTTTAATATAAAAGGTGTTCGTGATAAACACTCAATGATTAGACTTGATGCTATTAAAGTGGGTCCTAGATGAAAATAATAGAAAGTGATATTAAGAGACAAGAGGTAATAATGATGGAATCCATAAAATATTGCTCTGGACACTACATGCAAGGTATTACATGTAGGTTTCTTAACCTATAAATGCTCACAGAAGCAAAAAGTAGCCTGACCATTTTGATGAAATCTTGCATTCAAACGTAAAGTTGGGAAGTATTTGAAGGAGAAATGTTATTCAGGACATTACCAACAAATCTCCTTCAAATATATTATAAAGACATTCTTCATTTTAAGTTATTATAATTTATTTAAAGTATCACATACTTAGAGGACAATTTCTAGAGGAGCTCTCAAGCAAAATGGGTTAATATGATGAGAAAGCAAAGCTTTAAATACTCGCGCAGCTCGATGATATTTCTGCGTTCCCCTTCAAATGCAGTCACAAAGTGTTTGTTATTGTTATCCGTGACGTCTTTCTTTACTTGAACTTCGCTGAAACATATTGGAAGTCCCTTCATATGAACTTCATATTTGTGCAATAACCACACACAGTATGCGTAGCGATTGACCGAAAATATGGCATAAAAATTACTACGACTTCAACCTGTTGTAAAATCGTCATTTCACGACAGATTTCATCTAGAATTAAGAGACGTAGAATTATTTGTGGCGGTTGTAGCGATTTAAACTGCATTGAAATCGATTCACGGAAAGACGAGCAAAGTCAGTTTTACCTAGTCCAATGAATTAGACCTCGGATACGCTGGTCGTTTTTTTAACTGATATTCCTATTCCAGCATCCGAGGTGGCGACAAATCACATCTGGACAGAACTATCGAGCTGCCTTTAAGTTTATTGTTAATGAACTAAGTTTTACCGTGAACATCGAAGTTACGACTTTGGAATGCGCGGAATTCCATCGTAACATGACGTCATTTCAAGACGTCAGCATTTGTCGCACGTGAGCATGTATGTTTCAGTTGTTGCATAGTTCGGCGTGTGTTGCACGATAGTCGGCGACCAAAACGCTATTTTGACACAATTTAAAGGGAACAATCCAAATTTATTATTTGATTAAGAAATATTTAAAACATGAAACGATCTGGCGGCAAAATGTGCTCTTAAAGCAAAAAGTTGTGCTCATTTCCCGCGAGGTTATCGAGCGAGCGAGACAAAGAGACGAACAGACAGAAGTGTTGACGGAAGTGCGGACAAGGTTTCAAGGGCCTCAGTATGTACTTCCATTGACAATGGCATTGTTGACATCCTATACCGTAAATGCTCGCTACGCGAGCTAATAATATACAATTAATAATAATCTGATGCCTCTTTTGACCCATTCATGCCTATATTTTCACTTGAAATGTGCCATCTGAAAGATACTATAGAATACTACCGCCATATTGGAAAAATGGAAAAGTGTGAAGGGAATGGTATGGTAAGAGATTTGTTAATCACCACAGACATATTTTGATGAACTGAGACCAATGACAATAAATTCCTTCCTGCACTTTCAGAATATTCGAAAGCTGTCTCTCACCATTGTCCGGGTTGAATCCCGCCCAGGGCATGTGAGAAAGATGCCAGTGACTTGGGGTTAGGCAGTGGTTTTTGCTGGGTACTCCAGTTTCTTCCACCAGTTACAACTGGCTAGTCACAACTTAGCCGCAATATGACAGAAAAAGGGACGAAAAACAAAATTTTAAAAAATAAATCCATAAGGATCTTTCAGATGCAAAAGCACAGCATACACATCACAAGGTCTCACATGTGTAAAGCAACCAGGCCAACCTGACATTGAAGATCCTTAGCAGGACTTAAATTCAAGATTGCGTGCATGTAAGCCATGCATCTTTTTCACCATGGAAGCCAGGCATCTTTTTCACTTTTCACCAGGCCACAGCGGGTGTCTGAAGTGTGATTGAGTGAAATCAGAAGTGGAGTGGAAAGATTGAGAGTTTTTTGCGGCAGGTACGGCATTAATTGCGAGAGAAGGGCTCCATCAAAGGGGATATTTTACCAGGGGTCAGCGTGAGGCAAGGATGAAAGCTGTTACAGCCCTGATCAAGACCATCTAGATGAAATATGGATCAATGTGAGGAAAAAACACCATACCTTGAGTGTATTAACCAATTATTGCCTGGAGATCTCCTTAGCATGGAAAGTCTAGATCTTTGATTTTTTGAAATGTAACTTTGTAATTAGGCAAGAATCGGAAAAGTTGTTGGTTGCTGATGAAGATTTCTCCTTCAAATATTTTCTGCAAGTTCCTTTTCATAGAGAGACATATCACCAAAATTGTCAGGCTGTATCAGGCAGTACAGGTAAAAATGGGTTAGCAAATTAATGTTCACTGCAACCAAAACAATTTTGATGAAACCTTTCAGGCTAAAGCATAATTGGGAAAATATTTGAAGGAAAAATGTTATTTATAAGACTTCCAACAACTCTCCTTCAAATATTTTGCAGAATCTTTCTTAATCTAAAAGTTATTGTCAAAAGAATCACAGATCCAGACGACAATATCAGGGGTTCTCACAAGCATGAATGGGTTAATGTTTCTGAAGCAAGGATCATAAGAAAGACAGTGTTTGGGGCGTTTGCTACAAGAAAATGATGCAGACCAGTGAAATTGGTATTTAATAGGGACCATACTGCCGAGTGCCTACCACTACCAGTATAACTTCTATACTAAAACCAGTGTTTGTTAAATCTGAATCTCACAGAAGGCAACATAATGCTACCACAGGTGGCAAGGGGAAGGGAGTTGATAAAAGAAAACTTTCCCAACCATTTTGAATCTTAACAATAAAACCCAATTGTTTTGTTCATAATGACAAAATTACATTTAGCACATCAATTCTGCTTCAACAAGACATGAATCCTGCTATGCGAGCTAAGGCCCTGGTGAGGGGTAGGATTTCCTTAAAGAGCCAAGACGATAAGATAAGGGGGGGGTGGATTTTCTTTTGTTATTCTATGACCAGAAAGGTTGACAGGAGGGAGTGTTAGACCAAAGACAAAGAGACTTTACCATCTAACTCACTTCCTCTTGCGAAGCTTCAGCCATTAAACACAGGCTGTTAGCGTCAGCACTGTGTACGTACCTCCTGGATCTCCTAAGCCGCTAAACCACCTGCTACTCCTGCGTTAATGGGCGCCGCCATTTTTTGTGGTAAAACTGCTCACGCTAAGTGACAGTTATCGTTTGTTGAAGGCTCCCTAGACAACAGAGAAGGGCTAACCTCCCGGGCTAGGTGATCTAATGTACTGAGCCTCCATGGGTGCAGCCATTTTTTGTGGGAAAACTGCTCACTCTAAGTGACAGTTATCTTTTGTTGACGGCTCCCTAGACAACGGAGAAGGGCTGTCACCCTGGGCCGGATGGTCTAATGTACTGCGCTTTTATGGGTGTGGCCATTTTGTGAGAAAACTACTCTTGCTAAGTGATAGTTATCATTCGCTGAGGGCTCCCTAGACTACCGAGAAGGGCTGTCTCCCTTGGCTGAATGGTGTAAAGTTGTGCTTTCATGGGCGCCGCCATTTTTGACGGAAATCATCTTTCGCAAAGTGACTTTGTTATTACTTGTTGAGGGCTCCCTAGACTACCGAGAAGGGCTGTCTCCCTTGGCTGAATGGTGTAACGTACTGTGCTTTCATGGGCGCCGCCATTTTTGACGGAAATCATCTTTCGCAAAGTGACTATGTTATTATTTGTTGAGGGCTACCGAGAAGGGTTGTCTCCCTTGGCTGAATGGTGTAAAGTACTGTGCTTTCATGGGCGCCGCCATTTTTGACGGAAATCATTTTTTCGCAAAGTGACTTTGTTATTATTTGTTGAGGGCTCCCTAGACTACCGAGAAGGGTTGTCTCCCTTGGTTGAATGGTGTAACGTACTGTGCTTTCATGGGCGCCGCCATTTTTTGTAGGAAAACACGTTTCGCTGAGTGACAGTTATCATTTGTTGAGGGCTCCCTACTGTCCCTAGACAACTGAGAAGGGCTGTCTCCCAGGGCTGGGTTGTCTAATGCACGGTGTAGCAATGTCAATTCCTCGAGGAACCCTAAAACATTAATGGGTTAAGTACCGTTTATGTTCAATGCAGGTTCAACCGCTCACCACCAGGAGTTAGACCCTGGATAGTCGACAAGTAATCACTGTTCCGCTTTAGAACTCCTGGTAATCTAATAACATCAATTTGTATATCAATACATGACTCATAGTTATCCTGCTGTGGTGACAGATGTGGTCTACATAAAACACTCACGCAAGCACGAAAAAACTCTCTGCCGAACTGATTCAATATTTTGCATCAATGCTTGTTTAATTGTTATTTTTAGACCATTCGGCCTTGTTGGTACAAAGGAGGGTATGAGGATTATTGAACTGGATGCCCGAAATGGGCAATTATAAAATTCTGGGTGTTCGATATATCTTTTTTGAGGGTGATTGTGCGATATTTCTATTATAATGATACGTTTACATTTTTTCCCCAGTCCTAAGATTACATCTCTCAATTGTCCTTGGATCGGCCGTCACTGCTTCTCCAAATCAATGCAGTCGCAGCATTTGATCGCCTTTTTGTTCCTAATAAACAATCTTCTAAGCTTCGATTGAAGTGTACGTTAGGCATTTTACACACTATGCTATGATATGTAGTTGGTATAAGGATTTCGAGTAGCTGAGTACCTAAATCTGGACAGGCAGAAATGTTGTGATGACGGTCTTACGCAGGCAACTTTCAGAATCTTGGCCAAGGCCCTGCGCTGGATCAGTTGTCACCGTTTCTCAAAATCAATGCAGTTGCAGCATTTGATGGCCATCTGTGTTCGCCGATTATTATCTCCGTGTACACAGCATTCGTGCACATCCCGCCCCAGATCTCTCTGATAAAATCCCTCACCGATGGCTGAACAAGCCGCATCCGTTGTCGCCACGGTTCCATCAGAGGGATTAAGCGTATTGATTGGTGGACGAGAATGAGGCTACTGGGGATGTGCTCGGGGCTTCTCGATTACTTGCGATGCAGTGTGTGTTTAATCTCGTGAATCTCCAATTTTCCATCGCAATGGAGGTCCACAAGCGAACGTAAGAGGGACAAATATTGAACCGGGGCTACTACAGCGGCAAGTGCATCAACCCATTCATGCCAGTAGCAGGCTGCCGAAAAATGGCTGCCCCTTATTTTATAGACCATTCATGCTTGAGAGTTCCTCTAGAATTTGTCCTCTGGACTTAGGATACTAACTTTAAATAATCACATAGATTTTACAAAATATTTGAAAGAGATTTATTGGTATTTCTCTGATTTGCATCTCCCCTTTAACTATTTTCCTGACTTTGCTATTGTCTCGAAGATCTCCTCAGATGGCATATATGTCAATCTGACAAGAAATACATGTGAGAATAGGTGAGATATTTATTTCACCAAACATGTTGGATAACTTCTTGATTAATAGAAGTTACCCAACATGGCGGCGGCCGTCGATGGCCAGCGGGCACAGCCCGACAAATGCAACAGAAGTCTTCATTTTGAGAACGGGCCATGCCCGTAATACGCGTTGCAAGGGTTAACTATTAACACCTATGCTGCTGGTGGCTAATATTGCCAATACAAAATGACACAAGAATGCTGAAAAATGACTGGAACCCTGGCATATGGGTACTCATCTGAGAGTACTCAGTGAGAGCTGTCCAAAGAATGCCAACATGACAGGACATAAATAGTTTACAAAAATCTTCGATCTTTGTGCTTTGGACGAAAGTAGCCTTGGCATTGGAAGGATAGAACTGTATGCCAGCTGGGTATTCAATAAACAATTCTTTCCTGACAGAGACAAACAGGCAACTTAGGTATGTACAGCAAGTACAGCACTTAACCCACCTAAATATGTATGTACTATATAGGTTAATTGGCAGTTCCCTGGGAGTTACCTGTTAAGTAATGTAGTCTCCTTTCCTGACAGACAGACATCATGGGACATTACATAATACATCTAACTAAACTATGGTGATAAGCTCTCCTGTCTAATATAAGGCCTTCCCCAAAGGCCACGCGGTCTAAGGCATTGCCACTGAGTGCTCATTGTCTCTAACAACGGTCCTGGCTTGATCATGGCACTTGGCAGGTAATAAGTTTAACAGTGACTTTCGGTTAGGCGGTAGTTTTCCTTGAGTACTCCAGTTGCCTCCATTACCAATAACTGGTTAGTCACAAGTCGACCTCTTTATGGCAGAAAAGGTGAGGATAAATAAATTTCAAATCCAAATTATATGGTTACAAACAGGTATTGAAAGGAGAAGAACTATTCCATAGTAATTTCTAATTTTCATTTATCTATTTTTTTTTCTATTTCTATTTATTTTTATTTTTTTTGATACATGGATGCATAACCACATAATATAGCCAACAATCGGTGGAGTTGATGCTCATGCTCTGATTAACATTTCTACTTTTCCCTTCTATCAAATATTATTCACACCATGCTATCCTTACAAAGTTATTGCTCAAATAGCCAGGCCTAAAGACGCTTTTAGACAGTCCTGCATTGGTGAATGCTTTAACCCATTCATGCCTGGAGATATTATTCTGGACTTCTGGTACTTTTGAAAATAACTTTGAATGAGGCATAAATCTGAAAAATATTTGAAGGAGAGTTGTTGATACAGTTCTGATGAACAATTCTCCTTCAAATATTTTTTAGGTATTGCTTTTGCTAGTGAGAAATCTCCCAAGTTGTCAGGTGGTTTTGGCTGCTACTGTCATGAATGGGTTAAATCACGTTATGCCATGTCCATCATATTAGATCAAATAACCAAGCAGTATCAAGTACATTTTTGGCCGCATGCCATCTCCCTCGCACAGTACTAATCCCCATTGACACTGCCTAAAAAGTTCTGCGTTCAGACAAGTCTCTAACTTGTAACGGTAACACCTATTGCTCCACTGAGCAGAACAAAAGGTGTTTTGTAGTGCTTAATCTTTTAAGCCATGCGATGAATACCACTTCAATAACGCCAAGAAATTACATTAGCCGGCTCACGGAGACTGTTGGCCAAATCCCATTTTACGCAGAGCCGCCTTAATAAAAATATCCGTAATTAGGAAGGCGCGAAAATACCAACTCCAGTATACTTAACCACCTGAGAGTGCCCCATCGGTGTACGCTTCATATTCAGAGTTAGGGGCAACAGTAGAAACATACCAGTTATGAACATGGATAATGTAAGGTAAAGTTATAGATCCATTTACTGCAGACTTGGTGTATAACAATGGCCTGGAAAGTGCGGAAAATGAGCAGGGGAGGGTTGGGAGTGAAAGTTTGGAGCCAGAAGCCAGCAATTAAGGATCATTCCCTACAAAGTGAGCAACAAAATGAGGCGATTTATCCTCGCACACACCTGCAGGGGCCTCCTAGACAGCAGGCGAGTCATACCTCGCTGTTTAACCCATTCATGCTTAGACATCTTGAAAAGAGTAGTCTGGACCTGTTGAAATTTTGAAAATAACTTCGGAATTAAGCCTAGTTGGAAAATATATTCGAAGGAGAGTTGTGGGTTTGGTTCTAAACAGCATTTCTTCTTCAAATATTCGCTGATAAATAAGATATTACCAGAAGAGTGAAGGCACTTCTGGGCGTCATAGGCATGTATGGGTTAACCCATTCATGCCTTGAAATCTCCTCTACAAGTGTCATCTGCATGTGGAGGAGGGTCGGGAGGAAATCTAGACCCCCCCCCCCCCCCCCCCCTCCAATTCTGAAATTTTCCTTTGTTTTACAACTCCTCCCCCTTCCTCAAAAATCTTGATCCCCAGGTCCCCCCCCCTCCATTAGGTATACCACTTACAGCCTTCTTAATGTCTTGACTGACTACCACTACTGATGCAACCAACATCTGAATATCACTGTGCCAGGTAAAACCATTATCAGCATTGATGAGAATGACATTCGCTGGCCTCCACACTTACAGCCTTCTTACCTTGACTGGCTTACACTACTGAGGCAACCAACATCTGAATATCACTGTGCCAGGTAAAACCATTATCAGCATTGATCAGAGTGTCTACATTAGCTGGCCTCCATTATGTATACCACTTACAGCCTTCTTAGTACCTTGACTGCCTAACACTACTGAGGCAACCAACATCTGAATATCACAACAACAGGTAAAACCATTACCATGATACTAGGGAGCACTCACAGTGACTACATTCGCTGACCTCCATCAGGTCTACCAATAACAGCCTTCTTATCACCTTGACACTAGTGCTGCAACTAACATCCCAATATCACTGTGCCAGGTAAAACCATTATCAGCATTGATCAGAGTGTCTACATTCACTGCCTTCCATTAGGTGTACACACTACTGAGGCAACCAACATCTGAATATCACAACAACAGGCAAACCCATTATCATCATACTCTGTGGCTATCAGAGTGACTACATTCAATGGCCTACGTTAGGTGTACCACTCATAGCCTTCTTACCTTGACTGGCTAACACTACTGCAGCAACCAACATCAGAATATCGCAACAACAGGTAAAACCATTATCATCATACTAGGGAGCATTTAGAGTGACTACATTCAATGGCCTCCATTAGGTATACCACTTACTGCCTTCTTAGTACCTTGACAGACTAAACCTACTGCTGCAATGGACATCTGAATGTACCGTTGTCAAACAAATCCATTACCATCATATTTTCTGGCAATCGAGGTGATGGTCACTTGCCACTTAAACATACCACTCACAGCCCTTTCCAGATTTCTATTGTTACCTTAAATGTGACAATGTTAGGTATAACCATTATTATCCTTCTATGAGGTCATCTAAGTAACTATATTCACAAGCTGGCATTGGGTGTACCAAAGCCCTACTTCTCTGACCGACTAACACTCTACTGCACATAACATCTGTAAATAAGTCCTACAACCAGGGCAGCGTGCAACACAATCACTTGCCCTGTTGTATGTTGCAAGAGAATTTGGCAAAAAAAACAGCAATGGGGCAAGCAGAACAAGACCCTAACTTGCCCTGCTCAGCAAGTAATGTTTTGGGTCCATGCAATGTAACTCACCTTTGCTTCACAGAGTGGCAAGGCAAGTGGAAGTGCCAGCGGGGCAAGTAAACTTTAGGGGCAGCTTGCCCTGCTTGGGAAGTCATATTTTGGAACCTATGTTGCACCCTGCAGGGACATGGAAGTTCTCTGTCTCGTGCCCCTGACTTAATATCTCTGTTACAACCAACAACGAATGCCTTAATCAACTGCAGGTAAAACCATCATCATCATCACACTTAGTAGTAGTCAAGGCAATGGAATATATTAGTGCACCTTAAATGACCTTATTAAGTTATTATAACTGTCCATCGCTGATATTATATCAGATTAACTAAGCCAAGTGAGGGACCATCTATTTTCGACACTGGTATTTTTATACATTATGATCAGGAGCTCTTCACTGGGATGTGTCACTGTCAGAGCACATACAAGGAAGTAAAATAGGGCCCAGAAAGAGCATACTCAAATCTCATATTAGTGCATTTTATTTCAGCTGTACTTGCCCATGATTATATCAGGTTGACTAAGGCCAGTGAGGGACCATCTATTTTTGCCACTAGTATTTTTATTTTTGACCAGGAACCTTTCAGTGGGACCTGCCCCTGTATGAGGACAGACAGGTCCGGATAGAGCATACTATAATCCTCCAGAGACCCCCACTTCACCTAATTACCCCATCCACTAATAGCGATCTAAATATAATGTAACCAGAACATCACTTATTCATTAATCGCCAGTGGCTGTCTCTTAATGCTTGGCTAAATTGGTGTGTGAAGTGGACGCAGGTTGAGATTTATCGCTATTGTTTCATAAAAAGGGCCCTCTGGCAAGATAACCTATAAACTACTAGAACTACCTTGAACCTTTCATCGGCCTCACGTACCTTTTAACACATTTAACCCTTCCAATGCTGGGGCTACTTTTGTCTATAGCACAAGGACGCAAAGATTTGTTAAAAACATCTAAACCCTGTCATGTTGGTATTAGCTCTCTCGCTGAGTACCCTCCGATGAGTACCCATTTGCCAGGTTTTCAATCATTTTTCAGGTTTCTTACATCATTTTGAATTGGCCAAATTAGCCACCTGCAGCATATGGGTGAAGCCAGGAAAGGAAGGAAGGATGGAATAGGATTTTACGTTGCTTTCAACAGCTTAGGTCATATTGTGTAAAGATAGAAAACCGCAACCGGGAAGAAATTCCTTTCTCTTTATGATAAGTCCCAGGGAGTCTTTCAGTTGCAGAAGTATCATAGACAGCCCTCCAGAACGCCGCACATTTATGAAGTGGCCAGGCCAACCTGCTTATGGGGATCCAGCAAACCTGAAACTCATGTTCGGAAGCCAAGCATTGTAACCACTAGGCCAGAACAGATCCCATTCTATTTAGGCCAGGAGATAATCTTCTTATTTTTGCTGCATAAAGTGAGTTCATTATGACAGAGAGGTTTATCTTCCCCATTGGTTTTTAAGAAAAACTAAAGAAAAGTGACAATTTCTAGCTTAAAAACTACGTTTTGGAATCGTAAATGTTTTGTTGAATCCCTTAATGTCCCCCTCTGTATCCACACCTGTCCTTGATGATTGTGAGATAGAGATATTTCTAGATATTTGGGGGCAACAAATGGGTTACAATATCAAACCACAACCTTGAGATATTCTCTGTTATGATGAAACAGTGACCTCAATTTCATTTAGCTCTGTAGTTCTTGCACCACAAGTGAAGGTTATCGAGGGAAATATCGTTCTCTTCACTTGAAGCGCCTGCTACGGGAATTGGACCTGGACCAAAATAATGCGGAAATGGCCAGCAATGCCAGGGCCTAATGAGTCCCCGCATGCCGAGAGTATGAATTTAGAACAGGTTTATTCTGAACCGAATCACTCCGCACACTTACCGAGATTGCCTCGGCGCGACCTCTGACCCCCGCCTGTGGTGCATTATCCCGACCTGGCCTCCTGCAACTCCTCATAGTAATACAGTATTGCAGAAATTGGCCGGTAAATGTCACCGTATGAGTTCCCTGCCTCATTTACAGGAGAGTGCTGTCGCGATTTTGTTGTGATCAGACATTATGGATTTGACATGGCACATGGTTGTGCGATGCATGTTTGTGTGTGTGTGTGTGTGTGTGTGTGTGTCGTGTGTGTGTGTGTCGTGTGTGTGTGTGTGTGTGCATGCGTGTGTGAGTGTGTATATGTGCGATTGTATGCATGTGTGTGTGTGTGTGTGCATGCGTGCGTGCGTGCATGCGTGTGTGTGTGTGTGTGTAGTTAACTTTCCACTCTTTTTGACAGGTTCAATCAATACATTACAATTTGTATGAAAGGAATTTTATCTAGAAATGACAGGTAAACATTTTGCATAAAACCTTTTGCTGGGCAATATCACTTAGCATTGTACAGAAACTATTTCTACTTCCTGAACAACATATTATTCATTTCAAATTTTTTAATTGAATGATCATGTCTGAGAACATAACCCATTAAAACATACACTTTGTAAATTCTACTCACTTTCTGGACACTGGTGGAGCCCAATTGCTGTGTACACACATAGAAGAGAAGACTGTTCTTACCTGAAAAATAATAAGATAATTTGATTACAAAATATAATTCATTTCAGTTAGAAAATTATAAAACATGCATGATGCATGATACTGAACTAAGTGACATGAGATACTTTTTGAGGGTGCTAAATCTTAGATGAAGTAAATAGAATAAGAAAAGCAAGAATAGGAAGTGAGAATTTTCAGTTACAACGGAACCCTTTTACATATTTTGGATTGCATTCCAAACGGTCGGTCACAACATTCTAGATGACCAGAATACCATATAGCACAATGGATACATGATCAGGGGACAAACAGAGCTATGTTAGATAAGATACCATCTAGTAATTCCCAGCACATAAACATCATAGCAGAACCCTCAGACCATAGATATCAAATTATCAATCCACCAGCACAATGAAACACATCAGATTGTGACAACACCTCTGGAGTCTGGAGGGGAGACAGTCACATGCAGGGTGGACTCATATAGTAGATTCATATTTAGCCCTTTGTGCAACCTAACCTACTTTTTGATTCTTTACACAATTACTCAACATACAGCCTAAATCTTCCTCCATTTCTCGCTGGATGGAGCTATTTCACTCAGAACCATGTGGACATAGAATTTAACCTTTTTAAGTTCCTTCCTTTACCACCAGAGGGAGCATTACTACATAAAACACATGGACACAGTATGCAACCTCATTTACTTCCTTCACTTCACACAAAAGGGAGCAATATATCATAAACACAAGGACACAATAAGCAACCTTATTCAGTTCCTTCACTTCACACAGAAGGGAACAATTCTCCCTGCAACATGTTTTCATAAGGGCACTGTATGCAACATATAATCAGAGCTAAAGTGAGCTTCTGTGAGATGATTGTCAGAAACATAAAATTTAGTCAAAATCACATAAGACAAAACAGATATTAGTCATATTATTATACATGGCATTTCAGTAATTTAATATTTGTGAGAAGTGCCAATGTATGAGAATCACACCTTACCGTCAAAATTACATGCTCTAATTCGAATGGTTATCATATTCCATGACATGTCCATATCATTATCTTTGTGAGTATGGCCAAGTACCTGAACATAACTGGCAAGGACACATGCCAGATTCATCTAGGCACCAATAACATACTCAACTATATTAGACACTAGATATTTAATCAGAGAGATGTTTTTTTAATAATAAAGTAGCCTGTCTAAAACTTCTTTATGTGCTTTCCCCTGTTACTGCTTATACAGCCCTATCATAAATGCATGGTCTTTCATCTGGTTACTGTAAATCAGGATAAGTCAGCATGAGTATATATTTCGCAAATGGGAAAAATGGGGAAATTAGGTAACATGAATTTCAAATAAATTAAATATGATTAGTATACAGTGCTACCATATACAAAGTGTGACAATAATACAAAATTAAGAAGGCACTTACATCTGAAAATCATTTTCATGTGAATGTAAATATTTTCTGTTTACCAGAGACAGGGAGTATCAATTTCTAAACAATTCATTGATAAACGTTCCCCCTTGTAAAGTGAAGTATTTACATTCTTGAAAATAATTCAGGTTGGAGTATAAATGCATTGAACTTGTATGATAACATAATTTTTGGTCAAAGGTGAGAGTTTTTCACTAATATGTAAAAATGACAACAACAAACAAAAACATTTTCTTCTCGACCTCGTCATCAAGATTGCCTTTGACATGATAAATCAGCCTGAAACTGCAGAGGTGTCTATGTATCCTATCAATGAATCACTTATCCTCTGATCTCTGGCCTCGCACAGGCTTACCGAGAAACACAGGTGCCTGGCAAAGTTCAAGTAACGTCTCGAGTAGGCAGAACTTCAGTAATGCCGCCAGTCCTGTCAGATACAACTCAACATGAAATAGCTGCGAAAAACATCGCTTGGTACATGAAATTGTCACCTTTCTGATGGCATGAATTGCAAGTCAAATTGTATTTTTTATAATTATTTTGAGAAAAATACTTCAAGGAAATGTTACAATGTATCTTATCAGAATGTGAGTGTGAAAATATATAGCCTTTTATAAAACTCCTGTCATAAGTATCTCAACATGAAGTAGACACTTTCTGGGTATAAATCGTTAGTCAAAGTGCATTTTCATAATTTAAGAAACCATTTTAGGTCATCCTAAAATAAGAATGATAGCTTAGGTCAAGCTGCAATAACTGTCTATACATACTCCATGTGAAATGGTCCCCTTTGTAAGGTGCAAAAAACCTAAAAAATGACTGAAACCCTGGCACATGGGTACTCATCTAAGAGTACTCAGCAAGAGTTATCTAATGAATACCAACATGACAGGGTTTAGATGATTTTCAAAAACCTTTGCATTCATGTGCTTAGGACAAACATAGCCTGAGCGTTGGAAGGGTTAATTTGCCCCAGATGATGAAGGCTGCAATGAACACCTATGTAGTTTATATTAGCCAGGTGCGTACATCTATCGAGACAAAGGCTGCATATGACGTTCCCATACATGAATTGACAGGCGCCACAGAAGCAATTGAGTTCCAATATCGATCCTGCTCCCATGCGCCGCCAATAACCAGGCAGGTAGCTTTAGGCCTTAATTGGAGAGATCAAAGGCAAGCATTGCCCACTGGCCTGTGTGTCACACACCTACTGTGAGGAGATTATCAATAAACAGCCAGGACCCCGAACACTGAAGCTTTCTATATTAACCCATTAACCCTTCCAATGCTGAGACTACTTTCGTCCAAAGCACAAGAATGCAAGATTCTTGAAAAACCATTGAAACCCTGTCATCTTGGTATTCATTTGAAAGCTCTCGCCGAGTACTTTCAAATGAGTACCCATTTGCTAGGGTTTCAGTAATTTTTCGGGTTTTTTGCATCCTTTTGTATTGGCCAAATTAGCCACCAGCAGCATAAGGGTTAATGCCTGTAGCAGCCAAATCTGCCTGACTATTTTGACAATATCTCCCTAACAAAAACAATATTTAGAAAATATTCGAAGGAGGATTGTTCATCTGAACTCAATCTACAATTTACTCTTTCAAATGTTTGTCAAATATATAATTCATTCTAAACTTATTTTGAAAAGTATGTTAGGTCCAGACGACACTTGTCAATATCTCCAGGCACCAATTTGTTAACACACTCACTCTCCTTTCAAGACATCTATGATATCATACTTTTAAAAGTAACATCAGAGAAATGTGTGATCTATTTGAATGAGAATTCACGATTAGGTTCTGATAACCACTTCTCTTTTATTTGAAAGATATCACCACAAGACTCCAGGCCTTAAGGTAGCTAGGTAGCTACAGGCATGAAACAGGTTAACATCAATGGTACAAATAAAGCCATAAGAGAGATGAAACACTTTGCTTAAAGCTCTTTCTCTCCAATCACAAGAACCCTCTAGAATTTACTCCATTAATGGCAATCAGCTTTCATAGTTAATACCAACCAATCTCCGGAACATGTTTAATAAACACTAATGGTTTAACTCATTCATGCTCAGAGTTCCCCTATGAATAAGTCTAGTATGTAACCAAAGATAATTCTTAACCCATTCATGTCTAGAGATGACCATTGTCGTCTGGACCTCTGATACTTTTGAAAATTGCTTTTGAATTAATAATCAATTGGAAACATATTTGAAGGAAAGTTGTACCTTAGTTTATGGTCAACATTTCTTCTTCAAATATTTTCTATCAGTTGCTTTTGTGAGAGAAATATCCCAAAATTTGGTCAGACAGAGAATGGACATTACGGTTATAAATGGTTGAAAATAAGGAAAGATATAACTTTATATAAAGGCAGGAAACCCTTTCAACCCCATGGAGGCCAAACATACTTTGACCATTACACTAACCATTTTGGTACAAACATCTTTGTGACCAGACATTTTTTGCAAAATATTTGAGGGAGAAGTGTTCATCAGAACATAACTCACAACTCTCATTCAAATATTTTGTCAATTTTTAAAGATTTCCAAAGTTATTCTCAAAAGTTTCACAGATCCAGACGTCACTAGTCAAGGAGATTTCGAGGCCTGTATGGGTTAATGTGCAATATGGGTCAAACTCAAAAACATCAGATATCTAAGGCACTATATATTGGCAATTCCTACTAGTTTTGCTGTAGTATTTTCTAGCTGGCTGGCCACATTGAGGTTGGGCAGTGCGCACCAGTAAACCCAACAGGACTAAAAGTCAACAGGTGTACACTAAATTATAACGAGAAGGCCAGTGGCAACAGATGTTTAGGAAATCAATCAAAGATATCGGGAAAAAATGGTGCAAAGCTTTTATTTGATACCAGTATGGAGGAACAAATATGAATATTTGTTTATAAGGAAAAACTGAGTGCATACATTTTGTTATTGGAATACCCAGAAAACCCTCCACTTGTTCCCAAGTCACTGGCAACTCCCTCACATGAACCTCACTATTGGGAACTACTCGGAGCCCGGATATGCTAACAGGTCCAAGTACCAATCACCCATAAAACAGCAGCCTGTTGTACTTTGAGGTAATGCAATTAACAAACAGAGGCAATTAGAGCTGGTGGGTTTAATGGCGTGGGCAGCTAACCTCCACACCGCTGCAGTAAAGTTTTGGTTTAATTTTGGCTGTCGTTGCAGTGATTGGGTGGTTGAAGAGGAGAGCACCTGCCTGCCGTGTGGTGCTCGCTGAAGCCGGGAAGATAACGGGGAAGACAGCAAGGAAGAAGGCAATAACAGAGGATGGCACACCTGACCACAGAACCATCAACTCATCTCATGGAAGTCCAATCAAAGTTTTGAGGAGGGTATGGTACACAATTACTGCTTGGGATACCACCTGTTCAAAGGGACCACCTTTTTACAAGAATCACACCTGACCCCAGGCCCATCACCTCATCATCTCGTGTCCAATCAAGGCTGTGAGGGAGAGGATGGAACACACTGCCTGGGAAACACCCTGTTGTAAGGGACCCCCTTTTTACAAGAATCACACCTGACCCCAGGCCCATCACCTCATCTCAAGTCCAATCAAGGCTGTGAGGGGTGAGGGGCGTGGTGGAACATGCTTACTACATAACCATTGGAAACCACCTGTTCAGAGGGACCACCTTTTTACAAAAATCACACCTGACCTCAGATCCATCAGCTCATCTAAAAATGAAAAAAAAAACAATTTCCTATTCTTCTGTTCTGCGCTATTTCTCTTTCAAATATTTTCACAAAAATGATTGGTAAGAAAGATCTTGAGCACTAAAAGGTGGACATATTAGGGCCAGTGCTGAACTAGTATTAAACCCAGGGAATGAGCAGAGTTCCTCTTTCCAAAAAGTCTGCTTTGATTTTACAGCGGAGTTCTGGGAATATATAGTTAAAAATTGTTCTGCTTTAGATTTTAAAATCCATTCACAGATCAATATTATAATCAGTCTTGATGGCATTCAAATTATTCAAGCATCCTCGTGAGGCCATTCAAGTGAGCAATTTCTCGTGAGATCCCCATGAGCCTCATCTCCATCTAGCCGTATCGAATGATTGATATCTTCCGAGGCCGGACAATTTCTTCCACTGTATCGGGAATAACCACCTCATTAAAATATGATCCTTCACTGTCACCAAGAAAAACCAGGCACTGCGACACAAAAAACAACTTGTTCTTTTCTACAACAGCTATTAACATCATAGTAAAAGCCTGCAGGATGTATGGGCGTCATCTGAACAACCAAATCCAACGCACGACACCAGGGTATTAGCCAGGATTTAGAAAGTTGGTGCCTAAAATTGGCAATTGTAAAATTTTGGGGCATCCAAATTTTTTATGGGGACCACAATATACTCAGATTTCACCCATAAACATGTATAAATTCATCGAACTAAGGCATGGTATCCTTATAGAATGTCAAGGGAATTATATGGAGATGATGAAATTCAACTACTATAGTATATGCTTGAGATTGACAAAGAAATTCTTCACCAAAAAAAGTGGTTGTCTTTTGAGGGGTTTGGGTGTCCAAAAAGACGCCCAGACGCCCTGCTGGCTAAGACCATGCACGACACCTACTGGAGCTGGGGAGATAAAGGGGAAATTGTCAAAAATGTTGATTTCAATTGAATTTTTTCACCTCTGCTCAAAAAAAAATACTATGACATTATATAAGGATATTATGCTTTATTTTAATAAGTCAATACATATTCATGGTTGTTATCTAAATATATAGTTGTCTCCTCAGAAAGATAGGACACCCAATGCCACTTTGGGCCACCCAAATCCTTATACCTGACTAAAAGATATCACCAAAATTGCCTGTATGGTTTTGGCAACAGCGTGCATTAATGAGTTAGATACATTATAACTGGGATCTGAAATCTTCAGGCCTAAAAAATAAGTTGTTTGTTTCCTGTAACCCTACCCTAACAAGTTCTTATTCAAAGAAATCCCTACCCTAAGTTTTTCAGCCTTCCCAACTCCCAATCAACGTAAAACATACATAAAACACACATTTTTGACAAAAGAAATACTCCGAAGAAAATTCTTTTACTAACCTACCTACCCTAATTTGTAGGGCTGTCATTGTTTAAAAAAAATTGTCGATTCGATATATTGATATTTCTTTTTCGATTTCGATTATTTCGATACGATACATTGATATATGCCCATGGATTCTATAGTGTTCATTTAATCAAATTATAATTAGGTAGTTTGAAATTCAGAACAGTATGACATATGCATGATTTCTTTCAAGATTTAAACCTCAAATCTTACACCCTGCAGGGAGGGTACTTTTGTCTTACTGCCTAACTCATTCCTCATTAGAAGACTATTCAGGCAATATACGTTATAAAGGGCTGAGTATTCAAATATATTCAAATATATTCGTTTATATTACTTATTATTTAATACCCAGCCCCTTGTTACATTTAAAAAACATCATTACAACATAACTACATTAACAATCCCATCAGCCACATTGTTTGCGAACGATGAACAATGTACCATTGATCGTAATTGTTCGTCATTGGCGGGGCCATCGGGCCCGCCTTATCTGGGAAGGTGTTTTGAGATGTACATGGGCAGACGTCACGTGATCCAAATCCTGAGGCCGGACTGAATATAATTCTCTATTCTGATTGGTTATAATATAAATGTTGATTTTGCCGCGGAAAATCGTGCCTTCCTTATTTTAATTTAGCATGAAGTTTTCAAATATATAAAATATTTTAAGCGGACATAAAGTATATTTTTCAGTATAGGAAGGAAAATTACTAAGAAAAAAAGGACTCTGTGTATAGACTAGCGCCAGTCTCACAATCACGTCACGGATTAGGGACTGGTATCGCCCACCATCTATTGTTGGCGTGAAGCGGCTTATAGGACTGTCACTCGTCTACTATGTGTATAGAATGAAATCAGGAGACTTCGTAACCAAACTGGTTCGTAACCAAACTGATGCGTACCCTAGTAGCTTCGCACCCAAGAGATTTCGAAGTCTCCAACTTGCGCCTAGAATTCCGATATTTGTTTTATTTCTACAAAAATGATACAAATCTAGTCATTATAAATTATTTTCCTCTATAATGTTAATGTTCTTTATACATCCGGTTCCCTCACAAGTTCATAAATAACTTGGCCCCGCCTTTTGACTATTGATGCTTTGCATCTACAACCGTACTTGTATCATACCTTTGGAAGGCTTCGGCTAATCTCGCTGCGACGGATATTCACGAAACTGATCGTGAATTTCCGTTCTTTCATTAGTGGCTTGCCTCACTATATACAATTCCTAATGCACTGCGAAGGGAAAGTGCGGCAAAACACCACTTCGTCTATTTTGTAAACAACATGGCGGCACCCACACGTGGGGAGCGAGCAGCGAACAGCCGCTGCACTCTTCGCAGTTTTGCCGTAAGTAGGTTAGTTTTTCTTTTTTTTGCCATCTCGATGCATCGATTAATGCATCGAGATAGCAAAATTGCAGACATCAATTGACTGCAATTGTCGGTACATCGATGTGAGGCGTATCGATGACTGCCCTACTAATTTGTTTCGGGCCGTTACAGGAAACAAACTATTTTTTTCTAGGCCTTGGGTATAGATAGGTCAAGCCTATTTTTAATTTTAGCTAAGCTTGAGGATTAAGTTATCTCTGCCCATTCTCTGTCTAGTTTCTGTTGGCAGCCAGTGACAGGTTATCAGCGCTAGGCAGCTGGCCTTATTATGGCCATCACCCAGATTGGAACTGCTCCCTACTAGTTCCTGTTAACCCATAAATGCTCCTTGTGAAATTGTCGTCTGGATCTAAAACACTTTTGACGATTATATGGGAATTAAGAATGATTTCACAAAATATTTGAAGGAGAGTTGTTGGAAATGTTCCCATTAATATTTCCTCTTCAAATATTTTCCAATCTATGCATTCAACTAACATATTTCCAAAATTGTCAGACTGTTTCTGCCACTGCGAGTACCAAAGGGTTAAATACCAGACTTGACGTCCTAACCTGGGCTGACCTTAGCCCTGCTTCTACAGTGAAACCTCTCAATTGTGAAATTGGACAACCAGTTTCTAAATCCTGGCTGAGACCCTGGACTGTAGCAGGGATTATTGTGGCAACCATCATTAAGTAATAGGTCTCAGACGTTTAAGTCCACAAGAATGATTGCCTAACAAGGTTAAGCCAGTCTTTAACCTTGATTTGTATATGCTTGTAATTATCAGAAACTTTGTTCAAGATTGCTCTATTAAATGGCACTGTATTAAATGTACTCAGGTACTCTGAAACAACTGTGTGCCAACAAATTCTAGTAACACAAGCCCCTTATGCAGCATTTTTTATCTTTCCCTTCACTTGTCAGAAAATACCTGTTTAATTGCCAAATTAGATGCTTCTCTCTCTCTCTCTCTCTCTCTCTCTCTCTCTCTCTCTCTCTCTCTCTCTCTCTCTCTCTCTCTCTCTCTCTCTCTCTCTCTCTCTCTCTATTCGATCAGTCTAAGAATTTCCTGATCTCTGACTAAAATGGTGAGTACTGTATACCAAGAGCTTCAGTAAGCACACTGTCCAGTCACTGGCAGGAATGCACCTCCGTTCTTGCCGCGGCCGCGGGCAACAAAAACCTGCCTGTTCTAACACAATCATTTATCCCTCTGCTGTTGCCATGGCAACAGATCATTGCCTAATTAGGAGATTAGCTCTCTCTAATTTGAAGTGGAGTAAGTAAGGGCCTACCTCCTCAATCAAGCTCAGTTGCAGACTCGGCATCCGGTGGATTACCAAGGGCTAGCTTGCCACACAGAGTATAAGGAATAGCCTTAGCCTAGCCAACAGGCAATGTTTACAACTTACATGTAAGGGTTAGCGGTTGTTACAATCCAGTAATAGCCCACCATTGTCTTAGTCAGTATGGCTTCTGGACATCATAAGTATAAACAAACCATCTATAAATCACCTATCAGGGCACTCAAATCTTTTAACCCTTCCAATACTACTTTCGTCCAAAGCGCAAGGACACCACAATTTTTGAGTTGGTATTCATTGGATAGCACTCATGGAGTACTCCAACATGAGTACCCATTTGCCAGAGTTTCATTCATTTTTCCGGATTTTTGCAATATTTTGTATTGGCCAATTTAGCCGGCAGCAACATTAGAGTTAATATATATCTTTAAAGCCACTTTCAAGCAAATAATTGACTTCTTTTCACCTCAATAGAATCCCTGTGACATTGTGAAGGGATATTATATCTTACTACAATAAGTAAATACATAATTAGAGTTGTTATTTTAGTATCATTGAAAAAGCATTTATAATGATAGTGATTCAAAACAGTTTATTATCTCATAGACTCTAATGCACCTTTATATGAGGCAAAACAAGTGATACCCTGTCATTTAGAATAATCATAAGAGACTTCAGGAAAAGCAACATTACTAAGTCAATGAACAGAAGGTATGATTATCTTTTTATTTGGGGGGGGGGGAGGGTGATTAGGGATTCAAAGAAAGATTGGTATATCAAACAATCATTAATATCTCTATTGTTTTAGTAAGTACTACTAATGTTCCAATACTCAGGGCTCAACCTTCCCAGGGGCCCAGGGACATCTGCCCCTAGATTTTGCTGTGGGCCCCTAGTTTTCTTCTTTTTTTTTTTTGGGGGGGGGGGGTATTATACGTATGTATAATAACCAGAAATCCTGTTTTTGACCACTGATTCTAATCAAAATACCTCTTTAGCCCCTAGCCTGAAATCTAAGTGTCAGACCCTGTTAAAACATCATTCAAGTTTGATGATGACATTTACCCCCCACCCCCAGTGGTCCTCACAATGCCTGTAGATATTGACATACAGTTTTGCCATAGACTTACACAATAATCTACTCTGATAGAATATGAATTCTTTTCTCGCAGCCAAAAACACCCCCACAATGCATCCAAACAAGCCAGCATTACTCATTAGTCTTGTTTTGATGCAGACATGGATTTTTTCGAATCTTTACACACAGGCAGCAAATTTGATGTATTGTTAATTTCCGCATGATCACTAGCGACAGTCATGAATATTCATGGCTTATTAATTGTTCCCCACTATTGGCGCCCTGGCCTCGTACATATTGGAGGACTACTGCTTCCTAGGCCATACAATATGTATTGCTATATATACAATTAAGCCGCCTCGCTATGTATGGTCAATAAGCAGCAAGTAAGTGAGTCTTGCAAAATTGATCTCGCTCTTTCTCTACATCTACCTTCTCCTTCATGTAGTCTGAGACAGCAGGGTGTCTGGGCATGATTTGGACACAAAAACCTCTCAGGGCACCCAATTTTCTTGTGGGGAATTTCTAAAAATTGTCAATTTCAAGCATAAAATTGATTCTATATAATTCCATGACATTGTATAAGGATAGGATAATATGCCTTAAATTTCAAATAGTAAATACATGTTTATGGTTATAATCTGAGTACTGTGTGGTCTTCCTTTAAAAAGAGGACACCCAAATTTTTTGCCCAAAACTGCCAATTCTGGGCACCAGTTTCTAAATCCTGGCTAAGACTACGTCTTTCTCTATCTCTCCCAGGTCAAACACTAGATAAAAGTAGATATTGCTGTATTATGTATAAAACTGGCTTACCATTACATATGGT
The DNA here is from genome assembly GCA_963942565.1 of Maea johnstoni. Taxonomy (NCBI): domain Eukaryota; kingdom Metazoa; phylum Annelida; class Polychaeta; order Spionida; family Magelonidae; genus Maea; species Maea johnstoni. The sequence goes on along the minus strand of OZ012698.1, from coordinate 27,707,664 downwards.
CAGCATGACCCAGTATTTGAAAGTATTTCTCAAAATTGCTCTCTCTCTCTCTGCTCTCCCCCCCCCCCCCCCCTCTTTTTTCTCTCAAGTTGAATTGGAACTCCTTCCCCTCTACTGGTGAATGTGATCTTCCCTCATGAAAAACCTAAATGAGCAACTCAAACAATGCAGAAAAGACAACCACTTCTTCAAGCTCTACCCCTTATAGTATACAAAAAGACCAGTTAATAGATCACCCATACATTGGCCCCTGAGCACTTAACCAGACGTTTTTCAAGGCAACTGACTATGAGAAAAGCCAAAATGAAAACATCATTTGTGACAGGCCAGTGAATGTGTTGAATGGCTGGAAATGTATACTGAAAACATGGCCTATATTGGGACTTCAGTTGGCACTTATGGGGATCTAGGTTAATCCTAGCACTGGTATGGCTTAACCTACTAATGCCTGTAGCGGAGTAATAACTTCCTGGCTAATTTGATAATATCTGTGCACTAGGGTATTTTTTTTCGCAAAATATGAAATGGCGATTGGAACCCCAGCCACAGCTTTACTTTTAAAAATTGGGAATTAATGATAAATGCCAAAACTGTCTTTATAAGTTCCATAGGTCAAGAGGACACTTGTCATGATTTCTATGCATGGCTTTGCCCATTTGTACCTGAAGCTTAGCCCCATGGCTATTTGTAATAACCCCTTTAAAGAAATAAAGATTATATATATTACCTGAAGCTAGGGCACAATAACAAACGTAAGCAACTAGTGATATTTTGGTAATTAAGGTTTGACAATAGTATAGCCTGACTAGCCTAGACTGGTAAGAATGTATATGAGTGCCTTGTGGGCAAGTAACATGTTCAGTACAGTAGCATGAACAGGCTGCCACTAGTGATCATACTGAGAGCTGCCTACAGTACTTAATAGGATAAGGACAAGAATCCACTAATTTCCCTAGCCTCTAGCAGACTCTCTCTCTCTAAGGAAAGAATGATGAATTCATGTAAAAACAGTGGACGTTTGTTAAATAAATATCACAGCAGTTTAATTATAGTACATCCAACAGACAGCTTTCTTTCAAGAACTATGTAAATGTATGTGGTATTTCATAGTATATAGTACATACAGCACTATCCTCAGGGAGCACTGCCTAGAATGGGTTAACATGGTGGGAATATTGTATCAATTTGCTTGTCATGTCCAGCTTTCACTTATCTTGTTGAGTGGTTATCATGGGTCACAACGACCTAGGATTCCACCCACAATGATGGCCAAGTGGTCAAAGGAGTTGCCACTGCTATTCTATGTTATTTCAATAACGCACAGGTTGAAATCCTGGCAAGGACATGTAAGAAAGTAGCCGACAACATGGGGTAAGCAGGGTCTGACACTTATATTTCAGACTAGGTGCCCAAAAAGGTCTTTTGATAAATTTAGTGGTCAAAAACAGGATTTCTGTATTACTATATATAGTATTTCGGGCCCCTAGTCTGAAAAAACTAGGGGCCCACAGCAAAATCTAGGGGCATATGCCCCTGGGCCCCTGGGAAGGTTGAACCCTGGGTAAGGCAGTGGATTTCATTGGGTGCTCCAGACCACTCACAACTGGTTGTTCAACATTACGCCCAAATGTGGCAGAAAAAGTGGTGATAATCAATTCCACCAACCCTCTTAAGTTGACCCATTATATTTTGACCCAATTACCCCAAAAATCTTTTTTGGTAATAATATTGATCAATATACCTTTCATTAAGTCCAAAATTACCAATTATCCCTGCCAACTACAATAGGAAAACCATCATAAAAACTGTGTAGTTTCATCGCTTGTCCTGATTTATAAACATGTGTGTTTTCTAGGGTAAGACAACGCAAGAGCGCTGTCAACCTACAGACATATTGTGACATGTTTTTTCAATTTTTTTACATACGTCAAGATGCGTATGGCTGGCAAACTTGGAGTGGAGTGTCTTCTTTTATGGGACGAGCTTGTTATTGTTAAGCTCTTCATTAATTGCATTTGCATCAAAAAGGGCAGTTGCATGTCATAGAAGATGGTTTGTTATGAAAGTATTCGGATATTACCCCCAAAGTCAAAATTGAAAATTCTTCATAGAAATTTCTGCCTGTCCAAAAAGTAGGTTTTCAGGAAATATTGCCTGTCCAAATGACAGGTCCTGGCTAAGTCCCTGTAAATTCAGACCACACCTATATACATGTTCAAAAGTGCAATTTAGAAATGTTGATAGGTGAAAATAGCAATCCACAGAATTCCTGAAATAGAAGTATTTTCAGATGATTTGCAGACATATGCACTTAGCCTTGTTTCAGACCACACCTATATGTTTAAAGGTGCAATACAGAAATGTTGATAGGTGAAAATAGCAATCCACAGAATTCCTGAAAGAGAAGTATTTCTACCATCTACAGTTGATTTGCAGATATGTGCCCTATGAGCTCACTAGAAGTGGATGACAAGGTTCGCTATGATGGTTCACACTTGACTAACAAGCCACCCACACAGCACATTCCTAGAGGGAGGCTCACACCACCGGTTGCACTGCAGCGTGGAGGACACAACCCCATATCAACATGATGAACCTCAGGTATTTCATCCTCAGGACTGGTGCGAATACAGGGTCTTAGCCAGGAGTTAATGATTTAAAATACCTCATGTTGTGTCGGCAAGGTGTCAAGCCAACATATAGCACTATAAGGGTAGGATTTGACATCTCTGAGTTGGAATACATTTCAGGTTAGTTATAAAATAAATAAATAAAATAATATACACAAACATACTTTACTCTTCATTTGATGGGCAAGTAATTGAGTACCAGATTTTTTTTAAAACAAGTAAAGTTAGAATGAAGATCTTTGTACTTGAGCATCTGTACAACTGAGTGCAATCATAAGTTTTCTAATATCAATTTTCCAAGTTGGCTGAATGAGAAATTGTTTCTACTTGCCAGGTAGCTATTTTAAACTGCTACGGCAAGTGGGCAAGTATTTATATTGGTGCCTGAATGAACTACTTTGCCCAGGGACAGGCCAGACTAACTGTTGCTTGGAGCCACCACCAGGGGCTTAGCCGTAATGCGTCCAGCGTGTCATTTGGACACGCAGAACACTGTTTTTTGACAGTTTGGACACCCAAAATTTTATGACAGAATATGCAGAAGGTGACTTTTCTTAGAAGATAGAAGATGTAGAAGCTGTAGTGTCACTTTTATAAGACACACAAAGCAGTATCTGGCCTAAAAAAGCAAAATCTGTAAAGGTATAGGGTCTATCTTATTAGTAGTATGTTTTTTTGTACCACACTTTGGACACGCAAAAGTCTATGAAACCTCTATTTGGACACCCTGTTTCCAAATATCGGCTAAGACCCTGGCCACCACTAGCAGTAGTAACAGGTCATGACGATAAAACACACACTTACACAGCTAATCAGTGTCAACAGTTAAGCCCTAACTCAACAAGCCCCACTAAGTAGTCCATTGTCTGGGTATTACTAGAACAAATACTCCCCTAACCTGGTCAAGGTGCTTCTGTTCAGCTTTGTCAACTGTTTGTGTTAATCACATGCATTTGTGGACAGTTTAGAAGTGTTCTGGGGGTAATTCCTAATAGTTTTCTGCTGCCTTGGGTGTTTGGCACAATTGCTCAGGGATTTGAAAACAATGCCCCCATCCTGATGTGTGTAAATTATTCTGAGAGGTGTTAGAGCATTGACATGCCAATGTATGGAGGTATTTTCCTTGTTGTTAATCCATTCAGAAGTTCTGGCTTTGTTGATACTTCTCTAAGTTTTTCAAGAAAGTGAAGTGCCAATCAGAACAGGACTAATGACTCTTCTTTAAACATACTCTGCATATTTAGAATTCTACCCCAAGCAACCTTTTTAAGGTTGAAACAAATTCATGACTGTTACCCAAATATCCATGAGTCAAACCAGGAACTTTAGAATAGTCTAATCTCCCTGGTCAAACTCAATCAAAGTGACACATGAAATTGAAAATATGGACACCCAGTATCATATCATAATAGAATTGCACCCAAATATCAATCAGAAGTTGCTCAGTTTAAAGTAAGATCTCAAAACAGACTTTTGAATATCTGTGTACATGTATACAGATTTATGAATTATTACCTTACTCAAAAGGTAGGACACGCTAAGTTTTATCAAAATACATTTTGGAGACTCACAATCACATCCGGAGCTAGGGCGCTGATTGTAGTTGACCTCCAGGTATTTTTTGGCTGGGCACCGACTGAGCCGTGTCCACAGCAGTCATGGCAGCGGTGTTTACCAAAATGCCTAACATTCTTCCATTGAGGGGTCAACAATGCCAGGAATCTGCAGTGGGCAAAGGAAAGGGGGTTCCTGGGGCGAGGATGAATGGGCACTGTTTGTGTCGCCAGGAAGGGTGGCACAAAGGGGGCTCACCGGGCGGCTCAAAAAAGGTCAAGAAGTGACGAGGTTCTGAGCGGAACATCAATGAAGGGGGTGTGTTTTAATAAAACACCCTTTTGGCAGGGTTGATAGATGACCGGTTAACTCTTTCCTGCCCACAGCGTCAGGGGTGGTCCGCTGCATATATGCAAATTTCTTCATGTTAAGTCACACAATTTAAAGATATGAGAATTATTGTACATCAACTGGTGACTCTGGTACCCACATGGCATCAGAGCCATGCCCACATATGCAATTTCATGGTATTAAGTCACAGTTATATAGTCTAAATGATAGTCCAACCACCTGGGAGCACAGATTGGGGATGGGTTTATTTATAGCCATAACACTCTTAAGGAAGGGCTATCTGCTAAGTATCTCTAGGGCAAAGTCAAGCAAGAGTTATCATCTAGGGCAAAAAATGAACTTCATCAAACTGTTTGGTGTCTTATATGGTTGGAAAGCTTATAATCTCTAGTTTCTGGATATGTATTTAGATTTTAATTTTTTTTTTGAAATAAAAGAGAAATTAAGGATTTATTCAAGGACGTTTTGGTAATCACACAAAATGTTTATAACTAACACTAACCCTACTTAACACAATCTAGTACTGCTGGTCATTTAATTTGATTAAAAGGCTACCTATGCAATTTATGGGTTATTAATAAGACTTATAATCATCCTTTAAACATTCACACACTTTTATGAAATAAAAAGGTGTTTTTTCATAAATTTGAAATTAGGTGATATGTGACTCCGTAACATGTGACTCCGTAACGCAAAAAACAGGTATTTTTAAATTTTCTAAGTGTTAACCTTAACATAAAAATACCAAACTTGGTGAAAGAAAGCTTTAAGGGACCCTTTAAAATCCAATACAAGTTATTTCTTGGAAAATTATTTTTTTAGAGGTTTTTATTGGGAGTGAAATGTGTGACTCCGTAACGTTACGGAGTCACATGTATGTCAAGGGGCATTTAAGGTGGGTAAAACTCATTTCTTAAGAACACAATTTAGTACTATTTTATGACCTTAAGAAAATACATGGCATAATTATTTTCATAACCATGTTATTCTGAGTCTACGCAAACCCATAATCTCACAAAATTAAGAGTTTGTTCTGAAGAGAATTATGTGATTCCTTCCAATTCTGCCTCATCCTATCCACCTGTATTTATAACATAATGGTGAGGTAGGTGGATTTGCTAAGGCTGAGGTGTTTAGTTAAGGTCCTGAATGTGATGTACAGCAACTTTCCTTTTTAGTAGGAGTTAGTTTTTTGATCATGCTGTCTAGCAAAGCTGCTTCTTAGGCATAGCAGGCCAGACTAAATATATCACCTTTCCCAGTGAGCATGTGGAGTAAGAGGAAGTTTTAGTTTATTCTGTAGTACACAACTTTTCTTTTCCAACAGCTTCTTTTCTTCTCTCTGTGCTTTCTTTTTAACTCTCTTTCTATCTTTCCTACTATTTGTTCCTTTGTCAGTTCTGGTGCATTCTGCTTTTTGATCTGTTTTCTTATCCCATCCTTCACTGCCATTCTCTCATGGAGCCCAGGGTTAGCTCTGATCTTTTCCCTGTTTTTCTGCTTTTCTCAGTGATGGACAATGACATGTTTCCCTCTTGAAATTCTGAATGAATGTAACCTTGAGTGCCTTTTTAAGATTAACCTCATCAATATTCACAATGCAAAGGTATGCACTAATCCAGACAATAGGAAGCCACTAAATAAGGAAGGGCAGAGGGGTGGGCCGGGTGGCTAACTGTAAACAATTGGATCAGTTGTAGTAACAGCTGTAGGTAATCCAGTCCCACAGGACAGATCAACTCATATGTTTATTGCTACATGGGAAATCGTACCATTTATGCAATTGGTAACAATGTAGCCACGATTGCTATGTGTAATGTCAGAAAAAGGAAGTGTCCCAGACACCTAACATCCCATACATCCCTATCCTGTTAGCTTGTTAAGAGACAAACCTTTCCTGTCTATACTTAAATACCTTTACAAAGCAGTCCAACAGCACCTCACTATGGTGAAAAGCAGGTGCAAAATAAAATTTTGTCTGATTTTAATACTTGGTTAGGGCTTCTTGCAAGAAATATTCACTTTTACATTCATTTCTTATATTCATTTGCCAAATAAAACTACATTTGATAGAGTATTATGCATTAATGTGAATATGTGACTCTGTAACATTTGGTGACCGTGACTCCGTAACAACTTAACAGGACTTTCTGTGATGTTTTTCTTAGTAAAACCAGTTTTGGTAACAATTATAACTTAACTATTGTATTATGTTGTTTAAAACAAGTTTATCTATCTACAGATTGAGTTTTCTTTTAGAGTAATTCATGGTAATTGGACCAAATTTAACAACATTTGATAGAGTTTTGTGCATTATTATGAATATGTGACTCCGTAACGTTTGGTGAGTGTGACTCCGTAACGCAACCTTCAGTAATGTTTTTTTCAATAAAACCAGTTTTGGTAACAATTATAACTAAATTTTTGTCTTATGTTGTTAAAAACAAGTTTATCTATCTACATATTGAGTTTTCTTTTAGAGTATCTAATTGCAACAGCAAGAAAAAGATATTTGATTAAAACCTTGAAAAACAGGTGGTAATTTTCCGTGACTCCGTAACGGGCATGTTTTTTCACTTTTTAACCATCAAATCTTTTTTTTATGAAAATGAATTTTATACCATAATAAAGTACTTCACAAGCCCTTTCTAACCATATATAACTTTATATCAATGCCTTTTTAATAAAACTGTTATTTAGCAATGAACAGCAAATCTGTGACTCCGTAACAACTTGACTTTGCCCTCTATTATCTACTATTATCATGGGACTGGCTGGGCTGTGGTCTGCAATAGAATAGGTTCAAAGTCCTAGGAGTTGACCAACAGAAGTGTACTACTGTAGTTGACCTTTAAATGGAATCATATGGTCTGTTGGTGTACATTTGGTCATACTTGGTCAGAGCCAGAGTATCCCAGTCGGCCAAGAGCCTTAGTAGCTTGTGTTTCTTGTAATTGATATACCGACTTAAAATAAAGATTACATTTACATTTTTACAGAAACGGTGCGCAAAACATAGGCAACTGTGAAATCTTCAGCAGGCATATTTTCAAGGGAGATCTCGATACATATTTAGATTACAACCATAGACACATATTTACTTATTGAAAAAAGTCAGAATATCCTTAAACAATGTCATGGGAATTATATTGAGGTGAAAAAAGTCAATTATATGCTTGAGATTGTCATTTTAAAAAAATACTCACAAAGAGGTTTGGGCGTTCTTAGTGGTGATGATTGAAGGGTTGGGTGTCCAAATGACACCCTGCTGGCTAAGACTAGGGTTTAAAGTGTATAGTAACAATGCATTAGACTGCATGGGACAACCCTCCTAGTCATAGACAATGCCTAATAGACACATGTTGACCAGTGACTCTTCGAAATGGTGGACATGCAGACATTAGGACCCACCTGTTGCATCAGCATACAAAAGAAAACCTTGAATAATCTTAGGAGGGGCTTTCCATATACAGACTCAGGCAAATATGAAAAGACCAGTGAACATATCTGACCAACTTGTAATATATGTAAGGGGTCCAGTGACCACAGCCAGCAAGTACCGAACTAAAATATAAGGGCACCCTAGTGGAAAGAATATGTTAATTTCCAAAATATGTCAATTTCAACCAAAAATATGTCAATTTCAAGCACAAATACTTCTGAAGTTTCAATACCATGTGAATGAAAGGACATTGCAATGATTGCATATATTATAATATTTAGCACTTGTTTTTCTAATATGTAGAAACCTAATGTTGATGCCAATCTTGCTGTCGCTTTTGAAAAATATGACAATCATAATATTATGATTGTTTTTTATTGACACACTGAGTGACAGGCAGATGTAAACATTCAGGGCATAAATGTGGCTTCAACGCCTTAAAGAGAGAACTCAGAGGAGTACAGTGTTAGCCTCTCAAATTTAAAGGGTTTTAGAGGGAAAATATTTTTCTTAAGAAGTCAGTGAGGTATTCCATCAGGGGCTTAGCCGCAATGCGTCCAGCGTGTCATTTGGACACGCAGAACACTGTTTTTTGACAGTTTGGACACCCAAAAGTTTATGTCAGAATTTGCTGAAGATGACTTTTCTTAGAAGACAGAAGATGTAGAAGCTGTAGTGTCACTTTTATAAGACACACAAAGCAGCATCTGGCTAAAAAAGCAAAATCTGTAAAGGTATAGGGTCTATCTTATTAGTAGTATGTATTTTGTACCACACTTTGGCAGGGTCTTAGCCGATATTTGGAAACAGGGTGTCCAAATAGAGGTTTCATAGACTTTTGCGTGTCCAAAGTGTGGTACAAAATACAGACTACTAATAAGATAGACCCTATACCTTTACAGATTTTGCTTTTTTAGGCCAGATACTGCTTTGTGTGTCTTATAAAAGTGACACTACAGCTTCTACATCTTCTATCTTCTACGAAAAGTCATCTTTAGCAAATTCTGACACAAACTTTTGGGTGTCCAAACTGTTAAAAAACAGTGTTCTGCGTGTCCAAATGACACGCTGGACGCATTACGGCTAAGCCCCTGCACTTTGGACACGCAAAAGTCTATGAAACCTCTATTTGGACACCCTGTTTCCAAATATCGGCTAAGACCCTGTATTCCATATAGCCCTCTACGGCTCTACCTCAGCCTTTGAGTTGGGAGCCAAATCTCTTTTTATGAAACTTCAACATACTAAATGGGTGCACAATTTGGCCACCAGTAATGAGTATCATTATTCTATAGGTCATGACAAATTTGTAGATACTTTGCTACCAAAAAACACTCATAATAAGTTGACCCTAGGTACTAGTAGGTAGGTCCTTCTGGTTTTGACTTCCATACAGTCTTGGGCGTAGTTCAAAAGACACATTTATACTGATAGACAATGAGCCTTACACATGCATAATTGTGTTGACCCCATATAATACACATCAGGTTACCATTCCAATCATAAAATGTTGTCCTGATTGCAGAATCTGAGACTACAAAATGAACAAATTATGTTGTAAACTATTGCTTCAGGTATACCGATTCTTATCATCCATGTGGTAGTGAGGTTGAATATATTTTTTCCATGTTGTTGTGTCGTGGGAGACAGCTGGCAGTGTTAGATTCAACCCTGTCTGTGCCCTATTGACTTACTTAATAAGATAACATACATACATTTTAAGCATGGCCTCCAAGCACGTTTTAGTGGCTGTAGATACATGACAGCCCGAGGCCAAGGTTACTATCACTTAATAAAGCTTATCATACCCTACATAACAGTCAATATTTATAAGACTCTAGTTGTGACTGACAATCCCAGCCAAAAACATAATAGGCTCTAGTTTACCAAGTCCTGGCAGCTTGTGTTTACTATGTAAAAACAATACTGACTTGAAATTGATCCTGAAAGGATATTCATCTCATCTGAAACTAAGGCCAGCAATATCACATGCTCTGCTCCCCACAGAGTGCAAACACACACTTCCTCAGCTGCCTGCAGCCCATTGGCTGAGTGCAGACTCTGGTCCACTTCAGATACCAACCCGAAACCCTAGCCTCTTAGTGGTATTTGATTAGAAATCCCTACTCTCTCGATCTCCATAGTCTTAAAGGATTTACAGCATCCAAATCCTTCGTTCTCAAACATCTAGGATGACATCATTCAGAAGCTATACCTGAAGACAAAATATAAATAGTGTTGTCCTACTGACATTGATAGTGGTACTTATTTTAGGCTAAGATATAGCCATTCTATGATTCTAGGGAAACTTAAATAAACCCCACAACACATGCTTCAAATCCATTAGAATATGGGACAGTCTGTAGAAAACACACTCCTTTATCAATTTAAATCCGGGTCATTTGATGTACTTGTCCCAATATCCAGACATGTATGTATCAGAACTGTGTCAGCACTCTCAGTGTACTAACACTACCATAGTCGACCCAATTCGCGCAGGCGGCCATATTGAAAATTACCAACCTCTCCACTAGGGGGTTCAATCCTGTAGTTCTGCAGCGCAACTGCTGAGCATTCAAGCATAATCTGCAGATTCTGGGCGATAAATATCTGACTGTGACATATATATGGCCATTATGATGATTAATAACACCATGGCCAGCCTGCGAAGCAAGATTTCAAGGCTGCGACTGCAGTGCCAGTGGGCTGGCCACACACTTGCCCGGGCATAGAATACAACACTCGCGGACACACCACAATGCCGGCGACTTGTAGTACGAAAGCTCGCATTTCCGACGCCTACCTTCTTACAGCAATAAACTTCACACATTAGGAAGAACCTACCTTATTAAGATCCACAGTAGTTAAGTCACTTGAATGCGCTGATCTTGTGAAAGCCGAATGAAACAGTCACGAAATCGCCACGAGTTCCTGGGGCTGCAACTCGGATAGCTAGGATAGGAGCTCTAATGCTTGGCTGTTCTTTCAATTACGATGCCCCCCTCGCCGTCAATATACATTTGTAGCGCAAGCTGCGCAACCCAATCATAAAACCAAATACAAACTATACGTTTACAATCAAGTTTATATTCATTATATTTCAGATTTTTCTAATGTGAAGTGTTGAAGCTGAAATATAATTTTCTGTGTAATCTAATTGTAACAAGGCAGCTACCACATGGGTGCTACCAATAAGTAGAACAGCCATTCTAAGCGGAAATCAATTCAAGAAGCCATATTTTCGCATCAGTGCCCGCTGCATCGGCAAATATCATAACAACTTCAGCAGCTCACTGAACGGCTGCGGTCAACCATACAGCTACGTGCAAGTCAAAATGAAACTGATATGTACTGGGCCTGTAAATTTCTCTTTCAAATAAACCCGCTTTTAGCTTTGTGCATGTGTGTTATGATGCTTGACTTATAGGAGAAAAAATGTTTCCCCTTTACAACAGGTGCGCGGGGGTATGTTAGAAAGTTGCCAGTGACTTGGGGTTTGGCGGTGGTTTTCGCCAGGTACTCCGGTCTTCTCCACCCCCTAAAACTTGCTAGTCATAATTTGGCAGAAAAAAGTGACAATAATCGAAATTCTGATCCCAACAACAGGTGCGCGCAATATTGATATACTGAGCCAATATTAGCTTACTTGCCCGAGGTCGACTGCACAAAAAAGAAAACAAAATAAGTTAAATTCTAGATGTGCTTGTCTTCGACAACAAAAGAAACACGTCAACAATCGCGTAAATATCAATTAAGGACATTTTCTTAATTGATATTCTTAGTTCTTGTGCTACTGGCCCCTGGTATTTGACATATAAATGCAACTCGAAGAAATATTTCCATTTACGAAAACACATGTGTTGATCATTTGAATACGCTTAACCCTTATGCCGCTGGTGGCTAATTAGGCTGATATGAAATAATGAAAAAACGCTGTCAAATGCCTAAATCCCTGGCACATGGGTACTCATCTGATAGTTCAGCGATAGCTTTCCAATGAATACCAACATGACTTGGTTTGGATGATTTAAATAATTTTTTGCGTTCTTGTGTATTGGACAAAAGCTTAGAAGACCAACACATGGAATGGAAACCAGCCGGTCAACCTGAACATGCTAGCCTCAACCAGTGTCAATTAATAGTCGCTAATAGGTGCTCTGGGCACCCCCAGCAGGTGGTGGAGATAAGGTTTCTCTGTAATGTAATCGATGCGGGAGCCCTGATTGGTCCTTGTTCCCACGTGACCTCGTGCTGCTGCCTTATCTGCTAGTCCTGGCATGAGGCTAGCATGTAACTATAGGGCATATAGTAATTGGTCTCTCGTTACATATCCATTCTTTTCTTAATCCAAGACAAAAGTAACCTTAGCATCAGAAGGGTTAATATATCGCTTCAAAGGAAATATCTAGGGGAAAGTAGTATCACATTCGAAGAATTCTACTTCTGTCTAACTCTTTTTATATTTTGATCCATGTGCAGGGAAATGTGACAACTCAAGTTTCGGAAGAAATGAAGTTTTCCAAGGATAGTGGGCATTATCATACACGAAAAAAAGATTTTATATAGTTGGAAATGTAGGCATTAAAAGCCCATTTGGCGGCCACGGGTCGGCTAGCTGACATCTCACTCGGATTAAGACAGTATCCTCAGTGCACCACCACCATACACTTGGCCATGCTGCTCTGTTAAGATATGGCGAATAATGATGTGAACAACATGGTTCAGTATATGATGGATCCATCATGACCCTGGGAGAGGAGGGTGGGCTTTTTTTTTTTTTTTTTTTTTTTAAATTCACTGCACTTGGGATAATCATTCTCTCAAATTCCATGTTTACAAGTTCGGCAACTGTGTTCACCTCTCCAGTATGCCAATCTGTGCAGTAACTGAATTGCTTGACTCATCGCTGCCTGTCCTGTGCATGCTGGTGTTGACTTAGGATAAGACAGTATCCTCAGTGCACCACCACCATACACTTGGCCATGCTGCTCTGTTAAGATATGGCGAATAATGATGTTCACTCCATAGGTCAAATCTGTTTCCCCCTCTCTCACCGAGTTCCAATATTTCCCCAAACCTTATCCAAACCTTATATTGGGACTGCGTGAAAACAAGACAGACAGTCATGTTTATTGTTACATACAACTTTATTTGCAGCTATCAAGCTTATCATGTCTATTGATTTGATTTGATAAATTTCATTGACCACAGAACCTAATCATTTTTTTTTTTTTTTGAATCATCTTTATTCAGTTTAATCATCTTTATTCAGTTAGTCATCTTTATTCAGAACCTAATCATGGGATCAGCCCTTTTGTATTTTCAAGTGTAATGATGCACATTACTACTTTTTCAGACACCCAATGCTAAAGGAATGCTTTACCCAGTTGCGTTACATCAGTACAACCTGTGCCAGTAAGGGTTGCATTTTGGGCAATAGCTAAGGCTACACCCATTGTTTTGTTCATTTGTTTGATTGTGTAGTAGTGTGCCGACCACCCTGATGTCCAACCCACATGTTGCAGTACTGCAGAGACATTACCCCCTGATTGCAATTAGGCATCTTTGACTATTATTGCACACCCTCTCTGCAAGCTAGGGGGGTGTTCACCCTCAGTGTTTGCTAACGTGTCTAGATGGAACTTCAGACATTCATAATCCATGTATGGTGAATGAAATTTGGGCAATATTTTCATCCCCTCGGTGAGCAACTGGCCTACATCATGTGCACTGTCTTCACCAAAAACATGTGTAAATAGAGCAGTCTCTAGCAAGCATTTCTCTGGTTTTGAAACTTTTTCTAGCTGTCTATCAATATACATGCCTACTATCCTTAATTCAATGGCAGAAGAGGTATAGCTTGCATTGGGCTAGAATGTCTCTTACTCTGTTCCATTGTTATTTGGTGGAGATAAATATTCACCTTGAATGACATCACCAGATACCCATCAATTGAGGTATGATTCCATTGGTTGGGCATGCCCTGTGTGCTGAATGTAGACTTCGGTTGTGAGAGTTTCGCAGTCACTGTCCTATAGGCTGAACGTCTGGGGCAGTTACACTGTGGCGTCCTGTCTGCCATAGCAAGGCAGCTGGGTGCATCAGTACTGTATAACACTTCAATATGGAGTCTCAAATATTTTGTAGTAGAACATGATTATGCAACATTTAGATAACCCTAGCCATTGTCTTAGTTACACTTGAGGTCCTAATATAGCTGAAGCACATTTAACTGACATTTGCTGTGTGCTATTATAGCTAAATTGATATGCCCACTAAACAAACCAGCTATACAGTAGCTGTCTTGCCTAGACTGGCCTTCCATGCAAGGTAGATGCACATGTCACTAGGTGACCTGCCCCCAGGATTTTGTTCATATATCTCAGAAATAACTACTCAATTTGCAATTTTTCTGCAATCTAAAAATGTTCCCCCTACAGCTTCAAAAGTTATGTGTCTTTATTTACAGCATGTTTCAAGGGTATCATATCCATATCATGTCTTGTTGTCATTTGGCGGTACTTTTTTGATGTTGTGGTTTCCGGGGGTATGGCCTAGACCAGCTTTTGCAACACATGTAATCTGCTATACCTGTACCATTAGACCAGGCCACCATGCTGATAAAGGATAAAATTTTGGTATTATCAAAGTAACCTTCAGTGGGCAACAGCTTTCATATAATAGGAATGATAGCAAAAATTCTACCATGCAGCAAAGTGTGAAGCAGTTGTAATTCTCAGTTTGTGTCAAAATATGGGAAAATATTTGTACCCCAAAAGATTGTAATGGAAAGGAGTGTAGTATGGTAGTGGCCCTTTAGAGCTGTCTGGTATATATAAGAGCTTAGGTTCGCAATTGAGGGAGATATTTGTTTGAAACAATGATTTAAGAATCATGTTAGTAATGGGTCTTTTGCACCCTCCCTTTGCCATGTTTTTAAGACACTCCTATTATCTCTGTAAACATCAACCCTCTAATCATGCAAGTGGAGCCTGCAGTGCCTTCTTCTAGGGCATCCAGTTTGATCAATCATCAATAAATTTCCAGTACTCAATTTCTTCCTGAAGTACCCCCTCAATTTTGATAAATTGAGATGAAAGTAAGGCTTTGCTCATAGCCCATGCTATTGCTTGAACATAAAGTTTTGCAACGGGCACACAGAACATAAATGAAACACATTTTTCCATGAATTTCTGGATCAGTTTGATTGTCGCTTCTTGTATGCATAGGTTCATATTTCGTAGTAAGGCAAGTAATAGTGTTTTTTTCTTTTTTTTTTGTGTTTTTTTTTTTCATAATTGCAAAACATCTCTTATAACAATGGACCTCAAGACCTAAAAGTATCATGTGGGTACCATTGTAACCTAAAGTGTTTATCCACTTTTGTTGTAAATTATTTAGGGCAAAGGTGGAGCCCAGCGCTGTGAGTGTTGCACCCTCATAAAACGAAGATATTCCTGTTGTATCAGTGCAATTTGGTATTTCGTTTTCTGACACTTTTTCTGCCATTTTGCGGCTAAGTCTTGACTGACCAGTTATAACTGGTGGAGGAAACATGAGTACTCAGGAGTGAAAACCACCGCCTATCCCCAATACAAGTCACTGGCAACTTACTCACAAGCCATGGGTGCGTAGACTCAATGGAAGAATTACATCTTGCAAGATTAAAAGGCCCCACGCATCTGTCATATGTCATCTAGAAACTGTGCGTTGATTATCTTTTTAGCTCTAAGAAAATGTGTTATCAGCATACCGATATTTGGTAGATTAGTGGCAACTGACTACACCCAAAGGCAACGATATACAATAAACAAGCCCCTAGATTGTGGGGTAATTAACACGGCATCATAAGCAAATTCTACATCACTACTTGCAATATGACAGGTGAGTCGCAAAATCCCAAAAAGGTATTTCAGTGTGTCTAAGGAAAATCTGTCATCACTCAAGAGAAGGCTAAGGTACCGTTCCTCATGACAGAGTGTCTGTTGTGGAACTCTTAACCATCACTAATGGCATAACATGCCATGGTGGTTGTAACTCCCCCACTTTCCCCAGCAAGTCTTTTATTTGTCTGGCTATTTTATCTTTTGACTGTTCAAATGAAGCATGGTTTTCCAAATACATATTAGGTGGTGCAATATATACATGATCTTTTAAGTTGCCCTTAAATCTTTTGAAAAATCAAAGACATTTATTCCCTCCCTAGTCCATTTCATTACTTGCTTTGCCTGAGGGTCATTGACCTCCTGACATAGAATCCCTCAATTCTTTAGATTATCATGTAGCTGCCCCACTACAATGCTATTAGGGTCTCAGAAGGCAAGGAATCTCATTGACTCATACCAATTGACACCATCTATCTCCCATAAATCAGTAAAGGGGTTACAGGTTTCCTATCTACTGTAGGAGACTTTGAGGGGAGAGACCTTCCCTCACAATCAACCCAGGAAACAGTGTTTAGTGCCTGTGAAACTGCCACTGGACCAACGGCAGTGTACAATACCCAATCCGGAACCTGTAAGAAGGGATGCAATAGTGATACTAAAGAACCCTTCCTAGGTTGATTGCGAGGTAAGTCTCTCCCCTGCCTCCCACGTGGGCAAGCCCACTAAGGAATCAGTGTCCCCGGAATGCAGGAAAAAGACACACCTTTCTACAAACAAAGTTAATAATATACATTACTAGTACTTAAAGTAGTTTACCCTGGTGCTATTTGAGTGTGTTATATAATTATCAACATAAGTCCTATTCCTTCTACTCATTATACTGCACATTGTTCTAATTGAATTACTCAGAGCAATAGAAGTGGTCATGCATATATACCTTTTAACTAATGCATATGATTTAGATATATAAGCCATTTGAGCCTAAGTTATCTACTCATGTGATGGTGTCGCTTCATTCTTGGGACAGTTTCTTGACTTGTGTTCTGGGGATTGGCAGGTATAGCACAATCCCTGTGCCAGGGGGGACTGATATGTGGACTATCGTGAGTATTCCCCATGCCCCCGTCCTTGCCCTCAGCCCCTCATACCCATCCCATGATAAAACTGCCCCATCATCATTCCCATCACCTGAGCCATTTTTCTCTTTTTTGCTGTGGCCTTAGGTTTCAGCAGTTTGCATAAACAAATTCTATGTAAATTATACTTTCCTTTTTACCATGTGACACAGGTTATATATGACTAGTGGAGGGGATTGTATCCCCACCAACCTTGTTTATGTGCCCCAGCCACATTTAAAAAAAATAAATAAATAAAGCAGTAGCAAAGGAGTGGGAGGTATCCATTGCCATCCCACATCATTCTCCCCCTACTTATTATGCACAGCCATATTCTACCACCAAATATGGATATGTCATCCACTCTTGTAACCAGCAACTGTTTTTTTTTTTGCTTTTCTGTGTTTTTTGTTTGTTTGTTTTTTAAATATTTTTTTTTTCTGATTTAAAAATAAAATAAAATTTTATCATCAATATTATTGCTATTATCATAATTGTTTCAGTTGCTCTTTATTCATTCAATCATTATCAGTTAACAAGATATTGTGTGCTCACAGAGTTTGTATCGAATTCCAGGAATGTGCTATACAAAACTAATGATTGCAAATAGACTAACCGTCTTAACGCCTCTCTCTGGCTCAACATTGCACTCCCCATTAGCTGAGCTTGAAGTGACCAGCAGAGGCACGATCTTATCCCTTTTTTGAAATTACTTAAGGACTACAATTGCATCTATTATTTCCTGTTGCCATGCAAAGGCACTTAGATTAGCAGGCAATTCTCCCAAGGTTCCAAAACTGTATTTTATCAGTGGGGTGAAACAAACAGTATAAAGAATTTTCCCAAACTCAGCTGGTTCTTTGATTCTATTGACTAAACTGGCTACACAAACATCCACAGGTTTATTATTTTATACCATGATACACATTGGGACTGGTAGGTCCATTACACTAAAGATTTATTGCAGTATAGCCAGTAATCCGATCCAACCTAAACTTTCAATTTCTGAGTCATCCGCATCTGCACCATTCTTACACTGAGAGGCTGGGGTTTGCAAGAATTTAACCCTCAACCATACCAAGTATTCCCTGTTCATGCTGCTAAAAGTTTGGGTGGGCCTTTCCTGGTCAACCCTGACTCCTGTTGAGCTAATTTTGCTGTATTCTCATATATTGTGCTGCTCATTTAGTATTTCACTGCATGTTTAATTGCCATTCATTAATTTTCTTTCTCTGGGGCTCCCAAATTAAAAACGAATAGTTTTCCCAGCCTTGGTTCATCATCTAAATATACTGATATCTAGGTTCCTTTGTATAACTATGCAGGAAAAGGTGTATTTCTAGACACTCTGCTTTTGTATCCCTATATATACACACATACACCCATACATAACACATCTATAACATATGTACACACCTGCACATGTGCCAACATACACCCAAACCTATGTACAATCCTTCTACTGCTCGCTATTATTTAATCTTCCTATCCTGGTAGTATTCTCCTTTACTACTCCCTTTCTCTACCCCCAAATACCCTGCAGAGAATCTCTCTTCACATGCGTTTTATTTTGTAACTGAGGTTATTTACAGAAGGCTTTGCCAAATCACAGACTAGGCTTTCTATCCTTTTATTTATTCACTCATTTTCTATTTTTATTTATTCTTTATTTTTGCTCTCAGCCCCTTTTCACAAAGTAGACGATATTTCTCTCGGATCACACTGCAAGGGCACCCCCGATCTCAAATCAGGGGATTTTTTTTTTCCTCTCAGCCCAAGATCACACAGCAAAGGCACAAACCAATCTCAAATCAGGGTTGTTAATTTTTTTTTTTTGTTGTTGTTTTTGTTTTTTTTCTCTCTCAGCCTCTCTCTCAGCAAGGGCACCCCCAATCTCAAATCAGGGGATTTTTTCTCTCTCAGCCCAAGATCACATACCAAGGGCTGCCCCCAATCTCCAATCAGGGGATTTTTTCTCTCAGCCCAAGATCACACAGCAAGGACTGCCCCCGATCTCCAATCAGGGGATTTTTTCTCTCAGCTCAAGTTCACACAGCAAGGACTGCCCCCGATCTCTAATCAGGGGATTTTTTTTTTCTCAGCCCAAGTTCACACAGCAAGGACTGCCCCCAATCTCCAATCAGGGGATTTTTTCTCTCAGCCCAAGATCACACAGCAAGGACTGCCCCCAATCTCCAATCAGGGGATTTTTTTTTTCTCAGCCCAAGTTCACACAGCAAGGACTGCCCCCGATCTCCAATCAGGGGATTTTTTCTCTCAGCCCAAGATCACACAGCAAGGACTGCCCCCGATCTCCAATCAGGGGATTTATTCTCTCAGCCCAAGTTCACACAGCAAGGACTGCCCCCGATCTCCAATCAGGGGATTTTTTCTCTCAGCCCAAGTTCACACAGCAAGGACTGCCCCCGATCTCCAATCAGGGGATTTTTTCTCTCAGCCCAAGTTCACACAGCAAGGACTGCCCCTGATCTCTAATCAGGGGATTTTTTCTCTCAGCCCAAGTTCACACAGCAAGGACTGCCCCTGATCTCCAATCAGGGGATTTTTTCTCTCAGCCCAAGATCACACAGCAAGGACTGCCCCCAATCTCAAATCAGGGGATTTTTTTTTTTTTTTTAATCTCACATATACATATATATACATATATACACATATATATACATATATATATATATATATACATATATATACATATATATACACACATACACATACATATACATACATACATACATACACACACACATATATATACTCACCCCACCATGCTAGCAACAGCACAGACACACCAGTCAAGTCTGTATTGAAAAGACTGGCCCGCCCGAGCTGCAGCCAGCATGTAGAGCAGGAGCGGCAGCAGAGTGCGTCTGGTCAGGACGCAATCTGTGCAGTAACTGAATTGCTTGACTCATCGCTGCCTGTCCTGTGCATGCTGGTGTTGACTTAGGATATGCTCCCCTCATCCTACTCCCAGACCAGATGAATCCAGGAAAATGAGCGCAGGACATGCACTTAGTGACCTCAGCATTTAGAAACAATGTAAACAGTACAGACCCACTCAGAAACACTGTATCAAGAGAAACATGGCCTGAATTTGAAACATTGTATCTAAAATTAAAGAAATACAGTATACAAAGTGTTAAGAAGTCGGTGATTGGAGACATTGTGTCAAGGGTAAAACAGGTACCCTGAACTACCCAGAAAAAATATGACTATGTCAAATGTTTCGGAAATATCATATTCAGAGAGAAGGGTAGGTAAATCATATTAACAGTGTCATCAATACAAAACGCCAATTGGAAGTATTGTAATGCCAATAACCGTAGTGCTTGTTTTGCTTTTGTTGAGTTGTTTTTGTTGTTATTTTTGTCGATGATGCTATTGTTAATTTGTTTGATTAATTATTGATCACAAATCATAATTACATGGTAGTAAAATATAAAGGTTCCCCTCTAGATGGTGTTACGGAAGCTGTTTTGGATAACATATTACACTGTGATGTATTGGAGGGATCCGCCGTATGGTGGTACAACTTGGTTACGATACCTGGCCCCGAAGCGTGAGTTCGCAGATTCGAGTCTCCGCTGGATCCCCATTAACGGGTTGGCCTGGTCGCTAAAGAAATGTACGACGATAGGGAGGACTGTATGTGGTGCTTCTGCAACTAAAATACTTCTTGGAACCATTCGTGAAGAGAAGGGAATTTCTTCCCAGTTCTGGACGCAAATGTTCATGCAGCGCGTAGCGCCCCCAAAAAGTGAAACGGCAGCAGATGTAACTAATTGAACCTCAGAATAGCAAGTTCATAACACTAGGAAAATTGGATTGCGAAACTGGCGATGCCATAAAGTTAACGACATGTAAAGGCGTATTGATATAATCATTATTTTTTTATCTATTTGAAAAGGCATTAGATTAAAAGATCAAATACAATTTTTCAGCTATTTTGGCGCTCCTTATTGGGTTCTAAAGACATTCGGGTGATGGCGAGCCGTCTGGCAGTAGTTAGACAACAGGCGCCATATTTGATTTGGTTATTTACCAAAGGTGACGAAGGTAGGTCATAATCAGTTTCGGGCCGTATGTAAATGTGTGGGGTCATTTATAAAAGTGGCTTAGTGGTACATGTACCTAACAAAGATCTACTACGGTTGTCAGTCACGTAAATGACAAGAATGACTCGGAATACTAGGAACGATCCCAAATAGAGTTACGGGATTTCATCAATATGGTTCTCTTTTCACTCCGTCCCACACAATAGAAGGAATAGCTTGATTGATAGCACAGTCGACTCCCGGACTCCCGATCCTAGGGTTGCGGGTTCGATTCCATCTCTCGATCGTGCAATTTTTTTCCACCCGCCCAGTGCTTCGTGTGGTACTTAGAAATATTTCATACTCAAAATAACGGTGGCTTTATTTCTAGTATTTTTTTTACTTAACTTTGCTTAAATGAATTGTTGGTCAAAACCGTTGATCCCAGAAAAGACGTCTGCCTGAATTGCCGTTCGCTATAAGGGCCGATGACTTTATGTTGGGCTTAGACTAAAAACAATCTTTTATCTTTGATTTATTATAATAAACATTTCCACAGTTGTGAAGTTAGGAATTTCTTCGAGA
Organism: Maea johnstoni; assembly: GCA_963942565.1. Lineage (NCBI taxonomy): Eukaryota > Metazoa > Annelida > Polychaeta > Spionida > Magelonidae > Maea > Maea johnstoni. The sequence goes on along the minus strand of OZ012698.1, from coordinate 27,686,046 downwards.
AAATATATAGTTTAATGGATGCAAGTTATGCCTAGCCTTCATATAAAAATTGAGATCTGTGAAGTTTAATGGGTGTAAGTATTAATTTATATCTGTTGATGAAGGACACTTGCATGCACACTTGCTGCACATGACTTTACCTTAGATCACCAAACACAAGTGGATTCGAAACCAGCCGGTCAACATGAACATGCAAGCCTCAACTAATGTCAACTAATAGCCGCTAATAGGCCAGAAATTGGTGCTTTGGGCACCCCCAGCTGGTGGTGGAGATAAGGTGTCTCAGTAATGTAATCGATGCGAGAGTCCTGATTGGTCCTTGTTCCCACGTGAGCCCGCGCTGATGGCTTATGTGGTACTCCTGACATGAGTCCAGCACTTAACTATAAGTCATTACTTTATGCAACTCCCACCCATCTACCTTCTATCTGCCCTTTCACACGTCCCCACGTGATCATCAGTGCCCTATCCATGCACCTTCCACCTGTACTTTGGGCTTGGATCCGTGCGCCCGCCACTCACTTTTTGGGCGCACGGATCCTTACTACACTGCCACTTTCTATTCCTCCTGCGGCCTTTAGCGCCTTGCCGCAACACTTGCCTTCCCCCTTCTCTGTAATTATACTGTCCTCCCAGTACCTCTTTCAACGGGGCCCTATCTGGGTTTCTATCTCATTGCGACATGACCCACTGCATAAGCTGTTGAATGCAACATAACCCCCCCCCCCCCCCTGTGAGATATTGGTTGATATATATTGAACAAGCATAACACGATTTTATCGAAACCATAAAATCGAGACCTCAACTCTAGAATCCTGCGTTACTTTACATTATGGGCTACTGTATTGGTTTAAAATGGACCCTGACTATGTCGTAGCCTTTTGGATAGAGTTTCTCGTATTGCAATCTCTTATAGAAAGTTATGGATGGTGCCTTTTTACTCACAAGTTAGCATAGGGATCCCTCGTTTCGAGGTAATTCTCAGACAGGGACATAATGAAAGGAACCTACATACAACATGAAAATCGGTATTTTCTTGCATTTATCGACGTCAGCCCGCATTTTGCTGTTTGATTTGAGTTGGTTCGGTTGGCGTTTATTGCGATCAACAGCTGAAATCAATAGATCACATTGCGAAAAAATGGAAACCTTAATATGGTAAGTAGGTACGTTGTAGGTAAGTTGTGTATTACCTGAGACTATTACAACATAAAGAGGGGGGATCCGCCACCGGAATATCTTGCAGCATGACTAGTAGCACGGGATCAACTGATATACCCAGCTTGCAACCAATCGGCACTTTTGAAATGTGAGGGACCAGCCAGTAATGATCCGAATGCAGCGTTGATTACACTGCAGGTGTGTTATTCACGCTGGGCAACACAAGTATGCGTCTTCTGGGCAATAGGCCTAATGTGATTGTATGTTGATCGGTGCATGGCTGCATCTCCCTGTTATCTTTCTTCCAGACATCATTTATTTATTAATTAGAAAAAAAACTCATCGCAACTTTCGTGCATCCATTTCTCTGTTCTTCCCGTTTAACATTTCACAACGTATTTTCATTAAAATTTCTAATGGTATGTAATAGGTAATATTGGTTTAACTTTATTTATTATTTTCTTTTTAACGAATCAGTTTTTCCTCTACCATGCTTTTATTTTGGCTTACACAGAGTACATGTATATATCGCCCGAAAGATGTTTTTGTGAAAAATGCATAAAGCATGACATAAGTGTCTTCCAAGATTTTGGGTTAAAAAAAGCATCTGAAAAATACATAATGTTTTCAAACGTAGCTCCTATCCACAATTATGAACCAAGAACAATCAAATTTAATGCATGTGAAAATAGCAATACGGAGGTTAAGGCATCACATTTTCCCAAATTGTTTTGCTCTGTTCAAATTCTTCAATGATTTCCTCCAATTGTTTTGTCGAAAAAGAGAAAAAGGTGTATTTTCCAAACCTCTGCATTGCTTAACTTTGTAACGAAGTTCAACTTGAGAAAATGTGATATCCTTTGCCCTGGAATACTCTTTACTTTTGATCTACCAAATTTCGAGAAAATCCATTAACCTCTGATCTCCAAAATTGATGTCTGAAAACATCACATTTTGCAAAATCCAAATAAAAAGAAAAAAGACGTTAACCGTTTGTGTGCAAGGTTAGACGAAGATTTGTAATGTGTGGTCTTTTTACTCTCTTCAGTGATGGCCTAGACAGTCACAATTGATCTGATTATAAGGGAAAGTGTGTATGCTTAAAAGATACGTAAAAAAGTCAAAATTGTCCTTTATTCACACATTAATCCCATAAGCCACCTTACCTTTTTAATTCCATTGCTCTCTATATATCCGGTTCTCCCAAGTTATAAAGTAATTACACCGGTAGTTGCCGTTTTTTCTCTCAATGCCCTGCATAGAAACTGCGTAGTTGTGTATGATGAAGAGTGTCTAGAACCGCGGTCCCGGATGTTTTCCATTGTATTAATGTATTGTATTGTATATCTATTAACTGTAACATTTTAATTTTTGAAATATACACTCGTACATTTTTCGGAGTAGAACATAGTATGGAAAAACAAATATACGAAATACAGATGAATACACAAAATTTAACATGGATGAAAAGTTATTAGGTAATAATTGAGGATAATTAATCCAACAGGTAAACTTCAGTTATTGATTTTTTATGTATCGGATCGCTCTAGAGCTTATCTCCTATTCATAAATGTAAATTGCACACGCTACTACCCTCCATCTAGCATGACATCTGTATATATTCACAGATACTACATTTGAGGCATCCAGCTATGGTATCCGAGAGAAAATAGAGCAAGTTGATAGCAGAAGCAAAAGAAAATATTCAAGGATTTGGAATAACTTTACCTGATCAATGTCAAATAAATGTGTTTTAAGGAGAAGCACCCCTTAGGCCCAGAATGAAATGATTTATGGTTAGAATCAACCTCATTGAGCTAGGCAAGTGAAAAGGTTACAAATGACCTGGAGCTTCGCGGTAATATTAACTGGACGCCCTTGTTCCCTCTGATTTTATCAGCTGATAAGTCACAAATTAGGTCCAAAAAGCAGTCAAGTACGAAAAAGCATACATGGCAGGCAGAAAAATTCAAATTCCAACACCCTTTTTCCGAAAACGCGCGAAAAGAAATCTAATATATTTTCAAACTCTCTTTGGAAAATGTGCAATAAAAAGCTATTTGAATTTTTTTTCACGCGTTTTCCAAAAACTGTTAGAAAAAAGAAATAATATTTTTTCCCGCACATTATCGGGAACAAAAGTTTTGGAAAAGAATTGACTTTTTTCTGCCTGTCACCTATGCTCTTTCGTGGTCAAGGGACTATAGGTAAAATTCCGAATCAACTTCACGGAGCAAGAGCGACGACTCTTACAGTACGGATACAGAAGAGGTTAGACGAACCCCCTATACAATTCCAAATTTTGATTATCTCTGAAACATATTGTCTTGCTGAGGAAATCGTCGCTTTTCTCTAGTTTTTCCTTAAATCAATACGTTGGAGATAATTCACTGTAAATAGGAAATATTCTACACCTATCATAGATCCACCCATGCATCAATGACTATAACATAGATGGCGCCACAATACAGACTGGCATCAATCGGAGGCCGGTCTCATGGTAGGGGAATCTCCAACTTGTGTGGCAAGCAAGCCAACACGCGCTTGACGATTAAGATACTCAGAGATATTTACCTATCACTGATTGACTTGATAATATGCAAATCCATTACTTTTCTCAGTGATTTATCAAAATTGGTTTCTTTCTTTGCAAAACTTATCCCGTCAGAAACGCTGTCACTGCCTGAATTACCATTCTGCTGTGATGGAAGTATTTTTTTGCTGTTATCTTAGATGAGTATTGGTCCTTGCTGTTATCAGAGAGCCTTTAAGGAAGTCCCTGCTGTTATGTAGGAATAATGTGCCGAAGTCAAGGAATTCAAGAAACCCCAAAATTGTTACCAATCATACTTGCCGAATGTAATGTTCCCCAAAAATTGTCTTAACCATCTATACAATGCTCTTAACAAGAAAACAAAAGAAAAAGTCATCATTTAGTTTTCGAACCACATATGGTTAAAACTTGCGAAGTAGGACTCTTTGGCGGAGTTTTATAAAAATGGTACCGTATTTGCCCACTTTAATAAAATATATTTTTGAGCAAGGGAATCTCTTTTTTGTATAGATTAATGATCATACATATTTTCTGAAAATATGTCAAATCATCAAATTCAATACATATGAAATTCAATGTTGCCAAAACATTCAGTGTTCAAAAATGTCTCTTAGGATACTTTTTTTATAATAAGTAGGTATACTCAAAATGGTACATGTTAGTAAAATCTTTTTTTTTAACCATTTTCTCTGCAAAATTAGCACTAGTGTGAAGGTAAATTGTAATGAGTTATTTTAGTTTGTCCAATACTTACCAGTATGAGAGTATCGTTAGACCTTAAGTCGCAATTTGTAAACGAGTGTGATCAACGAATGTCATGTCGTCGTCAAGAGGTGAAACTGTCGCATTGTCGCACCAGCATGCATGCAAGCTTCAAATCGTGCCACAGGCATACACACATATCACTATCATATATATTATGTCTTTATCCATATTAGAATGGGCATATATGATTAATTTCAACTTTTCTTTTCAACTTTATTTCTACACCATGAACTGCTGGCTTGTAGTGCTTTAGCATAAAATATGAAAATCATTTAACTACTTAGAGCACAAAAAGTTTCGTCGTATTTGAAAGATGTTTGAAGGATTGTTAAACCGAAGGGGAACCATTTCAACTAAACATTACAAAAATATTTTTTTTATTGACCCATTCATGCTCATAAGTAC
>OZ012698.1:27606165-27680961 GCA_963942565.1 Maea johnstoni | reverse complement strand
TCTTCAGCTGAAACTAGAGATATACCAATAATTCTTCCAGTAAAAAGATGTAAATATATGATTGTGAATTAAAGATTTTTTACTTGCATGACCCCTACCATTTAGTTTGTTCCACTGCCACATGAGGGGGTTGTATATGAGGCATGATTCTCCACTTACCAACTTACTGCAGTGGCATCTATCAACAACGGATGACCTTTCTGGATCTCCCAGCCTGGAAGGCAGGCTATTTGATGGATCCCATGAACCCTCATTATTACCCCATCAAGCAGCAGTGTAAGATATAGCCTTCAAGTGGCCAGCTTAATGATGTGATAGTGGTGTAATTATGCCAGCATCTGAGAATAACCCTATACTATATCTATATAAATAATGATATGCTTGGTTTAGTATTGAAATACACCACACTTAATAAATGAATATGAAATCCAATAGCCCAAGACATCCATCTGTGTTTATTTGTCAATGTTAACAGCATGGGTTGACAGTTTACATAAAGCTTGTTTGCAATAATGTATCTCTATCCTTATGAAAATATTCATATGACTGACAGCAATGAGGGAACAAGTACAACATGGCAATACCTTAATTTCTATGAGAGGACATGAATATAATTCTCATGTAAGCATACTATATATATTATGCATACTATTATATCACAGAATTCAGTTCCCCCCCCCCCCCCCCCCCCCCCCCCCCCCAAGAAAGTCAAGGTGATATTGAATCAAATCCTGGGCCTGTTTTAAAGCAGTTAACTTTGTGTCATTTGAATATTAGAAGCCTTCTGGCTAAAGATGATAATTCTAACACTTCAAAGTTTGATGAGTTAACAAGTTTTGCAGTTGCAAATGATTTCGATATTATTGGTATATCAGAAACTTGGTTGAGTGAGGCTATAAAAAATGAGGATATAGTGATTGCTGGATTTCAGTCACCGATTAGAAAGGACAGGAACAGACATGGTGGGGGCATTGCTGTTTATGTTTCTGATGATTGTCCTGCTACTCATATGCCTCAGTTTGAGCCAGCAAATTTAGAATTGGTGTGTATTGAGATAAAGGTGCAGGGTCAGTTAATTCTACTTTGGAATTGTTATAAACCTCCATCACTTCGAACACTTGACTTTGTGGAAGGACTTAATGAATGTATTCAGTTAGCTAAGGAATGTCATAAATATTGTGGCCTGATTTTGATGGGGGATTTCAATTCAAAGCACAGTTCGTGGTGGATTGAAGATTGTGTTTCTGCTGATGGAAAGATTCTAAAAGCCACATTTGACTCTTATCATTTCTCTCAGCTTATAAAGGGTCCAACTCGCTTTGGGACTAATAGTGCCTCTTGTATTGATTTGATATTTTCTGACAATGCAGGTCTTTTTAAATCATGTGGTACTCTCCCACCACTGCATAACTGTGATCACTGTCCAATCTATGGCACTCTTTCATTATCTAGGCCCAGAGAAAAACCTTATAAGAGACAAATTTGGCTCTACAACAAGGGTAATTTCCAAAATTTAAGAAATGTCTTAAAGGATTGTAACTGGGATGCTGTGTTTTTAAACAAAAGTGTTGATGATATGTGTGAGGCGTGGGTTAACCTGTTCCTAACCCTATCCAAAACTTGCATTCCATTTAAGGTTGTTACCATCAAACCAAAAGACAAACCATGGATTACTTCAGACATAAAACAGTTAATTAGGCAACGTGATACCCTTTTTAAGGCTGCTGTTATGAACAAGAATTTGGCATTGACAGACAGTTACAAACACATTAGAAATGAAGTTGTCAGTCGAATAAGGAAGTCAAAGCAAGAATATTTTACAAAGTTACAAATTCAGTTGCAAGATGAACAAACGAGCAATAAAAACTGGTGGAAAGCTTCTAAATGTTTTTATGGATCATCAAACAAAGGAGCAGTTTCTCCAATTAAGTGGCATTCAAATATTGTAACAGACAGTGCTGAAAAGGCTGAAATTTTCAATTCAATTTTCATTGATCAGGCAAAACCAGATTTTGCTGTTGATCCACCTCCAGCCAGTATACCTGAGAGTGATTTTAATATTACTCAGCCATACTTTACAGCCTCTAGTGTTTATAAAATCCTAAAAGATTTGGATGTGTCTAAGGCAAATGGACCAGATAATGTAAGCAATCGTTTACTTAAGGAGACTGCACCCTCCATTTCATATTCATTAGCCAGGCTTTTTAATATTTCCTTACAACGTGGAGAATTTCCAAAACTTTGGAAACTTGCACATGTGGTCCCTGTGCATAAGAAAGAGAGCACACAAGACCCATTAAATTACAGACCTGTATCTCTCCTTTCTTGCATCTCAAAAATATTTGAGAAACTTGTGTTCAACCATGTGTATCAATACCTTGACCACTTTCATCTACTTTGCCCTAAACAGTCAGGTTTTCGACCCGGTGACTCTACAGTCAATCAATTATGTTTTATTACACACAGGATATATGAATCATTACAGAATGGAAAAGAAGTTAGGGCTGTGTTTATAGATCTAAGTCGCGCATTTGACAAGGTCTCGCATCCACACCTTTTATATAAATTAAAAACTTTTGGTATTGGTGGTTCACTTTTAAAGTGGTTAAATAGTTATTTATGTGAAAGGTCTCAGAGAGTGGTCATAAATGGTCAGTGTTCATCAGTCAAGCAAATTACAGCTGGAGTTCCTCAAGGCTCAGTTCTTGGCCCCTTGTTGTTCTTACTGTACATTAATGATATAGCTGACAACTTACAATCTAATGTTTCCCTTTATGCTGATGACACTTCAGTTTATGAGGAGGTAGATGATTGTGATGCTTGTGCAGAACGACTAAATGGGGATCTCGAAACTATAAACTCTTGGGCTAAAAGGTGGGCTGTTACTATAAACCCCACAAAAACTAAATCTGTCACATTTTCAAGAAAACAAAGCAATACTAAACATCCCCCTTTGATATTAGATGGTATTGTTGTACAGGAGGTCAAGACCCACAAGCACCTTGGTCTACTCTTGAGTGAAAACCTAAACTGGTCTAATCATATTGATATGTTATTAGTCAAGGCGTCTAAGAAACTGAATATGCTGAAAGGGTTAAAATACAAATTAGACAGACGTACCCTTGAAATTTTGTATCTGGCACATGTGAGACCTATTCTTGAGTACTGTGATGTTATATTTGACAACTGCTCTATACTCTCGTCAGAAAAGTTAGAATCATTACAAAGGGATGCTGCTCGAATAGTTACTGGATGTAAAAAAGGCACTTCTCATAATAAACTAGACCTTGAAGTGCCCTGGGTATCACTCGAAACAAGACGCAGTCATCATAGATTGAGTTTGTACTACAAAATTGTGAATAATAAAACCCCCCAATATCTCAGATCCCTACTGACAAAGCTGAACTCAGAACAACATCCATATCACACTAGGCAATCCCAAAATTTTGTACCTTACACAGAAAATTGTAATTATTTCTCTAAATCCTTTTTCCCTGCAGCACTAAAAGCTTGGAATAATCTTCCAATATCTGTGAGATCTATTCCCACACTGAACAGTTTCAAGAGCAATCTGAGTAAAACTGTGGTTAAAAAAGTGCCAACATTTTACTATTGTGGTGAAAGAAGGTTATCTGTAATACACACCCAGTTACGGGTTGGTTTTAGTAACTTAAACTACCATTTGCATCAGAGGAATCTCTGTGAGAATCCAGCATGTTCATGTGGTCACTCTGTGGAAGACCCAGATCATTATTTCCTTTTTTGTAACCAGTATAGGCCAATAAGAGTTAAGATGATAAATGCAATTTCAGAAATGTTAGTGGGTTCGGGAATAAAAATCTCACTTGAGCTCTTATTAAAAGGACATCAACAATTATCAGAGGAAGAAAACACCAAAGTATTCAGAGAAGTCCAACTGTTTATATCTGACTCAAACAGGTTCTCTTAGTGGCGTTTATCCTGTAATTGCCTTTTTTCTGTTATTTCACTCACTGTCACTTTTGACCATTGCAAATATTTCCATGTTACTTTAATGTTGATGTTTGAATTGTCTTATTTTGTCTTTTTTATTGTTTTCTTTTTGTACCTCCTAGATTAGCATTGTATTTGCTATTGAGGTCAATAAAGGTTTATATAAAAAAAATATGAGAGTACTTTGCAAGAGGGTTGTAATAAATACCAACATGACAGGGTTTAGATGGTTATCAGAAATATTTGCATTCTTGCACTTTGGAAGAAAGTAGCCTTAAGTACATTGGAAGGGTTAAGTGCCCAATAGCAGCCTGATCATTTTGATGCAATCTTGCATCTAAAAGAAAAGTTGGAAAATATTGCATGAAGGAATGTTATTCAGAACGTTACCAACAACATTCCTTCAAATATTTTGTAAAATCACTCTTAATTTTTAGAGAAATTCTCATCCCTTGTGCTGCTGATTGCTATTTCTACAAAATTATGCAAAAGAAGCTGAAAAATGACAAACCATGGCATATGGGTACTCTTCTGAGAGTACTAGCTCAGTGAGAGCTATCCATTGAATACCAACATAACAGGGTTTAGATGGTTTTCAAAATGCTTTGCATCCTTGTCCGTTGAATAAAAGTTAAGCCTCAGCATTTGAAGGGTTAACCCATTCACACTCAAGAGTTCCTCTAGAAATATTGTCTGCTACTTTCATACTTTTGGAAATAACTTGGGAATAAAGCAAAAGTTCGCAAAGTATTTCAAGGAGAGTTGTTGTTTATTTTCTGTTCAACATTTCTCCTTCAAATGTTTTCAAAAAAATGCTTTTGTAAGGAAAATATTTCCAAAATCGTCAGACCTCTATTGGCCGCTCTGAGTGTAAATGGGTTAATTACTGGTGCTGTTGACTCGGCCTCATTGTGTGGCTCCGTGGAGCACTCAGCATGCAGTGTGCTTCCTGTCCCCTGATAGCGCTACGGGAAGCACATGTTTGCCAAAGACGCACACATTAGCACAATCAAACACCACAAGTCATGAGAGGTTTTTATATGACAATATGCACTCTCTTAACTGTAGAATGAAAATTTCATATTTCCTCTCAAATTCATCTCACATGAATATATTGATGTATCAGGCAATGGTGATTCAACCACCATTTTTGTGTGGGCTTGTGGTTATGCACTCTCTTAACTGTAGAAAGAAAATTTCATATTTATGAAATTGATCTCACATGAATATATTGATATATTAAGCAATGGTGATCCAACCACCATTTTTGTGTGGGCTAGAGGTTAAAGATGCCTGGCTCCTATAGTGACTAGGAGTGAGGTTGCACTGGTTTGAGTCTGCACTGTTAACCAGGTTGCTATAAAAATGTGTGTAACATTGTGGAAGCTGACTTTCTATGGTACTTCTGCCACTGAAAGACCCCTTGGATTTATTTTTAAAGAGCAGGGAATTAATGACATCCCCGTTCCGGGTTTATCTCATCACAATAGGATCTAAGCTGTTGAAAGTGATGTAAAAACTAGTGCATTTAGCACATTTAATTCTCTCTCTCTCTCTCTCTCTCTCTCTCTCTCTCTCTCTCTCTCTATATATATATATATATATATATATATATATATATGTATGTATGTATGTATGTATGTATGTATGTATGTATGTATGTATGTATGTATATATATATATATATATATATATATATATATATTTATATATATATATATATATATATATATATATATATATATATATATATATATATATATATATATATATATATATATATATATATATATATACTGACTAAAATATGAACAATCATATCTCTCATAATGACAGATTTTTGAGTCTTTATAAAGTATTTATCATAGCACTCCATAAATTGGACTAAAATATCCGAAGCCCCAAATAGTGTCTGGATCAGTTAAAATTGCCATAAGTTGGCAACCTTTTACTGTCATCTTGCCAGTTGCATTGTGTTCCTGTATCCAACAATGGTAACATTCTCATTGTTACCCTCCATTGTTGCAATAATGCATGCTTCTCATTGGTGCTCCATATATGCAGTTATAAGTGCATTTAGTTGTGCTACAGCATAACCAGTAGGCATATCAGGCATTATAGGTGGTTATATCATCTCTTTGAACGGTTTTAACCCATAAATGCAAGGGAATCACTTATAGTCGTCTGGGCTTTTGAAGTCTTGGTCATTAACTTGAAAATGAAGATAGAATTTTCAAAATATTTGAAGGAGACTTGTTGGTAATGTTCTGACAAACATCTCTCCTTGAAATATTTTCCCCGCTACGCTTTCACCTGAAAGGTTATATCAAAATTCTCAGGCTCCTTTTGACAGCTGCAAGCATCTATTGGTTAAATTTTATTTCATATACATTTGGTTATATGCCATTAGCTCTCATGATGCCTAAGGCCTTAGTGGGCTATGACTATCATCATAAGCAATACACTATTGATGTATAGCAACTAGTTATAATCTTCATAGATATGGATCGTAATCAAATTATTCTCTTTAGTGGGTGTTAGAATATGTGTAAATTAATTCCGTTTAGAGGGTACTAGAGGGTATTAGAATATTGGTAAATTATTCTCTTTGGAGGGTATCAGTATATTGTTGAATTATTCTCTTTAAAGTATCAATACATATTAATTACAAGTTAATTGATGCTATCCTCTAGTTCTAATGCTAAAATATAGATGACTGTCTAGCATATGAATACATATATGTGTCATTTTTGACAGTGAAGCCAGAGGCAGGATCCTATCATGATTTTGAAAATTACTATGATATTAACCCATTCACACTCAGAGTTCCCGAGGAAAGTATCGTCTGCTATTTTCATACTTTTGAAAATTACTTGGAAATAAAGCAAATTCTCACAAAATATTTGAAGGAGAGTTGTTGGTAATATTCTGATACACATTTCTCCTTCAAATATTTTTGATAAAAACGCTTTTGTGAGGAAAATATCAACAAAATAGTCAGGCCTGTTTTGGCCGCTCTGAGTGCCAATGGGTTAAGCATAATGCGGCAAATATGTAAAGGGGAGATAAATGTTTCTATGGTAAAATTAAAAAAAAAATCACCAATAAATTTTATTATGGGGGCTTGAGAACTTCACACATTTAAATAGGATGTTTTTTGATATATGAAAACTGAAAAGGTTTGCTACTTATTTCTTTGAATTAGAACTCTCAATTAGAACTACAAATGACAAAAAAGGACTTTTTAAAGGGCCACCTACTGAAAGAGAGGACTCCTGAGGCACCCAGCTGTGATGTTTATCTAAGTACATACTTACCCTTATCTGATCTCCCCTGGGAGGTGTGCTCAAAATGATTGAATAATTAATCAAGAAATAACTTACTGATTAATTTCCTAAATCAGGAGGATGGTGACTTAATAGCCAGACCTATTTGGGCCATTACTGAGTGGGATTTTCAAATTTGCTTGAGGCATTTGAGAAAGTTGCTAGTGACTTGGAGCAGGACTCTAGGTATCCCAAATTCAAAAATTACTTAAACCTAATGCTGCTGGTGACTAATTTGGCCAATACAAAATGAGGCAAAAATGCTGGAAAATGACTGAAACCCTATCACATGGGTACTCATATGATAGTACTCAGTGGGAGCTATCTAATGAATACTAATGAACACCAACATGATAGGGTTTAGATGGTTTTCAAACATCTTTGCATTCTTGTGCTTTGGGTGAAAGTAGCCTTAGCATTGGAAGGGTTTAAGGGCAAATGCACCATCAGAATGATTTATGTTCAAAATGAGCTTATACATATGTCACCTTTCAAATAAGACCTCCCCCGAACCTGTCCTCTTCAGCACTCTTCAGTTATGGCTTACTGAAGTGAGCAAGTAATAGGCCTGAGGCAGCCATATGGGGCATCCATGTATCCCATGATGCACTCTGTTTTTGGCATCTTTTAAGCACCAGTGGGAGAGATAGTTGTAAGGACTCACCACTGGGTGTCGCTGGGGTAGGAACCTGAAGAAGGGGTTGAGTCTGTAGATGTTTGCTGAACAGTGAGCGACCAATGTGACCGCACATAGCATCTGTAAGAGCAGCTTCTGTAGGTGAACCATTGTGGCGATGACGACAAGCTCCGATGCACACTTTCCTTTACTCCACTACTAGGCAAAGATCCAATCCAGCAATTTTTTAGCTCCTCAAATCTGGTCCGCAGAATTTGCGGTAAAGTTCTCGGGTGCGTGTGCGGTAGTTACAAGTTACGTGCTTGCCGATCTCACCAGTTGCTCCTCCTTCTCCTTCTCCTCCTCCTCCTCCTCTAAGTGACGAGTTGTCAGCGGAAACAATAGCTATGGGCAGAGCGCTCACCTTTACCTGTTAACGAGGTCTTGCACACCTGATTAGTCCGGACCCAAGAGGAAGCGGGACCTGTTAAGTAGCGTGCTGCTTATCACTGCTGCTGCTGCTGTCAGGAGAAGTGCCGATCACCACGCTGCCACGCTTACTCTGCAGTAGCCGCTACTGGTGCTGGTGACAGGCTCGTGTGTGTGTGTGCGTGTGTGCATGCGTGCATGTGCGCTGCTGTCAGGTGGTCGGTGGGGGGACTCCCGTCAGCATGAGGAGAAGGGATTTATAGCCCTAGCTGCTGGGTAGCCGGGCGGGTCTTGCTGAGGGGAGAATGTACGTCAATGAAAGTCTGATACACTGGTAGTGGGCAGTGTTCGTAGCGGGCGGTTGGGCGGGTGTGTCTGACTGGATGGAGAATATACGTCAATGAAAAGTCTGAGATACTGGTAGTGGGCAGCAGTTCTTGTGGCGGCAGGGCGGGTGTGTCTCAATGAAGGGATAATTTATGTCAATAAAAAGTCTGATACACTGGTAGTGGGCAGTGTTTGTAGCAGGCGGTCGGGTGGGTGTGTCAGACTGGGGGTAGAATATACGTCAGTGGAGAGTCACGATGCACTGGTAGTGGGCAGTAGTGTTCGTGGGCAGTAGTGTTAGTGGGCAGGGTTGGGCACGCTACCATGTGGCGTTGTTGCTATATTGCGACGGCGGCCCACACTTAATCACAGGAGGGAACTGAACGGCCAATGATGGGCCTATGATTACAGCAGTGACTCTAGGGGACCATCTCGCGAACTGAACGCTGAGAAGTTGTGATGTGGAGTTTTAACCCTTCCAATGCTGAGGCTACTTGCGTCTAAGGATTTTTGAAAAACGTTTAAACCCTATCATGTTGGTATTCATTGGATAGTTCTCCCTGAGAACTCTCAGATGAGTACCCATGTGCCAGGGTTTCAGTCATTTTTCAGGGTTTTTATTTTGCATCATTTAGTATTGGCCAAATTAGCCACCAGCAGCAACGGGGTAATTAACTCATTCTTGCATGTAGCAGTCCAAAATCCTGGACTATTTCTTTCACATAATATACATTTTTTTGGAAAAAGATAACGCCTAAAAGAAAAAGATGTTTGGTTCCTATTACCCTACCCTACCTAGTTTTTGTCCCATACCCTAAAGTTTTTTTGCCAATCCTACTGAAAAATGAACTGTTCCTACCCAAAAGTCGCCTCGCCGTCCTAAATATCAATTCTCCAACCATCAAATTATCCATTTCTGGATGAACAGAAGTACAATTAATGCATATAAAGACAATAACAACAAGGCAAACTTTTATTGAAGCCATCCAACTTCAGGGAATCGTGTGAGTTAAAGAATAAAAAAATATATATATAAGTATATATTTTTTAAAAATCCCTACCTATTATTTTAGGACGGAATAGGAACCAAACTTTTTTGGGGGGCCTTATTGAAGGAGAAATGTCTATCAGAGCTCTTCTTTAACCCATTAATGCTCGCAGGTGCTAAAAGTGGCCTCATAATTTTGGTGAAATCTTACAGGTGAAAGCAAAGTAAAGAAAGTGTTCAGAGGAGAAATATTATTCAGAGCATTCACAACAACACTCATTTATATATTTTGTAAAATATTTCCTCATTTCTAAGTTATTGTCAAAAGTATCATTTATCCAAAACACACCAAATAGAGTATCTCTATGGCATTCAAGGGTACAAGCTTATTCTTGCCTGCTGCAGCCCAAAAATCCTGGACTATTTCTTTTGCATTTCTCTCTGAGCTCTCCTTTAACCCATTAATGCTCGCAGCCGCCAAAAGCAGCCTCATAACGTTAAGTCTATTTGGTGAAATCTAACAGGTGAAAAAGCATATACGAAGAAAGTGCATTTATGAAGAAACCATGTATTGGGGAAATTCAATTAAAAGAAAAAAGAATGTAAAATATTTTCCACTTGTGTGCAAGACTTTGTTAGGTTCAGTAATACTTAGGTCTCTTACTCTGCTCAGTGATGGTCTAGACAGTCTCAGTTGATCTGAATTTGAATAAAAGGGCGTAAACTTTAGCATATGTAAACATCTCCAAATGGCCCTGTATTCCTAGAACTGCGTTTATTTCATTAGAGACATGTAAGAATGACCTTGAGGGCGTAGGCTTTAGCATATGTAAACATCTCAAAATGGCCCTCTATTCCTAGAACTGCGTTTATTTCATTAGAGACATGTAAGAATGACCTTGAGGGCGTAGGCTTTAGCATATGTAAACATCTCAAAATGGCCCTGTATTCCTAGAACTGCGTTTATTTCATTAGAGACATGTAAGAATGACCTTGAGGGCGTAGGCTTTAGCATATGTAACATCTCAAAATGGCCCTCTATTCCTAGAACTGCGTTTATTTCATTAGAGACATGTAAGAATGACCTTGAGGGCGTAGGCTTTAGCATATGTAAACATCTCAAAATGGCCCTGTATTCCTAGAACTGCGTTTATTTCATTAGAGACATGTAAGAATGACCTTGAGGGCGTAAGCTTTAGCATATGTAACATCTCAAAATGGCCCTGTATTCCTAGAACTGCGTTTATTTCATTAGAGACATGTAAGAATGACCTTGAGGGCGTAGGCTTTAGCATATGTAAACATCTCAAAATGGCACTCTATTCCTAGAACTGAGTTTATTTCATTAGAGACATGTAAGAATGACCTTGAGGGCGTAGGCTTTAGCATATGTAAACATCTCAAAATGGCCCTCTATTCCTAGAACTGCGTTTATTTCATTAGAGACATGTAAGAATGACCTTGAGGGCGTAGGCTTTAGCATATGTAACATCTCAAAATGGCCCTGTATTCCTAGAACTGCGTTTATTTCAGTAGAGACATGTAAGAATGACCTTGAGGGCGTAGGCTTTAGCATATGTAAACATCTCCAAATGGCCCTGTATTCCTAGAACTGCGTTTATTTCATTAGAGACATGTAAGAATGACCTTGAGGGCGTAGGCTTTAGCATATGTAAACATCTCAAAATGGCCCTGTATTCCTAGAACTGCGTTTATTTCATTAGAGACATGTAAGAATGACCTTGAGGGCGTAGGCTTTAGCATATGTAAACATCTCAAAATGGCCCTGTATTCCTAGAACTGAGTTTATTTCATTAGAGACATGTAAGAATGACCTTGAGGGCGTAGGCTTTAGCATATGTAAACATCTCCAAATGGCCCTGTATTCCTAGAACTGCGTTTATTTCATTAGAGACATGTAAGAATGACCTTGAGGGCGTAGGCTTTAGCATATGTAACGTCTCAAAATGGCCCTCTATTCCTAGAACTGCGTTTATTTCATTAGAGACATGTAAGAATGACCTTGAGGGCGTAGGCTTTAGCATATGTAAACATCTCCAAATGGCCCTCTATTCCTAGAACTGCGTTTATTTCATTAGAGACATGTAAGAATGACCTTGAGGGCTTGGGCTTTAGCATAATATGTAACCATCTCCAAATGGCCCTCTATTCCTAGAACTGAGTTTATTTCATTAGAGACATGTAAGAATGACCTTGAGGGCGTAGGCTTTAGCATATGTAAACATCTCCAAATGGCCCTGTATTCATAGAACTGCGTTTATTTCATTAGAGACATGTAAGAATGACCTTGAGGGCGTAGGCTTTAGCATATGTAAACATCTCAAAATGGCCCTCTATTCCTAGAACTGCGTTTATTTCATTAGAGACATGTAAGAATGACCTTGAGGGCGTAGGCTTTAGCATATGTAAACATCTCAAAATGGCCCTCTATTCCTAGAACTGCGTTTATTTCATTAGAGACATGTAAGAATGACCTTGAGGGCGTAGGCTTTAGCATATGTAAACATCTCCAAATGGCCCTCTATTCCTAGAACTGCGTTTATTTCATTAGAGACATGTAAGAATGACCTTGAGGGCTTGGGCTTTAGCATAATATGTAACCATCTCCAAATGGCCCTCTATTCCTAGAACTGAGTTTATTTCATTAGAGACATGTAAGAATGACCTTGAGGGCGTAGGCTTTAGCATATGTAAACATCTCCAAATGGCCCTGTATTCATAGAACTGCGTTTATTTCATTAGAGACATGTAAGAATGACCTTGAGGGCGTAGGCTTTAGCATATGTAAACATCTCAAAATGGCCCTCTATTCCTAGAACTGCGTTTATTTCATTAGAGACATGTAAGAATGACCTTGAGGGCGTAGGCTTTAGCATATGTAAACATCTCAAAATGGCCCTCTATTCCTAGAACTGCGTTTATTTCATTAGAGACATGTAAGAATGACCTTGAGGGCGTAGGCTTTAGCATATGTAAACATCTCCAAATGGCCCTCTATTCCTAGAACTGCGTTTATTTCATTAGAGACATGTAAGAATGACCTTGAGGGCGTAGGCTTTAGCATATGTAAACATCTCAAAATGGCCCTGTATTCCTAGAACTGCGTTTATTTCATTAGAGACATGTAAGAATGACCTTGAGGGCGTAGGCTTTAGCATATGTAAACATCTCAAAATGGCCCTGTATTCCTAGAACTGCGTTTATTTCATTAGAGACATGTAAGAATGACCTTGAGGGCGTAGGCTTTAGCATATGTAACATCTGAAAATGGCCCTCTATTCCTAGAACTGCGTTTATTTCTTTAGAGACATGTAAGAATGACCTTGAGGGCGTAGGCTTTAGCATATGTAAACATCTCAAAATGGCCCTGTATTCCTAGAACTGCGTTTATTTCATTAGAGACATGTAAGAATGACCTTGAGGGCGTAGGCTTTAGCATATGTAAACATCTCCAAATGGCCCTCTATTCCTAGAACTGCGTTTATTTCATTAGAGACATGTAAGAATGACCTTGAGGGCGTAGGCTTTAGCATATGTAAACATCTCCAAATGGCCCTCTATTCCTAGAACTGCGTTTATTTCATTAGAGACATGTAAGAATGACCTTGAGGGCGTAGGCTTTAGCATAATATGTAAACATCTCCAAATGGCCCTCTATTCCTAGAACTGAGTTTATTTCATTAGAGACATGTAAGAATGACCTTGAGGGCGTAGGCTTTAGCATATGTAAACATCTCCAAATGGCCCTCTATTCCTAGAACTGAGTTTATTTCATTAGAGACATGTAAGAATGACCTTGAGGGCGTAGGCTTTAGCATATGTAAACATCTCAAAATGGCCCTGTATTCCTAGAACTGAGTTTATTTCATTAGAGACATGTAAGAATGACCTTGAGGGCGTAGGCTTTAGCATATGTAAACATCTCAAAATGGCCCTGTATTCCTAGAACTGCGTTTATTTCATCAGAGACATGTAAGAATGACCTTGAGGGCGTTGGCTTTAGCATATGTAACATCTCAAAATGGCCCTGTATTCCTAGAACTGCGTTTATTTCATTAGAGACATGTAAGAATGACCTTGAGGGCGTAGGCTTTAGCATAATGTAAACATCTCCAAATGGCCCTCTATTCCTAGAACTGCGTTTATTTCATTAGAGACATGTAAGAATGACCTTGAGGGCGTAGGCTTTAGCATATGTAAACATCTCAAAATGGCCCTGTATTCCTAGAACTGCGTTTATTTCATTAGAGACATGTAAGAATGACCTTGAGGGCGTAGGCTTTAGCATATGTAAACATCTCAAAATGGCCCTGTATTCCTAGAACTGAGTTTATTTCATTAGAGACATGTAAGAATGACCTTGAGGGCGTAGGCTTCAGCATATGTAAACATCTCAAAATGGCCCTGTATTCCTAGAACTGCGTTTATTTCATTAGAGACATGTAAGAATGACCTTGAGGGCGTAGGCTTTAGCATATGTAAACATCTCAAAATGGCCCTGTATTCCTAGAACTGCGTTTATTTCATTAGAGACATGTAAGAATGACCTTGAGGGCGTAGGCTTTAGCATATGTAAACATCTCAAAATGGCCCTCTATTCCTAGAACTGAGTTTATTTCATTAGAGACATGTAAGAATGACCTTGAGGGTGTAGGCTTTAGCATATGTAAACATCTCAAAATGGCCCTGTATTCCTAGAACTGCGTTTATTTCATTAGAGACATGTAAGAATGACCTTGAGGGCGTAGGCTTAAGCATATGTAAACATCTCAAAATGGCCCTCTATTCCTAGAACTGAGTTTATTTCATTAGAGACATGTAAGAATGACCTTGAGGGCGTAGGCTTTAGCATATGTAAACATCTCAAAATGGCCCTCTATTCCTAGAACTGAGTTTATTTCATTAGAGACATGTAAGAATGACCTTGATGGTGTAGGCTTTAGCATATGTAAACATCTCAAAATGGCCCTGTATTCCTAGAAACGCATTTATTTCATTAGAGACATGTAAGAATGACCTTGAGGGCGTAGGCTTTAGCATATGTAAACATCTCAAAATGGCCCTCTATTCCTAGAACTGCGTTTATTTCATTAGAGACATGTAAGAATGACCTTGAGGGCGTAGGCTTTAGCATATGTAAACATCTCAAAATGGCCCTCTATTCCTAGAACTGCGTTTATTTCATTAGAGACATGTAAGAATGACCTTGAGGGCGTAGGCTTTAGCATATGTAAACGTTTCAAAATGGCCATGTATTCCTAGAACTGAGTTTATTTTTCTTGCATTTGTCATTGAAACATACTTTACTCAACAACATCCTTAGGGACATGGAAGAGAAATATTAGCTGTCTTATTCCGGAAATATTGTCATAAAGATAGATGGCAAGGATTTGGACATGGGAGTACTTTGATTTTATATGCTAACCTTCTAGCCCAGAAATGTCAAAATAGCACTAGTGGCATCATTTTCAATCAGTTTGAATACAAAATGGAACGTCTTGAAGGAATAGTGATTATAGCTGAAACTGGTAAGATACATCAATGAAATAGACCTGTCAAACATCTTGCATCGAACACCTTTCACTAACCACGCAGTAGGGTGTCCACATATTTTAGACCAGGAGCACAGTCAATAAGTCCTGGAGCATGGCAATCTTTGGTGACCTTGGTTCAATGATAGCTATGGATATTGTACACCTGTACACATTGCAATAAACACCTTACATCATTGGAACACTTGTACACATTGAACACCTTACATCATTGGAACACTTGTATACATTGAACACCTTACATCATGGGAACTCCTGTATACATTGAACACCTTACATCATTGGAACACTTGTATCATTGAACACCTTACATCATTGGAACACTTGTATCATTGAACACATTACATCATTGGAACACTTGTATACATTGAACACCTTACATCATGGGAACACTTGTATCATTGAACACATTACATCATGGGAACACTTGTATCATTGAACACCTTACATCATTGGAACACTTATATACATTGAACACCTTACATCATTGGAACACTTGTATACATTGAACACCTTACATCATTGGAACACTTGTATACATTGAACACCTTACATCATTGGAACACCTGTATACATTGAACACCTTACATCATTGGAACACTTGTATCATTGAACACATTACATCATGGGAACACTTGTATACATTGAACACCTTACATCATTGGAACACCTGTATACATTGAACACCTCACATCATTGGAACACTTGTATACATTGAACACCTTACATCATTGGAACACTTGTATCATTGAACACCTTACATCATGGGAACACTTGTATACATTGAACACCTTACATCATGGGAACACTTGTATACATTGAACACATTACATCATGGGAACACTTGTATCATTGAACACATTACATCATGGGAACACCTGTATACATTGAACACCTTACATCATGGGAACACTTGTATACATTGAACACATTACATCATGGGAACACTTGTATCATTGAACACATTACATCATTGGAACACCTGTATACATTGAACACCTTACATCATTGGAACACTTGTATCATTGAACACATTACATCATGGGAACACCTGTATACATTGAACGCATTACATCATTGGAACACATGTATACATTGAACACCTTACATCATTGGAACACTTGTATCATTGAACACATTACATCATGGGAACACCTGTATACATTGAACACCTTACATCATGGGAACACCTGTATACATTGAACACCTTACATCATTGGAACACCTGTATACATTGAACACCTTACATCATTGGAACACTTGTATCATTGAACACCTTACATCATTGGAACACTTGTATCATTGAACACCTTACATCATTGGAACACCTGTATACATTGAACACCTTACATCATGGGAACACCTGTATACATTGAACACCTTACATCATTGGAACACTTGTATACATTGAACACCTTACATCATTGGAACACTTGTATCATTGAACACCTTACATCATTGGAACACTTGTATCATTGAACACCTTACATCATTGGAACACTTGTATCATTGAACACCTTACATCATTGGAACACTTGTATCATTGAACACCTTACATCATTGGAACACTTGTATCATTGAACACCTTACATCATTGGAACACCTGTATACATTGAACACATTACATCATTGGAACACCTGTATACATTGAACACCTTACATCATGGGAGCACCTGTATACATTGAACACCTTACATCATGGGAACCTGTATACATGGAACACCTTACATCATTGGAACACTTGTATACATTGGACACCTTACATCATTGGAACACCTGTATACATTGAACACATTACATCATTGGAACACTTGTATACATTGAACACCTTACATCATTGGAACACTTGTATCATTGAACACCTTACATCATTGGAACACTTGTATCATTGAACACCTTACATCATTGGAACACTTGTATCATTGAACACATTACATCATTGGAACACTTGTATCATTGAACACCTTACATCATTGGAACACCTGTATACATTGAACACCTTACATCATTGGAACACTTGTATCATTGAACACCTTACATCATTGGAACACTTGTATCATTGAACACCTTACATCATTGGAACACTTGTATCATTGAACACATTACATCATTGGAACACCTGTATACATTGAACACATTACATTATTGGAACACTTGTATACATTGAACACCTTACATCATTGGAACACTTGTATCATTGAACACCTTACATCATTGGAACACCTGTATACATTGAACACCTTACATCATGGGAGCACATGTATACATTGAACACCTTACATCATGGGAACCTGTATACATTGAACACCTTACATCATGGGAACACCTGTATACATTGAACACCTTACATCATGGGAACCTGTATACATTGAACACCTTACATCATGGGAACCTGTATACATTAACCACCTTACATCATGGGAACACCTGTATACATAGAACACCTCACATCATTGGAACACCTGTATACATTGAACACCTTACATCATTTGAACACGTGTATACATTGAACACATCATTACATTATGGGATCACCTGTATACATTGAACACCTTACATCATTGGAACACCTGTATACATTGAACAACTCCTTTCATCATTAGAAAATGAAAACCATGTTATCATTCTATGACATATTTGAACTTGTTGTTACATGACTTCCCAGTCAATCATACTTTCATGAATTACTACTAGCATAGAGTTAGTCTAGGTCTGTTAGAGGTTGAACTAGTACACTGTTACTCAAAACAGATATATTCTAGAAGATAATGTGTCCAATATAAATAATGTATTTGCAAAAACAAACATTTTAAATGGGGTTGGGCTCATCACGGGCAAACAGGTAAGTCTAATATCCTAGCAAACAAATTAAGTCAGGATAGATTGTATGGCAGTTTGTTTTGTTTGCTTGACCTCTTAACCCATTAATGCTTAAAAGTTCCCCCATAAATTGTCGTCTGGAACTATGATACTTTTGATAATATCTTTGTAATAACGAATGATTTTTAAAGATATTTGAAGGGGAGTTGTTGGTAATGTTTTCATAAACATTTCTTTATCAAATAATTACCTGACTATATGGTTTTTCATGCAAGATTTCATCAAAATTGTAAGACTGCTTTTGACCTTTGTGGATATTAATGGGTCCTAGTAAATTAATTGCTACACACAGAGTAGAATTTCACAATTACGCCTACAGTTTAGAGTGCTGTATCTTCCCACATTGTAGCATTTTAAAATTATTTATTCACAAATATTGTCTATTTTAGTCATCTTATTGTATTCATCTTTTTTAAGGGGAAACGTGATTGAGAAACAATTCCGGAGTCAAATATTCCCCCATTTAGGCAGTATTTATTACTCCATTTGAGTGAGTCATGTCAGCTTTAAGTTCAATGTCATACAGGGTTCGACTTTCCCAGGGGCCCAGGGGCATTTGCATCTAGATTTTGCTGTGTGCCCCTAGATTTTTCAGACATGGGACCCAATTAAAGAAGTATATATGATAACCAGAAATCCTGTTTTTGACTACAATTTTTTTTATCAAAATACCTTTTCGGGCCCCTAGCCTGAAATCTAAGTGTCACATGCGGTAATCAATGATAATGAGATTTAATGGCATTCATATACCGAACTCTCTTATCTCCCTGTAACATTTTTAGATTCCTAAGGTAGATTTATTATTTTATCATAGTGCTTACCATTTACAAAAATCATCTACATAATTCAGCCTATTTTCATACCTATATCTTTTAGAAGGCATCATTTAAAAAAGGTTTCAAAGGGAAATTATAACTTACTTTCAGATATTTTGTGATTTTCTACTTGTTCCTATATAGCTATATATTGTTAAAGGTATCATAATTCCAGATGGAATTTCAGATATTTTGTGATTTTCTACTTGTTCCTATATAGCTATTTAATTGTTAAAGGTATCATAATTCCAGGTG
Organism: Maea johnstoni; assembly: GCA_963942565.1. Lineage (NCBI taxonomy): Eukaryota > Metazoa > Annelida > Polychaeta > Spionida > Magelonidae > Maea > Maea johnstoni. The sequence continues at coordinate 27,661,780 of OZ012698.1, read as the reverse complement.
GAATTTTTTCAGGGAACTCATTATTCACTACTCCATTGTTAATTTGAGTGAGTCATGTGAACTTCAATTTCAATATAATTTTCTACAGGGAACTTGATATCATTTTTAATTTTTCATCGCTGAAAAGGTCATGAATGTCTAAATACTATTTTGGGGAAACAAGATCTCTGTAAAAAAAATGCTTTATCCATTATCATTAACATATTACCTTCATCCCCGTATCTCTGAAGATCATATGCATCTATGACACTAATTTGTTCTTGAAACATGATCCACAAAAAGTATCAAATGTCCTCAGGTTGTTCTATTTTGCTGATTAAAATAGTAGATTTTTTGAGATATTCATTTTTTTCTTTCTCATTCTCATGTGACATTGCAACTAGGTTCATTCACATGATGTGACACATGTAAGCAGTATGTGAAAACAAAGCAGTGTTTTCACACATACTGTAAAGTTCGAATTATTAGCGAGTTTAGATTTAGCGAATTGATCCATTTTTTGATAAAAGCGGATCGTAATATTAGCGTGTGGTCCATCACCAAAATCGCCATCTGAATAGTGGAATTTTAATTCATGTACTAATCTACCACTCATGCCCGAAGATACTGACTGACTCAAACTAGTTTCATTATGGCGTAGTCACCTAACAAGAGAAATAAAGGGTTCAAAATATCAGATCGGGCTTTAAACAGTACAAATGATTGTCCAAATGGCTCTATTGCAATCGTAATTTCCTAGAACCACGCAGATTTTATGCGCTAATCTAGTATCGCCACGCGGCTGATTGTCGAACTCACGTGTCATTCGGGATTAACCTTTCCAATGCTAAGGCTACTTTCATCCAAAGCACATGACGCAAAGATTTTTGATAACCATCTAAACCTTTATCATGTTGGTATTCATTGGAAAGCTCTTGCTGAATTTTTCGCAGATGAGTACCCAATTGTGCCAGGGTTTCAGTCATTTTTCAGGGTTTTTGCATCATTTTGTACTGGCCAAATTAGCCACCAGCAGCATGAGGGTTAAGATTGAGCTAGGCAGCCAATGCCAAGGGAGTTCTGATGCATCTCACAGTAAATATGAGACCCTCAGGTCTGAAGCTGTGAGATGCAGATCAACATTGTGGTTGAGGTTGTGGTTTTTTCAACACCGCTAACTGCCACGGTGTGAATGGCTATTACAGCTGCCTTCATTTTATGACATCTAAGCCTTTCAAAAACGTTCCTTCCAATCACAGTTGCCTTGACAACAGGCTAGGGAAACAAATAAAGGAAAACATGGTAGAAAACTAATAGAAAACTTAAAATGAATTGTTCTTCACCATTAATACTGTGTAGGAAAATAAAGCCAACATTACTTTTGCAGCAATTTGCTTTAAAGGTAAAGGTATTCAGTTTATAGTCTTGTATCCACTGAAGTGCTCACACGACCTTCCTCCCCTAGCAGGCACTGTACACACGGAAACCATTTCAATCCCCAAGGGGATATTCCAGAGCAACTGGCAGCATATAGCGCACACGCTCTAAGCACTGCCTTATTTATGCTAGGTACCCATTTTGCAGCTGGGTAGACTGAAGCAATATGGAATGAACTGTCTTGCCCAAGGACAGACCAAAGTGCCCCGGAATTGAAACACCGACCCTCTGATTACTAGTCCGACACCTAACCAACTGAGCTACTTTGTCCCCAAATAGGCAACTCATCAGGGTTAAGGATTGACACCTTTAAAACTTTCATGGTAGTATTCAATATGAATATTTCCTTAAGGATACTACAGGACTGGTGAACTTGGATATGACGGACCACTATATGACAGATTTTTACATATGACGGACGTTATGCTTGGTCCCAGTTCGATGCATATCAAGTATTCGTCATATGTATACGACAGATTTTGCATATGACGGACCAGTTTTCCTGTACGTCCCATTGAGTCCGTCATATCCAAGTTCACCTGTATATCTTAGCTATATTTTTGACGATATATACTGCTTGCCTCTCAGGGACCTAATGTTATTAAATTAAGCAGCGTAAGCTCTAAGGAATTTGCCAATAAATAGCGAAATAACTTTGTCCAGGTAGCAGCTAAGTCAATTTTTTATATGTCCTAAATCTTAATGTGATACTATTCGATACTTTGAAAGTATTATTCTCAGAAGATTATGTTTGAAAGTTAATGTTCCTGTAGGTTTTAAGATTGCCTTTCTGAATATTTTTTATGAGTGACTTTAATTGATGCAATACATTAGGAGTGCGTTTTACTGATATATGTGTGTATTCCAGATACAAATGAGCAAAGGACACTTAGTAATTGTTTGATTAATAAATGAAATATTAATTACAGTAAGTGGAAATGTGGTGTCATTATTTTGTCAGAAAACTTCCATCAAAAGTCACTTAAGTACAAATGATGCATTGAATATAATTATATCACATGCAATTCATTGAAAGGCAAATTGGAGGACTTTTATTATGATGGCGTAAATTTTCATTTTGATGTTTTATAGATAAGACTGAAGTAATTAGCCTGTCTCTTTAAGATGCTGAGGACAGGTAAATTACTTGTCTCTTTTTTGAAACAGAGCTGAAACCTCTTGGTCCCGTTGCAAAAAACATCTAATTAGGAATCTCTCAAAGTTCCCTTATAAGCTAAGGTTTATCTTGATTTCATTCATCTGTAAGGTTATCTTGACCCTTATGCGGCTGGTGGCTAAGTTGGACAATACAAAATAATGCAAGAATCCTGAAAAATGACTGAAACCTTGGCACACAGGTACTCCTTTAACAGTACTCAGCAAAAGCTATCCAATGAATACCAACATGACAGGGCTAAGAGCTTTTTCAAAAATCTTTGCGTTCTTGTCCTTTGGACGAAAGTAGCCTCAGCATTAGTAGAGTTAAGGAAACCTTACGCCTTGAAGAAAAATTGTTTGTTTCCGGTAACGGTCCAAAAAAGAAATAGGGTAGGTAGGTAGTTTGGACTTTTTTTTTCAAAAATGTGTATTTTATGCATGTTTTTTTATGATTGGGAGTCGGTAGGGCCAAAGAAAACTATAAAAACCTGTTAGGGTAGGGTTACAGGAAACAAACATCCTTTTTTAGGGTTGAAGCTAGATAAGGGACGTGCAAAGTACGGGGGCGGGGCTTATTGCGTCACGTGGTTCTGACATCACGTCTTTAGAAAAGTGGCGCCAAATACAAAACTCGCGCCAAGCACTGCCAAGCGGCATCTGTATTTTAGATAGTTGCGATGAAGCTTGTGTGTGTTGCTATAAAATTCGAAAACTAAAGAATAATTAATAAAAAACACGCACGAATATGTAGATAATTTAAGTCTTAGATACGTTCAGCAAGTGCCAGCATAGCACTTGGAAACGACATAATGAAAAGAGCTACCGAGTCGTGCCAGCTTCTCCCTGTGTGTATACTAGCCGGGCAACTCTATAGCAATAACATTTTCTAGTATTTATAAATAACTTTCTAATATCTATATAAATGACTGTATTTACAAATACTAGAGAATGATTTTAAATACAAGAAAATGATTTATCAAGTATTTATGAATCATTTCCTAATTTTTATAATTGATTGTATTGTATTCATAAGTCATTACTTGTATTTATAATTCATTTTCTAATACCTGTAATTTGAAATACTTAATAAAATCTCAAAGTGCTTCCCATAAAAATAGGTACTACAAATAGTATATTTTCTGGTATTAATAAATCATTTTCTTGTATTTATAAATGACTCCCTAATATTTAAAGATGCGGCCATTAATAAATACTAGAAAAGGCTTTAAAAATATAAGAATATCACATATAAATACAAAAAATAGTATTAAAAAACATACATATTCATAAATACAAATCAATCATTTCCTAGTATTCATAAATGATTTTCTTGTATTTAGAAATGATTTTTCCAGTACTTGTAAATAATTTTCTAGAATTTATTATTTATTTTCTTATATTTGTAAATACTGCATTTACAAATATGCGAAAATGAATTATAAATACCAGGAAATGGCTTATGAATACAATACAATAAATTATAAAAACTAGGAAATGATTCATAAATACTTGAAAATGATAAATCATTTTCTTGTATTTAAAATCATTCTCTAGTATTTATAAATGCAGTCATTTAAATAGATATTAGAAAGTTATTTATAAATACTAGAAAATGATTTATTAGTTTTTGAAATGCTCAATAGACTTGTGTTTATACTTATTTTCTAATATTTTTAAATCATTTATCAATATTTGTAATTATTTATAGACAACAAATATTTTCAAATGTTAAAAAAATGCTTAACACCTCTCAAAATGCTTGCCATACATATATTGATATTATAAATTGATTTATTCATATTTGACAACCTTTATAATTGTTTAAGTATTTCTAATTCAATTTCTAGTATTTATTAATTATATATTAGTAAATAGGGTAATTTCGCAAAACAAGAAACAGATTTATTAGTATTACAATTTCATCACAATTTTTAGTATTTATAAATGATTTTCTTGTATAAATTCGGCTATTTACCAATACTTGGAAATGTTTTAAAAATACTAGAAAATCATATATCACTACTTGATTTTTAGTATTAGAAAACCATGCACATTAATAGATACAAATACATAATTCCCTAGTATTTATAAATCATTTTCTGGCATTTAGAATTTAGTTTAAAATACAGTACATGTAAATACTGCATTTACAAATATAAAAAAATAAAATGATTTATAAATACCAGAACATGATTTGTAAATACCAGAAAATGATTTACAAAAAAAAAAAAAAAGAATTACTAATACTAAATTGCTTAATATTTATTAATGTAGATTATTTACAAATATTAGAAAGTCAATTATAATATTAGATTTTTTTTCTTTATGTTTTCTAGTACTTACAATTATTTTCTAAAATTCATAACATTTAATAACATTTATTGATATTTATAAATATTAATATTTTTTTTCAAATATTAAAAATGCTTTATAAACTCTCAAAATGCTTGCCATGGTAGTGGGTAGGTAAAAGCCCCATAAAAAGGGACTGCAGGGAAAATGTTGCCCCCTGCCCACTAACCCCCAAATTCTGAGTTGTTTTTCTGTCCCCCCCCCCCACTTTTTTCTGATTCTGATTTCGCATCACACCCCCCCCCCCCCCACAAAAAAGAAAAACATCAGGATTGTCTCTGTTTGAATGGATCAGCCCAAAGGAAATTCTCCCTCGATTTTGTATTTTATGTTTCTTTTATTACTGAACCCCACCACCCCGAGTTTTGAATATTTAGATACCCCCCCCCCCCCCCTTGTATTCTGAATTGGCAATACCCCCCCCCCCCCCCCCCCCCAATTCTGAATTGTCTTCTGCCACCTCCCTAATATTTATAAATCATATATTAACATTTGTAAATAATAACAAATAACAATAATTTTTTTAATGTATTAAAATGCTAAATAAACTCTCAAATGCTCACCTTAAATTGGCTACCTATTCAATATTTATATAATAAAATGCATAAAAAGTGATGGTGAATACATGCTCTGCACAATAGTATGTTTGTTTTTCAGAATGGGGGTAAGAAGCAACATTTTCTCCTGAGCTGATCCATTTAAAAATATGGTGGGGGTGGCGGAAAGCAATTCAGAATTTGGGGGAAGGGGCGAATAATGTCAATTCAGAATTATGGGAGGGGGGAGGAGCGGAAGGAGCAAAATTTCTTCCGGGCTGATCCATTCTAAAAAGTGGTGGGGGAGGGGAAGCTAGAGAACAATTCAGATTTTCTTCTTTTTTTTTTTGGTATTTATAGATCTTTTTCTAGTATTTAAAAATCATTTTCTAGTATTTATAAATGATTTTCATGTATTTGCAAATGCAGTATTTACAATATTAAAAAAATAATTATAAGTACTGGAAAATCATTTATAAATACTAGAAAATCATTTATTAATACAAGGAAATGACTTATAAATACTAGGAAAAGATTATTTGTATTTAGAAATGCGCATGGTTCTCTAATACTTATTAATCATTTTTTAGTATTGATAAATGATTTTCTAGTATTTATAAATGATTTTCTAGTATGAATTATTTGCCGTAATTACAAATAATAATAAACGTTTTATGAATACTAGAAAATGAATAATGCTTTTTCTGGTATTAATGAATCAGTATTTAGTATTCATAAATGATTTTCTAGTATTTATAAATGATTTTCTAGTATGTATAATCTTAGAAGACCAACACATGGAATGGAAACCAGCCGGTCAACCTGAACATGCTAGCCTCAACCAGTGTTAATTAATAGTCGCTAATAGGTGCTCTGGGCACCCCCAGCAGGTGGTGGAGATAAGGTTTCTCTGTAATGTAATCGATGCGGGAGCCCTGATTGGTCCTTGTTCCCACGTGACCTCGTGCTGCTGCCTTATCTGCTAGTCCTGGCATGAGGCTAGCATGTAACTATAGGGCATATAGTAATTGGTCTCTCGTTACATATCCATTCTTTTCTTAATCCAAGGTATAATTTGCCGCAATTACAAATACTAATAAATGATTTATAAATACTAGAAAATAAATAATGTATTTTCTGGTATTGATAAATCATTTCCTAAAAATACTAAAAAATAATTTATTAGTATTTGAAAATATTTAACAATTTTAAGTAGGTATATATAATTCATTTTCTAGTATGTATATATCAGTATTTGGAATGCTTAATAAACTCTCTACTTGTCATATATCATACTATCTATCTGTGTGTGTGTGTGTGTAATTCTGGGTTGTGATCGTTTTTGTTTATTTCAATGGTTAAGTTTAGGGTTCGTGAAAATAGCAAGTTTCATTTCTTCTCCCCAAAAAACTGTCGCGAAAATAATGTGTTTTTTTATTTGCTCTTTGCACTTGCTCTATCGTATGCGGGGATTCGTTCATCCCCACTATATGTATGAATGAAATCGCGCGTAGTAGTACCGTGGAATTAGAAACATTGTCCTATTTGAAACATTGTATCATGATATTCTACGCGGCACATTCCTAAAGACGTGATGTCAGAACCACGTGACGCAATAAGCCCCGCCCCCGTACTTTGCACGTCCCTTATCTAGCTTCAATCCTTTTTAGGTCTTAGGAGCTTCCTTACTGTTTTTAATCACTATAGTCCAGTCAAAATAGCGAATGACCTAGAACAAATTGCAACAAAATTCATTTCACCCCTATATTGCTCAGAAAGGCTTAAAAGATGATATATCAAAAATCAGTTTAAATCATGGTAGTGGAAGGGTGCTTAATTTGCATAATTCCAAGATGGCCGCCACTGAATCATGTACAATACTGTGTTTCCAGGATTAGTCTTTCTGGTTCATATAATCTAACCATAATAAGTCTTAGGTATGTATCAACTGTACACTGAACCTGTATAGAATGTCAAACACATCATAGAAGCCCCCACTTTAGCACTAAACTGCTGAAAATTACATTAAAATGACGTTTTTTAGCCAAATTGCTTGAAAATCTAGCATACCTATCAAAATCTAGTTTTGTCGATGGCAGCTGTCAGTAATATTGATTTCAACTAGTTTTGCTTGGAAATGATGGTTTTTAGATGATTTGTCAAAAATCAGTTCAAATCATGGTAGTAGAAGGGTGCTTAATTTACATAATTCCAAGATGGCCGCCACTGAATCATGTACACTACTATGTTTCCTGGATTAGTCTTTCTGGTTCATATAATCTAACCATATTAATTAAGTTTTAGGTATGTATCAAATGTACACTGAACATTTACAGAATGTCATATACATCATAGAAGCCCCCACCTTAACCCTAAAATGCTGAAATTGGGGTCAAAACTTTGACTAATCAATTTTCAGTACATATGTCCCGGCTGACGCAAATCTAAGAGCAAGATCTAAGATAATAACCTGATTTTTTAATATGTTGAAAAAAACCTTTGTCTCTAGAGATCTAGACAGGGGGTTTGTAAAACATGGCCCCTAACTTTTTTAATGGCCATTTATCTAACAACAATTTAGGAAAAAAATGCTTTTTTGGTTTCTTGATTTTTGACTCACTATAAAAAATTAACCAGATAAGATATTGCAATATCCCCGTCTAGATCTTTAGAGAACATGTTTTAGAATCTATATACAAAGTTTGAAGCTAATTGATTAAGATTTGTGTCTAAATTCACGTCAGCTGTGAGAGTAAAACTATAGAAATCTAAGCTGAGAAAATGGCAGTTTTGCGTTTTACACAATTGTTGTAACTATGCAATAACTTACTACTACTTAAATGTCTTTATTTTAGTCCAAGTGGAAAGATAAAGTAACCTTCCATTGTATTTCACAACTGTCAACATTTTTTTCTTCTGAGTTACCTCAAAAATAAGTATAAATAAGCACATTTCTGCAACTACCTGTAGCATGTCAACATAGTTGGTTTGCTAATTTTGAGAGCCTTCCATATATGGGCATCATGTGACCTCACCCTGGAATCTTGTTTGCATGCTAATGTAATCCATCATAGTTCTAGATTTCTTAATCATTCAAAGAACTGTGCCATCAAAATCAATTTTCGGCTATCTAGTTTGTTATGCTAGCAGCCTATTTGACTGCAAGTTTACTGATTTTGCAAATAAAAGCTTGGATTACTTTATCATTTATCTAAAATAAGCATGTTGCAGGGCCAAAAGCTTAATACTTTGAAGCTATCACATGCATAGTTTTCTAACAAAGTGGCTTGTTTTTGTTCATATTTTTGGGCCTTATTCGTTGAAGGGGATATGTACCTCTTTCAATATTCCACTTGGTACCTGAGTAAATCAATATATCAGTTTATGTGGGTGCTGCTATTGAGAATAACTTAATGCTATGGAGTCATGAAGTAAAATAATTTCACAAACCTATTTTGCTGTATCTGCTTCTACTCTAGAGACAATCCAGTGATCCAAGTTAAATAATCCTGAATCAGATAGCTGCATAGTTTCTTAGATGAGCAACTTATGATCCAAGATAGTTTACTGCAGAATGGGCATTTTCCTTAAGGTCCAACACAATATATTCCTGTCTTTACTGCTTGAAGTGCTCAGGGCAAATGACCTTCTCTACCCAGACAGCAGTAAGCCTATGTTTGGCACTTCTTCTCAACTCCCAAAATCCTTGAGGATTATGTGTGACACTACACACTGAGGGGAGACCTGAGGGGATTATGTCCAATTGACACAGCACAGATACCTGTATCTATTTCCACAGAACTGAAGGCACAGTGCTAATCAATCACCTAACCCAATTGTTCACCTGTAATTCCAATATTTTTTGTTTCTCTAACTGACTGACAACATTGTTGTGAAAAATACAATCCAGGCTTCAATTAGTTGATAGCTGAATTATATGGATGTAATTGTACTTATATGGGTGTGATTGTCCCATTTTAGTATTGTTAATTACCCAAAGTGTCTGTTCAAGCTGGAGGTATGAGAAGGAATGACTCAACATGCAAAGCCCAAGTTTTCCCATCAAATACACACATTGTATTACCTGTTGCCCAAAAACTGGTATGTTTCCTGTTTTTCTCAGATAGCCGGAGCCACATTTTGATTAAGACTAACCCACAATACACTATTTTTGAATTAATCAAAACATCATTATCTCTGGTGCCATTCCATTTCCTGCCTCATCTTCACTTGGCAGGTGGGAGGGGCTTATCAGCTAATTGGTCACATGACCAAAAAATTGCAGCATGGCTTGAGCCTGCTTTCTGATTCTCAGCTGTCACACAAACAAATTTCACATTTCATGGAGTTTGGAGTGGGGTAGAGGTATGGATTATTTTTCATATGGAGGGTAAGACCCGGTTCATTAACATAATAGATATATCTCAAAACAGGCCTTCCCTGAGGAGGAAACGTTTACAGCCACCTTAAGGGCATTCTTGGAGCAAAAGTCTGTGACAATATGTTATTTGTCCATGCTCTCCTTGGATGCGACACCACATCCCATATCTATGGACTAGGCAAAGGAGTCGCGCTGCAACTCATCCGCACTGATAAGACTTTTCAAGAAAAGGCCAAAGTCTTTAGGGATGCAAACAAGAAGAAAGAAGTCATAATAGCTGCAGGGGAAAAGGCCATAGTCTTAGCCCACAAAGGCTTACCTAAAGACAATCTAGACAACCTAAGACTGTTGCGTTTTCACCAGAAAGTGAACAGTAGTACTGTCTTTGTGCAGCCTCAGGTGCTTCCTCCGACCTCTGCTGCTGCCAAGTTCCATAGCATGCGGGTCTACCTACAAGTGCAGCAGTGGATGGGACAAGGGGACCAGCTAAAACCTGAGGACTGTGGATGATATGAGAAAGATGCAAAGTATCTCCCAGTAACTACATATATAGATGCAGCACCTTCAGACCTTTTGGAGGTTGTCAGATGCAACTGCAAGATGGGATGCAGCACCAAGCAATGCTCTTGTAGGAAGCATGGGCTTGAATGCTCAACAGGTTGTGGACAGTGCAGAGGAGTATATACCAATGTAACTAGCTTGGAAGACGATCTGTAACCATATCGATCAGCACTCCAGGTGAGATTTAGAGAAATACGAAATCATGATATTAAAGTAGGTGCAAACATGGGTTATTTCAAGGGTAGGGTCTGAGTAGTGGTCTGGTCTGATTGCAAATAGATCACTCCAGTTCCTTTCCTCTGTCCCATAAACTCTGAGAGGCAAACTTGCATTGGGTTATTGTAATCATGGATATGTAGTTTAGTTTTGTTAAGGATGGATATAGACAAATGCATTGTTGCACATATATCTTTCAAACGTATGCAAATTAATGCTGTGACACTGAATGACCTACGTGTCAAAGTGCCCTTAAGCAAAGAAATAGACGTAATATAGACAAAAATATACTTATTACTATAATGTATCTTAGGCTTTACCTTTCTGCCATCTATTTCATCATTTCAAATTATTTAATTATACTGTTTCAGAAAAAGATAGGTGTCAAAACCCTAAAATAAGCAGAAATGTAGGCGAAAATTCCTCTTTAAAATGAAGAATGCAACTTTTTTGTCTAGAAATCCCATATGTTCCATATTGCAGACACTTTGTAGACCATTTATGTTTTATATCATGTGCTTCCAGTGCCTAATTTAAGTAATTTTAAGTAAAATAATTTGTTATCAGTCACTATCTCGACTTTTATCAGGTTCCAATATTCTTGGGCGGCCATCTTGGATTATGCAAATTTGACAGTCTTCCACTAACTTGATTCATACTGATTTTTGATATGTTATTCTAGGGCCTTTTCTGAGTAGAAAAATGATGGTTTGATTTTTGTTGCAATTTGTTCAAGGTTGACCCCCTTTTTGTCGTAGATTGACTGGACTAATATTAGAATGGGCATATATAATTACTTTGAACTTATCTTTTCAACTTAATTTCTGCACCATGAACTGCTGGCTTGTTGTGCTTTAGCATAAAATATGAAAATTATTTAACCACTACTTAGAGCACATATCAAAATATAGTCTTATTTGAAAGATGTTTAAAGGATTGTTAAACCCAAGGGGAACAATTTCAACTAAACATTACAAAAATATTTCTTTATTAACCCATTTATGCTCCTAAGTTCATCCAGGAATTGTCATCAGGATCTAAATACTTTTAACAAAAACTTGGAAATTAAATATTTTCACAAATATTTGAGGGAGTTTTTTGTAGTTTTCTGATTCATATTTATCCCCCAAATCTTTTACCATACAAGCAATCTCTTCAAAGATTTGACAGAGATTATCAGGATACTTTTGGCCACTGTGAGTATGAATGGGTTAAGATATTTCAATACATGTCAGAATATATCTAAGCTGCAGATGTGACTGGATTATAGAGATGGTGTAAAATAATACCAACACAACACCAGTGCTTCAAAGATTTGAGGAGCTTTATTATGGGCAATCGAGGAACACAATCCAAACCTAATAGATCACATTAAATAGAATCTGAAATCAGAGGTGTACCTTCAGACCAGCCACTCAATAATGCCGATAAAAACATAAGGGGCTAGAATACCCTCGTTTAATAAAGGCCCAGGTCGTTGAAAAAAAAATACTGCAGTGCAACAATTGGATTGGTAGTAAAATGAACACCCCAAAGATTTAAGTCTGCTCAACATGGCTCGTGCCTAAAAACAAGTCTGTGGCACTATAACCTAAAATTTTATTGGGCCTGTAAAATTTATTTTTCTTGGCCCTGAAGGGCGAGGAAAGTACACCTCCGAGGACTACTCACTGCCACCAGTTCTAGAGTATTGTCACCACAAAGAATGCCTACCTAAGAATAACAATAGTATGTACAGGTAATATACAAGTATCATAGTAAATCCATGGATATTTTGTTTGCTTACTTCAGAAATTCACTATACTTTCTCCATATTCATTTATGAACCATGATATAGTTTTATTTATAGGACGCATCATTTCCAGTTACTGATACAATTTATCTTCATTTTCTTGTAATGAACATACTCCAATATGATGATCAATAAAATATCAATTAAGTATATAACTATGCAATGGGTATGCTACGGTTGTGGTCAGAGACCATTTTTCACCCTTTATACTCTAGACCTGTCATTAAGAATCATACTTAGGATCCCTGGTGGCTTGACACATCTTGAAAAAAAATCTTAAGAAATTCTTCCCTTTTATCCACTGAACCAACTTTTTTTTTTAGGTTCCATGGAAGTTTCCCTCGTGTATGGAAAAATCTGAATCCTTAGCGGACTCCAAAGCTCTGGACAAAAAAATCATTATTTTACTAGGAAAAATAGAACAGCACTCCTATTAAGTATGATCACAATAAATACTATACAATGGACTGAAAGGCACAACTTAGGTGATTATTATGTGTGGAAGTTGGTACTTTTTTTGACAGAAAAAGTGGCTGATTTTTTTTTTTTTCTTAGTAGCATTTCAAATTTGGTAACTGACAAAATCGATAAAAGACCATCTGACTTGTTTGCTCAGTCCAGTTTGGCCCATTTGTGTAGTGATCTACTTTTATATTTCATGGATCTGGGAAAAGGGGATGGACACCATACTCTAAAGATGTATGGTAAATACATATATATAGTATGACTTTCACAGAACTAGGTCAATATGTATACCCTTTAACCCATACATACCTAGAGTACATCTGACAAATATCTTCTAGAGGCTGAGAAACTTACACGATTTATCTCGAAATAAAGCTGGATTTCACAATATATTTGAGGAAAATAAAGGACTTGTGGACTGATTAATATTTCCCCTTTTATTACTTGGCAAATGTTGCTATCTTCAGATAGATATGATCAAAATAAAATAACTAGGTCTTCTTAAGAGGCTACAAATATGTATGAGATGAATTAGATTTTTGTGTAATTTTAAAATGTGCGCATTTCATGTCAAACATTTTTTTGATCCATGCTTATTTGCTGGATATAGAATATCCAGCCCAATGCCAGGTAAATCATTACAGCTACCTAAGGTTATCTATTCAAGCTTTTACTATACAACTAGTGATGTCATTGATATGAAATTTTATCGATTCGATTAATTGATATATTTTTTGATTCGATTCGATACGCCGTACCATGCTCGTAGGGCACAATTATTTATAGGGATGTCATTGATATCCCTTTATTTTGGTTGGATACCCTGTGTCTTGGCCATATGCCTGAGTAAAGCACATCATTCCTTCCAATTTCTCTTACAAAAGCCATAGAAAATACTTAAATATTAAGTGTTTCAATTTGCATTAGTTTAACAGGAAAATGTCTGGGAAAAGTGTATTTTTTTATCAATAATCATACGCCATTATTGGGGTGCAGAATATCGATTATTTCGATTCGATACCCAACCATTCGATCTGATTTAACTGACAAAAGTGGAAATGTCGATTTATCGACTATCGTTGACATCCCTATATACAACAGTATTCACTATTGTTGTACCAATGCTTAAGTGTATAAACAGGGTTCACTAACCCTTCTGCTGTTGAGGTTACTTTCGTCCAATGCATAAAAAGCAAAATACTTTAACCCTGTCATGTTGGAATTAATTGGAAAGCTCTCGCCGAGTGCTATCAGATGAGTACCCATTTGATATGATTTAGTCATTTCTCAGCTTTTTGCATCATTTCATATTGACCAAATTAGCAACCAGCAGCATAAGGGTCAAGTGTATATAAGCGATAGGAAATTTTGATAGTGCTAGGAAGAGGATGAAATGAAATCTAAAGGTATAAAGGTATTCGGTTTATAGTCTTGTATCCACCGAAGCGCTCACACAACCTTCTTTCCATAGCAGGCCTGTACACACAGAAACCATTTCAATTCCCCTAGGGATATTCCAGAGCAGCTGGCAGCATATAGCGCACAAGCTCTAAGCACTGCCTAATTTGTGAAGCTACTCCAGCTAAGTGTCAAAACTATACAGTGTAGTTCCTTTCGAGATAAAATACCTAGAACAAAAGCAACTCAAAGAAAAATAATTGATTGACAACTTACATAGTAGGTTTTATTTACAAATAATTCCATTTTGTATTGTAATTTTCTGTAAGGATGCAAACTTACCAAAAACACTGCGGAAATATCAATCTCAAATTGAGTTTAAACCAAGAAAACATAGTTCTCAATAGCTTGCAGTAAAACTTGTGTGAACTTCAAAGCAAAATATTACGCAATGTACAAAGAAAAATGCTGCAGTTGTAGGCTCTACAGAAAATGAAGGAAGGAGAAAAATCTCTGTGAAAGAAAGATTTAATTGTGTTATGTACTAGAATTGCATCCTACTGAAAAAGAAATTCTACCCAATCTACCCTTCCGGTAAAATGAAAAAATAAATTAAACTTAGGAAACAGCACATAAAATGTTTTGCCCTTTCCTGTCTAAAAAGAAAGAGAGCAAGAACGGTGTCATGAATCACCACTGGCACAATATTAACTGACTTTGCTATCAGGAATATCGCCAGCTAGCTTCTATGGTTAATTTAACATTGCCTAGCGTTTATGACCACTGAAGTTCAATTTTTTTTCTGTTTAACATGGAAAATATAGGCAGGTAGACACAACTTTATTTTCTGTTATAAAAAATTCTTTACACCACAATGAGGATGTTTCTCTGTGCAGAGTAAAGAAAGCCAGGCAGTGCAGAACATGTTTGCATCTCAATTCGATGCACCTATAATATCAATTTTTACACAATGATTTCATCACAAAAATCTTCACTAGCATTTGAGATATTTACAGAATTGAAAATTTGCCCTAAGGCATACCCTTAATGCACCGCTGCTTTTCTTTGATCTTATCACAGAGTAACAAACCCATGGTGGCCACCTCCCTAGAGAGACCAACCTTACAAAGAGGCCGCCTTGCATCACAGCTTTCATGATGGTCAGTCTCATTATCAGGAGGCAATATCACACATGCATTTTCTTTAAAATACTATTTCATGACCAACTGAAAAGGCACACTCCAATAGCCCTATGGGACTGGACAAAACAGGAAAGGTTTGCAGGAGTCTGCATTCTATGTATCCCAACTATTTGCATGGGAACCCAAACTTAAGACACAGGAAAAATTTAAAGATAGTGCAACTCATCATTTCAAGCGTGTTAATATCTCAAAATCAAATTGATGCATTCTTCAAAATTCTTTTTAAAATGCACAATTTTTGAGCACAAACACTTCCTGTTACACAAAAATTGCCCAGTCCACACATAGAATATATTGTGTTTAGTTATTAACTGTATCAGGTATAAGGTAAACCACCAACAGAGTCAATTCCAGCCATGATGATTGGATTCAATTCTAAGATTGAAACCAATGTTAAAACACCCATCATACCTTGGTGCTTTCCATGACCTGTTTGAAAGAGAAGTTTAGAACTGGTAGACTTGACGCATGTGCAACAAATGGTTGATGTAGGTAATTTGTATATGAAATACAATGAGGGATAACACCTTTAATGAATTAATATCATTTTCATATTGTTTCGAGAGGAATAAAATTGTATTAAAATTCAAGTCCTAACAACTGCTGTCATTTATTCAACGGACTGCACACAAGTCAATAGAGCAGGAAAGGAGGACTCCAATATTGTCAATGTACTGCATTGTCATGACGATGCATGTTGTCACAGTGATAGACGTTGGCATAACAATGCCAGCAAACTCAAGTCAAATAACTTGCAATCAACTGCCTGTTAAAATGTATTTTTCTATCTGACATGGATATCTAAGAATTTCACAAAAAATCTCATCCCATAAGAGCATAACAAGAGTCTGTCACTTTTCTTTTTAGTCAAAATATACCAAAGTTAGCTCCTTCATTTGTACTGAAACACTCCCCTGATAACCCAGATTACACTTCTTGAACCCATAATCTTCAAAGAAGCATTAGATTTGCAGCACACAGTCCTGTTCATTCATAGGACTATTTCAACCCTCTGGGAAATATGCAAGCTCTGCCATAATTTGCTTCACAATCACACAAGGTATGGAGTTCGGGTTCTGCTCATGAGTGCAGGAAAGTTGTCAGTGATTCTTGGTCTTACACATGCATATCGGTTGGCAGGGAGGGAATACACAGGGGTTTCGTTAAAACTCCCCTAAAGCCCTGGAGCGACCCCCATTTCTAGGTACGGAAGCTTTGAGTTCTATTGGGTCACTGGGGTGGCATAGCTGATCAGGAGGGTATTAGGTTATTTAAAAGTCCTATAGGGCCCTGGAGCTGCTCTTGCCACAAAGTCTTGTAGTTCTCATAGACCATAGGATTACTGGGCAAGCCTAACTGGTCTTGGGGAGCATTAGATTCATTAAAACTCCTATAGAGCCCTGTAGAAGTGCTCGCCACACATTGTCCTGTTGGTATCATAGGCTATAGAATTTCTGGGCTCAGTGAGCTGGCCTAGCTGGTATGGAGAGCATGAGGTTCACTATAAACTCCTTTCGGGTCCTGGAGAAGAGCTCGCCACACACTGTCCTGTTGGTATCATAGGCTATAGAATTTCTGGGCTCAGTGAGCTGGCCTAGCTGGTCTGGAGAGCATTAGATTCATTAAAACTCCTTCAGGTCCCAGGAGCAACCATTGCTGCACAGTCTCGTAGGTCTCATAGGCTATAGAATTATTAAATGGTCTAGCTGGTCTGGAGAGCAGCATACAGAGCGGCCTGCTGCTGTTCTGTTAACTGTGCCATACACGCCTGGAACATCTCTGCATTACTCTGAAACAGAAAAATAGATTTTCAATAAATAAAATTAATAAAGATACACACATACTGTATACTGCATTAACTATGTGCATATAAAGTAGTGCGCTTGGTAGGCCGCTGCTTTTGATGCTCAGTTTAATTAAAGGAATTATTTAATTAATAGGATTTTTAGCATCTTTGTTTAAGTGGTTAGTTGTATGTCTGATGAGGTTGATCATTTGCTAATTAATCCAAAAAAATGATCCAGTGATTGATTTGGGGAAAAAAACCTGCATGAAAATAAATGCTCAAAAAACGAAGTTTTCCTTTTCACTAGATTTCTCTTATGGATGACTCATAAATGCCTCATGCATATATGTGTTTTATGTCCTTGTTATCAATTCAAAATGCTTACTTGATATCATTCTTGCACTGTGTTGAGGCACTTACACCCAATGGGAAAAATCGATCATTTTCTTTTAATGAATTGAAATTCCAAATAATGAATGAGTTTAATAAAGTAAGGCTTTTGGATATGGCATCCCATAGGGAAACACTAAAAAGATGTGATTCTATGTACTCAAATCTCACAAAAACGGATGATTACTAAAGGTAATATTTACCTGTATCTGTTTGACGATGTTGACCATTCTCTTAGTGACCTCGTCGCCAGAGCTGACAGCCTCCTTGAATAGGGCGTCGCCAATGATACCCAGGAGCCTGGGAAGATTCTGGTTGTTATCACCCAGTATCACCGGATGATTTCTGTGAAAAACAAAAATAGGCAATGGAAATGTTAAAAGGAAGATGGTAGCAAGATCAATCCAAATTATGTTATCAATATTTAAGAAGAAAGAAATGATAAGTATATGCATATGTATATATAATCCATCTATATCTATCTACACATATCTGTATCTATCTATCTATCTATCTATAAGTGTGCATATGTTTTAAATCCAGCAACATGACACCCCTTAAAACCCCCCATGATTTGCCTCCACTAAAATTCAATGATATGGTCCATTAAAAAAAACCTGGCAATTAGACACGACCCATAGTCATAGCCGGGTGCTAAGTATGCCTGTCTAAAACAGCAATCACAAATTTTTAACCTGTCCAGATTTAGCTACCAAGATACAGGAAACTGCCTGTCCAAAAGACAGGCCGGATGTGTCCTGGCTAAGTCCATGCCCCCACCCCACCACTACCAACAATCAAAAGGACCCCCTTAAATCATAATACAATAATCCTTAACTTACGCTTCTATCAGATCACAAAGGTAGTTGTATATATGCTCAGCTTCATCCACATCTTCCCACGTGGGTAACCATGACAACCAGAGTGGCAGGACCTCGGCAACATTGATGTTTCCATGGTTAAATTTGCAGATCTTGGTAACAGCAGAAATTGCGTTTTCTGTCGGGGGACTGTTTTCTGGGGCTCTGGATTCGGGGTGTTGTATCACTTGCTGCAGCAGAGGCAGTGATTCTGAAACATGAAAATGAACATATTGTAGCATGAAAACAACAGGTCAAGTCATGAATACAGGTTCAGTGACACTTTGTAATATGAAGACTTGTGGGATGTAAACACCTCTTTGAAAACTTATGCCCTTATGCTAACATGTTTATATCATAGGTTTCACAGGATGGGCAACCTTTCTTCCCCCCTAGAGGTAGGAACCGGAGTTTTCAGTCAGGATAAGACGAAGTGAATTACATGTACAGGTGAACTTGGATATGACGGACTCAATGGGACCAGGAAAATTGGTCCGTCATATGCAAAATCTGTTGTATACATATGACGAATACTTGATATTCATCAGTCTGGGACCAAGCACATCGTCCGTCATATGCAAAGATACATCGTACAGTGGTCCGTCATATCCAAGTTCACCTGTAATGGTTTTCTGATGTAATTTTTCAAAATTTGACAGAAGATCATCAAGTGCTTAATGATTTAGAAAGAAATTGTGAAAACCTTTTGAATCTATTATAAGTGTTTCATCATGCGGGACGCTTTTTTGACAGCAGTGGCGCCACTTACCTGCACATGTTTGAGCGTAGCCCTCCCCGCCGTTGACTGCCATCACGCCGATACCATAGGAGGCCGCTTGTCTCACCTCCCCCTGCTTGTCAGTGATGTAGGTCAACATGTGACCCAAGAAATACTCCCGGTATTTCAGCGAAAGCTGAAAAGTAAAGAAGATTCTGTCAACTTTTCTGCATCACTTGTTAACTTTTGAGACCATTCTTTATTACCCTTTTCATTTGTACAGCAGCAAAAACAGGCATGACCGTTTTGAAACCTCTCTTACAAGAGACTTTTACAAAATACTAAGAATTGCAAGGCAGAAATCATCTGAAAAATCAATTCAAAAAATTATGATTTCTTGATTTATTCTAATGTTAATTTTTATAACCAGATAAACTTTTTACGGGCAAATCTTAATATACATGGGTTAACTATTAAGGTATGTCATGGCATAGCTAATAATACTGAGAAAAAAGTACTCCTTCATGGATATGATTTAAAAATATAATATTTTATTTCTAAAAAAAATATTTACCAGTGGTGGATATCTATCTATATATAGATATATTTAATTGAAATGACATTCTAAATGTCCCCCCCCCCTCCATTCAAGAATTCATCATACTCACTGGTCCTGTAAATTCCACTAGGTCATCAAATATACACAGCCCCCACTGCCTATCTGGCCATGGCTGACCAGGTGTCTGAAATGAAAATGGACACAAAAGATTAAATACAGGATAATCCAAAACAAAATTTCATTATTCTCCTTAAATAAGTTTCACACTCTTGAGTATTAACTCACTTGGATGATGACATTGCAACAACCTGAAATGTTCTAAACAAAGCCTCACTCTGCGTGATTGAATTGAGACATCCAAAACATTTGAATATCTAATATATTTTAAATACTAGCAAACGAATCATAGAAGACATTTTTATACTATCTTTGGAGGGGAATTTTTTTTTGTGACTGTTATCTGGTTATCCAGATGTAGCCTTCAAACCAACTCCAAAATATTCTATGACAGTCTGTAATGATGATTAAGTTTCAACATCCAAGCCAGTCATAAGTGAGACAGACCCTTCATTACAAACAGCACCAATTCTTTTCTCTCTTTTTCACAAAATTTGTCAGGAATGATTTTAAGGTAGTATAATGTCTTCTGTATATGAATATCATTCCACATTTATGACACCCCCTATTTTAGGAGAGGCTACTTGTGCAATAGGGCCTGGTTGCACTAACTAGACTTATGCCTACACCTAACTTAGCTGTCTGGAATAATGATTACTATTGCTGTAGACTGAAAAATTAACATATGAAGTCTTACTTTAAGCCGTAAACCCTCTGGTGCACACATGCTGATATGGACAAGCAAAAAATAACAAACACAATTTGTACACCTGTTTTCAAAATTCTAACATGGTCAACCAATGCATGATATACACAAAAACAGTTCTTACCAATAATTTCACGAAATGTGGCAGCAGCTGTTCGAAGATGGGTAGAGTTTCCTCCTTGTAGGAGCCGAATAAGGAGTGCATGATGTCAGAGACTTTACTGAGGATATAGATATCCTGATCGTCCTCGTCCAGTAACGTCTCCTCAACTACCTCATCATAATCCTCATCCTTTCTTTGCTCTGGAAATAAACAGATGATTATTGCATTTCTTGTTAGTCGCTATTATGATTTAGTCGGTCTTCTTCACTGTGGAGCAACTTATCGTGCTATTAATGCTCAACTCTTATGCTTGTGGTGGCTATTTTGGCCAATACAAAATGATGCACATGGGTACTCATCGGAGAGTACTCTGCAAAAGCTATTCAATGAATACAAACATGACAGGGTTTAGATGGGTTTCAAAGATCTTAGCGTCATTGTGCTTTGGATGATTGTAGCCTTAGCATTGGAAGGGTTAAGAGTTCCTCCAACAATTGTTTGGAACTATTATCCTTTTGACAGTATCTTTGTAAATGGAAATGATTGACACTCAAAATTCAAATAAAGCATATTTTTGAATAGCTAGTCTGTGTTTCGGCTAACATTAGCCCTTACCTAGGTAACTAGCCTCAATTTTTATATGTGAACACCCCAGTTTTTGTTTTACATACCTTTTACTTTGCCCAACTTGACCAAGGATTTTTTACACTAAAACGCAATTGTTTTTACACTAATACACAACTGTTTTTACACTAATACACAATTGTTTTTACACTAAAACGCAATTGTTTTTACACTTTAACGCAATTGTTTTTACTTACCTTGTCGCTGTGCCTGTTTGTCGAAGTGCTCATTCAGGGTGGATGTGAGAATTCGCACCAGTTCTATCATCTGCTGGTCGTTCAGACAACCTTTACCTAGACGTTCTATACACTGAAACACAACAAAACATATTTATTAATCCATAGTCAATGGTTTGTTTAGAGGCAAATAAATATGTGACACTTCAAAATTCAAGCAATTGTAAATTCCATGACAGCAAATAAACAAACATATATATATATATATATATATATATATATATATATATATATATATATATATATATATACACACACATTAGCCTTTTATCAAATACCTCATAATAACAAAGATCTTCTTATATTCATTTTGCTAATATGTCTATAATCCACTTACTTGTGCTATGGACGACATGTGTTCTGACTTGAGGTCTGCCTCCGGTTCTGTTTCTATAGCCTTCAGGAGTTCTGGACATATATACTGCCACATCTGTGTGACATACTCTGGCCCGCGGATCTTGGCACAGTCAATAAGGAACGGTAAACTCTCCGCGGCCGCTGCTCGGACACGTACAGAGCAGTCAAGGAACATACCAAACATCAGATTTTTACAGACTGGATTAACTACAACAATAGCTAAGCCTAGTAACATTTTATCTAAGCCTAGTAATATTTTATCGAAGCCTAGGTCGATAACAACGCTAGCCTTATCCAGCATTTAATGCTCACCTCTACAGCC
Source organism: Maea johnstoni (assembly GCA_963942565.1). Classification (NCBI taxonomy): domain Eukaryota; kingdom Metazoa; phylum Annelida; class Polychaeta; order Spionida; family Magelonidae; genus Maea; species Maea johnstoni. The sequence continues at coordinate 27,639,525 of OZ012698.1, read as the reverse complement.
AGACCAGACCTAGGAAAATATTGATAGGTATCTAGATATTTTATTTTGTAAACAGCTCTTTTTTGCACACCGTAATAAAAGAAGGGATTAGTAGAAATCGGTAGTAAGATAATTTTCCCCTGATATCTACCGCCAAAATTGTCAAAAAAAATATGTATGATAATAGAATAAGGGAGATAACTATGAAAAATAATTTGTTATAATTTGTCAATTCCTTGAGTTCTGCTAGAAAAATGAGCAAGTTGGTGGATTTCATGAGTGCTTCAATTTTCTTTTTATCTCTAAGACCAAGGGTAGATAGGCAGTTTCAGAAAAAAAAGTTCTGATTCTGATGCCATTTGGATGGATAAGGAAACAGTCACCAAGTAACCGAGAGCAAAGGATATCATCGTGGAAATAGAACTTGAGCAAGGGCACCATGATCTTGACGACCTCCTCGGCGAAGTTTGCGAATCCCTCCTTGAGTTCCCGAGCGTAGCAGACGAGCATCTGGCAGGCCGTGGCCTTCTCCTCCAGGCCCGCGGTCCTGATGCCGAAACTCTGCTGGTCGCCCAGCGTCACAAACTGCCAGTCCGTGTCACTCTCCAGGGTACGCATGTCCTCATCTGGTGGAAGGGAAACATTGGTATATTGTACATGCATGCAATTTATTCTCTAGTTTTCACTTTATTTTTTCCAAAAAGTTTTCATTTTATTTTTATTTTTTCAAATAAGTTATTCATTATATTTTCTCTCAAAATTTTACGATATACTATATTTTTTCATTCGTAAGTATTTTTTGGAGAATTTTACAATACAATTTACTGGCTTCTATTAAAAAAATAATTTAAGATGTTTTCTTTTCAATTTTTCTAAAATATTTTGCAAATAACTTGATTCTCAATTTTTTTCCCCAAAATTTTCTCAAATTTTACTTCTAATCTATCAAGAATTACAGGCTAATTAAAATAAGATCTTGGTCTAAAAGTTTCTACATGCATACATATGAAAGTCTTTGGGTATTGGTGACTTTCCCAGATGTTCTGGACGGCTGGACTTACAACTGTCGAGATTAATGCCATGTACTTTTTTACATATTCTTTTTTTTTTGTTCAAACATGCCAAATTGCATTCGAAGATCGTAATCGAACCCAAAAACGAACTCTGAATTTTTGAACGACCAGACAAAAACTGTTACTTACTGTCAAGGAGAGCGACTTCAGGTTTGATTGATGCAGCCTTCAGAACAGGTCCCATTACCAGAGGGAGGTACTGCTCAAAGTCCTTGCCCATGATCTTACACATACGCGCCCACGCAGAGATCATGTAGGTGATCTGGAACAGAGGGAACAGAAATATGACGTACTGTTTTTGTGATATCTCTCTAACAAAAGATATATCCAGAAGGACTCAATTCTAGAAGGGAAAGTGTGCATTGAGCATGTAATATTTTGATGGAAAACGCGAAGTTGTGCGGAGAAAGGCGCCCGCGACCGCATGTCAATGGCTGTTATAGTTCTATCTCACTATACTCTATTGATAACTTGAACAATTGAGCTTTTGTTGTAGTTAGATATGATCCCATGATATGGTGTGTGCTTCATGCACGAGTCCACCCAGCTGAACGGCACCAGCCCACCCTGCCCCCCCCCCTCCCTGATTGTTGGCGCGCAAAAGCTCAAAGAGACTGGCACTTCTCTATCCAATGCAAAATTCACGCGCACATGTCTCAAGGGACTGGCATGCTAGTCTATCCACTGAATTCGTACACGCGGTGGCGACGGAGGGTCGCCGAACAACACCGCAACAAGTAATCTCCATTTTCTTATGAGTAAGACACTAGCGACGCCAAATATACAACATTGTATTGACAGACAATCATAATAGGATAATTTTAAACTTGATAAAACGCATTATATATTTAAATAGGAAAAAAGTACCAGACAATGACGTCACTTTGTATTCTAACCCAGTAAATCGGTCACCTAGGAACGCAGATGTATCCTTCCATTTATGAAGAGAATGTTCTCTACTAAAACGGCTATATCACAACATTGAGGGCGCCTAACTAGTAACGAAGCAAGGATACAACATTTCACTGATAGACAATCATGATTGAATGATTATAAGTGTTTAAAAAACGCATTGTACAGATATTTCAGTGGTCACGTGATCAATATCTGTCCGCAGCCTATTCTAAGTATAGGAAAAACAATGATTAAGCGCGATACCGATGTTGAAGTAGTGTCCAAGGCCACAACCAATCAGAGAATTGGGCGCACGAACGTCCAGAAAATATTTGATGGAGAATTGTTAATCAGAACTATATCTACAACTCTCCTTCAAATATCTTAAAAACTTATGCTTCGTTCTAATTCTAGTCATTTTTGAAAAATATAACTAGTCCAGATGACACTGGATTAGTAGATCTCAAGGCACAAATAAACTAGTTATGCCTCTAGATTTTTTGATGCTCTGGTGACAAACATATTACTAAAATTTTCAAGCTGCTTTTGGCCGCTATGAGTATTAATGTTGAGCGGCCAAAAAGAGACTGACAATTTTGACGAAATCTTGCAGCCTAAAACATAATTAGACAAATATTTGAAGGAGAAATGTTAATGAAGACACTACCAACAAATCCCCTTCAAATATCTTGTAAAATCACACATAATTCTGAAGTTATTGCCAAAAGTTTCGTAGATCCAGACGACAGTTTCTAAGGAACTCCGAAGCATGAATGGGTTAAAGAGCATAATTAGAAAAATATTTGAAGGACAAATGTTAATGAAGTCACTACTAACAACTCTCCTTCAAATATCTTATAAAATCACAAATAATTCTGGAGTTATTGTCAAAAGTTGCATAGATACAGACAACAGTTGTAGAGCTAGATTCCTTACCCTGGGATCGTCATCCTCCATGTCTCCCTGCGTCATCTGGGCCTTCAATAGCAGCTCCATCACATCACTGCAGTCCTGCATGAACTGAAACACACAAGCACAACAAAGACAATCAAGTACCTGAAGTCTTTTCATGCACAGGATATACAATCAACATGACAGGAATTCAGGATTGGCCTAGTTCTGTCCTATCATACCAGCACCAGGGGCTTAGCCGCCTATGCGTCCAGCGTGTCATTTGGACACCCAGAACCCTGTTTTTTTGACAGTTTGGACACCCAAAAGTTTATGTCAGAATTTGCTGATGATGACTTTTCTTAGAAGATAGAAGATGTAGAAGCTGTAGTGTCACTTTTATAAGACACACAAAGCAGTTACTGGCCTAAAAAAGCAAAATCTGTTAATGTAAAGGGTTTATTTTATTAGTAGTATGTACTTTGTACCACACTTTGGACGCGCAAAAGTTTATGAAACCTTTATTTGGACACCCTGTTTCCAAATATTGACTAAGACCCTGACCAGCACAAAGACAATCAAATACCTGCGTAATCAATTGGTGTATTACGGTACACAGTTATCAAGATATTCACTGCAATCCTGCAACAACTGAAGTACATAGGAGCACAAAACAAAATGACAAACGAATCTTTTTAGCTGAACAAAATTGTACAGCAAAAACTATGGCACACATATGTGGAACCAGAAACCACAATGTCGGTTTATAGTGTGATTTACAACGACTCGCTATCATGTGACATATCTCTTCACACTCTTGTTTCCTGACAGTTAAACAAACACCATAATTAATCTGTGTAGTTACAAGTTGCCTATTTTGGGAGTTAGATACAAAGTTGAGCTAGTTCTGTCAAGCAGTTTTAACTGACGAGAGACTAAAACTGACATATGAAATATGGAGCTGTACTTACCTTATCCCGACCGACGGCTAGCCCAATCAAAGAGATGCACTCAATGGTCTTACCGCTGAGCAGTCTCAGTTCAGGGTCGTTAGCATTCTGGACTATATATTTCAAACTTGGCATGAATCTAAAACAACAGGAAAATATACAAGAATCAAAGAGCTGCAGAATAATCCACTTCAAGATCAAATAGCAGCAGCACCCATGCAGTCCGCATTTATTAAATTGTGCACCATTATTCAGACATGCGATCCCTATGTTAGTATCATACAACACACTGACAGGATAGATTGTCATTCAACACCCATACTCCTATTATCTAACTGTGCACAAAAGGCAGATGGTTTTTTGTTTAACCCATTTCATTCGGGATACGACCGGATCGGTACCTACCCATAACATGCGGGATACCGATCCGGTCGTATCTCCAATTTCCACCAGCGGCGTTAATAGGAGGTGGCGCCGCGGGTGCTGATCTTATTAACTAATCTAGCCCAGCTCTCCTGTGTTGGAGAGCTGGAACTAGATCTACAACTTGGCGAAATCTCACGCCAAAAGTGCGACGAAAAGGTAGGTTTTGAGGAGGTTGAAGACAGCGCAACGATCCGGGAGTCTGACAGCAGCGATATCAAAGTCACGTGTATTGAACCTGATCGTTGCGCTGTCTTCAAATTGTGAATTTTTGATGAAATCAGTAAAAGAACTGACTGATTTCATAAAACATAGATCGTATTCATCAAGATGGCCGCCTCGGTGATTTTCATCGTTATTCTGGCGAGTTTTTTGGGGAATATCTTCTATTTTTCAATGGCCAAACATGAAATACCGTTAAAAATTGATGTTTTCAAAAAAAATAATGTGTTTTTCTCGCCACCGTTCGAAATTTTCTTGTTGTTTGTGGGGGGAAATTGATAAAAACAAACATAGAGCCACTTGCTGCCGCTAAACACGCAGAGGATTATAAAATCTTAAGTTGAGATATGTGTTCCTCCAATGTCAGTGTTTTGATAAAAGAAGGGGTGTTTATTTAGTGGAAAAAGTCAGCGTTTTATGACATTTGCAACATTGCCCAGATCTGGGGAGCTAAGTAGGTCAAGTAGTGGCAGAATGTAATGGGTTAATAAGCGCAAAATTAACACGGAATACAGTTATATTGTAAATGATACTAAAATGATACTTAATTTAAATGGATGGCTACTTAGGAAATATGTATGACCAAGAGCGGAGAACTATCCTGAAAAACAATCAAAAGTCTAACACTATCAATGCTGAGGATATCTCTGCTCATCTGTTCCTACCATATGGTTTAAAAGTTTCTTAACCCTTCCAATGTTGAGGCTACTTCCATCCAAAACACAAGGATGCAAAGTTTTTTTGAAAACCATCTAAACTCTGTCATGTTGGTATTCATTGGATAGCTCTCATGGAGTACTCTCAGATGAGTACCCACGTGACAGGCTTATAGTCATTTTTAAGGATTTTTGCATCATTTTGCATTGGCCAAATTAGCCACCAGTAGCATAAGGGTTAAATTAAGTTGCCGTACCTGTCGTAATAGGCTATGAACCTGTCCTCGGCCGTGTCAGCCACTGAGGCCAGCGTCGTCACCACCTGCTCCAGGACCAGCTTGTTCCCCTTCTCCAAAAGCTGTCAAAGATGAGAGAAAATATAGGAAATCAGGAAAGAAGGGTGTTTCATTTTATTGCTTAAAATAGTCTGGAGTTTTTAATAATGAACGTTCAAGTATGTGAAACTGTTGCCCTTCTCCAAAAGTTGTGCAAGTAACGGAAGAGAGAATAATAATAGAACTTGAAGGAAACCAGGAAAGAAGGGCATTTTTATTTTACTGCATAAAAAATAGTCCTGAACTTTTATTTATGAAGGTTCAGTATGGGAAACTGACTTTGCTTACCAATGGTTTGAACTTTCTCTATTTTTTTTCTCGCATTACTCTCCAGAATGGAAGTATCTACTAACTTTAATGTACTTCAACAAGACAGTGATTATCTGATTTCATCTGTTTCATTCCCATCTTACTTTGTGGCAGGAAATGTAAGGATGAACATTCCATTTATACCATATCCTTGATTCACCATTATACTTTTAACTTTATTATTTTGTTTTGCATTATTCCTTGCTTAGGGCAGAGATATATAGATTAAGGTAAAACTCCCTGCTTAGGGCCAGCAGTTACTCTACTTACCTCTTTGAACTTTGCGTTGAGGACCTGCTCAAGTTTGGCGATGATGGTATCTAGGTAGGGCACGAGGATGCCCTTGGGACAATCCTCGCTAAAGTTGACTAGTGCTGCCCCCGCGTGAGCCTGGACACGCGGGTTATCATTGTCGTCCATCACTATCAATAAACCTGGAACCACCTAAAAAAGTCAAGGTCAAATAAGTCAAATAAGGTCGTGGTCACAACAATATTCAAGGTCGTCATTTTTACTTCATCACGTTTAACTGATTTGATTATATATAATGTAACAATAGCATCACAAATACCTGCTAATTAAAGGTCAAATAAGGTCAAGGTCATCAAAATATTCAAAGTAATGTAACAGATGCTTTACAAATGATAAACTTGCTATTGAAAGACCTTAACTACTACTCTCTTGTAATAGAAGATATCGGATAAAAGCAGGAGCAGACCTTTACTAATCCACAAAATTAAAAATAAGTATCGTTTTCAATATGATACCAAATACCGATACTGAATAGGGGGAAAAGTATTGTATCGAAAAGGTGAAGTATCCTATCATATTGTTAAAATTTATAATATATATAAAATCGACTAAATTGCTACTGAATCACGTAAGGGTATTTTGCTATTTTTTAAAAAGCTGTACCATTATGTGACCTCTCAGATATTAAATTGAATCACATTGAATTCATCGAGCAAAAGGGCTAGTTATCATCATGGGTCACATCAGATACAGTCCTAAAGGGATTTCATCTCAATAACCAGGTGGGAAATCAAGGAAATGCCAAAAAGAGTTGAAAATAACTTCAAAATCGAGCATAAACCAGCTGAGAACACTGGAAATAGATCAGACGGGTCCTGTCCCTGCACATTTGACATATAACAAATTTCAAAAATAAACTTCAACTCCAGAAATATCACTAAAATGTGTGGGCCATTTTGTGGCTGATTCATAAATAAATAGGACTAACAGGAAACAGTGTGAAAGGTGAACGAAGATGCATAAACAATAATTCTTTTTAGTAGAAGTTACTTATAATGGATATAAACCGAACTGATGGTACAACAACTACTACTACTACTACTACTACTGAGAGTATATATTACCTTATTATGGAATTTCTTTTGGAATACTGGACCGAAATCTGTTGAGAGTTGACCTATAGCGTTGCAGGCTGCATAACGCACTCGGGGATGCTGGAATGACAAAAAGAAAAGCAATATATATCACATGTTCGGGAAATTTGATTTTTATCAATTTTTCTAGAATACTGTGCCTAGATAATGTCAAGCCAAGGTGATGGGAAAAGGACAAAAATTACAATTTTCTGATTGATTAATGAATGTTAGACGTAATGGATCTCCTTAGAATGGTTATCTTTACCAACAAGGATTACGGAATGACACCTCTAGGATAATACTAGTAATACTCTAGGATAATGAATACATTTATAAATGAAAATGAAACAGTGAGACATACTGGATCTTGTAATGAATAGTAACACATCTAAATGATTTTTGACCCCCAAAATTTCATAAATACCCAGTTTGCAAATTCTGAGTAAAACCCTGACTATAAGGTAAAACGTACTGGATCATGTATGCGCAAAATTAACATGGTATACAGTATTACTGAATGGATAAAATAAGGTAAGACGTACTGGATCTTGTAAGAATGGTAATACAGCGTCTAGGATATTGACTAGCATGGTCTCCATCTGATTGTGGCAGCCCTCTCCGCACGCTGAAATGGCCATGAGAGCAGCATGTCGATACCGCCAATCATCTGAAATAAACAAAATAATATCCACCTATTAACACTTTTTAGGTCAAGCATGGCTATAGTCCTAGCCAGCAGGGTGTCTGGGCACCATTTGCACACCCAAACCCTCAAAAGTCACTCCTCAGGACACCAATTTTTTGTGAGGAATTTCTTAAAATTTCAATTTCACATATACAATTGATATTTTTTCACCTCAATATAATTCCTGCAATATTGCATATGGATATGATGACATATTTAACTAAGTCCTTTTTGACACCCATCATGGATTGAAATACATTGTAAATGTCCTCTAAAATTGGACCTTTTCCATAGCTGGGAGCTGTACCTTTTTGTGACCTCTCAGATATTTGCTTGAATCACGGTAAATTCATCGAGCAAAAGGGCTAGGTATCATCATGGGTCACAACAGATACAGTCATTGAGTAACCTGGTTTGAATAATTGAAATAATCTAATAAATGCCAGCTTGAAATATGCACACAGTTTTCCAAGAAAATCTGTCAGGGAGATGCTAAGGTACTTTGAAAATACCTTGTAAATCATATCAATTATACATTCAACACAAGATGTTAGTTTTGTTCTGATGTACATTTGTCCTTCAAATATATATTTCGAACAATTTTTCCTTTCGCTAGATATCACAAAAGTAATAAGGTCGTTTTTGGCCTCTCTGTAGAAGAATTGGTTATACATTTGTACTGCTTTGAAATGCAAAGCACCCCCTAATGCTGAACCCTACTCTTGAAATCAGTCCTATCTTCATATGCGACCTCTCCGGTTTCCGGTCCCCATCCCTATATATTTTTCTAAATTTCTCTTGATTCCCGAGTAATTGTCAAAAGCATCAAGGATCCAGACGACACTTTCTAAAGGGACTCGCAAGTATGAATGGGATTAACAGGAAATCCACACTGTGCTTGTTTAACCCTTCCATGCGGAGTTGCCTCTGGGAGGCGTTGGTACTAATGAATCAAGCATAAACTCAATCAACATTTCTCCTTTAATTCTCTTTTCCAAAAGATGCTTCCTATAGGGAAATACCACCAATATAGCCTGGCCGTCTAGAGATGCATTCAACTAGTGGGTTAAAAACTACCTGAAAACCATGGTCTTAGGCCTAAAAAAAAAAGTTGTTTGTTTCCTGTATCCTTACCCTAACGAGTTTTTATTCAAAAAATTCCCTACCCCATAGTTTTTCCGCCCTCCCAACTCCCAATCACACATTTTTGACCAATAAAATAACGCAAAAAAAACAAAACCTTTTCACCGACCTACCTTCCCTATTTTTTTTGCGACCGTTACAGGAAACAAACAATTTCTTTTTATAGGCCTTAGAAAGCAGGGCGACTGGGTGTCACTTGGACATAGGGCTGCATACCGCTAAAGGTGAAGCGGTACGGTACCATAACCGGTACCAACGAAACGATACGGTATTTTAACGGTACTGCTATCGGTATCTATAGAAGTCTTGAACTATGCTAAGTATGCACTTAGCCTAGTTCCCGACATACATAGACAACATATCAATATCTGCCAAGCATGCTGATAACATCACATGTTCAGTTGTACTTACAGGTCAACAGGTGCCGGCCGAACTTGTTTACTTCGAAGGCACGCTATATAGCAAGGCGAGTGCCGTGTCCCTGCTGCCATATGCACAGTGCTCATTGTGATTGCTATCGCCACTGCGTAGTGGCGCTGTAGTAGCGATATGCAGCGCTACTACGCGGTGGCGATAACAATCACAATGAACACGCACATGGCAGCAGCGACACGGCACTCGCCTCGCTATATATAGCGCACCTTCGAAGCAAACAAGTTCGGCCGGCACCTGTTGACCTGTAAGTACAACTGAACATGTGATGTTATCAGCATGCTTGGCAGATATTGATATGTTGTCTATGTATGTCGGGAACTAGGCTAAGTGCGTACTTAGCATAGTTCAAGACTACTATAGATACCGATAAGCATACCGATAAAATCTGAAACGGGTATTCCCCGGTATTTTGCGAAGCAGTATTCGGTACGGTGCTGGTACCGGTGTACAGCCCTACTTGGACACACAGAGCCTTATAAAGCACCCCTCAGGACACCCAAATTTTTCTGTGATTAATTTCTTAAAATGTGAATTCCAAGTACATAATTGATGTTTTCCTCTTCAGTACATTTCCTATGACATTGTATAAGGATATATTCTTATTTCAGTGAGTAAATACATGTTTATGATTGTAATCTGAGTCTATCATGGTCTCCCTTGAAAAAAAGGACGCCACAAAATTTTTCAATCGACAAATTTGGACACCTAGTTTCTTGATCCTGGCTAAGACCCTCCCCTGATCCCTGCCGCAATAAGCTGTACCTTTGCATGTGACCTCTCAGATAGTTAATTGAATCATGCTGAATTCATCGAGCAAAAGGGCTAGGTATCATCATGGGTCACAACAGATACTGTCATTGAGTGATCTTATACAACTAAACAATAAAATAATCCAGAAAATGTTTGCCTATTCTTTTAATGCCCTAGAGTTCTCAATAATATCCTTCCCCAAAATGCAATTGGGAATGAACCATTCATTAACTTGCTAAGCATTGAAAGGAGATAAGTTCATTAGGTTTTGATCAACACTTCTCACTCATCTAGTTTTTCAAATGATACTTTTATAATAGGCATATCACCTAAAAAGAAAACATTTTAGGAGGAATTTTTGGAAATGGGCTGAAAAGCTCTAAAAATATCATAAGTTGAACCCTGCCCTCAAGAAAGAGATACACCTTTATATATGTGACCTCTCAGATATTTGCTTGAATCACGGTAAATTCATCGAGCAAAAGGGCTAGTTATCATCATGGGTCACAGGAGGTGTAGTCATAAAGTGATTTCATCCAAATAAGCAATATTATACAGAAAATCCCCCCCCCCCCAGCAGTCTTCTAAGAGTAGATGCTACATGGTATTTATGAATATGAATTCAAAATCAAGCATTTTCTTGCAAATCACTGATAAGAAATATTTTCCAATAAGTATAAGTAAAAATTGAAAATTCTTCATGGAACTTTTGGCCTTTCTAATAAGAAGTTTTTCAGGAAACTGCCAATCACATTGAATTCAGTTGTACCTTGTATGTGACCTCTCAGATTTTTAATTGAATCACAATAAATTCATCGAGCAAAAGGGCTAGGTATCATCATGGGTCACAACAGACATGGTCACTGAGTTATCTTATCCAACTAAACAACAAAATAATCCAATTATAATATTCTAATAATATCCCAGGGCACGACGTTAACTTTTGCAGCGGCTTGCCCCGTAGGGCAAGTGAGATTCAATTTACACTTGCCCTACTCCAACTTTCACTTGCCCTTAAAATATTGTATATAATAGTTTTATAATATTTCATTTAAAACCAAGTAGAAGATGATTCTGGCATGTAAAAGCATATTTTCTAGGACAAGCTTGGATGGCAGACCACAAAACTTGCACACATTCTCAAAATAAACCTGAAATATACAAAATCATGTTCTTTCCCAGTGGGGCAAGCAAGATGCAGTTTTTACTTGCCCCACAGCTATAATTTACAAATTCTACTTGCCCGGGGCAATGGGGCAAGCACCAATGTCGAGCCCTGTATCCTTTTCATACCGTAGAGTTCTTGATGATTATCGCCCCAAAGATGATGCGGTAATTTAGATTGAAATTGGTATTGAAGCAATTACTTGCGAAGCATTTAAAACAGATAAGTTATTTGGGTAATGATCAACACTTCTCACTCAACTAGTTTTTCAAAAAAATGCTTTTATAATAGGCATATCATCAAATCAGAAAAAAGTATTAGTGGGAAGTTTTGGAAATGGGCTGAAAAGCTCTGAAAACATATCAAAAATCCCCAAAATTGAACCCTCCCCTCAAGAAAGAGATATACATTTATATATGTGACCTCTCAGATATTCACTTGAATCACGGTAAATTCATCGAGCAAAAGGGCTAGTTATCATCATGGGTCACAGGTGGTCATAAAGTGATTTCATCCAAATAAGCAACATCATACAGAAAACTCTCTTCCCCCCCCCCCCCCCCCCCCTGCTCCCTCAGACTTCCTAGAGAAGATGCAACATGGCATTTATGAATATGAATTTAACATCAAGCATTTTTTTGCAAAACACTGAAATGAAATAATTTCCATTGTATTGTATTATACAAAAGATAGTGTTATAAAATAAGTAAAAGTAGAAATTGAAAATTCTTCATGAACTTTATGCCTGCCTAAAAAGAAGTTTTTCAGGAAACTGCCAGAGCTGTACCTTTGTGACCTCTCAGATTTTTAATTGAATCATGCTGAATTCATCGAGCAAAAGGGCTAGTTATCATCATGGGTCAAAACAGATACAGTCACTGAATGATCTTATACACCTATGTAACAAAATAATCCAATTACAATATTCTAATAATATTCTTTTCATGCCCTAGAGTTTCTGATGATTATCGCCCCCAAGATGATCAGTATTTAAGAGTGAAATTGGGAATGAAGAATCTACTTGCAATAGAGCATCTGAAGGAGATAATTTGGTTGGGTTTGATCAACACTTCTTACTCAACTAGTTTTAAAAAAATGCTTTTATAATAGGCATATCATCAAATAAGAAAAACTTATGAGAAGGAATTTTTGGAAATGTGCTGAAAAGCTCTGAAAATATCATAAGTTGAATCCTGCCCTAAAGAAAGAGATACACCTTTATATATGTGACCTCTCAGATATTCACTTGAATCACGGTAAATTCATCGAGCAAAAGGGCTAGTTATCATCATGGGTCACATGAGGTGTAGTCATAAAGTGATTTCATCCAAAAAGCAACATTATACAGAAAACTCTCCCAAAGCCCTGCTAAGAAATACTGTCAAACCTTCTTGATGCCTCTTGGAAGGAACAGTTTATTAACCCACTCATGCTTGGAGGTTTCCTTAGCTTAGTTGTTTGAACCTGTGATACTTTTGAAAATAACTTCGAGATTTAGCATGAATAGTGAAGTTTGTAGTTAGTTTCTTGTTTATATTTCTTCAAATATTTTCTGAAAATCACTTGTTACAGAAATATTCCTGTAATAGTGGTTTTGGGCACTACAGGCATGAATGGGTTACGGTATGCCTACACAAACCATCCCCAGGGACTTAGCCAGGACCCTTCCTGCCTGTCTTTTGGACGAACAGTTTCCTGGAAACCTCCTTTTTGGACAGGCAAAATGTTCTATGAAGATATTTCTATTTTGACTTTTGGAGTGTAATAACCATATGTTTTCCTCACAAACCATCTTTTATGACGAAGCTGAAGTGTAAAATGCCCTTTTTGAAATAATATGCTATTGAATGTGGTTGGTATAAGGATTTGAAGTAGATTATTAACTTAATCTGGACGGGCACAAATTTCAGAATTGCTGTTTTGGACAGGCATTTTTGAAATCCTGGCTAAGACCCTGACCATCCCTAAAGGTAACATTGACACTCTCCTTTGAATACAGCTGTTCCTAACTGTGTGACCTCTCAGATATTGAATTGAATCATATTGAATTCATCGAGCAAAAGGGCTAGTTATCATCATGGGTCACATGACTTGCAGTCACGAAGTGATTTCATCCAAATTAGCAACATTATACAGAAAACCCTCCCACCACCCTGCCAACTCCAACTTCTAAGAGCAGAGGCTACATGGTATTTATGGAAATGAAGTAGGAATCAAACATTAACCTTCGAAACAATGAAAAGAAATATTTTCATCATATTGTTTACAGAAGATATGTTCTTCAGAGATATGCGAGAAATAATGTCAGGCCTTTTGGATGCCACTTGGAATAAAGAGTTTTTCAAGGTATGAATATAGACAAAACACCCCCTAAGTTAACATTGAGACCCTCATTTGAATAGAGCTGTACCTAACTATGTGACCTCTCAGATATTAAACTGAATCATATTGAATTCATCGAGCAAAAGGGCTAGTTATCTTCACGGGTCACATGACTTGCAGTCATTAAGTGATTTCATCCAAATTAGCAACATTATACAGAAAAGCCTCCCCCCACCCTGCCAACTCAAACTTCTAAGAGTAGAGGCTACATGGTATTTATGAAAATGAAGTAGGAATCAAACATTAACCTTCAAGAAATATTTTCATCATATTGTTTACAGAAGATATGTTCTTCAGAGATATGCAAGAAATAATGTCAGGCCTTTTAGATGCCACTTGGAATAAAGAGTTTATCAAGGTATGAATATAGACAATACACCCCCTCATTTGAATAGCGCTGTACCTAAGTATGTGACCTCTCAGATATTAAACTGAATCATTTTGAATTCATCGAGCAAAAGGGCTAGTTATCTTCATGGGTCACATGACTTGTAGTCATGAGGTGATTTCATTTGAACAAGCAACAATGATATTTAGTAAAGCCCCCATTCCCCAATTCATGACTGTTATTTTCAGGAAATATTCGAAGAAATATTGATCAGACACTAAGTTATAACTCTCCTTCAATCATTTCTCCAATTTACAATGGATTCCAAAGTAATTTTCAAATAAAAACATAGATCCAGACAATACTTTTAAAATCTATCTTTAAGCAGGGGAGGGTCAACCTATTTTGCTCAGAGTTCAAAGAGGATATGCAGGTAATCTGTGCGTGAATGAGTTAAATGTATGGAACCAGGGACTTAGCCAGGACCCGTCCTACCTTTTTTTTTTGGACAGGTAGTTTCCTAAGAACCTCCTGTTTGGACAGGCAGAAATCTCTTTGGTGATTTTTCAATTTTGACTTTTGGGAGGTAATAACCAACTATTTTCCTAACAAACCATCTTCTAGGACATAGCTAAAGTGTAAATTGCCCTTTTTGAGACACTGGGCTATTAAATGTAGCTGGTATAAGGATTTAAAGTATCTAAGTAGCTAAATCTGGACGGGCAAAATTTTTGAAATTGCTGTTTTGGCCAGGCATTTTTGAAATCATGGCTAAGACCCTGTAAGGAACTAATGAAAATGAATTCGGACTAACACATTTACCAGCATAAGCAAGTGGAGAAAGGAGGTTGTTCTAATTCTGATTGACAGTTTTTTCTTTACAAATTGTTTACAAAAGATATGTTCTCCACTCTCCAGAGATATGTAACAAACTTTGTCTGGTCTCTTTGAGGATGTCTTGGGATTTAAAAGATATGGATATTCCGAACACTATAAAAAGTTGAACCCTGTCCTTTGCATGTGCCATTGTAAGTGACTAAAAGGGCTAGTTATCATCATGGGTCACAACAGATACGGTTCTTCAGAGATCTCAGCTAAATAACAAAGAAGGAAGTGGAGAAAAATGAAGTATGAAGTTTGGCATTGGTGGGGTCTTGAATTTATGTAGAGAATATGTTAAGAAACTATTTGGGGCTATGTTTTATTCATAGTGTAATTGTCCTTTAATCGTCCCAACACTAGTCAGGCTATGACATTGTGCAAAGGATAGGAGATGAATTTCTAAGTCTTACTTACTGCTTGCTAACATCTGTGGTATGTTTGTGATGATATGGGGAAGCATGGTCTTGCCTCCCAGCCCACACGCTAAACGGTCCAACGCGCTCTCTCCAGCGATGGCATTACTGAAATACACAGAGATAGACTCAATGAAAGAAAGGCGACCAGTGATTTTTACTGAGGGGGACAACCCTACATGCTAAACGGTTCAACGTGCTCTCACCAGCAATGGCATTACTGAAATATACAGAAACAGACCCAATGAAAGAAAGGCAACCAGTGATTTTTACTGAGGGGGACAACCCTACATGCTAAACGGTCCAACGCGCTCTCACCAGCAATGGCATTACTGAAATATACAGAAACAGACTCAATGAAAGAAAGGCGACCAGTGATTTTTACTGAGGGGGACAACCCTACATGCTAAACGGTCCAACGCGCTCTCACCAGCAATGGCATTACTGAAATATACAGAAACAGACTCAATGAAAGAAAGGCGACCAGTGATTTTTACTGCAGGGGACAACCCTACATGCTAAACGGTCCAACGCGCTCTCACCAGCAATGGCATTACTGAAATACACAGAAATAGACTCAATGAAAGAAAGGCGACCAGTGATCTTTACTGCAGGGGACAACCCTACATGCTAAACGGTCCAACGCCCTCTCACCAGCCATGGCATTACTGAAATATACAGAAACAGACTCAATGAAAGAAAGGCGACCAGTGATTTTTACTGAGGGGGACAACCCTACATGCTAAACGGTCCAACGCGCTCTCACCAGCAATGGCATTACTGAAATATACAGAAACAGACTCAATGAAAGAAAGGCGACCAGTGATTTTTACTGCAGGGGACAACCCTACATGCTAAACGGTCCAACGCGCTCTCACCAGCAATGGCATTACTGAAATACACAGAAATAGACTCAATGAAAGAAAGGCGACCAGTGATCTTTACTGCAGGGGACAACCCTACATGCTAAACGGTCCAACGCCCTCTCACCAGCAATGGCATTACTGAAATATACAGAAACAGACTCAATGAAAGAAAGGCGACCAGTGATTTTTACTGCAGGGGACAACCCTACATGCTAAACGGTCCAACGCGCTCTCACCAGCAATGGCATTACTGAAATATACAGAAACAGACTCAATGAAGAAAGGCGACCAGTGATTTTGGGACCATCGATGTGGCGGGGGCTAAACCTTTGTGCCATTATTGTTAAGAAGTATACAAAATCGCTAAATTTTGTATGAATGTCCCTTAGGTGTACCTAATTAAGTTTTGCCCAAGAGTACTCACCTTTCCTGATTAATTCTGAATAAAGCAAGTGACCATTATAAGTGACCTCTCAGATATTTACTTGAATCACATTGAATTCATCGAGCAAAAGGGCTAGTTATCATCATGGGTCACATCAGTACATACAGTCACATCAAGATTAAAACAATATTCTATGGATATTTTTTCTAAACATTTCTCAAGCAAAGATTATCAAAAGGTTGTTTCCACAGAAATAGCAACAAAACAGCCAGGCATCCTGACTTTGTCAGATGGTTTTGGGCACTACGATACTTCTGAAGATAGCTTTGAAATTAATCACAAGTTGGAAAATTATTTCAAGGAGAGTTGTCAGTTAGCTTCTGTTAAACATTTCTTCTTGAAATATATTTTGAATATTGCTTTTGCTTGAGAGATATCCCTGACTTTTTGTCAGATGGTTTTGGGCACGACAATACTTCTGAAATAGCTTTGAAATTAATCACGTTGGAAAAATACTTCAAGGAAAGCTGTTAGTAAACTTCTGTTCAGCATTTCTTCTTGAATTATTTTTTGAATATTGCTTTTACTTGAGAGATATCACCAACTTCATCAGGCAGTTTTGGGCGCTACAGAGCTGAAGGGTTAATCCTGCACGTCACTCCTTACCTATCACTCTCATCCTCCTCGATCTCGTCCGACACAGACCACTCAGCATCCTCCTCCAGGTCCACCATCAACGCCAGAATCTGGGGTACTGCAAGAAAAATAAACATAGTGAAAGAGTAGAAGAAAACAGGAAATGCCATGCAATAGACTTAACCCATTATTGCTTAGGAGTTCCTCCAAAAAAATTGTTCTGGGTCAATAACTTTTGATAAAAACTTGGAAAGTGAGAATGATTTTTCTCAAAATTTGAAAGAGAGTTGATGATGTAGATGTTCTGATTGACCATTCTCCTTCAACATTTTCTAAACATTGCTTTTGTTACGATGATTTCCCCAAAATTGTCAACCGGTTTTGGCGGCTACAGGAATGAATGGATTGAATAAAATACAGCAGTTGACTGAGGCATATCATGTTTATAAGGTATTGGCCAGTGCCCCAATCTATGGTGAGTGGGGGCCAAGCAAAATATGTCAGCCCAGATATTATCTATAACCAGTTTTCCGAAAAATATTGTTAAAATCATACTTGTAATTCTTCGTACAGTTTCTAAGTAAACTAAATATCAAGGTTGTAGTTTGAATGGTTCAAATGTGTGAATAAGTAGATGGGTTCACTTACCTAGTAAAGGAATAAATTTTCCAAATTTTCTGACCATGGCTGGAGCGGTTTCTGACATGGTAACAATTACTTCTAGTGCTAGGTGGCGCCAGTTATCCCCCATGTTGGCATCCCCTACAATCTGGAACGAAAACGAAGGAAATGTAAATTAATTAATGGCACCTTTCTACTAATGAATGCTTTATTGTGACTAACCAGGGGTTGGTGCGGTGGCAAAACTGGAGTTAAATAAGATACTTTAAAGTTAAAGGTGCAATTTACTGTTGTTCAAAACCAATCAGCATAATTAATCTTTTTAACAAAAAACATAATTCTACTATTAAAAGGTCATACATTACTTTTAAAAAGATTATGTAGCGAGAAAATCTCAAATAATTTAAACATTTTCAAAAAGATAATTACATATGTGAAAGGATATTTACTTTCATAGAAAGACCTATCATGGTTAAGAGATTTCAGATATTTCAAACCTTTTAAAATGATAATGAAATATGTGAAAAGATACTTACTTTCATAGAAAGACCTATCACATTTTCCAGTTGACTGCGTAGAAACTTGGGCGTGTTTTCTGCCATGTCGATCAGACACTTCAAACAACTATCGTCAACATCTGCGGCCGTACTATCGGCAACACCCTGCAAAAATAAACCAACAATTGAATTTCTACAAATTCACTTCAGAATAATTGAGAATCAATAGCAAAGGTTATCTTCAAACTATCATATACTTCATGTAAGGTATTACATAAAAAATTAGGCCTAATAAAAATGTTTGTTTCCTATAACGATCTTGAAATAAATATAGTCAGGAAGCAGAATCCAGAATTCAAGCTAGAAATCACCCTAGCTTACATTTTGTGTTAAAAGTCGGCAACATGTCTTTCTAACCTAATTTGGGGGTGCTGAATTCAAAAAACCATGTTGCCGAAACGGGAAATGTTTCCTTGAAACTTTTTTGGGGCATTTTCCTTCAAAATTGGCCAAAAACATGCGTTTTCTGTAATATAAACCTAAACACACACCTGGTGCAGAATAGAAACTTCAAACTTGGTACACTTACACACTGACAGATGCTGAGCAGCACTTTGCAAAAAAAAGTGTGAGAATGCACCATAGGTGCTTGTTTTTGGGTCATTTTCACCAAAAATCACCAAAAAACACACATTTTTGTAATTTCCATTGTGATGAATTTAAACACTGCAAACCAGTTAGCAAACTTCTTCTGTCTATTTATTTACAAAGGAATATTAAACATATGAATATGTTGCTCACTCAAGATAAAGTTTGAGAATGCAAACTTAGGGAATTTTTAAGGTGAAAACCAGTAAAAATGTCACAAAATGCTTTTTTTTGGTATTTTCTTTAATAAAATCATAATGGATTTCATCAAACACTTGAAATTTGGCATGAGTATGACTGTAATGTTGCATATTAGGTATGCTCTTAAAATCTAATTCTAGGTACAGCATTATTGTCTTTGGGATATTTTAGACAATTTCTGCCAAAAACCTGTAATATTAGGAATTTGCCTTAATATTGTCAATTATGGTTTTGAATCACTTACATTCTACATGAATATAATGTCTCATGGAAAATACCAGCTTTTGTGTTAGTTTGTCATATCATGTGTTTTTACTTCAATGTGCATGCAGTTCTCTATTTTGGCACATTTGTAAGCTGCTGCGCAATGGAAGACTGTTGCAGGTCCATCTGCATTTTTTATTTTTTGGCAGCTTATAAGTTCAAAAATCATTCTTCAGGAATGGGAGATTTATTCAAGAAAGTCATGATCCAATAGCTTGAATCCATACTGGTAGAGGTTAGGTAGTATGGGAGCTGGTTCAGTTACCTATTTCCATATCAAGGCAGTGTTCATATTCAAAGTCAGTATGTGTAGTGCATCTGATGTAGGAGGAGGGCTCTTTGCTGCTTTTGATTGCAGGAAAAGTATCTCCCTTGCTTTGTCACAGGACAGCAAATAAGGGAAACCATACAAGGCGCAGAAAAACTGCTCAACCCGATCAAGAAAGGGACAACTTTGCGACATAGGATTTTAAATATTTGCTAACTTCAAAATCTCTGCTCTGTTACCAACACCGCACCTGTAGAAGTAGGATGACAAGATCAAAAAAATACTTGGTAACAACATGACTATCTTTGTTTTCCAGAAACATGCTTTAAGAAAGAGAATTTTTTATATGTATCGTGTGGAATCGATTACAAACAGAACAGGTGTGAATGGGACACTTGTCCCATGAAGAAAAACAAGCTTTTGTGTCAAGAAACCAACAGGAAAGTGCCTATAACAGCCAGATGGGGTTTATATACCAAGACAAGCAGCATGAATACCACATCTATCATGCTGATACAAATTAAAATTTGAGTTCTAGTTAAAGAAGGGGCCTAAGATAAGCTTTAAAAATACATGATACATAAAAGGTGTAGTTTACCGAGCATGTTGGGATGTTGTGAAGATTGGGGTAGTTCTTTTGGGTTGTGACCTTTCTCATATGAAATGCAGTATGAAATCAAGATAATTTCCACTTCATTTTCAATAAACTACGAGGCTAATAAAACATATACTATAATGAGAAAGCTACTCTTTATCCTTTGTAGCTGTCATATCACTCTACATTAAGCATTTATTGCATCTTTACACAGAATTAAATACATAGTTAGCCCAAAAGTAGCCTGAATCCCAAAGTTATTTACATCATTATCATAGATCTGGACATCAATGTCTAGAGGAACTCTTTTAAGCATAAATGGGTCAATGGCATTTATCCAATCACTTATGGTAGAAATTGGAGTTCCTTCATTTGAGGTATATGTGCTATGTCAACACAAGCTGGTGTCAGACCTAGGAGAAGGGAAGTGTCAAGATATATTACTCAACCAGAACCCTTACTATAATAGGTATTTGGGTAGAAGTGCATTATAGACTGTGCATGTCATAACAATCTCAGAGTTCAGGGTATATACACTAATGGCATGTCAGTTACACTAGTGAGGCAATTAAGTGTCCCAAAGTAGGTAAGCAGGGGTTTAGCACCTCCTAAATAGTCATGAGGCCCAAAGTGGAGTAAAATTAATAATATTTACTGAAATATCAATTTCATTTCCAGCTTATATACTCAGATAATGTCATCCAAATATAACATAATTTTCCTGATAAAGAGAGAGTTCCAAGTATGGAAATAAAATCCGTAGTGTCCCATGAGTAACCATACTGTCCTGTTTGCAACCTTTTAAAAAGTTGTCATTCCCTGATAGATATGAACTTGATTTATATTTCCAATAACTCATAATGTAGCATATAGTAAAGGGGGTAGGAGGATATCTTGTATTGATTTTGAAATAGCATGCCTTGTTTTTGGAAAAATCAAAACCTTTTGAAGTTTAAAGGGTGCAAACAGGACAACTGCATCTAGGACAAGCCATTAAAGTATGCTTTGGAAATAATTGATCTCTTTTTTCATAATTAATCAATAAAATAGTGATAAATTATCATGTCTATTAAAGTGATTAGTGAAAAAATCCAAACATAGTTAAAATATCTTATTTTTTCAAATATTCTGTTCGCACCTTGTTGAATATTATAGCGCATTGCTATGAAAATACCTAGGCTTGGAAAACACACTATGTTCAGTGAGAAGCTGTTTCTGTGGCTTTAAAGTGGTCCCGATTCACAGCAGTGAGTCAGACTGAGGCTCCGAGCCGGGACCAAATCCAGACTGGGGCTCCTGAGCAGGGACCAAATCCAGGTTCAGCAACTATTAGAGAACACGATTTTTGTGTCATTATCTCAGAGTTCTTTTAATTTTTTATTACTCAAACTCGCTATAGTAGCCATTAAGACCCGCCGTGGGTGATTGTTGCAAAGCTTCGGCCTTAGCGACCTCAGCTTTTGCAACAAACATTTACGTCTCTGCTATAAATCTGCACCAATGCTCAGTGGCGGATCTTATTCCCTATACTAAATAGTGGATCAACTTAGATTTATGAACCTAAGAATGTGTTCTTTTTAAACCAAAATGAATGAAAATTATAAATCTATTTTGAAAATTTGAGGTCTGCGGACCAATTATGGTGATATGCCCTTACCCTGCCTTGATATGACAACAGGCAGCTGAACCAGCTCCCACACTGCATAATCTTTTCCAGTATGGATTGGAGCTATTAGATGGGAAAATCTGCCTACAGCTCATGAATGAAAGAATGCATTGAACTTATAGGCTATCAGTGCACAACTGGATACATTTGCAAATCCTGCAAATTTTCCCCAAAATCAGAAATGTAGATGGACGTGCAACAGTCTTCCATTGCACAGCAGCTTGCAAATGTGTCAAACTAGAGAACTGCAGGAAAGTAGAAATATATGATATGACAAACTAATGAACAAAAAATCTAGTATTTTACATATTTTACATTATATTCATGTAGAATGTAAGTGGATGGAAGCCATAATAACCTATATTAAGGCAAATTCCTAATAATACATGTTTTTTGCAGAGATTATCCAACATATCATGAAGACAATAATGCTGTTTTACCTAGAATTCAATTTTAAGAGCATACCTTATATGCAACATTACAGTTATACTCATACCAAAGTCCATGCAATTTGTGAAATCCATAATGATTTTCTATGAGAAAATACAAAAAAAAGCATTTTTTGACGTTTTTACCGGTTTTCACCTTAAAAATCCCCTTAGTTTGCATTCTCAAACTTTATCTAGAGTGAGGAACATATTCATATGTTTAATATTCTTTTGTAAATAAAAAGACAGAAGATGTTTGCAGTATTTAAATTCATCTCAATGGAAATTACAAAAATGTACGTTTTTTGGTGATTTTAGGTAAAAATGACCCAAAAACAAGCACCTATGGTGCATTCTCACACTTCTTTTTGCAAAGTGCTGCTCAGCATCTGTCAGTGTGTAAGTGTACCAAGTTTGAAGTTTCTATTCTGCACCAGGTGTGTGTTTGGGTTTATATTACAGAAAACGCATGTTTTTGGACAATTTTGAAGGAAAATGCCCCAAAAGAGTGTCAAGGCAACATTTCCCGTTTCGGCAACATGGTTTTCTGAAATCAGCACCCCCAAATTAGGTTGAAAAGATATGTTGCCGACTTTTAACACAAAATGTAAGCTAGCGTCACATTTTCAGATATTGCTTCCTGACTAATAGGGTAGGTAGGTTAAAAGATTTTTTTGGATTTTATTTTCAAACAATGCATGTTTCATGGTAGCTGTAGTTGTAATGAAGTTTGTATTCATGTTCATTGGGAGTTGGAAAGGTGGAAAAAACTTAAGGGCAGAGATATATTTTTTTCAGTAAAAACTTGTAAGGGTTGGGTTGCACGAAACAAACAACTTTTTCGGCCCTATGAGGCAGCATATATCAATTGCAAATTGAGTCTGGCCATAAATAGGGTTACCATCCAAAACCATGATCATTGATAGTTTTAAAGATACTCAAAAATGATGCATTTATTCACAAAATATTTGAAAGCTGCTTACACCAATGTCTGATGAACACTTTTCTCAAATTTTTTTTCCAAAATGCGCTTTCATCCAAGAGACCAATAAAATATATATAATCAATACATTTATTTGCACCTGAGTGTTGATCAATGCATTTCAAATAGTACATACCTGTATAACTATTGGTAGCAAATCACGATAATGGTTCTGGACTTGTGTTTCCTTCTCGTTGGCCAAGATGAAAGCCGTCAAAGCCTTGATTGCCTCAAATCGAACCTGAAAAAATAGGGAATCAGGAAATCAGAATATATGTTGGAGGGGTCTGAAGACACACTGAAAATATGTGGGAACTACTAACTCACATGAGGCCTACATACATGGTTGCTATGGCTAAATCTGGTGTGTATGCAAAGAGTATTTTCTAGTCCCCTTTTTTTCATTTTTTTTTTTATAAATATTGAAACCTGTGAACAAATCCAGATAAATTGAACACTTCCGACTGGTCCACAAACTTGTTTTTACTGCTTAAATATGTATAAGAACCTACCTTAACTTTAAATATCATACAATTTTCTCGATGTGCAGGTATTCAACATACATTTTTAACTATATTGTTTTATTAAGTCTGAGGCTTGTCTATATTTTCTTAGAATCATAAAGATCCTTTTGGTCTCTTCGTAACTAGAGTTTCAACCCAAGAGCAAGTTTGTCTCGACACAATAAGATCTAAGCTATTGAAACCAGTGGAACCCCCCTCCCCCCAATAAACATAGATGTATGATTTACTCACAGGGGGGTTAGCCTGGTCCTGGAGACATTGCTGCAGCATCTGTTTTATCACATCCAAATACTGCGCCTGCTGGTTCCCAAACACGCCAGGAACAACACTGAAAACAAACAAATCAAAAATGCCATATATATGTCATGTTTACCATGTTAAAATTGCGACAGTCAAATTAATGTGTACTTTGAGCTCCCTGGAGGCAGAATTAAATAAATTGTCTACCATTATTTGTATATCTAATCGCTAAGCTAGTCTCGTACCACAAAGTGACAAGAGTTTGTCATTCCAACACCTATATGCAAAAATTAAACAGAACACATCGCCACCTGCCTGCTGAGCACAGTATTGTTTAAGTGCAAAATTTACATGGTATACAATACAGTATACAATCAGTGTTTTAACAATTACTTGTATAATAGATAACCAAACCCTTTTTTCCACATTTGATTTGATAATCAAACAAACGATTATAGTTCTCAGTAAGTTTCACTAGTAGATAATTTATAAATGCCACAGAAACCCCACAAAAAAATTTCATATTCTTATGGATATTGGTTATTTAGGGCCGTTCCAGCACCAGAATTTTAGCACATGACACCTACTACGAGTAAACAATTATCATTCATCAATTAAGTAAAATCTATTATGTTTAATCAAGTTGAAAATATGGGTGATCCTTTAAGCTTTATATAATAGAAAATTATGGAATATAGATGTTGGTGATAAGGTGCACAAAACATTTCTTTTCAGGAATAGTCCTTACCTAAAAATATGCAGCGCACTTTCTCTGAGTCCGGGGTCTTGGGAGCTGGCGCAGTCAAACATGAACTTGAGCACATCTGGCCATGTGTTGTTTCCATCATCATCTGGGCAAGAGAAAGAACACTTACATTATGTTAAGAAAACAATGGGGGTAAGAGAGAGAACGCCTATATGTTACGCCAAGAGAACAGTGGAGAAAGCGATTTAGAAACTTAGCCAGGATTTAGAAACGGGGTGCCCAAAATTGGCAATCGTAAATTTTTTGTGCATCCAATTTTTCAAGAGATCACAATGTACTCTGATAACAACCATAACACATGCATTTATTTAAAGAAATAAAGCATTATGCCCACATACAAAATAGAATGGGAATTATATTGGGGTGAAATTTTAGAAATTATATACTTGAAATTGACGTTTCAAGAAATTCCTCTCAATTTTTCTTGGTGTGTCCAGAAGGATGATTTTCTGGGGTTTGGTCTGGGTGTCCAAATGATACCCAGATACCCATCTGGCTAAGACTATGATTTCTCTAGAATTCATTTTCTAGTGACTGATACTTTTGACAGTAACTTCTGAATCAAAAGTGATATTACAAAATATTTATACTTGAAGGAGAGTTGCTGATAATATTAATTTTTCCTTACCGATCATGCACCTAGCGAACTCTGCGACTGCCTCGCTGACCTTCCTCTTGACGTTGAGGTTAGTTTCCTGCTGCACCCCCAGGAGGAGCTGCTCCTTGACGGTGGCCTGGATCTCGGGCGACAGCTGAGGCCAGATCTCCTCGAAGGTTGTGGTGAAGAGACGGCGCAGCAGCACGGCTGCCATGGTGCGAACCTAGCAGGACGGAAAAATACAAAATATATATCAGGGCTCAAAATTAAGGGGTGCCGAGGGCTCCCTTGAACTCTCCTGCGGCTACCTCAAATTTCTGCAGGGAGCCCTAACTGTATATTGTGTTGTGTATAGAAAGTTAGAAACTGATACATCTTTGGGCCCTTAAGATGTACAAGTTTCTATACACAACATAGCTAGGTAGCTTGAGAAGATGCAATTGGGCTACCTGGATAAAATCTTAATTTCGAGCCCAGCTCAACATTAACTTTTGAAGGCACTTGCCAAATACAAGGGCGGGTAAACTTAAATTTCTACGCGCCCAACACAATTTTGACCTGCCTTGCAAAAGGTGTGATAGAATGAACATGAAAGTGACTTTTCTGTATGTACTTCACTCAAAAAACACCAGCAGCCTTCAGAATTATTGGGACAAGACAAATTTTTGAAACTCGAGCCCTGGTCTTTTTACCACCAAATGCTGGAGTTGCTCATACTTCCAAAGCAAGGTAAGATGACTGCCTCGGTTAAGGTGATAATTATGGTTAACTTCACCAACACAGCTGTCACAGTATCGCTTATCTAATGGTGGATTGAGTTGTCAGAAAACAAGATATTTTTTTAATAATGATAATATCTTTGTGACCAGAGCATCTTTGGTTTTAGATGACTAAGGTGTTTTGATTGACTTTTTTATATTTCTATATCTTATATATTGTTTAGTTTGAACTTGGATCTTAGGAATTCTTTACTATGAGAGGACAAGAAACGTATGTACTTACCTCAATTCCGGCATTTGAGTTTCGCATGGCAGCCAATAGAAGAGGGATTTTGACTGGCATCTGGAGACCATCGTAGGCAGTCTGAAAACAGAAGGAACAATGGAATTAGACATGTATATCACATGAATATGTCCTAGGGGATGGTTTGTTAGGAAAATATTTGGTTATTACACCCCAAAAGTCAAAATTGAAAAATCACCATAGAAATTTTTGCCTGTCCAAACAGTAAGTTTTTAGGAAACTACCTGTCCAAAAGACAGGTAGGACGGGTCCTGGCTAAGTCCCTGACTATAGCCCAATGCCATCAGATCACAATTCAATACTTATAATAATCCATTCATGACTTTGTCAGCTCAAAAAGACCTTCACCTTTTCAAGAATATCATAGACTGAAAACATCTTTTAAAGGAAAAATATTTGGTCAAATAAATGCTCGCCCAACAATATCCCCCCTTTCAAATATTTTGTTCATTTACCTTTTCGCACCATTCAGATGCATACACATGATATGACACATGTCAAAATATTTATCACCAAATATCATTTTGAAAAGCATTCTTATAGGTTGTTCCTGTTCGACAAGCCCAGGGCTCGACGTTAAGGCTAGCCCCGTAGCCCCGGGCTAGTTATCGAAAGTCAGGGCTAATAAATTCTACCTGTGAGTAGCCCTGAGGGGCTAGATAGAATTAGAATATCAGCGCTTACAAAATTATGAAGCCCATCTTTGGCTCTACATACCTGGATGATAATTTAACTCAATTTACCACAATGCACTGTATTCTTTTCATGTTATCAACAGAGGCTATGATATCAACTGAGGTCACTATTTGAAAAGAGTTGTCATTAATATCAGGGCTAGCTAAAGTATTTCAGGGCTAGTAAAAATTTCGGTAACTAGCCCTGCTGGGCTTATGAAGTTTTTTCTTTACGTTGAGCCCTGAAGCCATTTCAAATAATTTTCAAATTACAGCTCTCATTAATAAGTTATGTCCAAGGTTGTAAGACCATGCATTAACTCCAGATGTGAAAGGGCCACCAATACTAGTGAAAGGTGAATAGCCCAATAATAGGTAAACTTATCTTACTTTTATAATACGATCCCATCGTAGGCTTCAATAAACTTATTGCAGGTTGGCCTTCTGGGTTTTAAATTTAAGTTTGAATTCATAATCACATTTTCTGCAATATTGCAGCGAACTTGGCTAGCCAGTTGTAAGTGGTGGGAGAAACTAAAGTATCCTGAGAATGCCACTGCTAACCACAAGGTACTGGCAACTTTCTTACATGCCTCGAACAGGATTCAAACTTTTCAAAGCCAAGTGGCAACTCCCCCGACCACTCTGCTATCAAGGCTAGCCTTGTCACAGGTTGGCAGCAGGGACATGGCTAGGACCTGTCTTTTGGACAGGTAGTTTCCTAAAAACCTCCTACTTGGACAGGCAAAAATTTCTTATCTAGAAGATTTTTCAATTTTGACCTTTGTGGGGTAATAACCAAATATCCTCCCAACAAATCATCTTTTAGGACATAGCTGAAATGTAAATTGCCCTTTTTGCCAGACATTCAAGCCCCCCCCCCCCCCCCCCCCCTAGTGAGTGACCAACTAATTCCTACGCATACCCTTCCAGTGATGTTGGAAAGGAATGCATATTGGACATTCCCTACAAATGACAATCACCACAAGGAAGTGCACTGATGGATACCTAATTAGCATTGTTCAGGGCTAATAACACTAACAGGGAATTGGTCTAACAGGCAGCTTCCCTTATCAATAATGAGCACTAGCTGACAAGGACCAATAACCATCCATATCCTGATAGTGCAGGTTCACAGCACTTGACCCTGATGGCCGGAAATCGATAGCGCACTGGAATCTGATCAGGGCACATGAATTACATAAGATACACACAGGGGCTGGCCTGGTGGGGCTAGTTGCCCATAGAATCTACTTACCATGCTCAAGTCACTACTAACCGTACATCACCTTCTAAAATAATTATTATCATTTAGTCAAATGAGTGATTGGTTTAAAAGTATGTTGATAGGTAAAACATCAAAATACTCATTTTCTAAAAAATGTATTTTGGTACTGGATATTGGTCATGATTAATATAAAGGGTATGCCACCCAATAGTTGGTGTTTGTCAATTTTGACACCTAGTTTAGAAATCCAAGCTAATTGCCATGGAAACCTGACACCAGGGTCTTAGCCGATATTTGGAAACAGGGTGTCCAAATAGAGGTTTCATAGACTTTTGCGTGTCCAAAGTGTGGTACAAAATACATACTACTAATAAGATAGACCCTATACCTTTACAGATTTTGCTTTTTTAGGCCAGATACTGCTTTGTGTGTCTTATAAAAGTGACACTACAGCTTCTACATCTTCTATCTTCTGAGAAAAGTCATCTTCAGCAAATTATGACATAAACTTTTGGGTGTCCAAACTCTCAAAAAACAGTGTTCTGCGTGTCCAAATGACACGCTGGACGCATTGCGGCTAAGCCCCTGCCTGACACCCTTTTACTATCCACATAGCAAATAATTGCACTTAGGATTTCAAGTGGTCATGTTCACCAAATCTTTAATAATTTATAGACCTCAGACTGTTGACTGAATCATAATGAATTCATTGAGCAAAAGGGCTAGGTATCATCATTGGTCTCATAAGAATATTGGTATTTTGGTGTCAATCCGAAAAGATTATATATATATACACATGTACATATTGAATTGCAAGCGTTTGCAGCATCTCGGTAGTTAGGACCCTGCTTTCAAACTTGTAACTATGGTTTTCTTGAACATGTCATCAGTACACTGTACACTTGCGATATCCCAACATATGTTTAAATATGGGGGCAAGCTTTTACAGGAAATATATGTATTTCAGTTATTTATTCCGTGAATATGTTTGATAACCAATTAATATTTTTTATCGTACAATATGCACTCACTAGCACCCATTTTCATATATGAAACTTGGGATTGGATGTGTGAATGACGCCTTGACACCCTGCTGGCCAAGAAGTGAATTCCTGTGTGACATGATGATGGTCTTAAAGGAAGCCTTACAGGCCAAGTGAGGCTACACTACAGCAGCCCATTTCAATGAACTGAACTTTATTTTATGTTTAAACATACACATCTGATAACATTATCCCTATCACTCTAAGTGAGAGATCCAATGACAAGATAATGGCCAAGGTTCATCAGCAGTGATCAGATGACCTTATTTCTTATCATTATCTAGATGACTCGATGACACCTTTGCTACAATGGAATGAACTCAAATTTCTCCACTTCCTTAACATGCGCAGCTGCTGGGTTGGAAGAAAAGTAAAATTATCATCACCGAGTTTATAACCCCCATCATCAACCAAATCTTCACCACAGGTGAGATCCCAAGATCTCTCAAAGTAGGACTCCTCCACCCCATCCACAAGAAAGGGAAGCTGCCGGAAATCCCTGGAAACTACAGAGGCATAACAATAACGCCTATTGTTATGAAAGTGATGGACAGGCTAATCCTCGATCACCAGAGACTTGCCACACCCAACCGGCTGCACCACCTACAGTTCGGGTTCACGGAGGGGAAATCTGGATCACATGCTGCCTTCCTGGTAACAGAAGCTGTCGAGGAAGCCAAAGACAATCGCGAAACCATCTTTGCAGCCTCCCTGGATGTGGAGAAGGCCTTCGATACGGTGAAACACCCCAGTCTACTCGATAAGCTACACGAACTAGGGATGACAGGTGTGTGGTGGAAATTAAAACAGAACTCGTACCGGGACCTCAAATCCAGAATCGTGTGGAATGGCACCAAGTCGGACAAAACAATCCCGATCCTCCAAGGAAACGGCCAGGGAAAACTGACAAGTCCAGACGATTATATATCCTATCTCTATAACCTGATGAAAAACATCACATCAACAGGACTAGGATATTACATCGGCGACACCTGCATCTCCATTCCCACATGTGCTGATGATATGATGGTCCTGGCACCAAATCTCCCAGAGCTCCAAGTCATCATGGCAATGATAGAGGATTATGCTAATGCAGAACAGTATAACATTCATCCAACCAAATCGGAGATCATACCGTTCAATATGAAATCTGATGAAGGTCTGACCCATCTCATGTCCAACAGTCCTGTCACCCTAAATGGAAACCCTGTGCCTATAAAGGAAACAACAACGCACCTGGGAATAAAAAGGGGCCTGACATCCAGCAAGCTAACAGTAGAAGCCCGAATATCCACCGGTAGAAGAACTCTATACGCCCTAATGGGCGCCGGCCTGCACGGAACCAACGGCCTACCTGTAAAGATCTCCATAAAACTCTACGAAACCTACGTCCAAACCAGGGTGCTATATGGGATAGAATCGATCAAACTGACAAAAAGTGATGTCAACAACCTAGAACTTTTCCATCGAAAAACGATCAGATCCCTCCTAGGGCTCCCGGAAAGAACCGCAATCCCAGGCCTCTACATATTGTCCGGATGCACCCCCATGATAGGCCTCATTCATCTCCGTGTGCTGACGTTCCTGTTGTCCCTCCTCAGAGAGCCAACCACGAGAGAAGTAGTCGTCCGCCAATACGTCATGAAAGATACAAAATCCTCCTCTTGGGTTGTAGAAGTGCAAGACATACTCCAGAAATACAATCTGCCAACTATACCCCACCTGCTAGACAACACCCCATCAAAACTGGCCTGGAAACAACAAGTGAAAAGTGCACTACACAACAAAATCAGCTGTGACATCGAGGAAGAAGCACAAGAAAAATCTACATTGAGATACCTGGCTCCATACCACACACCGAGGGCTACCCATGATTCAGTTGCCCACATCAACAACAGCCGACAGGTCACTCGAGCAAATGTGAAAACTAGGGTACTGCTGGGAGTCTATCCACTAGCAAACGCAAAGAGACGCACCAAACAGAGTACAACTGCAACCTGCCGATTGTGCCAGACTGACCAGGATGAAGACGAGGTCCATTTTCTGACACAATGCTCAAGCCTTGAAAAAGAAAGGAGTAATTACATGCATCGTATATCCCAACTCATCCCTAACACCGACCGAAGTAGAGTTCTACAAAACAACAGACTCCTCACAGGGATAATACTAGACCCGGATCACCCGGATGTGATGCAGGAGCTCCAGATTCTCCCCAGATCTCGCGCACAACTCGAGGAAATCTCACGTGACTTCATCTATGCTCTACATATCAAACGTAGCGCATTAGTCAGGGACCAGAAAAACTGATTATTCATGAGAAATCCCTGTCGGAAGTAGATAATTCGAACCAATCATCAAAAATCATGTACATATAGATACCCTGATTTACTTTGATTAGAACTCTCAAAAATAATCAAGAGAAAGTTTAATTCTAATGTTATTTTATATGTCTTATACAGCTCCTAGATAGGAGGATACTATCCTAAGAAGAAGAAGAAGAAGAAGAAGTACATGTACATGTGTTGCTAACGTATTGAAGTAGGGTTCCAATAATCGGAAACATATGCGATCGATAACAATTTAGTCAGGAATTAAAATACATCGTGATCTACTTCTTTATTGAGAGTAGAGGCAAGTTAGTAAAAACCTAAATGACACGAGTACGAAGGAATTTCACCATCGAACAAGCCACATGGAGTGCCACAAGCATGGCGCAAGCGGCAAATTCATTGTGCCGAAAGAAGTGTTGGTTTCTCAGCCGCCACGGCAAATAAACCGCTCAAATTCTCAGTGTGTGTAGATCAATACAAGAGAAGTTCAAAACTTACCTCACTCTGAGTCCTGACATCGTTGTCAGGACTCATAAGGTTTTGTAATAAAGTTTCGAACTGCGCCTGGCCGTCCGCCATTTTCTTTCGCTGCAACAAGTGAGCATGAGCGACGACCTTTGACCCGAACTTCCCGCCTAGTGACGTCACTCGCTGAGGTGGGAGGGTGCAGAATCAGAATGTTGGAGAAGTAATGAGTCAACAAATGAACCAGGCAGCGCTGGACAGCTGCCCGTTCTGGGATTATGTACCCGCCCGCATGCCTGTCTGCCATCAGTGAGCTCATTCCCTCTCCAAGTCACAAGGGCCAGACATACACAGTCCAACATGATCAAATACTTCCACATGTGATGTCTGTGGTAGGGCTAGTACTAGTAGCAACTGGCGAAATCATCATCTTCTAGCCCTGTACAAATCAACATGGTCATGAACATGCCTAAGAAAAATAAATAAATAGATAAAAAAATAAGAAAAATCAAATCAATTATTCTTTAAACCCAATATATATATATATATATATATATATATATATATATATATATATATATATATATATATATATATATATATATATATATATATATATATATAATTATAAGTAGATCTTTGTTATTATGAGGTATTTGATAAAAGGCTAACGTGTGTGTGTATATATATATATATATATATATATATATATATATATATATATATATATATATATATATATATATACATATATATATATATGTATACACACACGTGTTCGTAGTTTTCCTATGAATGCATCTTTCTTTCTTAATTGTTGGACTTAATATGGCAGATTGCTTGCTTATAAATAGTCATAGAATAAATGAAACCTCAGTAAGTAAGTATTTATTGACAATTTCCAGGATATTAAATATAACAGTACTCCCATTGACATGGTCGGGTTACTTAGTGGGTTTAACACTTAGCTAGCCCTCCAGACACTAATTTACAACCTTCATAATCTGTAATAGTCGGGCTATTGCTATTGCAGGATCCTGTAGGAGAATCCAGTCATGCATTAAGTTGACAGTCATAGTATCAAAAGTTTAAATGGATATATTGCAAGA
>OZ012698.1:27538665-27601165 GCA_963942565.1 Maea johnstoni | reverse complement strand
CACGTTCTCCAATTTGGACAAAAAGACCCTGACTCAAAGGAGTCATTAGAAATTAGACTTTCATTTGAACGCCTATGGATCCATAGACTTCGTTCCACCACACCCATGGGACTCAATGTATTTGACTAGAATACGGTAGGGGCCCCCTCACCCTCACACCTGGTGGCACGTTTGCCCCTGTCACTTATTTATTTACTTATACAGTGTATGTGGTGCTATTAGTAAGAGGGGCTGCCCCCGCTTTGGAGCGCTCTAGCCAAATGCGGGCCTCGCGTAACGCGTATTACAACTTCCCATGACCTGGAGTTCGACACCGACGACTCATCGGTGGTAATACCAGGGTATTGAAGATTAAGCCTTGAAATGACAGTAAATGTGACGATTATCAAGCCATATTGTGATGCTGTGCTGTCCCGCACAGCCGTTTGCATCATTGAATTATAAAAAAAGTTCAACTCGATATTGAAACAACATTTCCCTATTTGGGCGTACTAATATATGAATGCCCTGGCACAATATGTATGTATGTATATGTATGTATATTAATTGACCATGACTCAGCATAAAGTACATATACATCGAAATAATGCATGAATTCAAACGAGTTTAGAAGTAACAGAAAATACATACAGATGTTATTGTTTTAGTAACTAAAAACAATATCGTATCCATAAATCTGGGAGACCTCCCCGATAACTGTTTACTAGCGATGTTAGATGTAGCTAGTCTATACACTAACATACCCAATGATCAAGGCATTACAGCGGCCAGAGAAACACTGGACCATTTTAGGAATGCACGGGACAAACCATCAACAGAACACCTCATGACTTTATTAGACAAAGTACTTAAAATGAATAATTTTGATTTCGCTGGCCGACACTTCCTACAAATAGGAGGGACTGCCATGGGCACAAAAGTAGCACCCTCTTTTGCCAATACATACATGGGTTGGTTTGAGTCCAACCATGTATACACCTACCATATCCAACCCTTACTTTGGGTTAGATACATAGATGACATCTTCGTCATCTGGCAACATGGTAGGGAAACCTTCTCCGACTTTGTGACACATTTAAATCACTGTGTCCCCTCTATTAAGTTCGAGACCGACATCTCGGACTCACAAGTCCATTTTTTGGACGTTACGGTGTCTCTAGACCAAGAGACAAACCGTATATCTACTAGTTTGTACACCAAACCCACCGATGCTCATAACTACCTGAGCTTTTTATCATGTCACCCCAGGAATTGCAAAACTGGCATTCCTTAGAGTCAGTTCCTACGGATATGTAGGATCTGTAGTGACACAAATGACTTTATTTTTCATGCTCGGGAAATGTCTAAACATTTCCTTAGAGCCAAATATCCGCCAGCTATTTTGCAAAAAGCCTTTAGTAAGGCTTTTCACTTAGAAAGGGACTCTCTTCTCAAACCCAAGGAAGCCAATCAGGACCCTAATGCCTACCTAGATGAGATCTTTCTCATCACCACTTACCATCCAAGTGGTAGGATATTGGGTGATATTGTTAAACAAAACTGGGATATGCTGGACAAATCGTCCGCAACCAGGGAAGTGATCAATTGGAAAGTAACTCAGGGCTTTAGACGGCCCAAAAACATTCGGGACCTTTTGGTTAGAGCTTTAGTAAGAAACCCCATGGACGTCCGGCCCATGGGGAACCTCCAAAGAAATTACAAACGCACACCCTGCTCTAGACAAAACTGCAGGTACTGCATAAAATTGGACAAAAGTGGAAGCATTAAAAGTCCGATCACTGGTCGCAAATACAACACCATCCGGAGTTGTAGTTGCAAGACCAATAATATCATTTATTGTATTACTTGTCAAGTGTGCTTCAAACAGTACATCGGACACACTAAGCGTACACTCAGCGAACGGATGTGTGAACACTTCCGTTACATCACACAGCATAACTCCACACATAGTGTCGGCCGACACTTTAATACGGAGGACCATCAAGGTCTAGGGAACGTTAAATTACACGTTCTCCAATTTGGACAAAAAGACCCTGACTCAAAGGAGTCATTAGAAATTAGACTTTCATTTGAACGCCTATGGATCCATAGACTTCGTTCCACCACACCCATGGGACTCAATGTATTTGACTAGAATACGGTAGGGGCCCCCTCACCCTCACACCTGGTGGCACGTTTGCCCCTGTCACTTATTTATTTACTTATACAGTGTATGTGGTGCTATTAGTAAGAGGGGCTGCCCCCGCTTTGGAGCGCTCTAGCCAAATGCGGGCCTCGCGTAACGCGTATTACAACTTCCCATGACCTGGAGTTCGACACCGACGACTCATCGGTGGTAATACCAGGGTATTGAAGATTAAGCCTTGAAATGACAGTAAATGTGACGATTATCAAGCCATATTGTGATGCTGTGCTGTCCCGCACAGCCGTTTGCATCATTGAATTATAAAAAAAGTTCAACTCGATATTGAAACAACATTTCCCTATTTGGGCGTACTAATATATGAATGCCCTGGCACAATATGTATGTATGTATATGTATGTATATTAATTGACCATGACTCAGCATAAAGTACATATACATCGAAATAATGCATGAATTCAAACGAGTTTAGAAGTAACAGAAAATACATACAGATGTTATTGTTTTAGTAACTAAAAACAATATCGTATCCATAAATTTATCTATGCGATACTCATGTTATTTTATAATGCAACATGTATTAATTCAATTATTTTATTAACAAAAAAGACAATATATAATTCCATGAAAAAAAGAACAACAACCCAATATTTCACTATTAAAAATGACGTCAAGAACTTTTATTTTCTTGAAAAGTACAAATCTTATGTCAAAGGAAAAGGTAGACTCTTTGAGAAACAATATTCGCTATTAACTAGGATTTATGCAAATAGACAACAAAACACTTAGATATTGTATAACGCTATATTTTTGGTATCAGTTGATGATTTGTACCCTGTATATTGACATGTGTTTTTGAAGAAGGAAAATAAAAAAGTTTTGAAAATTAAAAAATGTTATTTTATATTTTCTGCTAGATCCCAACAGCGAAAAGGAGAGCAATTACTTTACTAGGACGTCATGGGTTGTCGTATCTTTATCGCGATGGTGGTAGTACTGCTAGTATGCCTCATTGCCCAGAGCCTGGTGAGTTACTTTTTAATCTTCATCTCTCATCAGCTGTAAATCTACAAAACACATTAACATCTGAAATGCCATCTCGTGGCCAACTAAAGAACTATCTGAGTGATGTCTTTGGTTTGTTGGTAGTCTATGATACGGGGCTGGTACAATACGGGTTGGTAAAGATACAGTACAATTCAATCACTGATCTCTTATTATACTCTGCTTTGGGGCAAAACATAAGATAAATCTTTCAGGCCATTGATGTCAATGTTTAATCTTTGGAACGATGCTTGACTTTCTGAGTAAGGTCCTCGAACATAGGCTCAAGCTAGGACATTTAACCCCTCGCCTGTTATACATACTCGAGTTCATTAAAATGTTACGGTAAATATGTTGTTATTTTTTTATTGTGGAATTGGAATAAGATTAACTGCATGCATTTCATTTCACATTAAAAACCAGAACCAATTATAAAAGACTTCCTTTCACCTTGCATCCAACTTTGTACTACCGGGAACAGCTTTTTATTATAAAACTCTCAAAAGCAGTTTGTTTTATGGATAAGGGAACAAGATTTTATTATCATTTATTCATCATTTATATTTCAGAGCTTCCAAGCTGGTAACTTAGGATGTGGCGGCTTGCCCAAAAGGTAAGTTTTATCAAACGCACAGACTTTAGTATTAAATTACCTTTGGATTTATTAAACTTGTCATTCTACAGAAACTAGATCGCATTGTTAATGATAATTTCATCGATGAATGTCTGCAGAAACGGAAATTCTAAAATTTGTTGTAATTTGTAATTTAACCATTGCATTTGAGGTCTCAACAGTGCAGCACCTCTATATTCAAGGGGTATGATTGGTCAAACTCTTTCAGCCAATGAAATGCTGGAGAAATTTAACCATATGGTTCCGATTGGCTACACTTTGACATGTCAAATTTTTTTGGTGCAAGTTTGATAGTCGGATTATGAGAAACACTTCTGACGCATGTATAAAAAAAAACGACAGGAAGAGAGAAAACTACAATGGTGCAGGTGTGAACGTCAAAATTTAAAAAAAAATGCTGTTTTTTGGAAAACGGTGGAAATAAATTCTGCTGTTATCCAGAAAAACAGCGGAAATTAAAAAAAAATTCTGCCTTTCACACCTACACCATCGTAGGAAACTAATGCAAAGGCAAATGCATACATCATGCTTTCGAATGTTTCTGTCACATGCGTGGTATTTGATTTTGGGATTTAATGTCACGTTTCTCTATATCCATATTATTGCTATATCGTGACAAACCAGTTGTTATTGGCGGTGGCAACTACCCTGGAAAACCTACCGACTAACCCAATTCTGCGCTCACTATCTCAAATGCCACGTGCCTGATTCAAGTCTGATACCTTTGGTAGTGATGAGAGACCACAAGCAGTACATGGCGACGCCTTTGTCCACTATCTCAGCGGAACTGGCTAGGAAACAAGTACAATTTGCGAACAAAATCTGAAATCAAAATTTTTTCAGTTTTTTTTTGAATATTTTATACCAGCTCTACAGAACTATTCTGCTACATAAGTGGTTGTCTCGTGGATTGAGGGTTGCGCTTTGACTGCCTGAAGCGCTGCGCTCAATCTCTCATGCATGGTTTGAATGTGGCTTGAGGCATGTGAAAAAGTTACCAGTGGCTTAGGGTCAGTAGGGCTTTTTACTGGATACTGCAGCTTCAATGATCACCAATCAGCCTCAATATGGCAGAAAAAGTGATGATAAAAGAAATTCCAATATAAAGTCAAATGACACAGAATAAACCCTATCTTTCTTCTAGACCGCTGTCCATATCAATTGGTAACCATGGAGTGGGCGTGTCTGGGACACATGGCGGCATTCACGCAGGAAAACAGCACAATCAGAAAAATATCGGCGGCCATCTTAATCTTCCTGGAGGTCACACCATCCACGCTGACCACGTGAAGACTCGCATCCCGGACGCGGGAAATATACACCATACTAGTGAGTAGTCATGACACAAAGTGTGTGTAATATGGAATATGGAACAAGATATTCAATAGTATAGTAAGTTTAAACTAGAATTAAAAACTGAAGGGAATGATATTCGTTATCTTACGAAAACAAAGATAAGATTAAAATCTGCATATAAAGTAAAAGTGAAATTAAAAAAGTGAAATGAAACACCAATACTGGCTCTCAATATTTGACCTCATGAATTTGATATGTCATATTGAAAGTCATATTGCACTTCATTTTCATTGTATTTTTTCACCTTGGAAGGTATGTAGGTAGTTTGATTAATTGGCATGATTTGGGCGCACTTTGTAGGGAATTATTAGCTTTACCTTGACACTTTTACATAGAAAAGCATACCATTTTTGTGTATAATTCATGCCTGTATCTTTGATATTTCGCCTTCAGCTGTTGGTGCTTCTGGCCCAATCGGTAGCGGCACCTATACTGTAGGAGGCTCCAAGACAAGTGGGGCTGGAATGCCGGTACAGCGATCCATATCAGCCGCTTTCGAAAAGACAAACAGAAACGGAGGTAATAGGTTATACCAACTAGTTTGGGGAGAACCATTTATACTCTAGGGGGGGGGGGGGGGTATCCTTTAACAAAAGTATTCTGGCTCTGAAAAACTGAAAATTTTAGTTTAATGAAATCCCCCCCCCTCCATGAAATATCAAATGATTGGCACCTTACAGGCAAGCAGTGTGGGTATGTCGCGGAGGTTGGAGGATGTTTTAAGTTGGAGAATAAAAACTGTTTTCTAGTACATATATATGTATAATTTTAGGGCTATTTTAAATATTGCTGAACCATGTTCTAATGCGTAATGTTGACAAAGAATAAACAGTTGAAGTAATAATAATAATAATAATAGCGATAGAATATAGAATTTTCTCAGCGTTTACTGGTGTACTTTTACCAGATTTTATTTTATTCTATAATCACCATGTTTTTCGTCTTCATCTAGGGGCATTACTAGGGATACATAAACACTTTCTGATTTTAAAAAATGACCAAACTTAAACATTTTTTCAATGAAGTCCGTTTCAATTTGTATTGTACCGCGTATGAGAAATTTCTAATATATCTATTTTATCTTTTAGTTTCCTACAAGATCGAGGCTGGGAAAGATGCCAATAGCGGCAAATTCGGCAAGATCTCCGTCAACATTCCCTTCAACTAAGCAACTGAGAAACTACGTGCTCAATCCAAGAGAAATTGGACTATGCGATTTTCAAGAAAGAACATATGACTTCTTCAATACTTGCTATTCTGTGCAATATGCATAACCTCGTGGACTCTGTAGACATTACCTTTTTGAGATTACTGATTCCTCACTCAGAGAACAGGGTACTAGTATATTGTAAGTAAGTTCACAAAACGTTGGAAACCTCGTGTGCATACAGCTAATATTCAATTTTCATACCGAAATATTTCTCATGTGGCCTTTGTTTATTAAGTAAAAGCTATCCTGTCCATTATCAGCGTATGTCACTTTCCTGAATATATATATATATATATATATATATATATATATATATATATATATATATATATATATATATATATAAATATATATATATATATATATATATATATATATATATATATATATATATATATATATATATATATATATATATATGTGTGTGTGTGTAGCAATATCGCTACACATATCAAATATCAAAACTCATTAGTGTTGGATTCAGTATTTACTGAATCCAACACTAATGCGTTTTGATATTTGATCACTAACGACATCCATTGTAGTGTGCATCATCTTGTGTAAATACTCAACCAGCCTAGAAGAACAAACTGATATCAAATATCAAATTGTGAAATATGTAGGGCAGAAAAAGAGCAACGCTATGTAGCAAAATGCGTGTTTCCAACCCTTCATAGAAAAAGAATCGGTTCATATTAAGATATCTTCCTGGATACTTGTGAATTCTGCAGTCCTTGCCATTGATGTTTTGACATTATTCGTTTACAGTTGTCTTTCATATACATAAACTGTCAAGTCGAGTTCTAATAGTATTAGTAATACCTGTTTATGAACAAGATACATATGAGTAGATGCCATCTTGTGTAACCACTGTAGAGCTCTAATATTTGTTCATTACCTGTATCAGAAAAAGTATATATATTTTTTTTTGAATAATAATGTTTAAACAACTTTTAAACTAAATTCATACTTATGTATATTATATCTCAATTCTAATCATCTATGTACTCATACTGACTTCAAATAGAACCAATTCTGCTGTTATTCCATTCTTGCTCTCATGGTACATATCAACCCATTAATGCTTAAGGTCTTACGATACTCTACACCGTTGACACCTATTGCATATTGGACACACTTAAATGACTTACTAGTATTACGATTTTCCTGATACCATTGCCAATTTTGAGAAGAAATTGACACATGACTGCCTATTCTAAAGAGTATCCTAAAAGACAGGTTTTAACAATAAATGTTTTGGTTATAGTGATTATCATATTTATCAAATTTGATGATTTAACACAGTTTCGGAAAATATGTGTGATCATTCAGTTATCAAACAATTAGGTTCCTATAAATAAAGATTTTTTACAATAAGAATTTTTAACTTCTTGGTACCTTTTTATGAAATAATTCTGCTTATTTC
Organism: Maea johnstoni; assembly: GCA_963942565.1. NCBI lineage: Eukaryota > Metazoa > Annelida > Polychaeta > Spionida > Magelonidae > Maea > Maea johnstoni. The sequence goes on along the minus strand of OZ012698.1, from coordinate 27,593,352 downwards.
CCAAAGTTTGACCATCTGTGGTAGGAAAACCAACCTGATGACCTGTCATTTTCTCTGTCTTTTTAAGAGCTTTGTGTAGATTGTTGAGACAAATTTTGCTAAAAATAAAAAGGTATTTCGATTTTACCAATTTCGGGTTAAAATTGGTAAATTCGTTGATTTTGCCCGATAATACCTATATAAAGGCTGATAAGTAATTTTGACATGGCAGTACAGAACAGTTATTTAGGCAGTAACAGTAGCAAATTACATTTCTTTTCCAAAATCTGTTAAAAAATTTAAGTCGTTGACCTCATAAATTAAAGTTGTTTTGAAGATCACTGTGCTCTGTTCTTTACTCCTGCAAAGTTGCGGGAGAATCAAAATGAAATTTCTAAAAGTGTCATAAGATATTGAGAGGTAGCTTTTGCCTTAAAGATTTCACCAAAATCGCCATGCTCCTTTTGGCTGCTGCAAGCATTTACGGGTTAGATATATCCTGTTTCATAACAAGTCGTATACATACAGATACTAACCCATCTTAGAACAATGAATATTGATAGAATTTCATAATTTACCAATGAAAACTTTGGTGGACAATGCAATTCTACAATGCAACACTCATTAGCATTCATACCAATACCTTGGAATGACACATATATATATTTATATATATATTTATATATATATATATATATATATATATATATATATATATATATATATATATATATATATATATATATATATATATATATAAAAGGTATAGCCGACCTCATGTTTACATTTCTCTAATAAAATTGACGAAACCTTATCCATTTAGTTGTCAGTGTTATATATGCAATCCCCTTTTTGCCTAGGTCGAATTGCAATAACTGCATAGACAGACAAACTTGTTCTGATTATTAGAATGAGGGTGTAGGCTTTAAAATATGTAAACCCTTCACAATGAGCTTATTTCACAAATTAATCATATTACCTCCAACCCTCAAATTTCAAACCCTGCTGGGAGGATACATTTGTGATGTTTATGTGTTCCTTATCAAAAGACCTTTCAGGCAATATAATTTTGTATAGTCATATAAAAGCAGGGTAGAGGAAAAGCTGAGTAAAAACAACAAATAACCTCATAAGCTACTTTAAATAGGCAAGGTGGAAAAGATGGATATCATATCTGAAACACATACACAGGGTACAAAGTAGCTCAGTTGGTTAGGTGTCGGACTAGTGATCAGTAGGTTGCTGGTTCAATTCCCGGTCGGGGCACTTTGGTCTGTTCTTGGGCAAGACAGTTTATTCCACATAGCCTCAGTCTACCCAGCTGTAAAATGGGTACCTAGCATTAATAAGTTAGTGCTTAGAGTTTGTGCGCTATATGCTGCCAACTGCTCTGGAATATCCCCCGGGGGATTGAAATGGTTTCCGTGTCTACAGGCCTGCTAGGGAAGTAAGGTAGTGTGAATATTTCGGTGGATACAAGACTATAAACCGAATACCTTTACATCTTTATATAGCAGAAACTTTTCAAATTATTCATGCATGAAAAAAGTAATGCAAAAGGGCCTAAATATATAAAGTCAACATTCTGTGCAAAAAGGAAAGATACCTTGAAAAATAAATAGACGAGATGCAGATTTTTTATCTTGACAAGCGGAGTGTTCAGAATCTCTCCTTTTCTAAATGCGGGTTGCGCTAATTATTGATAAATGTGCAACATTGCGGCTTCTTAGGTGAGACTTCATAACTGAACATTCATTGTTTATTGTGATTAATTTATAAATTATGGCATTCAAATTTTTGGTGATAAATGGACCGGTGGGCTACTGTCTATTTTCACCACTGCATTTTCATTCGGCTAGAATGCATCGCATTCTGGGGCATTGCGGGGCACGAAAACGCGACCCCTCCTTACTCGGCCCCAACAGCAGCGCGCTTGGGGACGAGGTACGGGAGTCCCATAATGAATGGAGCAATGGTGTTTTCGAGCCCTTGGCTTTTCTCTCAGTCGAGTGCCACACGATACTTTGTATTCTTATGTACTCACACGTCGCTCAGGCCACTTAGTGCACAGCGGGTCGCTTCGGGTCGCCTCCGTCCAGCCCACAAAACCAACAGGATATTCCGTCTCTTCAAGAACTCAGGAGAAACTACGCGGTCAGCAGAGAGGTAAATCGCCGGTTGGCCGACCTGGAAGATGAGGAGGATATTACGGGAGCTACCGGAGCGACATCCTCGAGAGCCAGAGGTAAGAGATCGGGAGCCGCTAGGACAGTGCGGGACACTATAGTCCACGATATTGACTGGCCGCACTTTCACATTTATACGGCCCCGGGCGAAGAACCAATGACTTTTCAACGGCTTTCGGTGCAAGAATTTGTCTATGGTTTTATGCACATGATCGATCAGCCCAACTCTCGCCTGGATAAACAAATCATGTGGGACATATTGAAGGGGATGATGGAGGATGCCACGGAGTACCCGTGGCATAATGTGCGCAACTTCTATTGGGTGGTCGGATCCCATGTAGAGAACGACCGGCTGACTTGGGACAACACCGTCCCCATTCAAAAGCTGCGCATAAAAAACGTGCAGAAGCACGATCCATTGCCAGCGAAGCAACCAGCAAAAGTGGCCGAGAAACTGCGTTATTGTGCTCCCTATCAAAAGGGTGAGTGCACAGAAAAGACAGATCATGCTGGGCTTAAGCACATATGTGCTTTCTGTTATCGTGTGAAGGGTTCGACATACCAGCATCCCGAGTCCGACTGTCGCCGAAAGACAGGAGAACTGCCAAAAAACGGGAAGGGGGGGGAATAGTCGCGTCCCCTCCTACTCCGAGCCGACAACAACGGGCACCCCCAGAGGGGGCAGCGCAGAAAACGGATGATGGGGAACACAAAGTTTGGATTACTCAGCATACTCCTCCCTCGCAGGAGCGAGATCTACGGACGTTAGCGGCAGAAAAACAACCTGTTTCTCACAGAGACAACTTACACACGTGTGCAGAACATCATGTAAGGGTGAGTGAAACGCAGGACGATAAAGAGGGACCGTACGCAGAATTGCCTACGCACATACAACGGCTGACGGTAACGAACGATAGTACACCTCGGAATACGGATGGTAACGCTAGTGTGGAAGTGATCGGGCCGCAGCCCCGCAATCAGACGGTAGGTCATGATACGGTCATTGAAAATCATGATCATGCTGGTTGTAGTGACATTGAAACGAACGATGAACTGATAGACTCCTCTCTAACCTTTTTAAAAGAAAGTTTAATCGAAAAGAAAGGAGATGTGTATGATGATGACAGGGTAGCGAGCAGTGGGGACAAGCTTGGTGAAAAACCAGCTGAGTATCTTGAATTGGGCATGTTAGATATGGGTATGGTTGCACTTAATAACCAGCGTTTAAAATACATATTTGATGTGGTGGCCACCACAGGTCAGGCCAATTTCAGGGCAGCGCGCGTCCCCCTACCCAGCGCACTTAATATTCCGCGCTGGCGTCGCGAACTCACGGGGTACAGAGATGCCCACATAGTGGAGTACTTAGAATTCGACTGGCCGATTGGTATCAATCGTGACGCCGACTTATGTTCACAATTTGCGAGCCACCCCTCGGCTCTAGCTCATCCACGCGACGTGGAACACTACGTTGCCACCGAATTAAAACACGGGGCCATTCTCGGCCCGTTCGATGGCCCGCTGGCATCTACGTGCCACTTCAGCCCCCTGATGACACGTCCCAAGAAGGACTCACGTTTCAGGAGGGTCATCGTTGACCTGTCGTGGCCGAAAGGTCAATCGGTCAACGACGGCATCAGCAAGAAGGACTATATCGATGGTCCGATGACTATTTCCTTGCCCACTCCAGATGATATGGAGAGGGCCATAGTCCAGGCAGGACGCGGGGCGTTTCTGTATAAAACAGACCTAGCGAGGGGGTATCGGCAGCTCAGAGTCGACCCCCTCGACTGGCCCCTCCTATCGTTCCAGCATGAAGCACGTTGCTTCATGGACATTTGCCCACCGTTCGGCTTACGCTCGTCGGCGATGGCAATGCAGCGTGTCTCTGAGGCCCTGGTGTTCCTTCATTCAAGGCGAGGATACGTGTCCAGGGCCTACATTGATGATTTCGGGGGCGCGGAGCCTAGTGAGCCTAGAGCTTCCAGTGCACTCCGAGCCCTTCAGCGTATCATGGACGACCTTGGGGTGGTCCAGGCAGCAGCCAAGATATGCCTCCCGTCGCAGGCCATGATTTGGCTCGGGATATTTTTCGACACGGTCGAGATGTCCATGTCAATCCCCGAGGCAAAGCTAGCCGAGATCATGCTTTGTTTGGCGGCATGGCGGGGCAAGACTCGGGCCACCAGGAGGGAGATGCAGTCTCTCCTGGGGTTGCTCAACTTCGTTGCCAGTGTCGCACCACCGGCGCGACTTTTCACGAATCGCATGCTCGATGCGCTTCGGGAGGCACCACGAGTGGGAGCCACCTCACTCTCGAGCCAGTTCAAGCTCGATGTGGTGTTTTTCGCTGAGCTACTGCCGCTTTTCAACGGCAGGAAGATAATGGGAAAACAGGTTGTCCCATATCAGCATCAGGTAGAACTTGATGCCTGTCTCACCGGCTGTGGTGCGGTGGCTGGCGATCAGTTCTACGCCGAGCAGTTCCCCGACTGCGTAGTCGCTGAGAACCATTGTATCGCACACCTCGAGTTACTTAACATCGTGGTTGCGATCAAGGTCTGGCAGAGGCGTTGGACCGGGTGGACGGTGCAGATTTACTGCGACAACCTAAACTCGGTCTTCGTCCTCCAGACGGGCAAATCCCGTGACCCCTTCATGCGTGCATGCGCCAGGGAAGTCCTGCTATACACGGCCGCCAAAGACATCGATATACAAATCTGTCATCGGCCCGGCCTTGATATGGTATGGGCAGACGCGCTCTCCAGGGAGCATACCCATCCACGCTTCGCGGCACGCGTACGGGACGACCATCACCTCCGGGCCGGCACTAGGCTCGTCGTACCGCAGGAATTTTTCAGGTTACGGAACACCCTGTGAGTCGGCAGCGCAGCCTTTACAGTGCCCCCAACCCCCCCCCCCCCCTTCTATGTCCCCTCTTGTCTTCTCCATGTTTGTCCTGTGTTTTTCTGTTGGCGCTACTAACACGGCTAATCTTTCTTGCAGGTCTAGCCGGATTGCAGCTGCAGGTGAGCAGGCGACAACGACGGGCGTTCGCTCCGGGCACCCGAGCGAATCATTCCTCGCATCTACGGATTTTTCTTTCTTTTGTAGTGTTTTTCGGGCTTAAGGCATTTCCCACACCGGTGGAAACACTTCTTCTTTTTCTAGAGTTTCTGGCCCGCCACTACCAGTCGCCTAAGGCCGTCAAGAATGTGCTGGTGTCGCTACGCTTTCAGCACGAGAGGCTCGGTTTCAGTTTTGCTGAGTTTCAAAACCTCAGATGTCGGTTGGCCCTCAGGTCTCTCGCATTCACAATGCGTTCACACGTCTCTCAGGCAGCGCCGTTTCCTCGGCGACTGCTGGGACCGCTGGTGGGGGCCGCCGATGCTTTGGGGCCATGGGCTTTGGTTTTCAAGTCCCTGGTGACAATCGCTTTTGTCACTTTTGCCAGGCTCAGTTCACTGGTGCCGCCAAGTGGCGCTGGTTACGACCCCTCTCGGTGGCCCACTCTCGCAGATCTACAAATTCTTGACGGGTGGGCTTCGCTGCGCATCAAGTACTCCAAGACGCGTCAGGCAGTGGATGGGGGACGCTTGGTCCCTTTCCGCGCGTCGGGTGTTTTTCCCTGCCCCGTGGCCTTGGCTACGGACCTGCGACTTGGCTCTGGGAGGCACGCAGCTCCGCTTTCGGCCCCGCTTTTCGCTTGCCGCTCCCGTGGAGGGGCCTACTCGCTCCTCACCCAATCCCAGGCGCGGGGTCTACTTCGTACTTGTCTGGTCGCGATTGGGCTGGGAGCGAGTGAATTCACGTTTCACTCTTTTTGCAGGGGAGGCTGCTCGCATGCTTTTTCCCTGGGGGCAGCGGAATCCGACCTGGCCATTCACGGAGACTGGCGCAGCGACGCGGTCAGGCAATATTACCCAGCTAGTCTAGCGCGCGGGAGGGTGGCTTCGGCACTGGCCACTCCCCTTTGAAGCTCCTACTTCTATCATTTAACCTTGCCACTTGATAACGCGTTACCTTATTACCTTTCTTTGCCGCGGTCAACTAACACAGCCAACCCACACTTTCTCTAGTAGTTTCAGTACACCCGGTACAATTAAGGGATGGCTTGACCACGGGTCACACAATGTTACTTACTCAGTGGTTTACACGGTTTAAGGGTCAGCAGGCCTTTCGCAGTCGCAAACTGAAGCTTGTTTAAACGTTAATTTACAAGGCCTGACCCAACTTTGCATTTCTCGCTATCATAATGAATTCTTGTATGAAATTGTTGTTGAGTTGATTGAAATTGTTATTTAAGCACATATCGATAATATGAAATCTGGTATTTAAGAACGATACATTGTATCGATGATTTGTTACATTGTATCAATTTATTTTCGAATAAAGTTTATATTTTTGTACACCATTCGCGGGTCATAGTTGTTTGTGCCACGTAATGCGGCTAGAATGCATCGCATTCTGGGGCATTGCGGGGCACGAAAACGCGACCCCTCCTTACTCGGCCCCAACAGCAGCGCGCTTGGGGACGAGGTACAGGAGTCCCATAATGAATGGAGCAATGGTGTTTTCGAGCCCTTGGCTTTTCTCTCAGTCGAGTGCCACATGATACTTTGTATTCTTATGTACACACACGTCGCTCAGGCCAATTAGTGCACAGCGGGTAGCTTCGCGGCCAGCTTTCCAGGCACGCCACGCGCGCTGCAGCATGCCCTAATGGTCCCTTAGCCAATCACAGCAGCCCGCACGCGACACCCAAGCCACGTGGCTCACACACACGCGGCAATCTTAATAGCTGGTCATTACAGATCTGGCTTCCGAGCTACGCACTGCCTACTCGCGAGTTCCCCGCCCGCCCGGTCCCCCTTTTTTCCTCAGACCTCTCTCCGTTGCGTCTGGGGGGGCTGGTTCAGCCCGGTCAACTAACACAGCCAACCCACACTTTCTCTAGTAGTTTCAGTACACCCGGTACAATTAAGGGATGGCTTGACCACGGGTCACACAATGTTACTTACTCAGTGGTTTACACGGTTTAAGGGTCAGCAGGCCCTTCGCAGTCGCAAACTGAAGCTTGTTTAAACGTTAATTTACAAGGCCTGACCCAACTTTGCATTTCTCGCTATCATAATGAATTCTTGTATGAAATTGTTGTTGAGTTGATTGAAATTGTTATTTAAGCACATATCGATAATATGAAATCTGGTATTTAAGAACGATACATTGTATCGATGATTTGTTACATTGTATCAATTTATTTTCGAATAAAGTTTATATTTTTGTACACCATTCGCGGGTCATAGTTGTTTGTGCCACGTAATGCAATACGGACTGCAATTCCGCATGGAACGTTGCCAATGTATAGTAAGCAAGGAAAAGCCTAGAATCCACAACCTACTAGTATATTACCCCGAAATGTCATTCGGAGTGCAAGGTTAATATCTCGTCTGTTTAAAAACAAATAAAAAAAATGGTAAGGAGATTGTTTAAATGCACATCGACACACAAAGGGCCATTACAAGTGCCAAAATGTTACCAAAACGTGGTTTGAATTGGGATGAAGTCCACTTTTTAGACAAAAATGCGCACAAAAAGTCTTTGATTGGAAGAATTTAAAGCCATCATTAGCGTCCCATTCTTCAATTCTAAATAAATAGAACCCCAAATACCGATCTGATCATGCACCAATCTCCTGCAGTTTAACTATCGACAACGAAACTAGGGGTCCAGGGACTTGGAAAATAAATAACAGTATGTTAACAGAAAAAACTTTTATTGCCATGGTTAAAAAGGAAATAATACCTTTAAGGCAGTGTATGCTGCCACGCCTTACAATCCCCAATTTATTGAAGCAACATCCCATGGATTTGAATTAATGATTAACCCCTCACTTTTTTGGGAAACCTTACTAGTTACCTTATGAGGTGCTATTATCAAATACTCTAAGAGAAGAAAGACCAACAAAAACAATGCCATAATACACCTAGAAAAGCAGATTAATATCTTAGACCTTAAGGTTTCATCAGGTACAGCTTCCCAAAATGACATTATCCATCTATCAGAATTAAACATTGACTTAGTGAATTTGAGAAAAGAATTACTGAAAGGTACGTATGTTAGATCACGCGCCAATTGGCTAGAACAAGGAGAGAAACCAAACAAATATTTTCTAAATCTCGAAAATAAAAACAGAGTAAACAAAAACATCAGTGAAATTAAACTAGCCAATAATGACCTAATCACTAGTCAACAAGGAATTCTTTTAGAGTTAAAAAAATTCTATTCAAACTTATATCAGAAACCTAATATAGCTCTACCAAATCTCGAAGACCCCATTTTAATTCCAAAGACCATAACTGACACTGAAAGAAACAGCATTGAACAGCCCATCACAAAATCGGAACTTGACACTGCCCTCAAAAACATGAAAAATAATAAATCCCCGGGGTTAGACGGCTTTAGCCCAGAATTTTTCAAAGTATTTTGGCCACAACTAGGTAATTTTTTCCTAGATTGCATCAACGACTGTTGAAAAAGTACTTTTTTGATTTTTTACTGCTGTAGACTTTTACGGGCCATAACATTTGAAAATTTTAGTGAGACATCTTGTGTGTGGAGCCTAAGGACAGGCGACGTGGGCTAAGAACAAAAGATAGTTGTTCAAAGACACACCTGGATGGTCGCGCGTCACAGTCAAACAATGCCGAGAGTTGGGCATGCTATAAATAGTTGCTATAAATAGTCGGCTCGAACTCAATGCACTTGGCGTCAAAATTTCTCACTAAAATTTCCAATGTTATGGCCTGTAAAAGTCTTCAGCAGTAAAAAATAAAAAAACAAACTTTTTATTGGGCATAGTCAATGACATCCTTAAGCTATCTGTGAACCTACAATAACCATCAACTGCGTAATTAATGAGAATATGTCATTCGAAAAAAAAGTTGTAAATTTTGAAATAAAACAGAATATGGATTGAATAATGACAGGTGGCGATGATATTCTCTACCTGATAAGACTCAGGAACTTGGAGATACACCTATTTATAGGATTATGCTGCTTTGACGTGTGTTTTGGGACAGGGCTTTTAACTGTCTTGCAATGGTACCCATCACCTTAATGCTATAGAGCAGTCATTGTTTCATTGTTCGGATCCGTGGACTCCTTTCCTGGCTCGTCAATAGGTATGATGGTAGCATCTCTTCAGGAGGGATATATGTAATTCATTTCCATGAACCACACAGATCAAGCGGTAATCATATTTGATTTATTTATTCTGAGCACTCTTTTAAAAAATATTCAAGTATTGCCAAATGAATCATCATTTATACCCCGTTTATTGTTTATTTCTTTAGCAATGCTTGCTTGCATGCCCTGCAAACCTTTTCTCTCACATTTTGGGATCCTTCATGGCCTTGTGGTTATGAAGCCTGGCTCCAAAGCGTGAGTTTGCAGGTTCGAGCCTCGGTTTGACCCCCTAAATGACCTTTGTGTGTAGATGTGCCTTAAGCACTTATTCATTTATTTATTTCCATATGAGCATGACTAACATTTTCTTTTTTACATGACCACTAGGAAAGACCGGTTTTATTTCAGGCATAAATGATTATATATTCTTCTTGTATTCCGTATCATGGCATTTCTTGTGTGTTTATAAAGATATCAGAACTATTATTTCTGATTTGCTTTTATTATGTAGACATTAATTTGATTTATATTTCTGATATAGGAATTAATGCGTTCTCACCATTGCCGTGCTTATCAAAGCTATACATTTTGACTATGAAACGCACTTGTGTACTGTTCCTAATACAAGGATTTACAGAAATGTGTATCAGTAAACATAACCATAACCAGAAATGTGAAGAGGTTAGTTTTAGTTTTCTGTTACATTGTAGGAAATAAGCTAAAACTGATTTTAATCCATTCTCATCTGAAGTGTGCACATGTCTTGAGATCAATAGGATTATCTTGATAAAAAGCAATACTTAAGGAATCATTTGAACTGGAAGTAGTCGATCCTGTTTGGTTTAATAATCCCTCTTCAAATATCTCATGAGTCATGAATACTACGTCTATAAGAGTTATCATTAGAGTTGGATACTCCAGACTTCAATGTGTTAATACATGCCAGATGGGTATTCCCCGGACATCTCAAAAAATTTCAGGAATTTTAGGATTACTTTAAGTATGAATTGGTCACAATAAAACTTTCACCTGTCGAGCATATCAGCAATGATTCACAACTTTCCAACAATAAAACAGATGGCGTGTCCTTGGCTCAGTGGTATTCCCCACTTCCAGCTCTTGCGGATCTTTTTACAATCTAAAACTGTCACCTTTTTTGTTGTATTATATTTCAGTTTCTTCATTTTTTTCTTTATCATCAGACTAACTGCATTGTTATTCATGATATCTTGACAGGCATTTCTTGTATTTCAGATACTAGAGTTTCATTTTATTGTAACATGTATAAACATGTATATCAAAGCTAAACATGGTGGCTGTTAAGAAGCGTGTTTTATACTATTCCTGATGCAAAGATTTAGCGTAAATTTCACCTTTTATGTATTAGACCGTAGGCCCTTGCAACAGTCTGAAAGAAAATGAAAATAAAGATTTACTGTGGTGTTTACTTTGATGACTGATGTCACGCCCCCCCCCCCCCCCCCAATCAGTATGGGGGGGGGGGGGGGGGGGGCGTGACAACAGTAATCAAAGTAAACACCACAGTAAATCTTTATTTTCATTTTCTTTCAGACTGTTGCAAGGGCCTATAATTAGACATAATAAGTGCCAATATGTGAAGACGTTCAGTTTTCCGTTACGCTTTAAGGACTTAAGTCAACACAGCTGTCGACCCATTTGAAATAAATTGAACATATGGTCTGACAACTTTGAATATAACTCTTCCAATGGGATGATGTTGGAAAATATTTGAAGAGGGATTGTTAAACCCAACAGGAACATCAGCTTTCAGTATTTTTTCTCAAAATATTAATTTGTTTTCAAGAGAATTTCATATATGATAGAAAAAGTGTACGGACCAGACGTAAATGGGTTAAGATATGTAAGATGGGTTTTCCCAAGCACCCCATGAGGTTGTAGGTACGCCAAAGCGGGTACTTGGCGCCCTGACCCAATTCAATGGAATACGTGATCACAGGAAAATATCTTTCTATTCCATACACAAGTGTGGTGAGTTGATATATGGCGGGTGGGTATTCCCCAGACTGAGAATGTTGGCAGTTTTAGCAGATGCAGAATGGGTATTCCCCAGCACCCTGTGAGTATGTAGGTATGTGAATGCGGGTTCCCAGCGCACTGACCCAATTCAATGGAATACCTGACAACAGTGGGATTGTCAGTAGTATCAGACGAGATGAGTTGACAGATAACGGGTGGGTTATTCCCCAACCTTGAGACTGTTGCCAGTTTTAGAAGATGCGGAATCGGTATTTCCCAGCACCCCTGAGGCTGTGTGTACACCAAAGTGGGTTCCATGACACAATTCAGCTTCATCCATTCATGCCTTGCGATTTTGACAACTGTCATTTGGGTCAATGATACTTAAAAATAGTTTTGGTATTAAGCACTAGTTCAAAGAAATTACTATTAAAAAGTGGAGTTGCTGGTTAGATGTTGGCCAACGTTTGTAATTCAAATATATTCAATAACTGAAATAGTCAGGATGAATGGGTTAACTTGGAAATTTTGGTTACTCATTTCAGGTCAACAGCTGAGGATGCGGACACATAGGATGAATTAGCCCTAGATGGAATGTATTTGGTTTTTCTATTTCCTAAGAGGTTATTCCCCATGCATCCCTTGTTTGTGTATAAAAGGGGACTCGAAGAAATGGTCTGTACCTGTTTTCGAGGCCTCTTCTACAGAGAACCTTATTGAAAGCAACCCTCAATACTGCAGTATCTTCTGATTCTCATACGTTGATAATGGTAAGTGGAAACTTTCCTATACATTTGGAATTTGGAATTTTCGTTTTTCGTCACATTTACGCCAATTGTGGCTAAACTGAAAATATAGTTATAAGTTACTAACCAGTTATGATTGCTGAGCACTGGAAAGAAGACTTAACCCTTTCACACCTGGATATCTCCTTAACCCTTCCAATGATGAGGCTAATTTCATCATAAGCACAAGGACGCAAAGATTTTGAAAACCATCTAAACCCTGTCATGTTGGTGTTCATTGGAAAGCTCTCACTGACTACTATCAGATGAGTACCCATGTGCCAGGGCTTCAGTCAATTATTTGCTTCAGTCAATTTGCATCATTTGGTTTTGGCCAAATTAGCCACCAGCAGCATAGGGGTTAACATCGATCGTCTAGATCTTACATACTTTTGACTCTGGAATAAATTTAAAAAAATTGGAGAAATATTTGAAGGAAAGTTCAAATATTTTCTGAAAATTGTTTTTGTTAAAAATACATTATCAAAACAGTGAGGCAGTTTTGGCTACTACAGGCTCAAATGGGTTTAACATTTAAGTGTGAAGTCATGCTATGACGTATTCACATCTGGGGTGTACTCATAGTCTGAAATCCTCAACCAGAACTCCTCAAATAGAGTAATATTTGAGACTATTTGAATAGCGGTCGTTTAAATAAACAGGAACCACAACTTTAAGTCAAATATTTCTGATAAGATTGCTTTATTATCAAGATATTTGTCATGTTTGCTCCAGATGTATAATAGATTAACCCATCTCTGCCCAAAGTTCCTGATTTTATTTCGTCTGGACGCCATGGGGCTGTATTCGTCAAACGTTTGATGGAGGATTGTTGCTCATGTTCTGGTTAATTTTTTTCCTAATATGCTTTTGTTACAAATGTTTTAATTCAACAGCCAGGTATTTTACTCACTGCTGGAATAAATGGGTTAACCCTTCCAAAGCTATCCAAACCCTGTCATGTTGGTATTCATGAAATAGCATTCAGTGAGTACTCTCAGATGAGAACCCATATACCAGGTTTTCAGACATTTTTCAGTTTTTTTGCATCATTTTGCATTGGCCACATTAGCCACTAGCAGCATAAGGGTTAAAAAAAATGCGTGTAAAATAGACACATTACTATTCGAATACCTATTGACACTCGGTGTTCGAAGAGGGGTTTACACCTGTAATGTTTAGATACTTCAGTCACTAATCGCTAGTTTATCTTTTCATGTCTTCCCTTTTATTTCTAGAGTGGATTTGGGTTTCAACCTGGAAAATTCGGCTGTGGGGGTGGCGTTCCAAACCTGTAAGTTTTTTATCACGCAATATTCACTATTTTAAAAAGTAAATAACATTGGAAAATAGCAAGCATTTTCCAATCAGTTAGAAGAAAAGTAGTGCAGAATTGGGTACTGTTTAACTGATTTGCATTAGGAATGCACTGGTGCTCTGACCTTGTAATGAATTCATTTCCATTTTTGTAGGCTACATATTTGAATGGCTTTATTTAGGCAAATTAAGTAAGAATACTTGTAGGTAATAATCTACGGAGTAACATCATAATGGTTTATATATCATAATATGACATTAACTTCATAAACACAAACTCTTCCTTCAACTCATTTGTATAACAGATTTTGTTTATTTCGTCATATAGATGTCAAGACACGTTTACAATAAGTTGAAAAAATATGCATTGTTTCCTTACTATAATCAACATAGCTTTTTTGAATAATATCCAAATTAAGCTTTAGGCATACATGTTCCCCCATAAATTTGTCATACCTGCTTGTGCTGCTGTAGAGATGAACATTATAACTGTGGGACAAAGTTACTGAACAAGAAAGGGGTTGTATGAGATTATGATCTTTTTCTCAAATTGTCGTTCTAGGCCAACACCAACGGGACCCCAGATTACTGGAGGAACCCATGGCATCGGGATAACTGGTGATGCCGGTAGCATCCATGCAGGTTATGGCAAGAACCACAGCAATGGTGGCGGCCATATCAACCTCCCCGGCGGCCATATTGTCCACGGACAACATGCCAAGGTGCACTACCCACAATACGGAGGAAACGTACACCATACCAGTGAGTAGAAATTTCGTTGACCTTCTTTTCGTTGATTTTTCTTTTTATTTTTAAATCATTTCTTGCTTGGCGTTAATCTTGGATATTTACCTCTGAATGCAACGGGCAGGAAATATTCACCAAGACAATGAGTTTTAATGTTCAATGTTTTTGAAACTTTTTCCGTGTAACAGAAAAAGGAAACCTTTTCCAAATACTGTAGAACACGAAATTCACGCGTGTCCCAAGTATAGCGAATTTGGGAGTTTTGCGTCATAGCGTATCTTTATATTAGCGTCTCTTTACCGTAGCCGCAGCCGCAGCCGCTGACAGCGCCATCTGTCGCAAAAAAGACGAACTAATTTGAGCAGAGAATGCTTCCAGTTTGATAGAGCATTCTCTCAAAAGGGGGCGCCCGTATTTATAAACAAAGGGTTAAACAAAGGAAATGGTACGCGAAACGGACGTAAAGATGAAGACGCGAACTTCTGTTTGCATTTCTAATGGTTTTACAGTTTTTACTTTTTTCTTTGAATAAGAAATATCACTTAAAACCCTACCGACAACTCTCCTTCAAATATCTAGCAAAATAATTCTGAATTTTTAAGATATTGTCACAAAGTATCTTGGATTCAGACGACAATTTACGGAGGGACTCGTATAAAGCAATAATTGGTTAAGCTTCAATTGTCTTTGAGCAGGTGCTCGCGTAGGAACAGGAAATTATTTTTATTTGAATAAAAAATATTACTAAAAACCCTGCCAACAGCTCTCCTTCAAATATCTAGCAAAATAATTCTGAATTTTCAAGTTATTGTCAAAAGTATTTTGGATCCAGACGACAATATCGGAAAGGAACTCGTAAGTCTCTATTGTCTTTGAGCAGGTGCGGGCGCCTCTGGTCCCCTAGGAGAGGGAAGGTACTATGTTGAATCGTCCAAGACTAGCGGCCTTGGGATGCCGGTCCAGAAAACAGTCACCGCTGGCTACGAGAAGACAACCTCCAATGGCCGTAAGTAGACTACTTTATCTTTTTATTTTTTTGATTGACTATGATTTTCATTCAACCTTCTATATCATTTGTTCAAAAAACAAAACTTACTAGTCTCATATCAAATATGTTATCAATCTCATGAGTTCGAGACATATCATGTTTTAATGATAAAACATTTAGCGTGGCAAATTATATATAGTCTCACTCTGAAAGTATTAAGAACATGATTTTGACAGAACAGAAATTGCTTTTTAATGATGCAAAATACACTATCAATTCACATCGCTATTTTCAAACAAGTATAAGGATAATGATATCTTCAAAATATATTTGGAGAGAATAACAACATAGAAAATGTATTGATCTCGATATATGAAGAACTAAGCTCACTTAGCGCATATCTTTGCAGTGTTAACGTTAGTTTTGTAAAACGGTAATACGTATGACCCACAGGCTAGATAAATAAGGCGAATAACAATGCTTTCCTTTTAGTGTTTACTACATTATTTTTTCTCGAAGAAAAATCACAATCTAGATTTGTAATTTGATTTTTAAATTTGGTTTTTCAATACCCTTAAACATTTGCAAGGTTTTATGTCTATTACTGATTTCCAGTTGACCTAAAAAATGAAATTTAGGAAAACTTTCCTTATCTTTTTCAGCTTCTTACCGTGTGGATGTTGGACACAGCAACACTGGCGGGAACTTTGGAAATGCTAGCGTCAGCTTCCCCTTCTAATCCATCAGTGACATAACTAGTGACGTCACGGAATGCGACGTCATCAGTTTTGGTGTCAGGAGAAATGACATCGGATCTTGTGTCCAATCAACGAACCTCAAATCCATAAAAAATGGTGTGAGTGTGTACCCGAAATATTTGTGACATTAAAACACCTATATGACTTTTAGTGAAGCGAAAGACTTGAAAGCCAAGATGTAAGGACAACAATTTATCTAAATTCATAATTTGTCTTCATCAAATCTAAGACCTGCTGACAGCCTTAAAATTTCCATGCATACGATATCCACAATTTAGATATTTGTTAGATTAATGCATTGTTGTATAAAGTACTTATTGTTATCATTTAGATACCGTAAAATGTTGATGGGACTTCATTGTGCAATGAGGTTTACGCTAAAAAATTTCAGTATTTGTGATATATGCATTTTCGAATTCGAATCTCCTGTACATCTATAAACGGTTTAATAAAAAAAGTAACACACTCACATCTAAACATTGCCTTTGTGTCATCCTTGTCCCCCATATATATATATATATATATATATATATATATATATATATATATATATATATATATATATATATATATATATATATATATATATATATATATATATATATATATGTATATATATATATATATAAATATATATATATATATATATATATATATATATATATATATATATATATACATACATATATATATACACACACACACACACATATATATATATATATATATATATATATATATATATATATATATATATATATATATATTCATATATATATATATATATATATATATATATATATATATAGAGAGAGAGAGAGAGAGAGAGAGAGAGAGAGAGAGAGAGAGAGAGAGAGAGAGAGAGAGAGAGAGAGAGAGAGAGAGAGAGAGATTAGTTTGCCACCAGTGGAATAATTTCAAAAAGAAGCAAGATTATGTGTTCAGCAGTCAGTGTATTGCAAATTCTACGGGGCATTCATGATTTAACGAAAAATCCAGAACCCACACAATGTTCCGACTAGGTCAGGTTAACACATTCACATCTTGAGCATACACATATCTTACAAATATGCAAATATTTCAATAAGAAAACGCCATTCGGAGTAAAATTTGACTGAGCATTGACGTTCCTGTTGAGTTGAACAAACCCTCTTGAAATATTTATTAATTGTTATTATATTCGACGAGTTCTGTTCAAAATTATCTGATCATCAGACGTAAATAGGTTAACATGGTGGCACTTGAATAGAAGGTGTAATCCCTTGCTGAGCTGGTTTTGAAGTGTGAGTGATAGGAGTCTCTCCTCCCCAAACAAACGTGACCCTAAGACTACCCCTGCCTTACCTGTATGCTCTCCCCGCCCATCAAAGGTTTGCTCAGAACTTTTCATCTTCAATAATACCCACAGGTAGACTCTATGATATAATATACGTGACTGTGCAAGGTACTTATAACACGTGTGATATGTAATAGAGGTTTGGATGAAGTCTTCTTACACCATCTACCAGTACTCTGAATATACAACATGCCATAGAATCTTAACCCATCTTGCAAACATAGTGCACATGTTTCTGATAACTTTGGATATAACACATCAACTACAGTGATACTTAAAATATTCAATACAGAATTACCGTGTCAAACGCGAACAGCAACTTTCACTCAAATATTTTTCAAAATTTTGTCTTGTTATCTTTATAATTTAAAAAGTGTCAAGTCATGTTTACACTCTTAATGTAAATGAGTTAAACTCTGAAGAAAGAGACATTATTCAAACAGATAAAAACGGTTATCATCTCAAGAAGAGGAGAATCCAGTGAAATGATGCCTTCCACTTGGAGAAGAAGCGAGTGCTGGACATTTGAATGAAGGACACGTGAAATGACCAATCGGAGCACGTTTCAATGTGACAGGTGGGAGTTAGTCCTTGAAGACGTATAAAATGAAGATTCACACCTCCAGACGGTGTATGCGAGCTTAGACTTAAGAACACTTCAACCATCTTAAAGGGAGGTGTTACAGGAGGTATGAAGAGCGGCATATAGGTATGTATGATATATATATATATATATATATATATATATATATATATATATATATATATATATATATATATATATATATATATATATATATATATATATATATATATATATATATATATATACCGTTAGTTTCATCTGTTCTCAATGCTAAGTATAGTGGCACAACATAGAAGCAAAAAAAATCTTCATGCAACAAAAGTCCTTCATTCTTTAAAAATGATTGGATGCTTTTTGCATAAGGTTTTTATTTGGACAAATTTAATGATATAGGTAAGATATACTATACATATATCGTATAGTCTCGGGTATTCCCCAACGAAAACTCTGTTCGTACATATTTTACAATTGATGTCTGATATTTGCAAGCTTATAATTCATACATTATTTCATAAAAGCATTTATTATTTGATACTTGAACCTGCTGTGAATTCGCTGAGGATATTCCTCATTTAATCTTAAACATGTTCGTTCTTCTGATTCTGTAATATATTCTCGCATTGCATTAGAAGAGTTTATGTAATTTGTTGTTAAATATATCTTGTAAGTTTGTATGTTTTCCTACTTCACAGTTTTCATCATTTGTTCATGCATATTTGACTTAAAGATAAATTATTTATCGGATATACTACTAAATGTAGGTTTATGTTATATGCTGTAGAATAATATGATATAACTATAAGAGTGCAGGAGGAATTCCATTGGACAGATACAAATAATGTTCGCTCTTAATCAACGTACATGTATTTGTTGGTCCACTGATTGCACAGGCTCAACATTGCAATCCCCTTTTCATATAATGCCTGAAAATAAGTCCTTATGGACTATCTAAAGAATCTTTAAGTAAATTAATTTTAAAGTAAATTATTTAGGTACCGTATAACTTTTTAAACTCCTTACGAAAGAGTACTTACAGTAAGAGGAGGCTGCCTCCCCGGCCCACCAGTCCAATGTATTGCAGCTATAACACTGTTCCTTACCAAAACAAATGTTTTAACTGCATAGATAACTGCATTTCTCCATATCCTAGAAGGAAATTTAGAAATGCATTCAATTACGTTTGATTTCATGAGTTGTGATTAGAAGTTCTGATATATTGCGTAAGTTAGCACTTAGTAGAAGAGATGACTTCGTGTAGAGACATGAATCCTTTTTCCCGTCGTTGTATTATATCAGATAGTATTCTCATCTCCTATGGATGATATTATAACACATAGAAACGCATACAGTTTATTTGACACATACCATGTAAGATGTATGAGAGCGAGATAATAACGGTGTACAAAATTTAACGGTGATTGCTGATGGAAGAAGTTGCTGTAATGGTGTTTCGAGATATATCTTGATTAAAACCGTATTTTTCTCGTTCTGCCATTATTCATTAATCTATGTCGCGTACATGTTATACAAACTCTTGCTTCTACGCATATTGACTAGAAATAGATAAATGACCGTTCTATTAATTGAATGGCTTGTTTAATGATGAAAAAAGGGCAGAAGATATTTATTGATTTATATTCGTTTTATTGATTCACGACCTATGTTGCATTAATAACTTTATGATGGTTACCTTCTTTGCTTGATATATATCTTTCGAAAAGCATGATTTTGCAAAAATGATTTTACAGCAAATAATATAAACATACTACTATGACTACATTAGTACACGTGCATACCGAATAAGCCCATACAACATAACATTACAGAAAGGGAAGGAAACATATACTTAACATGTTTATGGGGATAGGTACACCTTTCCTATGAGAACTTAGATATACTGATGGATAAAAATCGAAGAGCATTTTTACACCTTTACAATCTTTATCTATAAAGACATACGGTAATAGATATGTTAAAGGTAAAGGAAAAATAATTTGAAAGCAGGCAGATATGTTGTATAAATGGGCGTCAAGAGCAAGCAATCTTTTAGTCTTTCCAGTTTCTCATTTTAGCACGAACTATTTGTTGACGTAGGCTGTTTATTTAAGCATCATGACTTATGGAAAGAGAAAGTAAATATATCATCAATAGTTCCATATTCGGGTCTGCATGTGTGGAATTGACTATCTCTGGATTTCTGGATTGAACTTTATCTCTCAAAACTTAAATGTTAACCATCTTGATCATTAGTTTGTGTTTACATTTTTTAATTGCATTGCATTTGACTGACAACGGTTTATACGAAAAAAACATCATTTGGCTAGGGATCATTTTAAGAAATTACACAAGGAGGCACTTTAAATGTGCAAACAAAAAGAAGTGCCTTATACATCTATAGTTGACAGGTATGCATGATGGCGGTAAAAGGATTTGAGTTGATTCTGAACTGTGAGAAACTGCTTTCATGTTTGAAAAACAAAATATTATCCCTCATCTTGGATGCTTTTACACTCGTCTAAACTAAATCCACTGTTCGAGTTTGATCGATAAGTGCTAACTTTTGACAGCAACACAAACCAAATGTGTGTTCAGAAGAAAAAATACAAACACCCCAAAAAGAATAAATAACCAAAAAGGATTTTTCGTATTTATTCGAACATAGGTGAACGTCCGGATTCAATTAGAATGCATTGGATAAACAAATACAGATAAACAATTACTTTCCGTGACTTGGCTTTTTTTTTAAATGAGTGTATTGTGACAATTTGCAAGAGTCCTGTAGTATGGTAGTTCCATAAATGACATTTGAGAAAACAAATGTCAATCATGCATATGATTTCACACAATACTGTAAATACTTTTTTTTGAATCAGAATGTTTGATTTTGATGAATTGTAAAATTAAACTCACGTACATGGAATTCAAATAATAATATCTCAGCCAATCAAATAGTATACGAGTTATTTACTGCGATCAAGAAAAGTTCGCAGCCATTATCATATACAGCTATTGCTATCGTTTAGGAACGCATTTAAGATATGCTGATTATCATTTTGTTAATCATCGCTGTTTGACGAAAACCCGAAATTCTAAATTCTAAATTCAGGCTAAAAGGTGACTAGCGTGGTTGATGTTTGGAGAAGTCCAAGTACCAAGACTACAGATATTAACTTTGTTATATGCCGCTTGCTAGTCTTGAACCATGGACTACTTTGGCAGAGATGCCCGGGGAGGGGGGGGGGGCACTTGGGTATTTAGGGGGGTGCATACGTTCGTTATAAAAATGAAAAAATACCCCTTAAGCACTGATTTCTGGCCAAAAAAGCACCCTTATTTTAATAAAACGCTGATTTTTTCCACTAAATAAACACCCCTTCTTTTATCAAAACACTGACATTGGATGAACGGGAACACGTATTTTAACTTAAGATTTTATAATCCTCTGCTTGTTTAGCGGCAGCAAGTGGCGGCAGCAAACTCGGAAGCCCAGTCACTTCGGGAGTCACTCGGCGTCAGAGCCGCGTATATTTCGTGGATTGTAAGGGGATTTTGACCCCCATACTTCGTACCTGGGTACAAAAAAGTACCCTTCTTTTACAAAATCGCGGACATGCGGAGGTCTTAAAAAAAGACCCCTTCTTCCGCGAAATACGTAACGAAGGTGCGGCCTCCCTCTGTACCTGAGTGCCCCCCCCCCCCCCCCCCCGGGCAGAGATGAGAGAGCGAGAAAACGTTACGCAATACGTTAGTCCGATCAGAAATGGGTCTGTTTTCATGATATGTGGAATACATTAGACCACTCGCCTATGGGTCAGCCATTATAAATCTAAGTTGCAATATTTCACTTTTCCCTTTTTAACAGAATTGAGCATACGTTGCACAATGCATTAGAACGCTCGGCTTCGGGTCTACCTTCATGCTATGTAATATCTATGATTCTTTTAATATTTCAGTAATATTTCTCAGCAGAACGAGTCATCCTATACCATCATACGCAATCTGGACAATGATGGCGGAGATTTTGAAAATCTTCATCTTACTAACGGCGGTTGCAGGCACTTCAAGCCAATGTCCGTCCGAGTGCTCCTGCGATGAAGGTCAAATCAATGACCTTGGGCCTGGCTACGAAAGCTACAGAGGTTACAGGGTGATCTGTAATCTTAAGGGAGATTTGCAAAAAATGACTGCCGCCATACCAGCCAATACGAAGGAGCTACAGCTTACAGTGGCTAAACTCACTCGCATAGATGACGCCACCTTCAGGAGATACCCGTTCACTAACCTCAAGGAGATGAAAAAACTTAGCATCTTGGTCCAGAACGAGGCGGAATTCAAATCAGGTGCTTTTAAGACTTTGACCTCTCTGAGATACCTACGTCTTGAGGGTCTGAACAAGGACAGACTACAACGCTTGAGCACAGGTCTGTTTGAAGGAACTCCCACCCTGTACCATTTCGAAATCTCGCGCATGCGTATTGAGCCAGACCTTGACCGTGCCAACTGGATTAGTAAGTTGAATATTACAGGGAAACTAATAATTTCCAATACCTCTCTGAAGGATGTGAAGTTTACCACGTATGATAGACTGACCAATCTTAAGGAACTTTGTCTAAGTGGAAATAAGATAAAATCTCTCTCAAATAACACTTTCGCTTCATTGAAATCATTAAAGATATTGATCCTGTCTGCCAACGCAATTCACAATGTACAAGCTGGCGCCTTTGAAAACCTGGGGTCTTTAGGAGAGTTGGACCTTGCAAAGAATAACATAACAGAGTTCAAGAAAGGCTCTTTCTGCAATTTAGGTCATTTGAAAAATCTGTCTTTAAGCGGTAATCAACTTAAAGTGCTGAAGGCAAGTGCCTTTTGCTCACTGGCTTGTGACAATTTAGATTTATCAAATAATAGTTTTGCTACGTTCGAGAGTGAGATGTATCCACTGTTTACGAGGTCAAAGGTGGTCAACCTTACTGCAAACCCTTTGCACTGTAACTGCGAGCTGCGGTGGCTGAAATCTATATCTGCGGCTGTCTCTGGCAAATGTGTATCACCAATACTCGGTGACCTTGAGAATTTGCAGGGGTCATTTTTCCTCTGCACACGGCCCTCTATTGTACACGCGTTTAGCATGATTGAACCGGATGGGAGGAACGTGACCTTTGCTTGTCAAGCTAAGGGGGACCCACAACCTTCCATTACTTGGAAACTCAAAGATAAAGTTCTTTCCAAACACGATGCAGTCGATAAGAAACGGGATCTTGTGCGAGACTCAGAACTGCGCATGCGCAAACCGAACGTGACTACCACCTACACATGTTCTGCCATGAATTCTCAAGGTCAAGCAATGGCGGACGTGACTGTTGTCACGAGTCCCGATTTACCAGCACCAACAAAATGCCCAGCCGGCTGCATTTGTAGGTCAGCAGTCATTCGTGACCTTGGGCCAGGGTTTCCCGATTTTAAGGGTATGGGGGCAACCTGTTACAAAGATGCTGCGTTGACAAATTTTGATGGCTTTCCCGATTCAATCGATGAACTTGCAATATATGGAAGTGTTAACGTTATCAAAGCTCTCCGCACTGAAATGTTCAAACCCATACCCAAACTGCAAAAGCTCACCATCACCGACGCCAATCTGGAGGAAATCCATGCAAAGGCCTTCAAGTTGCTCCCAAAGCTACGAGTACTGATCATCAGCCGTCATCACTTGAAATTCATAGATACTGCTGCTTTTGTGAATTCACCGACTTTGCATTATGTCAGTCTTGCAATAAATCAGATTAATTCCACTGATTTTCTTAGATTCATAAATGTTTCTGATACGCTGAATCTCGAGGACAACCAGATCAAGGATATCAGCTTTCTCTCCTTCCCAGGCCTATCTCGATTGAGAAAATTGCAGCTTGACAGAAATAACGTCACCGAAATTCATTATTCTACCTTCGAAAATCTTCGGAGTTTGGCCCACCTGGGGTTGTCAAGCAATGCTTTGGAAAAACTTCCGCAGGGATTCTGTGACGGTCTTCAAGAGTTGGAGAATATTGAATTGCAGCATAATCGCCTCAAAGAACTTTTACCTCGCCAGTTTGGTAGACTACCCAAAATGGACACCCTTAATCTTGCTCAAAACGCCATTGGAAGCGTACACGGAACTGCATTTCAATATATGCCTGGATTGCAATCCGTTCAACTAGAAAATAACAGGATCACTGCTTTGGAACCGGGAACATTTTGTCAGAATCCCTTCCTCAAGGCGGTCTTTCTTCAAAACAACACGTTGAAGTTCATCAATGGTTCTGCCTTCTGCACACGCTCTGGTTATGACACTTTTGATATTTCCAAAAATCGACTCAGTACTTTAACCTCAAGTTTGCAGGAGACAATCAGTGGTGTAACAGGAACTTTGAATCTTGCCGACAACTTATTTCATTGTAACTGCAAAATGTTGTGGTTGAAGAAATTTTTAGATTCCTCAAAATTATTCTTCATTGGCGCATGCAAGACCCCGACCGCTGGAACCATTCAGGCCCTCAACCAATCAGTGTTTAGCTGTTCACCTCCTACGATCACGCGCACGAGATTCTCAAACTTGAACGCGAGTCACGTGACTCTTCGCTGCGAAGCTGCTGGCGATCCCGCACCAACGATCGTATGGTACCGCGATTGGACAACCGAAAAAGCCGCACAGACAACATCGACCTTCAACACTACCAACTCACTGATCTACGTCGTGAAAAGCATGGTTAGCAAAGACTATAGTTGCATGGCGAAAAACTCATTTGGGGTGTCTCCAAAGCATTTTTGGACTGTTATCGATTCGCCTGAGCCAACAAATCCGATAACAAGCGTGGTTCCATCAGTAGGCTCGCCTGTTTCGAAGTCTGAAAATGCAGGCATCCAGGGGACCTTCACAACTGTCCAGTTCGTCTTTGCTCTCGTTGGGACGTACATCGCAACAGTGCTCTTCACCGTTATCACCTTGTATGGTTTCCGCAACTGTGCGAATTTGAAGAAAAACGAAGGTGCCAGAAAACGAAGTTCTTCTATGACCAGGCAGAGATTCAGTAGTACGGAAATTTGAATTACGTCAGCGAAATGAAATGAATGGATCAGTTGTTGAATTGATTTTCACGGTGAATAATAGAGGGAAATCTGTTCACGTACTGTGTGTGTTAGATTTGTCTTAATATATTTCTATGTAAGCTTTATACTTTAAAATAGTGACTGTTCAGCCATTGTCTATAAGGTAATACGATTAATCCCATTGCTATAAAGGGCTTTGTTTCAGCACTGTTGTTTGGGTTCTATGAAATCTATGTTGGTTTGTTTTCCTATATATATATATATATATATATATATATATATATATATATATATATATATACATATAATTGTATGTAGTATTTAAAAGTTAATTTAATATAACGTAGTTATGTCTTAGAATCCTTTCTACATTTTCTTCAAGTGCATTTGAATGCAATTCAATTAATTAGCACAAGATGTGTTTGTATTCGATCAACGGTTATATCGAATGATGTAAATATCAGAATCAGGATTATAATACAAAAGTTGGTTGAAAATATGTATACTAGAAGGAACAGTATAACGTATATGATATACATAAATGTATATATTCGCTGAAGCCTTAATATAATGATACAATCACTTTTACCAAGTTTGATTTTTGTTCATAATAATTAATAAATAAATTCTTCCTAGTAAAAATATCATTCATTTATCTTTTTTGTATGTATAAAATTATATATATATATATATATATATATATATATATATATATATATATATATATATATATATATATATATATATATATATATATATATGAATATATATATATTATATATATATATATATATATATATATATATATATATATATATGTATATATATATATATATATATATATATATATATATATATATATATATATATATATATATATATATATATATATATATATATATATATATATATATATATATATGATTCACATCAAGTTCCCCTTGACTCCGGTATACATAGCAATCAGCAATCGAAATCAAGTAAATGCGTTTCAATATGTATATATAAAGTTATTACTTTCCCTTTAATTACAAGTGCATTACCAGTCGGGGCGCTACCAACTTACTGCTTAGTGTCCTTTCGGAAAAGAGTAGCAGGGGTGGGGGGTGAGGAGGTGCGAACAGAAAACTCAAAGACCGTAGTGGGAATAGAAAGTATTTATATAAACCAGTAATAGCTACATTGTCATACACTGTACAAATGCAATATTGTATCGAAGAACGCTAATTATTAAACTTGTATTTTATCGACGAAAAATTGTAAATATAACAACTGACTATGTACACTCAACTCTCTTCTCACATAACATGTCATCGATTGATCGTAACATACTCACTGTAACAAACCGTATACTGTAACAACCACGATTCACGATAAGTCTCACTATTCTTAAGTTAAACGTTAATACACGGAAACAACCTATTAAGCACCTAACACATACTGGGTACGGTCTTGTAACCGACCCATGCACAGAGGGAGGGAGGGTGGGAGAGCCAGAGAGCTTCAAACCGAGCCTAGAATAACATTGCGGTCAGCCTTCAAGTGGCTAATTATAAAAGTGTCGCGTTGCACCGCGGGCGGGAAAGTGTGCAGACGATCAGGGCCCCAGAGAGTCTCGTGCGGTGGCGCTCTCTCCAAGGCCGTGATTGGTCGAGCGCGCGTGCGTTGAGGATGATTGACAACTGGTACGACGGTGCTCTCTCTCAGCCCGTCCCCCTCTCGTGCAAGACCAAAGCTCGCTATAGATTGACTGGTTACTCAGAATCGGAGCTAGGCTGTCGCGTGTCAGGGCTACGTTCGACCTCCTCCCCGCCGGGAGCTCTCCTCCAGCAATGCCAGCGAATGATTTACCATTCCCCAAACATTACCAGTCGGGGCGCTACCAACTTACTGCTTAGTGTCCTTTCGGAAAAGAGTAGCAGGGGTGGGGGGTGAGGAGGTGCGAACAGAAAACTGAAAGACCGTAGTGGGAATAGAAAGTATTTATATAAACCAGTAATAGCTACATTGTCATACACTGTACAAATGCAATATTGTATCGAAGAACGCTAATTATTAAACTTGTATTTTATCGACGAAAAATTGTAAATATAACAACTGACTATGTACACTCAACTCTCTTCTCACATAACATGTCATCGATTGATCGTAACATACTCACTGTAACAAACCGTATACTGTAACAACCACGATTCACGATAAGTCTCACTATTCTTAAGTTAAACGTTAATACACGGCAAACGAATTCGAGAGTTCAACCCCAAACGAGTTACAGCGAAGTTCGACTAGTAAGGGTGAGGGGAAGAAGACGGCGTGTTAGTCGCTGTTGCTAGCAGGCGAGCTGCTCTGTCGCGCGCCTCGAACAGAGGTAGATAACTATCCACTGCCCTGCTTCGCCATCCCCCCAACTGCTGCACGTCCGTTGTTGCCGCTCCCTGCACGAATGCCAACGTGCAACCGCCCCTCCTAAATGAATGGAAAGTATATGAGTCGGTGGCCAAACCCAACTTCGCCAGCAGCCTCCTGAGCCAGCGTCTCGCACTCTCCTGGGTCAAGTGCAAATCAGCTGTTCCTCGCACTCTGGAAGGGAAAGAAAACAAGGGGACGTCTTGTCGAACCCCTGTGCCAGCGCCCACCAAACTCCGGAGAAGCCGCACTGGGCAGCAGAAAAACTGCCGGGTGGCCCGTAACGGCACCCAGTAACCCTGTTCCGGCTCCTGAGCTGCCTTACCCCACTTAATGTAAAGCCGGGCAGTTTCTCCCTGTAAACGTAAGTCACGTCTGAGGGGAATCCTGGTACCGTCGAAACTAAGTCCCGACAAAGGTACCAGTGAGGACAGCCGAGCCAACGAGTAAAAAGCTGTGGCTAGCAAGGCTGCCACTGCCAAGCCCTCCGAACCAAATCCGACAGCCTCCCCGCATAACTCCCGTAGTAGCTCGACCGGCAAAGCCTTGGCAGGGGCCGGTTCGTGCCGGTGGGTCATAGGCAAAGCCCTCTTCCAAAGCGCGAATTGAAAATTATCAAAAGCCTCCGCATCAAACCCATACTGCAAGTGGAAAGACTTGATGGAAGCAAGCGCGTTTGTTATGGATTTATGCGCTTTGACCGACCTGGCCAAGAACTCCCCGAAAGTGAGTAGGGAATCTAAGCCTGCTGGGAAGTCTGTTAACCTAAAACGAATTGAAAAGGCCACGTAGAGCGAAACATGTGAAAAGTGGTTGGCCTGCGTGCCTGGCCTGAATGCACTCTGTATTCTGCTTCTCGCCGCTGCCCTGAGGCCTGCTCCACCTACAACAAATAAGAAGTATTAGTTCAAGCGCTCTTCTCCCCCTCCATCTCAATTCTACAATTTATTGTTCAGCATAAAATAATCCTCAGGCACCCGCACTTCTTTTGCCTTACGGAGTTCAGTGTCTGCATTCAGTTTGTCTCTGAAAACTTTGCCGGTATGAGCCCTCGAAAGTGCATCTGCCCGTGTCAGAAGGCGCCCCGGCGTGTGGTCTGCTCGTAGTTCAATATCTCCCGCTGCACAGTACAGGAACAATTCCCGCACGCATGATTGAATATATGGATCCTTAGATCTACCTGAGTTTATGGCAAGACACGCATTCGTGTTGTCGCAGGCCACACGCACCCGACGACCCCTCCAACCACCTCTCCAAACCTTCAAAGCCACTACTACATTTAGCAGTTCTAAATGTGCTATGCAATGCTGTACGTCAAGCACTGCTGCTGGGAACCGTGTGGCATAAAACTCCGACCCGTTGTACGCTCCACATCCAGTCAAGCAGGAATCTAATTCCAGCTCATCCTGACACTCTAATTGTTTCTTATCGAGAATCTTGATTCCATTGAACTTTGGTAACAGTTCAATGAAGAATTCCAAGTCTTGTTTAAAACCTAAGGAGAGGGATTCCGTTCCCCTCTTAGGTGCCTCCCTCAAGTTTTGAAGCATGCGGTTTGTGAAGACGCGTGCTGGTGTGCACACGCCCGCTACAAACTGAAGCGTGCCTAGCACACTCTGCATTTCACGCTGCGTTGCTCTGGTTTTCCCTTTCCAAGCCCTCATTGTTTCACCTATCTCCTTCAACTTTGGGCCAGGGATCGAAATTGTCATAGCGACGGAGTCATAAAGTAGCCCCAGCCATACCATCTGCTGTGCCGGGTGAGCTACCTTATGTAAAGCTTCCGAGACTCCCAGCTCTGCCATGATGTTCTGTAGCCGCTCTAGAGCTTCCTCTGCCGTTTTCTTGGTTTTTTCCGCCCCTCCAAAATCGTCCAGGTACGGTCTGGATACGAAACCGTGCTGCAAATGTATGTGGCAAATTGCTTCTGAGGTGCGCTGCATAAAGAGCGCGGAAGTCCGCAGCCCAAACGGTGGGCATAAATCCATATAATACTTGCCCTGGTGCGTGAAGCCGAGCAAAGGCCAGTCAGTGGGATCCACTCGCAGCTGGCGATAGCCGCGAGATAAATCCGTTTTATACATGAATGCTCCAGGGCCCAATTTCAGGAGTCTCGACTCCATGTACTCCACGGTGGGCAATTTTATATCCGATAGCCCGTCGACATAATTCCCCTCCGGAATGCCGTCGTTAACCGATGTCCCGGGAGGCCATGATAAATCTACTATGACCCTGCGAAATGCCGCGTCTCTCTTGGGCCTCGTCATTAGCGGACTGGCGTGGTAGTAGTTCACTGGTGGACCCTCAAAAGGTCCCGCTAAAGCCCCGTGTTTCATTTCTGTGTTTATGTAATGTTGAATGTCTTTGGGGAACTGTAATGCTGAGGCGTGATTAACGTACGTGCTGACCAACGGCGACCCCTTGCTAAAGGCAATGGGCCACCCGAATTCAAGATAGTCTACCAGGCCAGTGTCTTCATAATCACGTAGATATTCTCTCCAAGCGGCTACATTAAGACCACTAGGAACCCTTCTCCTCGCACCCTGGTAATTGTAACGGCCCCCGAAAGTCACCGCGTCAAAAATCTGTTTGAGTTCTCCCATGTTTTGCTCCTGGGAATGAGCAACTGTTTTCAAATCTGTTCCTCCCCTTAACGAGGAGTACTCAGTGTTATTGTTTTTAAAGGTCTCGACGCCCTCTGTAGGCCTACGTATACTCGTTTTGCAGTGGCCCTGACCCCGCACCTCTAACATTGAAACTTTGTTTACATGTTTATCCGATAAATTGTTACCGTTTTCGGAATTCCTCTGCTCCGTAACCGTGCGCACTTTCCCCTCTCTCTGGTCACTCTCCACACTTCTTGTTTTAGTGTCTTTTTCTGACAACGTTTGTTTCGGAGGGAGTATGTTTACTCCCTCCGCTTGGGGTTTTTTGCGCTGTCAGTAACTTTGCGAATGCATTGGCTCTCTGGATGCCTGCACACTGTAGCGCACGATTGGAAACAGTAATTACAGGCGTGCGTGAACTGCCCGTGGTCGGTTGTTTGATCACAAGCCGCCGTCTGAAATAGTAGGCAACATTTCATTCCGGCTGGTGCTGTTTTAGGTGCCGGTTTAGTTGTTTTGACGAAAGTGTTCTCCTTCTTTTCGGGATACACCGCCCTCGAATATGTCAACCGCATATCCCTGATTATATCGTGGTCTTCCCAACTCATAATGCCCTGCTCAACATCCAGCCCTATCATCTTGTAGAAATCCAGAGCATTCGACCATGAATAATCCATAGTGTCTTGCATGAGTACCCGCAGTATGCGAGCCATCGTGCGGTAATCCCACTTACATTTGGGTGATTCAATCATGGAAATGAAGCCATAGACGAACTCCTCGATCCTTAACTCTGCATATGGCACACTTTTTCTTTTTCCGCCCGAAACCCTCCTGACATAGAGGTGAGGCCAGTCTATGCGCTCCAACACCGCGTCCGAGGCAAGCATGACTGAGCCGGATTTCTTACCTCCAGTGTTAGATCTCGTTTGATCGTTCAAGTAATCTCCCTCCTCCTGTTCTTCTTTTATGCGAGCTATGCGTTGTGCCGCTGCGGCCATTACTCGCATATCTTGTCTCAACGATGTCGGTGTGACCTCCGGCTCGCTACTTTCCGTCGCCGTAGCTGCCGTTAAGTTTTGTTCGACCATCCCCTGGTTACTTTCACGCTGTTTTTCGACTACCGGAGCTTCGATGTTACTCGCCTTAGCGCTTTCGACGACCGATACTCTTTCATCAATGTTATTAAGCTGCGTTTTGATATCCAACAACGCGCTCATGATGGCCCCCGTTTCGGCTGATTTACTCTCCCTCTCGTCATGTAATCCGTATGTACAATGTTTGCCTGTAGGTGAACTGTGGTATTCCCCACAACGCTTGCAGTGGTATGTGCGTGGCATGATCCGAGGTAAAATCCGTAAATTCAGAGCCAGAGAGCTTCAAACCGAGCCTAGAATAACATTGCGGTCAGCCTTCAAGTGGCTAATTATAAAAGTGTCGCGTTGCACCGCGGGCGGGAAAGTGTGCAGACGATCAGGGCCCCAGAGAGTCTCGTGCGGTGGCGCTCTCTCCAAGGCCGTGATTGGTCGAGCGCGCGTGCGTTGAGGATGATTGACAACTGGTACGACGGTGCTCTCTCTCAGCCCGTCCCCCTCTCGTGCAAGACCAAAGCTCGCTATAGATTGACTGGTTACTCAGAATCGGAGCTAGGCTGTCGCGTGTCAGGGCTACGTTCGACCTCCTCCCCGCCGGGAGCTCTCCTCCAGCAATGCCAGCGAATGATTTACCATTCCCCAAACATTTCCGAGCATGTTTATTTTTATCCATATCTTGATGATGTTGATGGGAAATGTGATTGCTGAAATCTAGACGAACTATGTTTCTAGCACAGAACGCGGTGGCGCTGTCATGCTCTTTCATTACGACACCTATTGGACGAAAAGGGAACAAGTAGGAATCTTAACCCATTAATGCTCACAACGGCTAAAACAGCCTGACAATTTTGCTGAAATATCGCAGGCAAAAACATATTCAGGAAACTATTTGATGGAGAAATGTTTATCAGGATATTAGTGACAACTCTTCTACCAATATTTTGTAAAAATTAATCTTTATTCAAAAAGTGTAGTCATAAGTATCAGAGATGCAGACGACAATTTCTGAAGAAATCCTTAAGCATTAATGGGTTAATCTGGACTCGTTTTCTGGGCTAACTTATGTCTAGCTAGTCTTTAGCTATAGTGGAAACCCGGGTGCCCGTCCACCGCCTAACCTCATCAATTCATAAGGAATTTGGTAATTTTATTAGGTAACATGCAACCGTACAAGTGAATAAGGGACATTCACACAATATCTCACAACGGTACATTCTGGATACAGTATAGAGAAATGACCAAAATAAAACCTCCTAAATAATTAACATAGAGCTATAATTAACGGTTTCAACTTGATAGCAAGCACTATCAGAGTACTATCGACAATGGTAAAATAGCAATGCAAAGTGTGTGCCAACCCGCCACAACTAAATAACATATTTCACACAGATTGAAGATTCACGTTAATCTCAGCAGAATATCGAATAAATAACCATTTTACTGAATTGATTAATACTGAAGATTTAAGTTGACAAGTTCATAGTAAAATCAGCAAAATACCTAAAATATGTATCTTACGAAAGCTAAACTTTTGGTTTCAACTAACCTTTCGGTAATAGGATTGAGGTAGCTTATGGGGTTATTTTTGTTGTTAGTTTTTCATATACCCTGCTTTTATTTGAAGATTTACCTTATATAAAATGTATGATGCCTGAAAGGTCTTTTGATGAGGAATACATTGAGCATCAATAAAGTAAAATAAAAAACAACAACAAGATTTTCAGTATTGATATGATAATTTTAATGAAAGATAATTTACATTCTACACGAAAATGAACAAAACATCATCATCGATAACAGTATCCTCGGTTTCCTTAGCAACTCAGTGCCGCCACCTATGGATCAAAGTGGAAACTACACCATAAGCATGAACCATACAAGTCTTCAATATTTGTTGGACCGACCTCCGGGACCAGACTGCGTGCGAATGTGCTAACACATTAATGGACAATTGCCGTTATTAGTGTTTTTGAAAAAACAAACATAATTCAATAACTTTTTAAACATGACAAAAACAACAACGCTATGGTTGCTACATTGCGGAACAATGCTTAATGCTCAATATATTAATTTTTTAATCAAAATATTTGTTACTTTGTAGCAGGCTAAAAGTTCAAACAACTACTACTTCTTCCTCTTCTTCTTCCTGCTATTACTATGAAGTTAACTACTACTACTACTACTACTGCTGCTGCTGCTGCTGCTGCTTCTGTTACTACTACTACTACTACTACTACTACTCCTACTACTACTACTACTACTACTACTACTACTACTACTACTACTATGACGGCGACAACGACTACTACTACTACTACTACTACTGCTGCTGCTGCTGCTGCTGCTTCTGTTACTACTACTACTCCTACTACTACTACTACTACTACTACTACTACTACTACTACTACTACTATGGCGGCGACAACGACTACTACTACTACTACTACTACTACTGCTGCTGCTGCTGCTGCTGCTTATGTTACTACTACTACTCCTACTACTCCTACTACTACTACTACTACTACTACTACTACTACTACTATGACGGCGACAACGACTACTACTACTACCTTAGATAAGCAAACACTTGGTCCTTGCTACTACTACTGCTGCTGTTGCTGCTAATACTACTGCTACTACTGCTGCTGCTACTACTACTACTACTACTACTACTACTACTACTACTACTACTGCTGCTGCTGCTGTTGATGCTGCTACTACTGCGGCTCCTGACGCTGCTGCTGCTACGACTATTATTTATTCCATGCAGAGAGAAATGAACCCGTCTTGTTCGCTTGGCTGCGCGGAGAAGGAAGAGCCTCGTTTTGAAGTTGTATGGACCAGGTCGCCAGGCAGGTAGGTAGGTCGGGAGAGAGACAGGCAGGGAGCAGAGACCGTGTTGTGCAGTCACAGGGAACAGGAGGAGGAGAAAGCTACCGCCTGAACCAGGTAGGTGCGGTCTTCGCAGCATTCTTAATGGCAATTTTCACCTGAAACAAGTTTCCGTAGTCTCACCTTTGTGCTATACCATATGCAACTGGATGCAATGTGGCTAACTAAATATGTATGTGTACCTGTATCCGTGCTCAGGTGTTTGGTGAGAGATGCGGAGACTGGTTTCTGCTTTAAGGCTGCATAGAGTACATACCTTGAATGCCACATGAGTTCAATCCTTAAATAAAACAGCAAATATGAGATGTGACACGCACGTTGGTGTATGGCTTCTCTTTATTAACCATTGATGCTTGAGTTCATCTAGACATTCTAGTCTGCATCTATCATACCTTTGGAATTACTTCGGATTTAAGGTTAATTTCATATACTATTTAAAGAAGAGATGTTGATAGAGTTCTAATCAACACTGCTCATTCAATTTTTTTTTAAAGAATGCTTACATGTCAAATATATCAATAAAGAATGCAGACAGTTTTGAGTGACTGTCTGGTATGAATGGGTCATAGTTGCTAATGTCAACTGAGGGGTAGGGAGAGAGGGCATTATGATTCGAACCTGTAGTGAATGACGTAATGTGAACTAACATATGGAGATACATGTAATATACGTAAACACTGAAACCGGTTATGTGAACACCTGTGTGCCAAAATAATGTTTAGTACACACATATCTTCAAATTATTGAGCTTCTCATATGTACCCTTATATAAGATATACAATTTCTTGAGACAAAACTGTAATAAAAATAGAGGTTTAACTATTAGAGATGTTCGTGTTTATTATTTTTCCATTGTTACGTTAGGTGCATGTGGAATATGTTCTTAATTGTATCAGGTCACACAAACCTGTATGTTAAAACATCTTGGCAATAGGAATTTTATAAATGCAGGGCTGTTTTAAATTCTAGAAATGTGTTAAAAATTCAATAGTGCAAACATACATTAACCATCCCGACAGTCAATTATATATAATGGTATATTTTGTACTTGCCTTGTTTACATTGTTTTGTTCACTGCACGACAAAATATTTTTTACGTAAAAAGGATACTTTGTATACAAAACAAACAATGAATGTATAATTGAAATTGATGTATTTTCATTAATTCAAAATAATGCACCTCTAAATATTGATATATCCTAGAATATTACGATATAAACAGATGAGATTATCACTAGAAGTAGAACAAAATGGTTAAAAGTAAAAATAAATAGTACGTATTTGTCTCTGAATACCTCCTTTAGATAGGTGTTCTCGAAATATTGTGACCTATGTCCAATGTCATACTCACAAAGCGTGAAGTTCACGGGTTATTTATATTCCAAATTCTTCATGTGTAGAAGCATATTAGTCTATAACTGCATAATTATTGAATCGATTAATGAAAAGGTTCCGCAATCTCGACTTATTGAAGATACAGTGAAACTAAAGAAATGTGAACACCTTGGGACCAGGGCAAAAGCGTTCACATTAGGGGATGTTCAGTGTTCACATCTCAAATGTCTTTTTCTAATGACAAAGATACAAATGGGACCAGGAAAGTGTGTTCCCATTAGAAGGTGTTCACACTCTCTCTTTGGGGTGTTCTCAATAACAAGCTTTAGTTACACTGCTGTGTACTTTAGGTGACTTGAATATATTCCTGACGAAGTCAAGTCTAATTCTTCAAGTACAATGCCTATCGGTTTGCATATAAGCATACTTGAGCGCATATAAAGGTCAATTTAGGACATCGAGATTGTTTGAAAACATATCTCTGCTTGAGTAGTTTGGGAATTTGGGAAAGAACAAAGAAACCAACCTTCGATGGCAGTTTGGTGCGTTTACAGAGTAGGCAGATCTAGCTTTTCGTGCAGGTTTATTTTGTACGTTTTGTCTGACATTCAATTGCAATCGGTTACTTAAAAGACATTAAACATACAAAAAGAGAACCCGTTAACACACCTGTTCGTTGTATACATGTTTTGCTTACTAGCAGGTACTTCTCATATTGTTTAATCTTATTTTTCATTATACTCGTATACTATACTTCGTACACGATCCACACATTTGAAATTATATATTGACATTTCTCCATCATCATCACCATCATCACCATTATTTTCTTACCCTCTTTCTCCTTCATTTCTTCTTCCTCTTCAACTACCTCCTTTCATACTCCATTATCTGACATTATACTTATCATACTATCTTAAATTATGCTTTAGATACTATATCATACTTCTTTGTAAGTTATCATATTCCGAAAAACAGGTGGTTTCTTCTAAGAGGTGATCTTTCATGAAGGTTTGACTGCACACGCATGAGAGGCTGGGTTTGCCAACGTGACCTGGATGGTATGCCATTAGAGCGAGATAATATGTCTACATACAACCCAGTGGGTTCATCATACCCAACCCAGGAGAAAGGGGTCGAATGGGTATGCACTAGGCTTGGGCAAAGACCCCTTTTGAACAAAGCATTGTCAGGACGAGCGCATACCCTTCTCCAAATATGTGAGGATAGCTTAACCCTTATGCTGCTGGTGGCTAATTCGGTAAACACAAAATGATGCAAATAACCTGGAAAATGATTGAAACGCTGACACATGTGTTCTCATATGAGAGTACTCAGTGACAGCTATCGAATGAATACCAACACGACATGGTTTAGATGATTTTCAAAAAAGTTTGCATCCTTGTGCTTTGGAAGAAAATATAGCCTCAGCATTAGAAGGGTTAAACCTAAACACCCTCTAATAGTTTACATCCTCCGGGGGCAGGAGTCGAAGGGGCATGCACTAGGGATATAGTCAAGGAACTAGTTGACAGAAGTATGTGCAAGGGCCCCAGCATATCCCCCTCTCACTCTTGTCACATTAGTTCAAGCTCAAACCCCCCTATATCAGTCAACTTTTGAGATCGGCTAAGATATGTATTTTTCAACTTTTGATGATCTCTAGACTTTAAAATGAAAAGCAACAACATCATAATTGTTTTCAAAATACATTCTAGAATTAGAAAAAGTCACAGTTCCTTCGAATATGCATTTGTATTTACATTTGATAGATGACATGTTTCGATTGTCGTAGATGCTAACGTGTAACAATCTGTGTAGCTGCTATTTGAAATAGAAAGTGACATAGCTATTTTGAAAATATAAAAATAACACACAATATGAACCCATAACAGGCCATGCTATTGATGGGAATTAGAAATTGAACCCCCAACTAAACTAGCAAAGATCCATATTGCAGTGTGTGATTCCAAAACTTCCTCTGAAGGATCTGCATTCAAACTTTACTACAGAGTACCATTTTAAACATACCCCATTACTAAGAGTGTGAAAGATTTGAAGAGGGGTTGTTACATTCAACAAACACAACTACAACTTTCATTAAAACTTTCCCAAGTTATTGTTTCATTTTAAAGTGTTCCCAAATGTGTCGAACTATGTACCCTCCAGATTTAAATTGTCTAAATCTAGCCCATCTTGCAGACCAAAATATAGGAGTCATAATTTGTCATTGCCCTCTGTAGTTTCGTTTCCCAGTTTAACTTCCAGTGCGATACAGATTGCCACCTAGATAGCATTATGGAATTGCAGTTTTTTCCTGTGCCTTCTGTAAGGGGCATGCCAGGAGCGGGTTCGTGGGGATTATACCCCTTTGATGGGGCATGTGTTTGGGGTTTTGCGGCCATTTTTGTCAATGTCTCTTCACCGTATCGCTATGCCAGTCACGTCTGACCCCCTTTCGAGGTCACCTGTCTAAAAAAGCTTTGAGCGTGTCACCCATGAATGTGTACCCAAGAATGCGGGATAATATAGTGCAATTGGAGCCTCACAGCTTCCCCGTCTACTCCCATCTCTCAATGGACATTAAAGGGGCTGCTGTGGGTATGCTGAGAGAAATTCCTACTACCTGCCTGACTTTTATCTGTAGGCATGAATATATATATATATATATATATATATATATATATATATATATATATATATATATA
Organism: Maea johnstoni; assembly: GCA_963942565.1. Taxonomy (NCBI): domain Eukaryota; kingdom Metazoa; phylum Annelida; class Polychaeta; order Spionida; family Magelonidae; genus Maea; species Maea johnstoni. The sequence goes on along the minus strand of OZ012698.1, from coordinate 27,555,363 downwards.
TATATATATATATATATATATATATATATATATATATATATATATATATATATATATATATATATATATAATATATATATATATATATATATATATATATATATATATATATATATATATACATATATATATATATATATATATATATATATATATATATATATATATATATATATATATATATATATATATATATATATATATATATATATATATATATATATATATATTATAAGCAAGTAGGCATCAATCCTTTGCAACGGGTTATCTCCATTGCCACACCTGTTTCCCTAATTCTAAGTGGGTCGTTTGGGAGACGAGTGTGTCTACATGGTTTTTACCTTCGACAAATTTTGTCACCTAACAATAGGTATTTCGGGTAGTGGAGAGAGAGAGAGAGAGAGAGAGAGAGAGAGAGAGAGAGAGAGAGAGAGAGAGAGAGAGAGAGAGAGAGAGAGAGAGAGAGAGAGAGAATAATCCATAATCCTATTTATCAATGGTATATATCTTTGCTAAGCGTCTTGAATTATTGATACATAGGTATTGTGGCCATTAATGTGTGGTCTCACGGATATCTGGGCGCTCTGATATGTTTGCGATTATAAGAAATTGCATGGCTTCCGTACTGTTCTCATAGAAAATCACAGGCTTCTTTGTCTGGGCCTCTATTTCGTTTTTAAAAGGTTCGCCACCCCTGTGTTGAGGGTGACTCAGCCATATAGAAGGAGAGTTTTTTTGTATATACAGACGACACAGATAGCATGGGCGATGATATGAACTGAATGAATGAATAAATGAATGCAACTTTTGTGACTGTACAATTGCATATACAACATAGCTTCATGATTTCAGTATAAAAGAAAATAAACAAACGCAACACGAAGAGCAGATAAACATTCTAAAACAGGAATCGACTGCTCTAGATTAACATTGGGTTAGTTGAAATAAACGAAAACGAATGTATATGAAACTCATCAAAGTAATCTCTCCCTTTAATTGGACGTCAGGCGATACAGAGTTAGAAATGAAGGTTCTCGGTGTTTGTCCCAGTCTATAGAGGAATCGAAACCCTTATTCGACCCGGAATGGGATTGAACTTTGAACCCCACGCCTCCCAGCACTTAGGCTGATACTATAGCCACTGCGCCATTGAGTCTCATACTATAGCCACTGCGCCATTGAGTCCGAGTCTGTATTCCTGGTGAGGCTCTTGTTAATAAGGCCTTTTCTCCTGTGATGCGTCTCCGTGAAACCTCACCCTTTGAGCTGAACTTTTATTGAACCCCAAATGTTTTTACCACTCTATGAAGCATGTAATGCCCCCGATAGTTCATTCGTATCGATATGCAGTAGTGCGGTAGTGGGACCCCTCTTTTGCAGGTACCCTTCAAAAGCTGTCGACTCACCACCCTTGCTAAGTGTCCACAATAGAGGTACTACATCATCTAATTACAAAACGGGATAAGGGTCGGGCCACGAAAAAATCCTAAGATATGAATAGTGTTTGTATTACTGGGATATCCCCTTTGATGTATAGTATGTATGTATGTATGTTTATTAACTGTAGTCAAGCTACAAAATCATACAGGGTACAAATGAATAATATAATGCAACAAAGTATGAAACCTACGTGAAACCAAGAGAAGAGAAAACATAATAGGCTAAGAAAAAGAGAACTTTATGCTAACTATAGTGTTGCAGGACTACTGTTATACTCTCTATGTTAGCTCTTATATTAGTTTGCATAGGGAAATGGAAACTGTTTACCTGACCCAATGCTTCAAATTGAAGTAGAAAAAGACCCCTCAAAAATTATGTTCCATATGGATAGGGATTTAGATTAGGAAATTCGTTCATCTTCAGTTTTCTGCAATATCAATATACACTCAAGACTAGCCATTTGTTAAGGTTGCTGAAATCCGGAACACCAGGGGAAACCCTTGAGTAACAACAGGATTTTTTGACATTAGCGGATGGCGGTGAGCGATTCGTGCACAATTCCTCATGCCACTAGGAAACCTAGACTTAATATTTGTTACCTGTACGCTGTAGTGAAATAAAAACCCGATATCTAGGGAGCCCTGTGATGCGGGCACGTTATCAGGGTATCGGGTTCCAGCTTTATGCCTACAAAACTGTGACCGTTAGGGGTGTCATCCCAGTTAACCCAATGCATCCCTAAACACCCAAGTGGACTGTCACTAAAACCTTTTTACGCAGCCTTTTTGAAAAAAAAAGTGTATGAACGTCTGATCTAGTGTCTCATAAACACACTTTTATTTGAACCAAGCACATTTCAAAGGCAGGTCAACTCTACCCTTGGCTTACCAGGCAACACTTGCTTATTCAAATAGTGTTGTATTGTTTTCGTCAATTTATATTTCATTTGGTTGTATCTGTTTCTTATAACATTGTATGAGATTCAGATATACTTTGATATATGTTAAATTATATGCATGCTTTTAAGATTTTCACTTTATTCTAATATCAATTTATATCATATTACCACTCCCTTCCCAGTACTGCATACATGATAGTAGTAGCCAACATTTTAAAGGTCATGATATCAAGGTTATGTCAATATCCTATTGTTTAGTTTCCACTTTAATTTCTTGATTGTATATTAAGCCACTGTTTTAGATTCTATCAATAGAGGAATCTAATAAAAAGGAACAAGAAGCCATTAGCCTCATACACAAGAAAGGTGGTACAATGGATATCCTTGACAAGAGCAGTAAAATCAACAAAACACCTGTATGGCCATTGTATTACAACTCTGCATTAAAGTAGTTGGTACTGTTCCAAACTTCCGAGAGAAGAGTTATAATGGGTTATGACTAGGTCACGTGACGATGGTTAGTGCATGCTGGTATGTCAGAATAGTGTTCTGCAAACAAGACACCGTATATGTATACAGTCTCTTAAGAATTAATCGGTGGTCACATTCAGGCACAAATCTTTTAGTATGAGAAACTTAGAATACTGTATTGCCAAACTCCCCTTTTAAGCCACCAATCCATTAAGTTCCCCTAAGAAATTGCATCGGACTATATGATACCTTTAAAAAACTGAAGAATGTATCATGATTTCACTAGATACATGTAGTTGAACTAATGTTTTTTTTGAGTCCTGCATTTTTCCTTTATACATCTTTCAAAAGATGCTTATATAAAACATATAGCACCATAACACTTTAAATGCCCTTAAGTGTCGCTGCAAACATGAATGGGTTGATAAAATGCTGTGCAGACCCAAGAAGGATGGTTTATAAATAATGACAACAGGCACTAATAAACAATGTCAACACAAAAGTTGCCCTTCAAAAATCTACGGGTGAGTTATGCGGTATCTGTGTGGTATGGCATACCCTGGTACACACGACTACCCCAGGGTTTGGGGTAGGGTGCACACGCAGCAGGTTACGGCAGGGGACGTTCGTAATTCAACCTGGTCATATATGTCTGAGTACAAGGGATTAGAAATTCTAACACTATCAGGCAGACTATCATCATCGCTGTATTCTCATTTAATAGCCGGTTGGCCGGGTTGCTATACACATGTGCGGTGTTCTGGATGGCTGTATAATGTGCCTTTGCAACTGATTACCTCCTAGGAATTTGGATTATCGATTATCGTCACTTTTTCTGCCACATTGAGGCTAATTCATGACTAGCCAGGTTTAAGTGGTAGAGAAAATCGGAGTACCCGGCGCAAACCACTGCCTTACCCCAAGTCGCTGATAAATGTCTCAAATGCCCATGCCACGATTCGAAGCCGGGTAGTAGTGAGAAACAACTAGCAGTCAGTGGCAGCGCTTTAGACCACTCAGCCATCAGGACAACCCTAAAATACCTCTTAAGACCAATCGAAAATAGATGGAACTTCTTCTCTTTCGAGATTTTTTCCTCGTTGCGATATAACCCAGAATGTTGACAGCGACGTAAATACAACATACTCAGGATGAAAAAGTCTATCCGAATGAGTTAGTTAAGGCAGATATACAACACAAACTCGCAAAAATTGATATTTTCAGTCCGTGTTTGCTCAACCCTGGGGGCTTTGCTATTATAACTGAGGTATAGAGCATAATGAATTCCCACACGCAATAGTTTACACACTCCTTTGATACGCATACTTGACACAGGGTAAAATATACACTATTCTGCTCAACTGCTTTCAGCATCCGCATACCAATCCAACATACTTATCATAATTGTATTGTTTTCTTTTAACATGGTGCTCATATGTTAACACACCATTGCATTTATGGTATTTACTATTATTGAAAATACGTATTTGGAGTAATTTGTGTGCATTTATCAATGTTCTTTAGTTTATCGCAAATCAAGCCAAATTTTGGGCGTATGAATTATGGAAACAAATGTAATTATTCGGAAAGGTATATATTTGCTTACTAAGTTGTTTGTGAAACCCGCGAAAGAGAAACCCAAACTTAAAAGGAAACCAAAAAGGTCTCCACCTAAGTTCTTACACTCATACAAAGGTTGAGTAAGGCACGTCCTAGTATTTATTTACCTATTTCACTTTTTCAAAACTAACTATAATGCCTTTATCATTTTCAGCCAATTGCCTAAAATCAGAACAGTTACAAAATCATTATAAATGCTTTCAAATCGCAAACTAGATCCGAGGAAGGGGTTTGGTGAGTGTCACTTTTTACAATTGGTCTAGGCATATGTCCTGGCTCTTGGGTCCTGAATTAAAAGTAATCTTTATATATGCAACGATTCAGAAAGTCTTTCACCAATAGATCAATGAAATAATATGAAAATAATGCCTAAAGGAGGGTAGGTAGGCAGATGGGTATGTATGTAGGAAGGGAAGGGTAAAGATAGGTAGGTAGGTAGGTAGGTAGGTAGGTAGTAGTAGTAGTAGTAGTAGTAGTAGTAGTAGTAGTAGTAGTAGTAGTAGTAGTAGTAGTAGTAGATCTAGCAGTAAAAGTAAAAAAGGAATGACCCAATATCTCTCCGTTAAAGGTAAGAGCAAATGGGATTGATCTCAAATGACTCAAGTGACTTAAATAAGCAATCAATCCCACGAGGCTAGGTTACTCCTCAGAAATAACCTATTTCACTCCATGGATAACCAACTAAGTATCCCCTTTATAACTGCATTAGAAGCATACCCGAGTCTGTTCTCAAAAGTTGCCTTGGGGAAGCAACGACCTTACGAGACTAGGCTAGGCGTACACTATAAAGCTATGTAAATAAACAATTGAACATTCCTTTTATACCACCTTTAGATGCGTAAAGGAATTTGTTCTCAAAAGTTACCTGAAAGAAGCAAAATCTCCTCGAGACCGGACTTCTGCTCTAAATTACTAGTGGGATAAACGACTATGCATTCCTTTTGTACTACATATAGATGTGTAATTGCATTGCAGTGGAAGCAATGCGTCAACCTGTACTGAGCTGAGAAACTTGAAGAAGTTTCATCGAGCTCGAGTAGTTGCTAAAAGGTTCAATTGGGAAAGGTCGACAACTTGACAAGTGAGGTACCGTAACAACCATTGTAACATCTGGCACCTATTTCTTTGCAGTTTTAGAAACAAATATATGTGTCAGTTATCTTTATCTGTTTAAATTTTGGCAAACCTACCATTTGAATTAAACTTAAGGTTAAAGCACCAAGTCATCACTAGGTACGTTATTTAGCCCCCAATGTGCAAAATACAATAGCGGATGAAAACAATGGCATTTTTGCATATGTCCAATACAAAGGTAACCTTTTTCAAATGTTACTCTCCATGACGAGATATTTTCACAGATGCCAGGCTGCGTCTGGACTCTAGATGCGAAGGACTCAAGATATTTTGACACGTTTCTTATTTCATGTCTGACATCAGAAACCACGCAATGATGTTCACTGTTCATTCAGACAACCTGTATACTTTTGGTAGATTTACACCCCAGTGAAAATGTAGAACATGAACCCCAAATCTAGCGGATTAAAAACAAGTGCAACAACTTAAAAGAAAAATATTAGGATATCCTGTGTTCACAATCATATTAGAAAAAATAAAAACGTAATTTAAGAACGTAATTTGAGACGTCTCTTCCGAGTACTCTAATAACAGACCTGAAATAAACTCCAATGGACCAACGTAACCTATCCACATATGATTTGCATTGATTAGATCAAAAAGTTATCTATAGTTGAATGGAGCACAGAGTACTGCACGCTATTTTCTCCCACCTGAAAACCTCGCAACAAATATTTGATTTTTCAAATCGCTTGAAATCAGACAATTTCATTTAGGGATAATCTACTGACCCACAAGCAAAGTATTGTCTAGTTTATGAGTGCACTACTACTCTCTTTGTGGTAAAGCAGACCTAACGATAAGGGAAAGGAAATGATGAATACGTTTCTTTTCTCCCATAAAACTACATGTATTTTAAAATGTACACATATACGAACGTATTCCTTTATTGTATGTGAATATCTTCATTAATTGTAAGTTGAAATAGCAATACAAAACTATACAGTGATTCAGTGAAAATAAATGGGCAGTACGTGTAAAATAAATAAAGTATATAACGAAATAAGATCATACAGTAATTCAGTAATATTGAAAATAAAATGACAGAATGTATAGAATAAATAAAGTGTATGTTCACAGGTTAAGATATCATAATAATCTTACCAACGACAAATACAAATACAACTAGTTATATAGCATGCTTATAGGGGCATACGAGACACTAGTAATACTATACAGGCAACTCTGCTTAATCCGGACTGATGTGGACCCTAAATTTCTCTCCGGTTTAGGCCAAATCCGGATTATGCATATAGGAATTTTATGTATAGGAAGGGACCGGGACCTTCCAATCTGTCCGGTTTAGACGAAAGTCGGGGTCACACATATCCGTATTAAGCAGAGTTGCCTGTACTACCATATATCAATATATGTCAGTAGAATTTGGAATTTAATTTCGTCACCTTTTCTGTCATATCGCGGTCACGTCGTGACTAGCCAGTCGTAAATTTTGGAGGAAACTTGAGTATCCGACTGGAACCACCAACTAAGTCACTGGTAACTTGCTCAAACTTTCTCTGGCATTCTAACCCAGGCGGCTGTGTGTCCATTGAAGTCAATTACAATACCAAGTGATGTACTAAGAAATCGTTGGTCAGGAAAGAAAGAAAAACTCCAGAAACTGAGCGCCTACTCATTTCTCCTGCTGCACCAAACCATGAGCCACGTTCTAGTGCCATCACATAACTTGCATTAACAGTAAAACGAGTGTGACGTTGCGTAGTTCCCAGCCGTTCCGATTTTTCAGTTGGATTGCAAATCACAAAAGTCACTCATTCATTGTTATAACAGGAACAACCTCTTCTGTTGCAAAGGAAGCATACAGACCTGTATGATTCAGTAAACCTCTTGCAAAAAACCCCAATTTACAATACCTCACTGAATGGCAGATCTATTTATTTTTGAGAGCGTAAATCATCAGACTTTAACCTCTTTCACTCCTTTTCATTTTTACAAATTTAGAATTCATGCATTCTTTCCACTGTATTTCGAAATGTTCTTGGCATATTGAATTTCGTTTATTACCACTTTGTATGCCATATTATTAAGACAAAATCGGGAATAGCATTACCCGGGGAAAACCACCAACTGATCTCAAGTTACTTGCAACTTTCTCACATGTCTCGATCACAAATCATAAGGTCAATCAAACATGTAATAAAGTTCCGCCGTTTTCTTTCTATTACCTTTATACAGGAATCATGGCGGCTTACTCGCTTTAAAGAGACAGATGCGAAATGTCACGGTTTTTGCACACGGCAATTACCCGTGCTTGACAGACTGCCTATTCAGCTTTCAATCGAAAACTCTAACAAGGCCAATTATCTTTAATATTACTGTTATTAACTAGTTCACGGCTTCCCTTTACTATTCCCCAACACCAGTAATCTACAACGTCACCCCGCATGTACGACCTACAAGCAATCTGATTGGTTGACATCCAGTGCCTTTTATTGAATGTACCACAGTCACCTTTCCTTCAGAATGACAGGTCTCGAAAAGTGTGCAGTATATGACATACCTGTGTTGCCAATAGGACTCTAACTACTAAGGTGTTACCATAGTTTCTTGACTAAGAGTGCTCGGTCAAGCTTTTCGTGGTCTGTTGTTGGTGGAAAGTAGCGCCCTGTGGTATAAGCCATCTTTCAAGTTTTGGTATATGTTTAGCGTGGTTGGTCGGCATCGCTTTGCCACATCTCGGGTGTATCACATACATACCTACGTTTCTTAGGGTCTACAAAACGTTCACTTTGGTCGTCTTTTCTGCCAACTAATGGTATATCATGATTCGCTTGTAGATAGTATTTATGAAACTAGGAAACGTGAAGATTTCTTAGACTTACATCGAGTCAATGCTAACTTTATTACATGCCAGGCATTGCTCCCCCGGCTGTATGCAGTAGTTGGATACTATGAGCATTCAGCGAGAGATACATTAGACATCTCAGCCAAGGAGGCAGTGCCCTTGTATTGCTATACAATCAAATCTGCCTGAGCGACCACCTCTATCAAGAGACCACCTCTATTAAGAGACTACATTTTCATTTATCCTGGTCTAACATTCTAGTTTAATTGACCCTTTATTAAGAGACCACCTGTCTTAAGAGACCATATTTTAGTCTTTCTTTGTATGGTCGCTTAACACAGGTTTGACTGTACTTAGGAAGGCATGAAAAGGTTCACTCATCCTCTGCATTGCATATCCCTAGCAGGGCAAGAGTCTGCTCACTCATCTCATAAGTTTGGAGGCTATTTAACTGCACTGGCCTGTTCTAGTTTCACCAGAATGGTTTAGGTAAAAACATTATCTTTCTGTTGACCCAACCGTGACTAAGGGCGCAGAAGTTGTTTGACAACTAAAGAGGTGTTTGAAAAATAAATCCGGTTGGTACTTCAACTTACTCTGTTTCGCAGATGGCTAACTTCTATTTATTTTTTCAGTTTTCTTTCTTATGTATATATCGTGCTTTTTTAGAGTTGTGGAATGGGTTCATGATTGATTTGCTCCCTAATTAGTAAAAAGGTTATGGAAGGCATTGTTTGAGGCCATCGAGTTTCCGGTACTAAATCTGATAGTTATAGTATGAGGTATGAGGTTTGAATTAACTACATTTAGTACCGGTTTGACCTTGGAACATGCATGTGTGTGTGTGTGTGTGTGTGTGTGTGTGTGTGTGTGTGTGTGTGTGTGTGTGTACGTATGTACGTACGTACGTACGTACGTACGTACGTATGTATGTATATATGTATGTATCTATGTATGTATCTATGTTTGTATCTATGTATGTATATATGTGTGTATTTATGTATGTATGTATGTATGTTTGTATGTATGTGTGTGTATATGTGTATGTATGTACATGTATTTATGCATGCATATTTGTATAAATGCATTGATAAACGCCGAAAAGATACAAACATACATTATGGAAAGATTCATGGAAAAGACACAGCTTGAAAAGATACACAAGATATTAGTCTTAGGAATCAAATCAGGAATTAAACTTAATTGAGGAACCAATCAAAATGAATTGGACCAACCAAATCCACCCAATACCTAGTACCCTGCGCACTAGGTATGGACCACATTATTTTTTTCGAGACACAGGGTAACGCGATACATTAAAACATGATGCTGCGTCATCACCACTATTATAACTGAGAAACAGGAGTGCAGGTTTTCCATGGAATGTTTTAGGTTGTTTTGAGTGAGAACGTCTCGGGGCGTTCTAGATAAAGGAAGCATTAAATCTAACTGGAACGACAACTTTAACTCCCCAGTAACTCCCTAGGCAGGCATGTGTTGGACGATGGGGTATTCTCTATGCTTGCCATAGTATATGACCTTATGTGGCCCTATCTTACTTATAGCCACCCCAGTCCCTACCCAAGCTATTCAGTGGGAATTGGGCACGAACACAAAATTTCTAGGAACGTTGCCAGTGGCATTTTGGTGATAAAATCAAAACAGTAATCGAAAGTTATCAAGATATTAGCACAAGCAACAAGGATACACACGAAGATGGGTCGTAACATATATTTTTGGAAAGTATGAAACGAGCCAGTGTATGTATTTAGCATAACATTTAGTAGTTATTGTAAAGTGTGGCTTACTATCTTGTTAACAAAGCAAAATGTTGAGAAATATTCGACTGAAAGAAGTTGCTACTGTTAAGGTCGAGTATTCCTCTTCAAATATATTTCCAAATGTTATTCAAAAAAATATATTTTGTTCAAAAATGTGTGCCAACCAGACGAATATGGACTTCTCTGACAGCCCCACCCATATGGACACCTAGGGATAAGGGTATTTCTCTATGTACCTGTACGTGTTCATGGCTCGTGGTTAATTAGGCCAGGTAGTGCTCATTTTCATTTCCCTTCTGCGGGTTTCTACACGATTCAGAGGAAACCGTGTGTAAATCAGGGCTTGGAATGTGTGTCCCATTGTTAGGGCGGGCATCCATCACCCTCATGCATTTAACCCTTTCGATGTTAAAGTTACTTTCATCACGCTAAGACTTTTGAAAACCCTCTAAAATCTGTCATGTTGGTACTCATCGGAAAGCCCTCATAGATGACCGTCAGATGAGTACCCATATGCCAGGGTTTCAGTGATTATTGAAGGTTTTTGCGTTGATTTGTATTGGCCAACTTAGCCACCAGCAGCATAGTGGTTAATAGGGGTTAACCCATTCACGCCCAGATTACCTGGAAGGCCTCCATATTTACCTATGTTTCTCTCATTGTAAATGTGGGCTTCATTCACGTCCATACATTTAACCCATTCACGCCCAGATTACATGAAAGACCTGCATATTTACCTGTGTCTTTCTCATTGTAAAGTTGGGCATCTTTCGCCCTCGTGCATTTAACTCATTCACGCTGAGATTACCTGAAAGGCCTGAATACTATTATTTACCTATGTTTCTCTCATTGCAAAGGTGGGCATCTTTCACCTCCATGCATTTAACTCATTCACGCTGAGATTACCTGAAAAGCCTGTATATTTACCTGTGTTTTTCTCATTGTAAAGGTCGGCATCTCTCACCCTCATGCATTTAACTCTTGCACGCCCAGATTACCTGAAAGGTCTGCATATTTACCTGTGTTTTTTCTCATTGTAAAGGTGGGCATCTTTCACCTCCATACATTTAACTCATTCACGGTCAGAATACCTGAAAGACCTGCATATTTACCTATGTTCTATCTCATTGTAAAGGTGGGCAACTTTTACCGCCATGCATTTAACTCATTCACGCTCAGATTACATAAAAAGCCTGCATATTTACCTATGTTTTTCTCATTGTAAAGGTCGGCATCTTTCACTTCCATACATTTAACTCATTCACGCTGAGATTACCTGAAAGACCTGCATATTTACCTATGTTCTATCTCATTGTAAAGGATGGCAACTTTCACCGCCATGGATTTAACTCATTCATGCTCAGATCACCTGAAAAGGCCTGAATAAATACATGTACCTATTCGCATCTTAAACCACTACATAACTCATCAAGTAGAGTGTTATTTGGAAAATATTTGAAAAGGCATTATTAAACCCATCATGAACAACTCTCAGTCAAATATCTATAATTGCCTTGTTATTAAGATATTTCTATATACGTCAGATCGTGTAAATCCTCTTGATATAAAAGGGTTAAGCATGGTCTGATGCTAATGAAAATATCTTGACAACAAATCAATAGGTTGATACTACTGTAAATCACTTAAGTATAGCGGGAACAATAAGATAGCGATAATAGCGCTCTGCCAATATGCGCTATTGTACAATAACTGATTTTATCAAATTCGTTATTGAACTTCCTGCTGCTGTTCCCGTTCACCGCTATACTTAGATCACGCTATCCAGGGCAGTGCCGTAATTACGCTATATAATGTTCACGCCATATTTAAGTGATTTACAGTATATTGTCTGAAAGATGTTGTTCCTGCAGGGCTTAAGCAAATTTGACAAACAACTTTGACTCCAAAATATTTTAACATCCTCGTTATTTTTGGTTATTTTCATATTTTCCTTAAATCTACGTGGCCATCCTACCGCCCAATAACTAAATGGGTTAAAGGGGCCCTAAAGGCTCACAAACATATCAGCTTATATGAAAGTTATACACTTCAAGAACAGGATGCTACCATTCTTTTTCTCTCAGTGATCCCGTGAGGGGAGATTTTTGCGTATTGTCATCCTCCTAGACAGCCTCTGCCAGCCACTGGGTGCGGCCATGTTTTTCAAGTGCTATCAGCTGTGACACAATCGGGTGGCAGGGATCACATCCTGTCTCCAAGCTACCTCTGGGCAGTGTATCTAACAGCAGTGCTCCTGACAAGAGCTCTCTGCACAAGTTGCATAAAAACGTATATATCAAACAAGAAAATGGTGAAATCATGTGCAGCAATTGGCTGTAAAAAAAGACACGGTAGTGGAGAAAGCTTTCATAGATTTCCTAGTAGTAAATTTAGACAAAAACAGTGGTTAGCATCCATGAAACTTTTAAACCCACCTGTCCTGAAGTATGCATATGTATGTTCAGACCACTTCACTGACACGGATTATGTCAGGAATCACACACTGCAGTCAGGATTACTTCAGAGTACAGTTAACAAGGTTCTGAAGAGGGATGCTTTTTTAGAAGGTTTGGGTACTTGTGAAATAGGTGTGCATAATCTCTCACACTTCTTCAAAAAAAGAAACAGTCACAATTGATACACCTTTTATCATGCTCCATGCGACTCCTATTGCATCTAGTCGTACTTTCTTCAAGGATATAATATCTGGTAACCAATTTTCATAAATCTCTTATTTCAAGAAGAAGTGATCTTGCAATTTATCAATTTCGGGATTTATTTACTTTATTGGTATACATTTACTAGTCTCAACATGATTTACCTTCATTCAGTTGCTCAACGAATATAAGCACAGGTGTATGCATTAAATGTTTAATATTAAGCCAGCATGAGAAGGGTAAATATCATTCCCTAACTTACAAAATTGAAACAGCTAAGGTTATAGTCAGTCATGACCCCATTTATACTGGGAAGAAATACATTTCTAAATAGTACTGCAATATAGAGGAAGGTTGAAATCAAAATATCTCAAATTGCAAATGACCCTTTCTTTTATTTATGATAGAATAAATGACATTTTCATTTACTCATTACCAACCTTCTCTTAATGACTTATGATTAATAATCATACTCTTCATTATTATGATCTGATGTACAGACTTTAGCAACCCTAACAGCTAACTTTCAGGGTGAATGGCAATTTTCATAGGTACCCCAACATGGTCTTTATTAATCCACTGAGAATAGACTGTGCAGGATTTTGTTAGTTGTGTTACAACTGAGGTTTTGTCTTATGTCTAGGTCCCTAGGGTAATAACAAAAGTAAGTAAAGGAAAGGGACACACAGGGTAATTGACCTTGTCCAATTGGCATTACACATCTAGACCCCATGGGACACAAGGTAGTAAACACAGGAAGTGACTAGCAGTACTGGGAACAGCAATCATCTTCATTTCCTTTAGTAATTGTGTACATATTCATGAAGATTATAGAAAAGAAATGTCAAGAATACCTTTGGAAGGGGCCTGATAATTTAAAGAAGGAAAGAAGTCTGACAGGTGCACCACAACATGCTATTTAAGCGCCAGCCCTCTGTTTCCACATCTTGACCATCAAATTCATCAACACCTTGAACTATGTCCATATAATCCACCTGATCACCTTCAGCCACTCTTGGTTCAAAGTCGTAGGGATTTGCATACCTAAACATCTTGAATGTGCTTCAGAGCAGTGAAATATCTACCTCCTAGACAGAGCTACTGGCTTTATCTAATACACCCACTAAGCTGCTTGCCACCCATTTACATAGACTACAGCAGCATGAGGTGACTCAGATCCAAGATGGCGGCTGCCCTGCCTCAGTGGAAGTGCTATTCACTAATTGCAATTTGAGATTTCTCTTTGTGTGGAGCTCTAGGGCTTCTCTGTTTATGACAGATGTTGAGCTATGTTCATGAACTTTCATATAAACCTATGATGCGTTTTTCCCCAAGTTCCCCTTTAAAGATTCGGTATATGGGTACGGGAGTAGGGGTATACCCATATTACCCAGCCAGGTATAACGGGCGGGGTGTGTTTCTCGTTTTAACCCTTTAATATCTGGAGTGAACACTTGGTCTACCACACATAAAAATATCTTCATAACAAAACAAAATTGTGAGAAATATTTGACCAAAATCTGTTCTTCCTATTAAATGTAACAGACACTAAATCCAAAATTTTTCTAATATTGCTATTTTTGTCGAGTTATTCTATAATAAGTTGTCAGAACGCGTACGCATTCTAGTTGGAAATGGGTTAAGATGCAGTTGCAGTGTCACTGGATGAAAACGCTCCGAGAGCTCATAAGTTGTACTGGTATACGGGGGCTGCACAATAGAATACCTCAGCAGGGTTTCCTATGTATAATGAAATGGAGGGTATCGCTGTGGATAAACTAGATAATGTGTGTTTGTTTGGAGATTTTGTCGCTTTTCAACCGTAAGACCTTCATTGGATTTTACTCGATAGAAGGTTTTTTTCCCGGTGTTATGTTTCCGCCTCATCGGGGTACGATCTTTTTAAGATTTTGCAAGCGAAATAAAAAGAAAGAAAACAACAAAGAATACATGAATAAGACTTTCTGAACTAGTGAACAATCTTAAGAGACTCCTACTTACGAAAAGTTGACTGGTAGTTATTGATTAACTATCCTACGAGAGAACGAAACAAACACTTTTCTATCAAATTTACAAAAAAACTAGTTGAATATATACAAAAGAGTTATACGTGTTATTAGTAAATATCGATATTACATCCTGTCTCTGGGACATTACACCTTTAATATTATTTTTTTTCAAAAGACTTTAATTTTTCCATATGCGTCATGACAAAGCACGAGTGAATTGGTAAATATTGATGTTAAATCTTAGTTGAAGGTCGAATTATATCTATATTGAACCTACCAAACACACGAGGTTTCTCCAAACACTATCGTATAAGTAAATAGGAAATAGCAATTTTACATACTACGTTAGGAGATAAGAACCTTCTGATATTTTACTTTTGAATGTGGTGAATTATCTAAACAGGTGGGCTTATAAAAGATGAATAAAGGAATATTGATTTTACATCTCATATGAGGACATCCAGTAAGCTCTCCACAACAATAGCCCAGGTCTGACTGGCCTTCAAATCCACAAGGTAAATTTGTCTGACGTATAGGGAGCATGTGAGGTCATCCAACCCATTCATACCTGAAGAATTCACATGATCTGACAAATATGAAAATATCTTGCTTTCAAAGCAATGCCTTAAGAAATATTTGACTGAAAGTTGCAGTTCTAGTTTGGTTTTACAATCCCTCTTCAAATATTTGTCAAAATGTACCCTATTCGAAGAGTTATATTCAAAGATGTCAGAACGCATGCGCACTCCAGACGCATATTGGCTAAACTGACAGATGAGTGATGGCCTCTGTCACCTTGTAGAGTCAGATAAAGCATCACTCGACACAAAGACTCTTTTGTGCTCATGTGTAACCTTGGCAGCATAAAAACAAACCAGGGCTCAGATTCCTAGTTGGGTAGATTTTGGGTACAGTTGTATGACCTTGGTTGGGTTCAAATTGACTTATCTCCTCCATTAGAGTATCTTGTCCTCTCCTCTCCTAGCCCATCAGACCTATCCTTTCCTATTCCATTCTTTTCCATACTATCAAAGGTTTATTAACATAATAAAACCTTTGATACTATCCTATCCTTTTATTTTCTGTCCTATCCAAGTAAGGTATATTCTTGACAGTGTTTGGAAATTGTATTGTATTGTATGTTTATTGATAATAATAATAATAATAATAATAATAATAATAATGATAATAATAATAATAATAATAATAACAATAATAATGATAATAATAATGATATTGTCATTTGATATTGCGCCTTATCCATATAAACATGCTCAAAGGCGCATTACATTCCATCTTTTTATTGACTAATATAAGTTTAAATACAAAATCATACTCTAATGCATAATTTTGTATAAAAAATAGATAAATAAGGAATATTTAATTACCATTAATCCACCAACATAAATAAAAAGTTAACACCACCATTTTTTTTTGTTTTCTGCAGAGGCCAGCTCAAAGATGGCGATGTATCAGAGCAAGATGCCGATGCACGGTCAAGGGACTATGGTGCACGTGGGTCCTGACGTCATGGATGACCCGCAGTACAGGGCGCAGAAGGTCAAGGTGTGCGGGGACGGTCTCCGGGTGGGCCACATAGGCAACGAGAACAAGATCAACATCGACTGTATAGAGGCTGGAGCTGGTAAGTGTGTCCTTATGATCATTATACGCTACTCATGGTTGAGGTAGAATAGGGTATAGATGTTTCTTTATAATTTCTGCAAAAACGCATGATTTTTCTATTTTCAATTTTTGATAGAACATACACGAATATCGGTACATGTAACACACAACAAATGCAAATTTCTATACATAATAGGTGGATTATGGAGGATTATGGATTTAGTGTCAAAAAATCTTAATACAATCCTCTATATTT
>OZ012698.1:27516165-27528665 GCA_963942565.1 Maea johnstoni | reverse complement strand
CATCCAGATCGCGTCTTATCGAAGGACCAGTGTGAATACCTTTGCCTCTCGCTACACCTGGACGATCTGTAACAAATAGATACGAGACTAATTAGTACAGGCAACTTTGATTAATTCTGACTGATGCGGACTGATAAAGGTAAAGAAGTTCATTCTGGCTATGTCAAGCTCAGATCCTAAGGTCATCAAAGTGGTTGGTAAATTCGTTAATGCTTTTTTCATTCTCAGAGAGTCCGTCCATTAAGAGTGGTTTATACTTGTAACTTTGTCTGTATAGCATATACTAGATCCGAGTCAAGTATCTATTTGTTTGAACACTGTTGTTTATCAATGATTTATAAATCTATTTTTTATTAGTTTGCTATTAACCCTTATGCTGCTGTTGGCTAATTTGGCCATTTCAAAATGATGCAAAAAAAACCCTGAAAAATGACTGAAACCCTGTCTCATGGGTGCCAATCTGATAGTATTCGTTGAGAGCTATTCAATGAATACCAACATGACAGGATTTAGATGGTTTTCAAAAATCTTTGCATCCGTGCGCTTTTGATGAAGGTAGCCTCAGCGTCGGAAGGGTTAAGGTCAATAAAATAAATCGATCAATCAACCAATCAATCAGTTATTTTCAAAAGAATTATCATTGATCCAGTCGATACTTTTCAAGTAAAGGTAAACATGAATGTATTTCCGCAAACTTCTATTGTATTATTACCTGGATCATCAATGTAGGGATCGCGGGTGTTATTCGTTCCTAGGTCAAATTGGTCAGTAATACGTATGACGGGAGTTTGTATGACGGGTAGGACACTCTTCTGGGCAGCCTCGTAATCATCAGACACTCTGTTGCTATACTGATCACGTGACCTTATGTTCCGGCGTCGCCATCTTCCTGACTTCCGCTTCCGTCTCGTTTGCGAGCAAGATGACTGGAATATACAAGCAAAATTATTGGTTTAACTCTTAAACAGTTGCATTTTTACGAGGACAAAAATCCTATACTTTCTATTGAATCTACTTTCCATACTTTAAAAAGGGAATTATGATGCAGAAATAGGTAAAACCTTACTACTAACTTCTATTACTAAATCTAGTATACTTTCATTGGATATTATTTTATATTTGTTGTTTGAAAGCAATCAATAGGTTTAGCTTAAGCAATATATGCCTGAAGCATTCCTGAAGGCCGGACTTTTATGGAGGTATCTTGTTAACCAAATAATCTCTCAAAATATTTGAAGATATATGAATACTGACTGAAACATACAAACTATTTTGACTTTTTGCACATTGTAGGTATCTAACAAACATATTTTACATTACAATATCGACTACAATATAAGCATATTGTTGAGTTGATAAAGAAAGGTCAGTTATCAATTAACCCATTCATGCATGTGGAGACCAAACATTTCCCGATAATTTTTGTGATATCTTTTTGATAACAGTATGTTTGGGAAAATATTCAAAGGAGAATTCTGAAATGTTTATCATAACGCAATACACAACCCCAAATATCATGTGAATATATGCTTAATTCCTAAGTTAGTGGTTAAAGTTTCACATATCTAGACGACACTTGAAAGGGTCTTCAGGTCTGATTAGACAACAGCAAACTGTGACTGGACGGTTTTATCCTTTCGTTGTGATTCTAACACATTAAGGACTATTTGATATTTAATGATCCTTCATTGATTGCATGCTTAGATACAAACGACGTTTCATACATTTCACTTTTGAACATCATTGTGAAACGAGTTCAAGTACTACATCCAAACGTATCTTATAAATAAAGATGAATAATCTGGAAAGTAGAAGGTACTAACATTCTCTTTCAACTCTCAATTCTCTTTACCTATTGTATTATAACACAGTATACTTTTTGTAAACATGATTTACAGCGAATACACTACTACTACTACTACTACTACCACTACCACTACCACTACCACTACTACTACTACTACTACTACTACTACTACCACTACCACTACTACTACTACTACTACTACTACTACTACTACTACTACTACTACTACTACTACTACCACTACCACTACTACTACTACCACTACTACGACTACTACTACTACTACTACCACTACTATACTACTACTACCACTACCACTACCACTACTACTACTACTACTACTACTACCACTACCACTACCACTACTACTACTACTACTTACCCCTTGACAGGAATCATCCCTGCAGAGAATGTAATCACAGATGAAGACAATGGTGTTATATCCTGGCAAGGCAAAGGCGCGGAAACTAGGGCTCGTGGCCACTATACCATTGATTGTGTTGAAACCCTCATTACCCCCAATCATCTGACCATCTCCACACCTGAAGTCACAAACAATGAAAACAGAATAAAGAACAGCTCGACCCTTCCTGCTCGAGAAGACGAAAAGACTGTCTAGCAATGTTTATGATTTCTTTCAATCGTAAGCATATTTTGGAAAATATACCATGGAAAAATGTTGATCATATATATATACATGCCACAGAAAAATTGGTTGATAATCGTGTGCGCGGCCGTGTAAATGTAAAACGCCCGGTCTGCCAGCACATTTAGTGCAAAGATTAGATGTCTTTACTGTAAGTGTATGCTCATCAACCTTTTACACCTGGTGTACAATATGCACTTTATTGACTTACTCTCGTTACAAAAAATATCTAAGATAAACAGGAGAAAATACAAAAACATGATAAGCCATCATGATAATGAAATGATACAACAAAGAACAAAAGAAAAAAGAATCACTTTAGTAAAAATAAGTTTGAAGTGCCACACTTCTGATTAGACCAAATTCTTACTCCTGATCGAGGCAAAGGTCATAATCCAAAGTTTGGAGTCGGGCTGGATAGTCTTAGAGTTTATTCTGTTCCTTCTATAACTTTGAGGGACTCGACGATACATCACATGTTTAGATTTAACGGCCTTCCACAATTGTTGTGTATTGTATTATATGTTTATTGACCAAATACAGAGATTTGAAAATACGGATTCAAAACGAAATAATAACATACAGAAAAGGCAATGAGTTTTAAAAGATTTCTCACCCAGAAACAAGCAGCCAGAACACTTGCTGCCCTGCTTCAGCCTTACAGTTCCATATGCGAATACCAGCCTCTCCTGTGCCTGTCAGAGAAAACGAAAAGGTTGACGTGTGTGTATGCATAGTATTGTATGATATAGCATTGCATCTTTTATTCAATTTATTATTTGTATTGTAAGTTTATTGACTGTATTCATGGTGATGCAAAATCATATCCAATGCAATGCAAATACAGTATAATGCAACTCGATGCAATTCAACTCGACGCAATACAATACGAAACAATACAACACAATACAATTCAATTCAGTGCAATACGATATAGTTTTTCTTTCGTACCTGGGGAGAATGTAGCGACCAGTCTGACCATCTGTCCCAGGTAGATGTCTGTCACGGGCTGGTGGTAAAAGTCCTGCAGCTCTAGAGTTGCAGCCGCACGTGTGTCATTTCCACCCATACCCTGAACACGTGGTGTCTTCGCTATTCCACTGAAATAGGAGTTTCTTTAAGGATTTTTCGATCTATATAATGTTGAGAAGTGCATTCATAACAATCATAATGTGCACAGTAGATGTTTTTAAATTTTAAATACTTTAAGATAGAGATCCACCCCACTCGGAGCCATTGCTGAAAGTTGAATATCTAGAAACCGAATATCTGTACACGTGTATATATATATATATATATATATATATATATATATATATATATATATATATATATATATATATATATATATATATATATATATATATACATATATATATATATATACATATATATATATATATATATACATGGAATCTACGTATATTGAACACATGCGGGGGAAAAGAGAAGATGTTCAATGAACATGTGTTCACCGTGTATAGGTTCCATACTTAGTCTTCCTCGTTCCTCTTTTGTGATACTTACCTTTCGCTGATGGGGCCTTGTCCTGTTTGGCCGTAACTGACCTGCATTTCATAGTTACAGCTGATGCTATAGACAGGGTCATTCACCTGGCGTACAGAGTATTGTTGGATGATCAGGTCCATCTTATAAAGCTCTGCTCCTCCAGATTTCTATAGGAATAAACCAGATCTAAATAGTATGCATATTAATAACAAGGGCTTTTTTTACTCCCTACATATTTTAGGGATTTTCATTTTTCGCAAAAGGGTGCTGCCTCGATAGCTGAGTGGTCTAAGGCATAGCGCAACTCCCACCTCTACCAAAGGACCGAGTTTCGGTGTGTCTCTGGGCAAGTGAGAAAATTACAAATAACTTCGAGTAGGTGGTTTTGTAATGCCTGGTCACATTGGGGGAGGATAATCGTACGACTCTGAATTTTGCAGAAATCTCAGAGTCGTGCAATGATTGCACGGTAGTTGCATGCGATTATGCACCTAAAAGGTCGATTGCTTGCGATTTTTTTGCCTATTTTCAGTCGCAGCCAATTTGAGAATTGACTCGCGAATTGGCTGTGATTCTGCAGAACCTCCAACAGGTGCGATATTGCACAACAGTCGTACAACAGTCGTGCAACTGTTGTGCAATTGTGCTGGGGTTTCCAACAGTCGTGCAACTAAAATCAATGAAAAAGTCAGTCGAATTCCCTTATGAATATAGCTGCTTGCAGAGTTGCACGATAGTTCCACCACAATTGCACAACAGTTGTGCAATTGTCGTGCAATAGTTGCACCACAATCACTATGGGGTGAGATAACTATCCCATGCAAGTAGTCGTGCGACTGTGTTTGGTGTGATCACTGCATGCAATTTATAATGAATCGCATGCAACTCCTTACAACTCTATTCTGGGGAAAATCTCATGCGATTTCTGAGTTGTACAATAATCTCCCCCCAATGTGACCTAGGCATAAGCGGCTTTAAAAGCTCTCTCTCATTCTTCACACACACACACACACACACACTGTCACACACACACATAATAACATCCCACATCTACTAGATATGACACACAGTCGAAATATTGTCTAAATGCTGTTTTTCCTGGCGGTGTTAACAACTATTTTTCACATAGTTCACGAATATTATCCAATTGATGCCTTATTTAAAAAAATATCAAAATATGTGTGCATTCCAGATGAAAGTGTGTTCACTCATTCTTATATGTAGAGCTATTTCAGTACTACTTTCGTCACCAGAGCATTTAACAAAAATGATTGATAGAGAAGTGTTGTTAACCCTTCCAATGCTGAGGCTACTTCTGCCCAAAGCACAAGGAAGCAATTATCTTTGAAAACCATCTAAAACATGTCGTGTTCGTATTCATTGAATAGGTCTCACTGGGTACTCTCAGATGAGTACCCACGTGCCAGGGTTTCAGTAATTTTTCAGATGTTTTGCATCAATTTGTATTGGCCAAATTAGCAAACAGCAGCATAAGGGTACAACTTTCAACACTCTCCGTAAAATACTTGGTAACTAAATACATGATTCAAAAGACTCTTTTATAATTTTTACAAAGTCTCACTAAATTAATGCGAACCACACTTATCAAGGAGATCTCCATGCATGAGCGTGCTCTTACCTGTAGTCCACATTTTGTATCCTTTCCCGCCCTTAGATTGAGCAACTGGAAAATAGTTGGTTCAATCTCCACCAGGGAGCAGCCTTGTCCTGATTTCGCGTACACACTGTGGGCGGCGCCACTGTAGGTTATGTTGATAGGGTCACCCGGATGTTCACCACACTTTACCACAACTATAAGAATACAGACACTGCTTGATATAAAATATGAATATAGGAACAGTTTATGTCAAATAGAAAACTTGAAGTATTGCATTCAATAAAACATATATAAACAATTTACTTTAATGTTGACCATTTGTGTTAAATATATAACAGTGTCGTCTAATAAATTAACTTGCATACTTACCATCAAATAGTGGCACATTTTGCGCAGAATGGACAACCTAAAATGGAAATGAGATTTATATTATCTAGTGTATGTTGATTTATTTTTCAGTATTTGATATAAGGTACCTAATTAAAACACTACTCGGATGACTCATGACGAAAATGAAGTACTAAAAAACAAATATGTTATGTTACAATCATTTCCTCCTTCACTTTCATTATCTGCATTAAAGACATTTGATTACAGCACAAATCGATCGGTCGTCTCCAGATGACTGGTCGACTGATTACTCACTCGTATGATTTTAGGATTCTTGCACTTTACGCGTGTTGCCTCAGCAGTTCTAAAGCACAACACAAACTTAAATATCAAAGATTAATGAAAAAGTCAACTCTTTCAGTCAGTGGAAACAATGGAACCTGTTTTTTCTAGGGACGTCGTGATTTGGGGAACTTTTTGTAAAGTTCCAACGGATAACGTATGAAACGTGCAAGCCTATTCGTAATAAGTTTACAAAGGAAGCATAGGTTAGATTAATATGGTATTGACTTACCTGTGTGACTGATGCGGATAGTATGAGTATCATGTAGAGATACATAGCTTATATTGAGAGTCCTATTGGAGGCAAACTACTCCGGGAATATCGCCTGAAAATACACAAGTTCAAACAATATACTGCACCGTTTTTGAACTTCAATCCGTTGGTGTCAAGTAAACATCAAGAAACATCACGAACTGGAGCCAGGCTGCTCACACAGAAAGCTTACCATATCTATCAGGACGTGGACCCCATTCAAATAGTACCAGACATTTTCTCTATTTGATTAGTTATGTTGTTAGATTAATAGGTACTGTATGGACCCCGATGCAAATGGATTTAGAATAAACTGCGATCTGCGATTCTGTTTTTTAACCTTATTCGAATCCGCAGCTTGCTTTCAAATGATACTTGGAACCTATGATCTAGTATCTGTCAGAAGGTGCATACAAGTAATACAGTATAATATAATGCAATACAATATTCATACCCAGTAAACAGACGGAAGCTTAATGTAGAGCGGGTCCCTCAGATCCGATTCCTGCCACTCGCCATAAAGGTAAGATTGGTTTGATCTATGCTCAGGGAGAGATGGGTCTCTGATATACGATCCGAACCATTCGAGAGATCTCAATACACTCGTACCAGATTGCCTGCTTTCTGTGTCTGTCGTTTCTGTGTTTGAAATATACTGGAATTACAACCGTGCCCGTTGTGGGCAGGTCACGTGGTGTTCAAAAACCGACGTTCCCATGGGGTTGGGTACGGCTACGGACGCTCAAAGGGTACCGTTCTGGGCTACGTTTTTTGGTCCCTTACCAGCCTCGGGTTCGACCTGGGCCTTGTTCAGCACCATAAACGTTGATCAACGTTGATCCAACGTATCCCGTTCAGATCGTCATCGCAAGTAAACGTTGGAACCGTTCAGATTCCGTTTTCCCACCACGTTGATCAACGTTGATGGTCCTGAACAAGGCCCAGTCGAAGCCGAGGCTGGTAAGGGACCAAAGAAACGTAGCCCTGATAAAATGGAAGCACTGGGTGCGGCCTCGTGGCGTGGTGTAATTTGCATGAAACCAATACATGGGTTGAATGACCTGCCAATGTAAATTCAAGGAATCTAAAGATTACATAGCGCTTTCTCGCATCTGGTGGACCTGCTCCAAATGCTAGGTGGTCTAAGGACGGAGTGGCTTGCTACCTCTCACGACTGCACTGGTTCGATGTTCGGCTTTGGCATGTGGGAAAGTTACAAGTGACTTGGGGTTAGGCGGTGGTTTTTGCCCGGGTACTCTGGTTTCCGCAAACACAAGCTAGTCACGAATTAGCCTAAATAGGACAGTAAAGAGTGATGATAAGCGAAATCCAAATCCGTATCAGGCGGCCAGGCTAAGTTTGGGGCGGTAGAGGCCCTCCTAGGACAAGGGGTATCCGCCGTGTTCTAGAAATTATGGTGCCGGGTTCCCAAGTGCGAGTTCGTAGGTGCGTGCCTCCGCTGGATCCACAAGCGGGATGGCCTAGTCGCGATATAAATGTGCGTCGTTGGGCAGGGTTGTCTATGATCCCACTGCAACTAAAAAAACCAATTGGAAATATTCGTGAAGAGTAGGTAATTTCTTCCTTTCTGGGTTTCTATCTCTTCACGATATGACCTAAGCTGCTGAAAGCGACGCAAAACTCGATTGCTACCTTCCTTCCATGGTCAAGCAATTAAGACGAGCGACACTGCAGTTAAACCCAATCGCAGTACGACCGCAGAGCAGGTAGCATCGGCTCGAAAGTACGCGAAACCATGACCGACGTAAAGCCGGTGTTTCCTGCTCTGCGGTCGCATTTTTGCACAGAGAAAGGACGGTAACACGCGTACATGGATTTATATAGGGGTCCTGGTTCGAACTAATATGACTGCCAGGTATGGTGGAGCGCACTCTATTCGTTAATTCCTTATTATTTGTTGTATTTGCTATGATTTTATACAATAGCACAATTCGTTTTTCAAATAAATGCCAGCTTAAAGGTGGCAGCTGATCTGCGAAGGTACTGTACACGTTTACGAGTTTAATCATATTCATTATGTTAATTTATGTAGTGTATAATGGTATATAGTCAATGGTTGAATGTCAGGAATAACGTTCAGTTCATTAACCTTTTGGAAATGATAGAGGACAAGACAGAAAAGAAAGGATCATATTTACCCCAGAAATATGGGTTAAGCCAATTAATTCATTGATTAATGAGTAATGGCAAGTGATACTCGAAGGAACGAAGGTAGCTCTGTACTTTGATATATCCGATATGTATGTTTATATATATATATATATATATATATATATATATATATATATATACATATATATATATATATATATATATACATATATATATACACACACATACACACACATATATATATATATATATATATATATATATATATATATATATATATATATATATATATATATATATATATATATATATATATATATATATAATTTCGTAATTAAGATAAAAAGGGATAATAACACTAGGATTCCATATGTATATTCCCAGATTCACTTTATTCTCTGATCATTCATATACACCTTAACATAGATAAAGATACACATGTGTATATTGCAAAACATTATACATACTGCCAGATTATTATTCTAGAGTATACCAAAATACCAAAGTGGTATTCAAATTCCCAAACTCTGATATCACAGAGAGTTTGATAACTCTATGATATCAGTGTGCAATGATAATGGATATCATCCGTGTGATAAATGTGAATATCACCGTAAACAAAAATAACATAGTGTATGTTCAGTATGGCAGGAATCTTTACCTAATAAAAAACATAGTCATCCTTAATTGGCGAAAAGGCACCCTGTTAGATTTATTTCTTGTATAGGCATATATACATTTTTTTTTTCAAATTATAGTACCTGTATATTATCCTGCCGCAGGTATGGTTAAGATAGTGCTATTCCAGAATCCTGCTGAAGGTATGGTTAAGATAATGCTATTCCAGAATCCTGCCGAAGGTATGGTTAAGATAGTGCTATTCCAGAATCCTGCCGCAGGTATGGTTAAGATAGTGCTATTCCAGAGTCCTGCCGAAGGTATGGTTAAGATAGTGCTATTCCAGAATCCTGCCGAAGGTATGGTTAAGATAGTGCTATTCCAGAATCCTGCCGAAGGTATGGTTAAGATAGTGCTATTCCAGAATCCTACCGCAGGTATGGTTAAGATAGTGCTATTGCAGAAACAAGAGATCAGAACAAATTACCCATTCACATCTGTAGGATACACATGGTCTAAAATGTGAACTGTTAAAGACCAATATCTTTTAAGATATTGACTGACAAATGTGTGTCTCTGTTGGGTTTAGCAATCTTTAAATACTACTATGTTTGAGATATCGTCTTAACCCTTCCAATGCTGAGGCTATACTTGCGTCCGAAGCAAAAGGACAGTAAGATGTTTGAAAACCATCTAAACCGTGTCATGTTGGTATTCATTAGATAGCGCTCACCGAGTACTCTCAGATGAGTACCAGTGTGGCAGGGTTTCAGTCATTTTTCAGTTTTTTTGCATCATTTTGTATTGGCCAAATTAGGTACCAGCATCATAAGGGTTAAAAATCTCCGTAACATATTTGCACTCCAGATGTGAATCGGTTATTAAAGAATAAGCATGTATATTGTATACAAGAACAAAAGCAAATAGGTCGTTTTAAGTAGGCAATGATACAGAGAACTTGGACAAATTATATACATATTATTATGACACATTCAAGTTATAACTTTGTTGATTGAGCAAAGGTAATATATGTACTAACCCAAGATATCATCACCTATCAATTATGATACCTTCCTCCTACTGTTCTGTTTCATGCGAGAAATAATTCTTACAAGCTTTCAGTAGAACAATAAGAGATTATGCAATAAGAGATATCTAACACATACTTATCTCACTATGGGCCAACACAGCATTTCAAATTGTTTGAAACACATTGTCTTTGTAAGATATTTATATGCATTTGGTAATTCTGGTCATTGTTAATGTATACCAACAGCAGTCCATGTTGATTTAAAGTATAGCTTGGTGAAATAATATATTCATATAACTGAGAGTAGATCTGCAATTTGTTAATGTATTTATGCATACTCCCTCTTATAACTTGGTGTGGTGCATATGCTTATATTACAGACGGTCAAACCTAAAAGGATTTCATCAGAATATGTTTACTGAATCTTCATCGAGGTATGAAGAGACACAATGCTTATTGTTGCGTCTATGTGTTATCAAAACCTAAATGAACAATATCAATAAATGCAAATGTAGATTTCTACTGGTATATTGGAGGTAGGAATTCAGGAATGAATTTCATTCATTCGATTTCCCCTGATTGTCTTTTGACTGATTACAAATCAGCAGTGAGAGGCAACTCCAAGGTATCATGAATTTCTAAGGCCGCATTTATTCAAATATGTACCAATATTATACATGCGCATGCGTTAGTTTTTATGGTAGAAAAATGTTTATGTGTTATCCCAGTATAGCGAATTTTATCCATGTGTATGCATAACTATATAACTTACATATATGCAACATCTGCATAGTGTAGCGTTATATCCTGCTGCTGTGTAAGTATCGTAAACAACAAATACTGATATACCTCACGTATATATATATATATATATATATATATATATATATATATATATATATATATATATATATATATATATATATATATATATATATATATATATATATATATATATATATATATGTATATATATATATTTATGTATATATATATATACATATATAAATATATATATATATATATATATATATATGTGTGTGTGTATATATATATATATATATATATATATATATATATATATATATATATATATATATATATATATATATATATATATATATATATATATATATATATATACACACACAAGTGTTGCTCCAGACACTTAACTTTTTTGACAATAATGATATTAAACCCCACAAAGTTGTAATCGACTTACTCAAAAACTTAAATTATGAGCAATGTCACCTTACAAAATAAATACCACCGTTTCAGGTAAACAGAAACAAAGACTTGAAAGTGATGTTTCTTAACACGACCTGAACATTCTTAACATGCCCATTTGCTTAAACATAGTTATATTTGGTCGTCACCATAGGCAATCTTAAAAGTCATATGTGTGACGTTCAGCAAAGTGTCACGGTGACGTACGTTTACCATCCATGGCGCTCATATACTAGAATACTTATGATACAAAATATTGTGGTTGTCTATCTTTAACAGTAACAGCGTACACCTCAATTTTAAACTAACTCTCGTAAAGCCTTCCCTCTTCTCCAAATCTCGCCCTAAGTCAGCCAAACTGCTGTACTTTAAAACTCCCAAGGCAGAAACGGAACCAACATAAGTAAATAGTCTCCTCATTGGGAACAATATTGCTCACTAATAACATAGTCAAACTAATGATTTTATCAAAATTTGCAAGTTTTTCTTTCCATATAATACCAATATACAATAATGATTCCAAACTAAGCAGCAGATTCTCGGTACGCATGCGCCTTCTCGGATCTGGACAGGGTGGTTGTAATTATATTGATGGTAGTGTCTTGCTCGTCTGGTTTGGCACTCGAGTACAGGGCCTGGAAGAAAATTAAAACACATTAGCAATACAATACAGCTAATCTAGTCATTCTTATCGAGAGATGTAAGTAATTCTTCCCTGCCTTAAAATCATCATACAACAAACTATCCCTCTCTCTCTTTATATATAGGTGTATGTATGTATGTATATATGATGAGTTCGTGTGTGTGTAAGTCACTGGCAACTTTTCATGCGTCTCGTATAGTGTCTAACCTAAAGCAGAGAGACAGAATGAAAGCAGTCTGCCATTGGGAACCTTTGATTACACGTTATAGAACGTTTTGTCATTCGGATTACTACAATAATTTTTTAGAATTCTTCAACAGAAGGTTTTGGAGGTAATCTATTAA
>OZ012698.1:27495612-27515965 GCA_963942565.1 Maea johnstoni | reverse complement strand
TGACGGCTGATTTTATTTCACGCTTGTGTTCTCATCTATCAGACGTCTTGGCCTAGCCATATTGAGAAGCAGCTCGAATGTTTGTAAACTAATAAAATCCATGGCATTAGAAATTATAGCCCTGGTTTGAGTGTCACAGATTAGATGGTCAATACGCCGATTCCACTTAAACAAAGGTTACCATGGCAACAGGCACATATTTGCATTTTTCCAGAAATCGAAATCTACTTAGCCAGAACGGAAATTACATTATTTGGCCAGAGGGGCCAGTCAATCTCAACATATCAACTCAAGCATAATTAATGTCGAGATATATGACAGAAGAACAGGAGCGCATGTTGTTCCCCCCCATATAGCTGTGCGAGAAGTGACATCACCATTTTCTAGGCTTAATCGAAAACATTGAGCCCTAAAGGTGTAGTGGATCTCAACCTATGGATCCAAATTAGTTCTAAAATAAGACGTATAGCTAGTGATTCATCAGAATCTGGATTTTTCCTACCGAATTGTAAGACATAAATGTTGACATCATCCAGACCATGGTGGTCCGGGTCATTGTAGTGTCTGCCCACACTGTGGGTGTTGTTTGACTGTGAAATAAATCTAAAATGCTCACACATTCTTTCTCGTAATGTTCTTTTTGTATGCCCCACATACTGTTTAGAACACCGTTTGCATGAAATACAATAAATTATATTATTGGTCTCGCAGTCACAATTTCTGATTGTGTCGTATTGGCGGTGTGTAATTGGGCTCCTGATGGAACCTGTTTTGACAAGTTTATTGCAATATCTGCAATTTTTCCTGGAGCATCTTTTGCTCTTCTTTTTAGTTTCAGAATAGCCTTTATCCTGAGCAGGTTGGACGTCCATGGGGTTATGACAGAGGGCCCTGACTAAGTGGTCCCTGATATTTTTGGGTCTGCGAAACCCTTTTGTAATTTCCCAAACGATGGCGAATGTAAGTAGCAACTTTCAATCTCCATTACCACCTAGAGACAAACCTAGTCGTACTAGAAGAAGTCACAGTCTATGTAGTTTTGTCAGCGCAAGCTCCAGCCCGGAGCAATCTGCCGCTAATCTACCCAAGTCCCAACGGACAATGGAAGCATACTTTGTTAAGTCTAACAAGAGTAAAAATAAATCGAGTACTACTGACCTTTTGACCAGTAAACAAGTCGGAACTACTTCGACTCCAAAAAACACTCGCAAATCTCCCGCTCCTAATATAGTCGCGGAGATACTCGCGGAAAATGACAGCGCTCGCACCATCGAGAATGCTGACTCGTCGTCTACCGAGTCGGTAGCGAGGGGCTCAAAACGTAAACGGAATGCCAGCAGGCAAACCGATAACTATCAGGTTACTTCTAACGATAGAAATAAAGACACGTCCGATGGTCAAGAGACCATTAAAGATATTATTCAACCCACTACGTCTGACATTCTCCTGGCAGAGAGTGGCAGACCTACTCAAACAGCGGTCACAATAGTGAGCGATAATCAGGGACAAACAGTTAATGCTCTTTCTGTCTCATTCCAGGTACCGGCCGAAGGATCGAGCGATCCCACCGGCCAGAATAAAGACACCGCCCCAGAGGGGAAGCGTGTACCAGAGTATCCACCGGTGGATCTCACATGGCTAGAACCGTTGCAGCTGGAGTACTTCCTGCTGACAAGAGCGAGCGTCGTCTCCGAGTCGAGAGCCAAACTTCGGGGTATGTTGCTCTCCCAGTGCACAGACAAGGATCTGATCAACCCATGGGCACTACATTTAGCACCCATGCCGGTATATCTCTCCCCCCACGCGGAGAAACTAGTGCCTTTCCTCAAGCAGCAAGCGCTTGACCTACAGAGGTTCTGTAGTGACACACTGCTGGAATTTTCCCGATTCCAAGCCAAGAAAATTGAGGTTGACAAGGGTTGCCTCAAACAAGTCCTTAACAACAATGTGGAGGACTACAAGAAAGTGGCAGGAGCCCTGTTCGATGCAAGGCGCCGAGTTAGGAGCGAAGTTGAAAATCAGATGATCAAACAACACAAAGAACTGGCCACCCAGCAGGTACCAGACAAAGAAATCGCTTCCAAGGTCAGGGGTCTGATACCCAGAAAATACAGCTATGCTGACGCTGTACGCCAGAATAGTGGTGAGAACCAAGGTGCCAAGCCTGACACCAACAACAGAGGCCGAAGCAGGAGCAGAAGCCGCAACAGGAATGCCAACCAACGAGGCAGGTCCCAGAGTCGCCAGAGAGGTGCCAACCAATTCAGACAACCCACGGGACCCAGCAACAGCAGGGGAGACCCACCGAGAAACAAGAACACCAACTACAATGGTGCACGCCCCAAGACCACTAACCAGCGGTCTACCAACCAGCGGTCCAGTGGACCAGGTTTCAGCAGTGACCCAGGCAGATCCTCCTGGCCACTATCCGACACCAATCCAGAACCTCTGGACTGGAATGAGAACCCACCTCTTCCTACCCGTCCTAAACCACCGCCACCAGACTACTCCAAGTTGACTGGTGTCAACCCAAGATTCTTCACCCCAGATGTGGTGAAACGCATAGCTGAGGCCTACGATGGCCTCAACAAGTATTAGTGTACTCCCAGGGGAGACATCAGACCATGACAATAATTGACATTTAATCATGGATACTTTAATCAGAGTTTATATTTATTTTAGTTACTATAATGACTGCTTTTACCACCTAGCTGGTGATATTAGACACCCCTATCATAGGGTATTTATGAGGACAGCTGTCCTATTTTCTTTTGATGCTAGTGATATACAGCATCAGTCCAATTTTATGATGACACATATCCTGGTAGATACCAGAGATACAATGAGTTACCCCAATGTCTTGGTGCAGTACACCCCCCTGAACTCAGGATACACTCTACAACTATGTAGGGTTTTTGTACAATGTTTCTATTTGATAATATGTTTATCTGTGTTAATTTATTACATAATATTTTCCAGTTGGACACTCGTTAAACTGCATGCACGTATTGATAGTATGTACCCTCATCAGGATGTTGATGTATTGGGAATGGATGAGCAGGACAATGTTAAGGATAACATGTTTACTGATACTCGGATGACACTTTTGAGGAAAGCTGAATCCACATTAGGATACAAATACGTATGTTACTATCTTTGTATAACTTTTCACCAGGTTTTGATATTAAGACCATTTATTTTATCTAAAGGGTCTCCTACAGGTCTTGCCCTGGATGTTCCAGACAACACCTATGATGATGATTTCTATGTTTTGAATATAAATAATAACAGCAATGACCCAAAGTTGGATACCCTTGTTGTCAATTTATCTGCACACACACTTACTGCCGATGAAATTAGTGTCCTTAAACGTGGTATGAAATTTTGCCCCACACCTGGGGAACCTAATTTTGGGGAATTAAGAGAGGATCTCAACAATTTCCATACACGCCTGCGCAGGCAACTTTTCTTTAGCAGTTTACCTGAAGAGAAAGATGAGGAGGGGGACAGGGTCCCCCAACCATCAATAGATGATCCAAATAAGGGATTTGGACACATCAAATTTAAAGAACCATCGAAATGGAAACCACCACCAGTGACCTCACTTGAAGTGTTCATTCGACAGAATGAAATGGACCTTTTAACACATGGGATACCTCCCACCAAATATCATAACCTTACATATGGGGAAAAGAATGCCATCAAATCACTATCCAACAATAAATCCATTGTTATTAAGCCAGCCGACAAAGGCGGTGCCGTGGTAGTCCAAAATGTCTTGGATTACATCAATGAGGGGCACAGACAATTGTCTGACCCTAAATTTTATATAGAAACTGAGGAAGACCTCACACATACACATACATTAGATATTAATGCTTTTCTGGATACCATGTGGGAATCCGACGAAATAGATGATAAATGCCACGATTATCTCAGGGTTAGCAAAGAAAGAACCTCTTTATTCTATATGCTCCCCAAAATTCATAAAAAGTCTACGAACCCCCCGGGTCGACCTATTGTTTCAGGAAACGGGTGCCCCACTGAGAGGATATCCCAGTTTGTGGATCTCTTCCTACAACCTACAGTCAAACTCCTACCATCTTATGTCAGAGACACAACACATTTTCTCAAGAAATTGCAGAGTTTAGGACCCATTCCTCCAGGAAGCTTCTTGGTAACCATGGATGTTGCGAGTCTCTACACCAACATCCCTAACACAGAAGGAATTGAAGCGGCCAAGATAGCCCTCTTAAGAGCTGGACAATATGGTAGGAAACCTTCTATCAATAATCTTTGTACTTTATTACAGAAAGTTCTCACTATGAATAATTTCAATTTTGCTGGCAGACATTACCTCCAGGTAGGGGGCACTGCCATGGGCACAAAGGTAGCGCCATCTTTCGCTAATACCTATATGGGCTGGTTTGAGGACCAGTTTGTCTACACTTACCCTAAACAACCTATGTTATGGGTTAGATACATAGATGATATTTTCCAAATTTGGACACACGGTATAGAAGAATTTAGGAAATTCGAAAAACATTTAAATGAATCTGTAGAATCAATTAAATTTGAAACAGATATCTCACCTACCGAGGTACATTTCCTCGATGTCACAGTTAAACTCAGAAATGACCTTATAGAGACATCTCTCTACACTAAACCTACTGATGCTCACAATTACCTGAGCTTCAAGTCATGCCACCCCAAGAATTGTAAAAAAGCAATTCCTTATAGTCAGTTCCTACGAGTCCGTAGGATCTGTAGCAATGATGCAGATTTTGTTAAACATAGCAAACAACTGGCTAGGTATTTTCTCAAGGCCGACTATCCAGCCAAAATTGTTCAAGAAGCTTTTGAACGAGCACATGAGAAGGATAGGACAATACTTCTCAACCCCCCTCTCAAATTAGACTCTATTGATGAGGATGTTATACCAGAAATTTTTCTTATCAGCACTTACCATCCATCCGGTGATTTTTTAGATAAAATTATCCGCAAAAATAGAGACCTATTAGATAGGTCCAGCAGTACCAGAACTATTCTGAATTGGAAAATCACAAAAGGGTTTCGCAGACCCAAAAACATCAGGGACCACTTAGTCAGGGCCCTTTGTCATAACCCCATGGACGTCCAACCTGCTCAGGATAAAGGCTATTCTGAAACTAAAAAGAAGAGCAAAAGATGCTCCAGGAAAAATTGCAGATATTGTAATAAACTTGTCAAAACAGGTTCCATTAGGAGCCCAATAACACACCGCCAATACGACACAATCAGAAATTGTGACTGCGAGACCAATAATATAATTTATTGTATTTCATGCAAACGGTGTTCTAAACAGTATGTGGGGCATACAAAAAGAACATTACGAGAAAGAATGTGTGAGCATTTTAGATTTATTTCACAGTCAAACAACACCCACAGTGTGGGCAGACACTACAATGACCCGGACCACCATGGTCTGGATGATGTCAACATTTATGTCTTACAATTCGGTAGGAAAAATCCAGATTCTGATGAATCACTAGCTATACGTCTTATTTTAGAACTAATTTGGATCCATAGGTTGAGATCCACTACACCTTTAGGGCTCAATGTTTTCGATTAAGCCTAGAAAATGGTGATGTCACTTCTCGCACAGCTATATGGGGGGGAACAACATGCGCTCCTGTTCTTCTGTCAAAAAGCTGAGAAATGACTGGAACCATGGCAAATGGGTACTCATCTGAAAGAACTCAGTGAGAGCTTTCCAATGAATACCAACATGACAGGTTTTAGAGGATTTTCATAATTTTTTGCTTTTTGTGCATTAGACGAAAGTAACATCAGCAGACGAAGGGTTAAACTATCTATAAATAGCTGACTTTGAATTACAATGGAAATAAATTGAGTACTGTAAATCCTTTTAGGGAACCTCTTATTTTGCGATACCTGCCATAAAAACCATGTGTATGGTGGGTTTCTGGTTAGTAACACTATGCGCCACATGAGATTACACAAGGTTTCATGATATTACTGTCATTTATATACATACATACTTCGAATCAAGTAAATGACCAAACGCAAGTTGGAATATCTACAGATCAGTTACATTCAAACACATAATACAGCAGAAAATAAACCTTTGACATCAAATACATTGATAAGTCAGGAGGCCGGTATGAAGAAGTTCTCTACATATCATAATCTAAGACCTTTAAGACAGACCTTACACTAGCATAGCAGTCTGGTGACTTAGCCAAAAGCTGATCTTTAATATAAATGTTGGCTTATTCGGTTCACTGCAGGGATTGTATTAATATATGTAGGATTTACAGCAAATGATCAATCTTGTACTTGGTGTTACCATATCATAAATTACACAACAGTACATGTACAAATGAAACACAATCCTCCAACCACAATAAAACATGTTTCAATGACAGAAACCCCTTGTACTTGGTGTTAACATAAACATAAATTACACAACATTACATGTAAATTGAGACAAAATCCTCAAACCACAATAAAACATACTGTATACCATGTTAATATTGCAGTTAAATTAATGCGTACTTTGCACACCCATGAAGTCTAATTTGATAGCTTGTCATTCAACATACAGACCCTTTACGGCCTCTGCGGGTACTATGTTTAATTACGATGTAGACAACTTGGACATTCGAGTGTGATCAAACATGCCGGTAACCACTAATCAGAGTTACTGATTGCAACCAACATAACACTGTTCACGGCCATTGACAAAATTAAGATAGCACTTGCCTATAACACTGGCAGCCTCTGGCATCTCCAAGGGGCTGGCCGGCATGAATATAGCAGCACCACCCTTCCCAAAAGCCGGGTAGATTGCATACCCTTGGCCCCCTCACACGGCTTGAGATGGAGGTTATCAATGCGCAATAATTAAATTGAGCATACAAGGCAGTTATCTACTGAGCGCATTACTTTATATGCCCAATATTAACACGGTATACAGTATTTTAATTGACAGAAATACTTTATAAAGAACCAAAGGCAAGGCTGTCCATACCAAGTCTGAAACCCACTGAATTACCCACTCGCCATATTCATCATAATCAAACAAGCACTGATATTAAACAATTCATATCTGGCCCTTATACACAAAATGATAGATTTTGATATATCTAAACACTGAAGCAATACTTTGAGTAATATTCAACCAAAAGTTGATCATTCTGTTAGGTTTAACAAACCTGCTTGAATATTTTTTAAACATCACTTGATCTGATGAGTTTAATTCTAAGTTATCAGTGTGTGAATTTCAGATGGGAATGAGTGGAGAGCTTTACAGTATTACTTGGGATAAGTAAAGGCTCCGCAACACCTCTACAAAGTGCAAAGACCATTCATGCCTAAAACTACCCTGGAAAATAGTGTCCAAAATTCTGTATGAGAATAGTTTTGAATAAAATGTGAATTTGATAAACATTTGAAGGAGATACGTAGTTTTTCTTATGATTAACATTTTTCTTACTTTTTACCAAAATGTATTTTAAAAAGAATGACAAATCCCAAACTAGTCCTTCTTGAGGAAATTCAGACATAAAAAGTTTGTCTCATTTTCATATGACAAAATAGATTAAGTGGCGTGACACTCAAAAAGCATATAAATTTGAAATTGTGTCTTAATTTGAGCCAACAATCAAACATACATCCAATTCATGCTCAATTACCCTCTGGCTATCCCTGACTCTATGAAACAGTTGATAAGAGTTGGTAAAAGGTGAGTTTAAAGGTTAACTGTATACATCCAAAACTGGTCATCTAAGACATGTAGATGTTGTGTCAAATAAACAATCTATGCTGAATAACTGTGGTAGGATGTTTTTATAGTGATGGGACGATCGACTGAAATCAAAGTCGTCAGATTCTGTGGTGCAACCGAGCGCTAACTTGGCAAAATTATGCAGATAGTTGATTGGTTGCCGTGTCTGATTAGACCAGGACATCCAACCTCTGGTTTCCCCTAAAAATAACCCCTCAAAAGGGGGG
This sequence comes from Maea johnstoni, assembly GCA_963942565.1. Taxonomy (NCBI): domain Eukaryota; kingdom Metazoa; phylum Annelida; class Polychaeta; order Spionida; family Magelonidae; genus Maea; species Maea johnstoni. The sequence continues at coordinate 27,507,949 of OZ012698.1, read as the reverse complement.
AAAACATACCTTTGGGGGGGGGGGGGGGGGGGGGGGGGGGGGGGTGAACAAAAGTGCATTGATCAATGTGCATGGATGCCGCCATCTTTGATTATCGGTGTTCACTGCACCCTACTTCCTGTGACCAAGTGCACATATGCCACTATGAAGTGCAGTTTCTCCATCGATATACAGATGATTGGGCCACTGTAATTTAATTTTCTACTGAACCTGGATCACCATAGTCGCTTGAAATAAAGTCCAGGTGGTCTGGGTAGGGAAATTAATTCATACTCATGAGGGTTCACCCACAAGGGAATGCAAGCATGGCCTCAGGACAACAAGCAGCTGAAATAAAGGCCAAACCAGTAAAATTCCTGGCTGAAACAGAAGAGGTCTTCCCCCATCCAGGACAGAAGATTTCCTGTTATGTATGTAAATGGTTTGGATTCATCAAGAAAGGAGAATACCCTGCAGTAAAATCCAACCTGGAGGTGGCAACAGTGGTCTGCAAAGTATGCAGGAAAGTTTACAAGTATCATGGTGAGTACAAACATTCACTTATAATATCATTATCAAAACTAAGAAAATTCACCATTTCTTTTTCAGCTATTCATTTTCAGGTGTTTATTCATCTTGATTTGTTAGCTAGAATTATTTATTATTATTTCTATGTGCAATATAAAGTTGTTTTGAACTCAGGGAGGGGGGGGGGGGGGGGTAGGTGGAACCAGATAATAGCACTGTTTATGAGCTGTGCTGTCCACTTAAAAAAAAAATTCAAAATTGTCGCATGTCTTCCCAGTCTTAATGAAGGACACAGCATGGAAGTGTTTTTTAAACCTACTCCCAGATGCTAAGGCAACCATTGTGGCCATGAAAGCTGCATTTAAGGCACAATTTGACATACAGAGAGAGCCTGCTGAGTATGCAGTGGACTTATTCCAGTGATATTTTGTGATAAATCAAAACATTGATATCCTTTCCCTGACTGAGACCTGGATTACAAACAATGAAAAAGATGACTTTCATGTGAAAGAGTTCACATTGCCAGGCTATAAATTTAGCCACATACCAAGACGGGGAAATCATGGTTCACTGTTGGGAGCCTGAATATCTAGTCTGTCAGGAACAAAACTGAAAACAGCAGGGATATTGTAATAAATCAAAACATTGATATCCTTTCCCTGACTGAGACCTGGATTACAAACAATGAAAAAGATTTCAATGTGAAAAGACTCACATTTCCAGGCTATAACTTTAGCCACATACCAAGACGGGGAAATCATGGTTATGTAGGGGTGGGAGTACTACATAAGGTTTCCATAAAAGTAATCAGCTCTGAAAAGAACAAATCAGTTTAAATTACTCAAGGAACCTTTGTTAATTCATCCCTTTTGTTGAAATTTCTGAAAAGAAAGATGGCCGAAAGTTTTAATTACTTAAGGAACCTTTGCTAATTCATCCCTTTTGTTAAAATTCTTGAAAAGAAAGATGGCAGACCACCAAAGCACATGTGACTCTAGGGCTAGTTCTAGTGGTAGTCCACCCACTGCTACCCCTGAGACATACAGTGGGGAGCAGGAAGAGGATAAAGACACTAATCATAATGATTATTTGTCTTTTTTACAGCAGTCAGGGTCAGCCATGTCGAATATTTTGGCCTTGACGATGGGCCAGCCCTCAGAGCCGATGGGCATTATGCCCCACAGGTTGGCCCTCGGGCCCAAGTGGACATCCAGCCCCCTCTTGTAACCAGAGGTGGAAGTCGACAGCCCAAATTGCAATTACGCCCGGGTTGGTCCAGTCTGCCCTCGGAGCGGGCAGGACCTGGTGACTCAGGATTACTTCCGGCAACCCATGCCAGTGTCGCCCCAAATTCCAAGTGGCCTTGAGGGCGCTCGTGGTTACCCGGAATCGCAACCGGGCTATGGCCATATCAGCCCCCAGCCAAATCAGGGTGCCACTGGCTCGTATGGCTGGCCGCATGGCCAGTGTGCCTGGCCCAAGTACTTAAACTCACCCCTGGTCAGGCATGAGGAGCGGCCGCCCAAATTCGACGCTAATATGAATGATTGGCACCATTACATTAGGGCGTTTGAGGCGGTTGCTGAAATGAATGGTCGGACTCCACCAGTTATGGCCAGGAAGTTGGCCACATGCATGACCAAGTCCACCCAAAAGTTTGCCCTTGCACTGCCGCGGTAGGTGCGGGTCAACTATTCCCAAATTCGGGCTGCCCTCGGGCAAAACTTCAACCCACTAGAGAAATGAGAGGCGGGGGTGGAGCGTTTTCTGAACTGGGTCCGGCAGCCGGGCGAGTCTGTGACTGAGTATGGGCAGGCCCTCAGTGACCTGGCTCACAGGGCATACCCTGAGATGCCCGATATGTCTGCCTCCAGGCAAGTGTTCGGGCAGTTCATACGCTGCCTCCAGAAACGGGAGTGCCACATGTATATAAAGCTGGCTTACCCGAAGACCCTCAGTCAGGCAATGGCGAATGCGCTCATGTACGAGACATTCGGCGAGAATGACTTGAACCCGAGGGCGCCAACGGTGGCATCCGCTACCATCCCAAAAGACACCTCCGCGGTCTTGACATCAGCCAATGATGACCTCCTGACCAGGATAGCGGCCCTGGAGGTGAGAAGCTCTCGGCAAGAGCAATCTACCCGGGACCACCGGGGCAACTCCAGAATAACCTGCACAAACCTCTGTATGTTGTATGTTAATTTGCATATGCATTGTACTTACATATAATGTATGTATTATCCCTGGAGCCACTCCTCTATGGTGAATATTCCTATAGATATATATGTATGCTGTTCAGTTGTGGGGTTAATCTACAATTAGTTAGAAATTGTAATGATTCTATTATCATTCTTGTACTGGTGCTGGAGGGAAGCACATCTACTACCTGTCTGACCTGTAAGTAAAGATCCATATATCACTGTATACTGTTGTCAGTTATCCTTATCCCACACTAACCCACAAGTAGCAAGCCCTGTCTCAACTCCTTGCAAGTGTTCGGGCAGTTCATACGCTGCCTCCAGAAACGGGAGTGCCACATGTATATAAAGCTGGCTAACCCGAAGACCCTCAGTCAGGCAATGGCGAATGCGCTCATGTACGAGACATTCGGCGAGAATGACTTGAACCCGAGGGCGCCAGCGGTGGCATCTGCTACCATCCCAAAAGACACCTCCGCGGTCTTGACATCAGCCAATGATGACCTCCTGACCAGGATAGCGGCCCTGGAGGTGAGAAGCTCTCGGCAAGAGCAATCTACCCGGGACCACCGGGGCAACTCCAGAATAACCTGCTGGAATAACCTGCCCAAATCTCTGTATGTTGTATATTAATTTGCATATGCATTGTACTTGTAGTATACCATCGTTACTTGCCTGGTTGTTTGGTCTGCTTGCAGGACAGATCAGGGGTCAGCTTGCCGGCCTCGGGTTACCGAGTGCACTTCGGCTGTGGCTGGCCCTGCTGGACTCACTTGCTGGGTAAACTTGACACCAGGCAATAAAAAGTGCGCAGAGGCAAGAAGGCTGGCCGTTTGCACATACCAGCCTACTTGCTCTCCCTCTCTTCCCTTCTAACCACCCATGGGTGCAGACGTGGTTTCGACCCTCCCGTTACCCATCACCCACGTGGATATACATTTACCAAGTGACTACCTATTAATGTAAGTGTTAACCCTTTCCTACCCATCCTGAGATGCCCGATATGTCTGCCTCCAGAAACGGGAGTGCCGCATGTATATAAAGCTGGCTTACCCGAAGACCCTCAGTCAGGCAATGGCGATTGCGCTCATGTATGAGACATTCGGCGAGAATGACTTGAACCCGAGGGCGCCAGTGGTGGCATCCGCTACCATCCCAAAAGACGCCTCCGTGGTCTCAACATCTGCAAATGACCTCCTGACCAGGATAGCGGTCCTGGAGGTGAGAAGCTCTCGGCAAGAGCAATCTTCCCGGGACCACCGGGGCAACTCCAGAATAACCTGCTGGAATAACCTGCACAAACCTCTGTATGTTGTATGTTAATTTGCATATGCATTGTACTTACATATAATGTATGTATTATCCCTGGAGCCACTCCTTTATGGTGAATATTCCTATAGATATATATGTATGCTGTTCAGTTGTGGGGTTAATCTACAATTAGTTAGAAATTGTAATGATTCTATTATCTTATAAAAATCCATCATTGTTCTATTGGATGAGTTCATGTTATGCCAATGTGTGGGCTGTGTGGATTAGTCTTCTAATACAATATGTTAATGATAAGTTTCTTTCTTTTTGTCTTTTGTACTATTGATCATTATGTGTTTGGTATGTAGGAAAACGATAGCATCAAGGCTACTGGCAACCTTTGTTTTGATAGCTTACTGAGGGCCCGGGAAATAATGCTGAATGTTCCCTGTATGGTAAAGTTCAATCACTTGTTATTTTAAACAGGGCCCTGAGAATAAACAACATCCACTCTGGACCCAAGACCCATAGCGGTGTCATCTGCAGTAAATGATAGGAGAAAAGTAGAATCACTAGGACCAGGACTAACTGCAGGGAGCCTGAATATCTGTCAGGAACAAAACTGACATCATCAGGGATATTGTGATAAATCAAAACATTGATATCTTTTCTCTGACTGAGACCTGGATTACAGATAATGAAAAAGATGACTTTCATGTGAAAGGACTCACATTTCCAGGCTATAAATTAAGCCACATACCATGATGGGGAAATCATAGTTTACTGTCGGGAGCCTAAATATCCAGTCTGTCAGGAACAAAACTGATATCATCAGCATATTGTGATAAATCAAAACATTGATATCCTTTCCCTGACTGAGACCTGGATTACAAACAATGAGAAGCACAGTTATGCATTAAATTATGTTTTATTATTAACCCCTTATAATTAATATCATTAATCACCCCAATACCCTTTTCCTATAGGCTGAGAGACATTTGCAAACCCCTCCTAGAACCCATCCTAGGGTTCCATATATTGTACTGTTTCTCTATAATAAATCAGTCTACCCTTGACCACTCAAACACTGGCTTATGTCATATCTCAAACACTGACTTATGTCATTCTAAGTTGTAGGCTACTAACTTGAAGCACTACAACAAGTGGTGGAAAATCCGGTTTCTTTCATGCCAGCTCCCTCCAACCTACACGTCGTTACAACCAGGGGAGCTGCATCCCGGTTAACCATGGAGAGCCAAAACAACTTTGTCCAGCTTGAACACTTCCAGGGTCTCCCTACAGAGGATGGGGAGAGATGGCTAAAGATATGAGCATTTCTGTGCATTCAAGGCTCTCACAGATGCCAAGCAGCTAGCCCTGCTTCCCTGCGATCTAAAACAGGAGGCATGGGACTGGTTCTTCGGCGATAAAGCCATTTGTAAGCAGAGACCCCCCAACCTCACTTGATGGCCTGGTCAAGGAAGCTGAAGCAGTGGAGGAGGCCCAGAAATTGGAGGAAAGCCCCACAGCTGCACTAGCTGATGCTGTTCATCAGCTTACCAAAGAGATAGAGTATCTCAAATTGCCACAGATACAAGTGGCAGATACTTAAAATCTTATCTAATTCCACTATAATAGTGTCATCTGCAGTAAACAAGAGGAGAACAGTAGAATCATTAGGACCAGGACTTACGGTTGGTAGTCTGAATATCCAGTCTTTAAGGAGAAAACTGACGTCATCAGGGATATTGCGATAAATAAAAACATTATTATCCTTTCCCTGACTGAGAAGTGGACTACAAACAATGAAAAAGACTTACATGTGAAAGGACTCACATTTCCAGGCTATAAATTTAGCCACATTCAAAGACTGGGAAATCATGGTTTATTGTTGTGAGCCTGAATATCCAGTCTGTCAGGAACAAAACTGACATCATTAGGAATATTGTGATAAATTAAAACCTTGATATCCTTTCACTGACCTGGATTTCAAACAATGAAATAGATGACTTTCATCTGAAAAGACTCACATTTCCAGTCTATAAATATAGCCACATACCAAGACGGGGAAATCATGGTTATGGAGGGTTGGGAGTTCTACATAAGGTTTCAAAAAAAAGTAATCTGCTCTGAAAAGTACACATCAGTTTTGTGAAGATGCTGATTCAGTACTGGGTCATCCAGTGTTTGCACCCCTGCCCTCCAACCAGAGGGCAGCACGGGAACCAGTAGCCATGGGTAATTCAGGCTCTGCCTCTTGCGACTCTGCTGGTACCACGGCCCAGCTTGGTAATTCCACAGGCCAAAAGAATCTCCTGGCATCTAGCGCCATAGCGGAGATGATACGAGAAATCGATGATATTGGTCAGACGGTGGACCGCAACCAGCTGCAGGTGATGGCCCTCCTGTCAAACATTTGGGCCTCGACAATAGGCCAGACCTCAGAGCCAATGGCTGCCCCTTCAGGAGGCCCGGCCAGATCTGACTATGCATGATGCCCCACAGATTGCCCTCAGGCCAAAGTGGACATCCAGCCCCCTCTTTTAACCAGAGGTGTGATGCTGCCCGAAGTCTAGAGCCTAAACTTGCCCTTGATCAGGCATGAGCGGCGCCCAAATTTGACGCTAATGTGGATGATTGGCACCATTACATTAGGGCGTTAGAGGCGGTCGCTGAAATGAATGGCTGGCCTCCACCAGTAATGGCCAGGAAGTTGGCCACATGCATGACAAAGTCTGCCCAAAACTTAGCTTTGTGCTGCCGCTGGAGGTGCGGGTCAACATTTGTGTGATTTGTCCCCAGAGACAAATAGCAGATATGCAAGCGGAACCCCGCAGAAATGGAGGCAAGCCAGTCAGAGCCCTGCCAGGTACCAGCCAGCTGACAATCGACGAAGTGCCACACCTCTCCAAAGATGGAGAGAAGAAAGCCAACCGGGTGGATACAGACAGTATCAGAGCAATAACAGGAGCAGCTCCAGGGAGCACTGAAGCCGATGCAATGGATGTGGAGGTCAGTGCATTTCAAGAAAATGATTGTACTTATAATCATGATTTAGGTCAATACCCCGTTTCTATTGGCTAGGAAGACATTTGCTAACCCATCTCAGGGTTCCTTATTATGTAAAGTTACCCCGAAATAAAACAGTCTATCACTGACCCTTAAACAATCATGACTCCTTATGTCTTATTAAACGGTAGGCTACTCTCTCTGTAGCTATACAACAGGTGATGGAGAAATGTATTAAGTCCTACAGTAGTATCCTCCCTTCCACTCTACAAATTTGAGAGGGTAAAAGCATGTGAAAATAGGCTTGAGGAATAATTCAAATGGGCTGAGGACAGAAACAAAACATGTCCTAAAATATAACGAAAAAAATAATTTGTCATAAAGGTTGAATGAAATCATTTCCTTTTAGGCCAAGGGCAAGCAAGTTCTATGCCCAAGTGTGTATATAAATACTTCTCAGCCAATATATTAGGCCTAAGCAAATATGAATGAAAAAAAAGCATTCCAGACATAACAAGGTTCATGTTATGTCCTGTTACATGACAAGACATATTACAGGAGTGTAACATGTGGTACATGTCTATTATATGTTACAAACATATTAGATGTAAACAGGGTGCCTTGATCAAGTTCAAAATTCCCATACATGTCTTAAACTCTAAGGACTTTGATTAGTCAGCAAGATTAAACATGGACCCTTTGTAAGTTGAAGAATCAAATAAAGAAAATTGGTCAGCCTGTCCCAGCTACAATCAAATAATCAATTCAGTATATCAAACTCCTTTATATGTTCATTCTAAATGTGCGTTAATAACTGTTAGCCACTATAACACATCATATCTTAGATGGTGGTTTAATATTTGCTTTACCTACTTTATCTTGATGAAATGCTTCTAAATATTTGAGGTGCTATTGTTAAAAGTCATTCAGCCAACAGCGCAGACGAGAGAGAAATTGGGGCCCTGTAGCGTAATTCTAGCAACCGGAATGGTGGGAGAAAGAAGCGCCAGAAGGAAAAGCTTCAGAAGCTAGCTGCAGAGACTGTGCCTGAAGAATCCTGATGTGTCCTCTAAGAACCACTCTACCAATAGCAAAAGTCGAGATAAATTTCATTGGATAGGATACCCATTAATCAAACTATTAATTAAAATACCCTCAGACCATTGGATGATACCACACTGTGACACGCTAGTTCTGTGCAGTATTTAAACTGCTGCACAAGCCTTTTTAGACAGAATGGCTTAGGATATCTCAAATAAACAGTAAACCAATAGCTATGCCTTGCTGTAATTATTTGATATCGTGTGGGTTTCCTAACCTACACAGTAGTTGGTGGAGAATCTGGTCCCAAACAGACCTATGCCAAGACCATCATATCAGCCTGATCCACCTGCAAGAAACACCAGGGCAAAGCAGCCACTGACGATGGAAGGAGAGCATCAGCCCACCATCCACTGGGAGTTCTTCCATGGCCAGTCAACAGAAGATGGAAAAAGTTGGTTGGAGAGGTTTGAGTACTACGTACATTACGGAACCCTCAATAAACAGAAACAATCAGATGTCTTCCCTGTGTTCAAGAAGGACGCAGCCTGGAAGTGGTTTTCAAGCTTACCCCAGGATTCCAAGGCAACCAATGTGGGCATGAAAGCTGCATTTAAGGCACAATTCGACATACAGAGAGAGCCTGCTGAGTATGCAACGGACTTGTTACAGACTACCCAGGGTGCCAACCAAAGGGTAGTGGAATATATTAGTTACCATCAGAGACTTTGCTCACCGTGGGGGCATAAACCCAGACCAGACACTCCAGGCAGCTCTGCATGGCTTAAACCCAAAAGCTCAAGCAGTTCATGAGCATCAACAAGCCAGCCACACTGGAAGAGCTGCAGAAACAGGGGAAGCCCTAGAAAAGGTGCTACAACAGCAGGAACCCCCTCTTGCCACAGCTGCTCTTGTACAAGCAGTATCACATCTCACACAAGAGCTAGAGACAATGAAGCTGGCTCAGGTAAATGCGGCAATGCTGAGGCAGGTCCAGTTTCAGGACACCCCAGGTGGGCCAGCCCACACCCAGAGAGGAATAGCAGATATGCAAGCAGAACCCCGCAGAGATGGGGGCAAGCCAGTCAGAGCCCTGCCAGGTACCGGCCAGCTGACAATCGACGAAGTGCCACATCCCTCCAAAGATGGAGAGAAGAAAGCCGACCAGGTGGATACAGACAGTATCAGCGCAATAACAGGAGGAGCAGCCCCAGGGAGCACCGCAATGGATGTGGAGGTGAGGGCATTTCAAGGTCAGTCAGACACCCCATCACCAATGAAGTCTAGGAATTACCCAGCGGGCACTGTACGTACAATGTACGTACATTTGGTACAATGTACGTACATTGTACGTTCAGTGCCCGCTGGGTAGCGCCAAACTGGCAGGATTCCCCATCATCCTTCTGTTGGGCCTAATGAGTATGGTTCTAAAAAGGCCCCTTTACCCACAATCCACCTGGTGGCCCAACTTAACAAAAGTTATGTTCAAAATAATTTCAATAATAGAGCTACCTAAGGTGCAGGCATTAGCTGTATCAGCTAATCCTTCTTTAACGTTATATCCATCAAATTTAGATCTAACCTTGCAGATCCCACCCATAAATATGTAGCTGGTGTAGGCGGTGAACTTCTCAAAGTTAAAGGAATGTCACTAGTAGAATTCAAAATCCAAGGTCAAACTTTCAAGCAAAATTTCCACGTATTCCCCAAATATCCACCAACTATATTAGTAGTTGCAATGAATGCTATTAAAAAATAAGACTTATTTTTTTTCACCACTGTCATTGTGTTCAGTATTGTGCTTCAATTATATTATCCTTGTTTATCTTGTTTAATAATGTCTATATCCTGCAAAGCATATGTTTTCCTACCATCCTTTTTATAATGTTAGGGTCCAACATCCTATTGGCAGTGGAAACTATCATAGTGGAAACCTACATATAAAGATTTCCCACACTACATATCCCCCAATAATTAAAACCCCATTGATATTAATTGGTATCAGGTCCATATGATCCATCCATTAGCAGATCACCCTTTAACAGGAGGCGAAGCACCAGGGAGCACCAAAGCCAATGCAATGATGTGGAGGTGAGTGCATTTCAAGAAAATGATTATAATTATAATCATGACTTAGGTCTTTACAGTTACCCTGAAATAAAAGTCTATCACTGACCCTTAAACAATCATGACTCCTTATGTCTTATTAAGTGGTAGGCTACTCTCTCTGTAGCACTACAACAGGTGATGGAGAAATGTATTAGGTTGTAGGCTACTACCCACTAAAGCCCTACAATAGTATCCTCCCTTCCACTCTACAAATTTGAGAGGGTAAAAGCATGTGAAAATAGGCTTGAGGAATAATTCAAATGGGCGGAGGACAGAAACAAAACATGTCTTAAAATATCATGGATAATAATTTGTCATAGGGTTGAATGAATTCATTTCCTTTTAGGCCAAGGGCAAGCAAGATCTATGCCCAAGTGTGTATATAAATACTTCTCAGCCAATATATTAGGCCTAAAGAAATATGAATGGAAAAAATCATTCCAGACATAACAGGGTTCATGTTATGCCCTGTTACATGACAAGAAATATTACAGGCGTGTAACATGTCTATCATATGTTACAGAGATTGGGGCCTGGTTGCGCAATTCTAGCGACCAAAATAATGGGAGGAAGAAGCGCCAGAAGGATAAGCTTCAGAAGCTAGCTGCAGAGACTGTGCCTAAAGAATCCTGATGGGTCCTCTAATACCAAAATTAGCACGGACAGCAATATGATTCCAACAAGGTTGCAATAAGACAAGAGAGTTGTTGTCTTGTATACTTATTCTTTTGTCCTGCATCATTCTGAATAGACCAATGTAACGGCATACCTTTACGGAGGATCCAGGGAAACTGATGGGAGCCTGATTAATATTCTGGGGATAAAGGGAGGTTTATTTACCCCCCCCCCCCCCCCCCCCTGAATCCACAACTGCTATCACATTATTTAAGGTGAGGTAAGATCATGTAATAGGGCACTTGAGATTTAGAGATTTAGAAAATGGCTAGATTCGCTGGAACTGATGAGAAGTATGATATCAATGATTTTGATTCGAGTCTTTTTGATTTGTGTAATACACAATTTAAAAAAAATTAATGGACATTATTCAGATGGATCAACCCTGAACATAGACTTGGACAGACAACCCACACCACAAGCCCATCGCATCCAGCTCTTGTGCAATCTCGCTGGAGCGAGACATAAGCAAGAAAAAAAAACATGGCGGATCACTAGAAGTGATATATATATATGTAAATTAGTGCTCTCATGGTTTATCGGAAGCTTGAGCCTATGCTCGTATCGCAGCCTCCTCTGAGCACTTGACCTGCCATTACAGCTCACCTAGTACGGTGAAAATATAAACAAAGTCAGATGGCAGGCTTCACTTCTAGTGATCCGCCATGTGTTTTTCCTTCTTACGTCTTGCTCCATCGAGATTGCACAAGAGCTGGATGGGATAGGCTTAGGCAGGCATGGGGCATATATAACATGTTTTTAAAGCTTTGCAACGATCGCCACACAAGGCACAGCTCAGGATCAAATAAGGAATTTCTTCGGTATTGCTAGAAAATTATACAAATTGTTTATTTTGCTTTATTATAGGTTATTATTAGTGAGGAAGAGGAGGTAACCGGAGGGTATCGAGGATTGGTCGAAGATGCACCCCTGTGTATTAAGATCAATTTGCTCAATATCATCAGGGGCAAATACCGGAAGTTGAAAAACAATGCCTTTGTAATTAAAAAATATGTGGATAGCCTCTTGGTGCCGGAGGAATTTGGGGCCAACGGTGGGTGTGGCACCCTCATGAAGGACGAGCGCCAGCGTCCCCTCTTCATCAGTTTGGAGCGTAAGTATTATTTTTTCCATCGTTATAAACTAAGATTAGTTATGGATTACATGTGACTTAATAAACAACACATGATCCACAAGGGGGGGGGGGGGGGGGGGGGGGGGGGAGGTGGTGGGATTGGGTGGCACATTCATATGCAGCTGTTGCAATGTTTTTGGAACAGGTGCATAGTAGTTTGTTTTTCACTTTTTAGGAGGGGGGATTGAAATGTAACAATCTTTATGTATAGATTTTAAATAGCGAGTAGGTGGAATTTATTTGATTTCATGTTTTCTTTTTACAGGTAACCTTGATTAAACCAGATAAAATGGGACCAGTACGTTTTGTCTGTTTTTTTGCAAAAATTGTTTTGTGTGGCTTGAATCAAACCTTACTTTTAAATTTTTTTACAAAGAGTTCATCTGGTTTAGGGAAATATTATGTGAGG
>OZ012698.1:27483112-27490612 GCA_963942565.1 Maea johnstoni | reverse complement strand
TAATGATTAAATAATATAAGAATTTAAATAAATTTAAATGAATAAAATAAATCAATAACTACAAATAATACATAATTTCATGAATGAATGCAAGGATGAATGAATGAATAGATAAGTTATTTCAACACGAAAAATCAATTTCTCAATCGCCATTTCTTAACCCATTAATGCTTAAGAGCTACTCTTGAAATTTCCGTCTGTATCTTTGGTACTTTTGATAATAACTTGGGAATTAAGAATGATTTTACAAAAAGTTTGAAGGAGAGTTGTTGGTAATGTTCTGTTTAACATTTCTCCTTCAAATATTTTCCCAACTTTGCTCTTGCCTACAAACTATCATCAAAATTGTCAGGCTGCTTTTGGCCGCTGTAAGCATTAATGGGTTAAAGAATTAACAATTGAGTGCGTTCATGCATGTTCACACTCAATTGTTTTTCAAACAGTGCATACACTTGAAAACTTTTTTAAGTACATACACTGTTTGAATTTCATGCAAGAGCGGCAGGAAACTGTTTTTTCTATGATGCCTTACTGAATTAAAACTTATAATTTGTGTTGTTGTGTTATGCCAATCTTGCAAAGATGTATGTACCGATAAATGAGATACATATCCCACCTATTGCATTTTTTTATTTTGCAAAATCTCACCAGATATAATTATCTATCTTATTTTGCAAAATCTCACCAGATATAATTATCTATCTTATTTTGCAAAATCTCACCAGATATAATTATCTATCTTATTTTGCAAAATCTCACCAGATTTATTTATCACTCCAACCGGAAAATGGCCTCTCCTGATGTAAATAAATTTGCAATTCAAAACTTTGATTTTCATGGGAAGAAGTATAACTTTTCTAAAGTTTTGTGTGAAAACTATCAAAGATAAGGTTCACTTTCCCATATTTCCATGGGTACATGCCAAGGAAGCAGGGTCTTAGCCAGGACTAGAAACTGGGAGCCAAAAATTGGCTATAGTAAAAATTCTGGGCGTCCAGTTTTTCAAAGAAGAACATAATACACTTGAATTACAACCATAAACATGTATCAAACTCAGAGGAATGATCTATATTATTATTATTATTATTATATATAATTGCATGATAACTATAAAGAGGTGAAGAGACTCAATTATATGCTTGAGATTGACATTTTAAGAAATTCCTCTCTAAAATATCTGGGTGGTTTATGAGGGTTTCAATATTCAAATGACACCTAGACGCCCTGCTGGCTAAGTCTACACTGCTAAACGGGCAAAACAAAATTGAAAGTAACCCTCTATGCCTTTCAGAAAACCTGGATAAGTCCCTGTCAGGGTCCCGCTGTATGCTTCCAACCCATCAATACTCACAGCAGCTTGACAATCTCGATCAAATCTTGGAGGCAAAAGCAAAGTTGCAAAACTTACCAACAACTCTCTTACACATATTTCGTAAAATCTTGCTTAATTCAAAGGTTATTTGCCAAAGGATCATCAATACAGATAACAATTTCAGGAGGAACTCCCTAGCATGAATGGGCCAAAGAATAGCATACTACTAGTTAACAGGTGTGCTTTTGCTGGGTATTGTCTGATCAATCAATCATGAAATCACTCATTCAAGCTTATGATTTTGATGAACCATTGCAATGTTATATGAAATTATGAATTAGATTATTTCAAAAGTTTTTTGAAAAGAAATCATATCATGAATTAGCTTTCTGATTGATTAAGAGTCTCCACTAGAGCCTGCAACATCTTAATTAAATTCAAGCAGTACTCTAACAAGTAAGAATGAGGTCTTCAAGTGATATTTTAAGAGAGACAGATTAGCTCCTTAACAGAAATGGAGCAATTGATACAAGTGCCCCCAATGAAGATTCTAGGAAGCCCCCAGACAGTTTGATGGAGCCAAGAACCCTCTAACAAGCCAATTTATATTGGGTTGAACAAATTCAATTACATGTATATGTTTCAAAATAAAAAATTTAAGAAATTACTCACAAAAAAATTGGGTGTCCCAAAGGGTGATATTTGGGGATTTGGGGCGCAGGGTCTTAGCCAGGATTTCAAAGATACTTGTCCAAAACAGCAATTTCAAAATTTCTGCCCGTCCAGATTTAGCTACTTATTTACTTCAAATCCTTATACCAGCTACAATTAATTTCTGCCCGCCCAGATTTAGCTACTTATCTACTTTAAATCCTTATACCAGCTACAATTAATAGCCTAGAGTCTCATAAAGGGCAATTTACTTGTCAGCTATATCATAGAAGATGGTTTGTTAGGAAATATTTGTTTATTACACCTCAAAAGTCAAAATTGAAAATTCTTCATAGAAATTTTTACCTGTGCAAACAGGAGGTTTTTAGGAAACTACCTGTCTAAAAGACAGGCAGGACGGGTCCTGACTAAGTCCCTGTTGGGGTGTCCAAATGATGCCAAGATGCCCTTCTGGCTAAGACTATGCCCGATTCTGAAGCCCAGTTTTTGTGCTCACCTGGATTTCTATGTGCCTGGTTGTTTATGGTGAAGTGCCATCTCTCCGTAGAGTCCGCCACGACGCCCACGATGCCGTTGATGGCCAGCTGGTGCTGATAGGGAAGCATCAGTTCACACAACTGGGTGACGACATTGCACAGCTCGCGTTCAAACGTACGGCTCTGAGCAGTCGACAATTTCACTGCAAAATATAAAACACATAATGTATAGGTTGGCAAGTAAAGAGGTAAGGCCTAAAAAAGAAATTGTTTGTTTCCTGTAACGTCCGAAAAAAAAATCTTTATTTTTTTGGTCAAAAATGTGTGTTCTATGCATGTTTTACGTTGATTGGGAGTTTTCAAGGGGGGAAAAAACCTTAGGGTAGGGAATTTTTTGAATAAAGACTTGTTAACAAACAACTTTTTTTTTTAGGCCTAAAGGAAAAGGTATTCGGTTTATAGTCTTGTATCCACCGAAATGTTCACACGACCTTCCTTGCCTAACAGGCCTGTACACATGGAAGCCATTTCAATCCCCCAAGGGATATTCCAGAGAAACTGGCAGCATATAGCGCACAAGCTCTAAGCACTGCCTAATTGATGCCAAGTACCCATTTTGCAGCTGGGTAGACTCAAATAATTGATGCAGAGATAATTGTTGTTTTTTAGAAAATATTAGTTAAATTTCTCACAAATAAGCTGTATCAAGAGCGCTTCTGGGCTGCTACCCTGTCTTGAGGCTCCTGATCTTATCACCTAATGTTGGTGATCAAGGATATGTTATCTCTTAGGAATAACCAGAGAAATACATCCCCTTGATCCACAACCCCATAGGCACAGCATGCTAGTACCTACGGTATGTGCGCCTCGGGTTATGAGGTGTAGCCTGGGGAAGTATTGGTCACGTGATTGGTTTCGCCGCAATTTCAGTCTGACCCAGGGCCTGTGAAACCAGCAGGCAGCCAATCCTGGGGTACACATGTTATCTATGACTCATAGTGGTGTGAGGCAGCGAAATTTGATGACACATGCACAGTGCCCACTCCCTGTCTGTGTCTACTACTCCCAGGAATAACCTAGGATTAAAGCAACATATGTAACAGGTATCAGCCATAAGAAATCTGTGCATCAAACGTCAAGTATCAAGCCTGGATTTAAAGATTTTAAAGGATTTGAAGTCTACATTTTCAGGCTTTTCTCATCTACAGGGAACATCAGTAAGAAACCATTAGGTAGTCAAGTAATAAGTGGGCAATAAAAATGTCCTTGACAGTTGACCTCTTGACACTGACAAGAACAGGATATCCAGTACTCGCAGCACCGTATGACCTAGGCCAAGAATTTTTTATCACTTCTTTAATAACTTACCTAATGTGTATAAACCACTTTAAGGTGTCTACCCATATTTAGTTCTATATTGGCTCACCAGGCGGCCAACTTAGGTTCATTATGATTCTGAATGACCAGTGTGACCATCTATCACCAGCCAAAGGAACTAACCCCTAGAGAATAGAGTAGGAGCTAGTCTAAGTATGACCCTGCAGCACAGTATGACCCTGGTGAGGGTTTATACTAGGAATTTCCCCTACAATGTGGGTCAAGTTGCCACTCAAGAAAGGCACATGTTATCAGAGACAATCAGGTCCCTGAGAATATACAACATCTACTCTGGACCCAAGACCCATAGAGGTGTGTTATTTGGACAAGAGGAGAAAAATAGAATCAGTTATCAGTTTATCACTGTGACCAGGACTTGCTGCAGGGAGCCTGAGTATCTAGTTTGTCAGGAAGAAAACCGACATGTATCAGGGATATTGTGATATCAATATTTATCACATTACAGGGTCTTAGCCAGCTGGGCGTCTGGGTGCCTTATTGGACACCCAAACCCAAACCCAAACCCTTGTGTGCCAAATGCTATGTAATACACAGCCAAACCCCATTTTTTTAAATTCCGTGGCACCCGAGAGGGTAAAAGCAATGGACCCTTCCAACATTTAGTACATCCCTCCAGTATTAAAAAACACCTGTCTGCCGGACTGAAAAAGTGACGGTATATGATTTAGAGGTCATTTGAAGGTCAAACTCTAAAAAAATAGGCTTTTTTCTCAGTAAATGTACTTAAATTCAATGTTTCTTTGCTGCAATCACAAACATTCTTATTTCATATGTATAGAAATATCAATATTGACCTTGTGGTTACATATGTTTATGTTTGTGTGATATTCAAGGTCATCTCAAGGTCAAATAGGGGTCAAATTATTGAAAAATGGGCTTTTTCTGAGTAAAAGTACTAAATTTCTAATCTATTTCTATGACAATTCTATGCGTTCTTCATTTTTTGGTATTGGACTATTAGTATTGATCTTGTAGTAGTTTGGTTTCTCTTTTGGGAGATGTTCAAGGTCATTTCAAGGTCAAAAATAGGTCAAAACGATGAAAAATGAACTCTTTTTCTGAGCATAAGTACTAAGTTTTTAACATATTTTTAGGGCAATCACATGCATTCTTCTTCTTATGGTATTGGACTATTGAAATCGATCTTGTAGTTATTTGATTTCTATTTTGGTTGATATTCAAGGTCATCTCAAGGTCAATAAGGGCAAAAAAAATGGGCTTTTTCTGGGTAAAAGTACTAGTTTTTCAATCTTATTTATAGTAATCACATGAATTCTTCTTTCTTATGGTATTGGACTATTGATAATGATCCAAGAGGGTAAAAGCAATGGAACCTTCCAACATTTAGTACATCCCTCCAGTATTAAAAAGCACTTGTCTGCCGGACTGAAAAAGTGACGGTATATGATTTAAGGTCATTTGAAGGTCAAACACTTAAAAATAGGCTTTTTTCTTAATAAGTACTTTGATTCAATGTTTCTTTGCTGCAATCACAGACATTCGTATTTCATATGTATAGAAATAACAATACTTACTTTGTGGTTACATATATTTATGTTTGTGTGATATTCAATGTCATCTCAAGGTCAAATAGGGGTCAAACAACTGAAAAATGGGCTTTTTCTGAGTACAAGTACCAATTCAGCACCAGAGTTATCAAAATTGTCACTTATAAAGCGCTATTTCTATTAAAATAGAATAAGAAGGAAAGCATGTGATCACCTTAAAAAAAGAAAGATTACTTTTACTTCGAAAAAGCAAAAAAAATTCAACTTTTTGACCATGAAATGACCTTGAATTCCACAAAAAACAGAAATCAGATTACTGAAAAATCACTTTCAATAGTCCAATACCAATAAAAGAAGAATGCATGTGATTGCTATTAGAAATATATTAAGAACTTAGTACAGAAAAAGCCTATTTTCAACTTTTCGAACCCTTTTCATCCTTGAAATGACCTTGAGTATCTCACAAAATAGATAGCAGACTACTACAAGACCAAAACTAATTGTCCAATACCGATAAAAGAAGAATGTATGTGATTGTCATAAGATACATCAAAAACCTAGTACTTTTACTCAGAAAAAAGCTCATATTTCAACTTTTGGACCCCTTTCAGGACCTTCAAATAACTTTGAATACCCCACAAAGTAGATAGCAGATTACTACAAGACCGACATCATTTGTCTAATACTGAAAAAAAAAAGAATGCAGGTGATTGCTATAAAAATATGTTATAAACTTAGTACTTTTACTTAGAAAAAAGCCCATTTTTCAACTTTTGGATCTTTTTTTGAACTTAAAAATGACCTTGAGTATGACACAAAATGGAAATCATGATATTGGAAGATGAATACCAATAGTCCAATACCAAAGAAAAGAAGTATGCATATGATTCTCATAGAAATAGATGAAAAAATTGGTACTTATACTCAGAAAAAGCCCATTATTCAATTATTTGACCCCTATTTGTCCTTGAAATGATCCTGAATATCACACAAACAAAAAAATACTTTACCACAAGGTCAGTATTGATATTTTTATACATATGAAATAAGAACGTCTGTGATTGCAGCAAAGAAACATTGAATCTAAGTACATTTTCTAAGAAAAAAGCCTATTTTTAAGTGTTTGACCTTCAAATGACGTTTAATCATACACCGTCACTTTTTCAGTCCGGCAGACAAGTGCTTTTTAATACTGGAGGGATGTACTAAATGTTGGAAGGTTCCATTGCGTTTAAGCTCTCGGATCATTGTCAAAAGTCCAATACCATAAGAAAGAAGAATGCATGTGATTACTATAAATAAGATTGAAAAACTAGTACTTTTACCCAGAAAAAGCCCTATTTTTTGCCCTTATTGACCTTGAGATGACCTTGAATATCAACCAAAATAGAAATCAAATAACTACAAGATCGATTTCAATAGTCCAATACCATAAGAAGAAGAATGCATGTGATTGCCCTAAAAATATGTTAAAAACTTAGTACTTATGCTCAGAAAAGAGTTCATTTTTCATCGTTTTGACCTATTTTTGACCTTGAAATGACCTTGAACATCTCCCAAAAGAGAAACCAAACTACTACAAGATCAATACTAATAGTCCAATACCAAAAAATGAAGAATGCATAGAATTGTCATAGAAATAGATTAGAAATTTAGTACTTTTACTCAGAAAAAGCCCATTTTTCAATAATTTGACCCCTATTTGACCTTTAGATGACCTTGAATATCACACAAACATAAACATATGTAACCACAAGGTCAATATTGATAATACTATACATATGAAATAAGAATGTTTGTGATTGCAGCAAAGAAACATTGAATTTAAGTACATTTACTGAGAAAAAAGCCTATTTTTTTAGAGTTTGACCTTCAAATGACCTCTAAATCATATACCGTCACTTTTTCAGTCCGGCAGACAGGTGTTTTTTAATACTGGAGGGATGTACTAAATGTTGGAAGGGTCCATTGCTTTTACCCTCTCGGGTGCCACCAACTCTAAATTTAAGGCCCTTTTTTCAATTTGGCTCCCTGAGTATCTAGTTTGTCAGGAAGAAAACCGACATGTATCAGGGATATTGTGATATCAATATTTATCACATTACAGGACTAGACCGAATAAAATCAAATCAAA
>OZ012698.1:27340282-27480282 GCA_963942565.1 Maea johnstoni | reverse complement strand
TAACTTTTAGTGTATATATCCTGTGTCTGGTTAGAAATCTATTGCATAGCAGTTCATGACTCTCTATCTAGTCACCGTTATATATGATTTTTTTGTGTGCCAAATGCTATGTTATACACATCTTACTAGACCGAATAAATCAAATCAAAGGGCAGTCTGGCACAGTGCTATCAGAATTGGCTTTTTTAATCCAGTGGTAATAATCCATAAAATCTTAGAAAAACTGTAGTTGAGATCTTATTTGAACTTCAGTGTTTCATCAATACAGCTGAAATGATCATGAGGGGAAAGGGACCATATCTGTTGACATTGTATGGATAGATGAATAAGCAGGTACTAACAAAATACTACAGGACTTCAGGTGTGCGCTGCATTAAAGCATGACAGGATGATCTCTAGAAGTCGCAAAGGTCAGACATGGGGAAGAGGATACATGGGTTAACCATCTGAGTGATCCCAGTTGAACACTTTAAAACTAGACAAAAAAGTCCTATAGATCATGAGAAGATACCATTTTCACTGAACAATGATGTGGAATATAGTATAAAGATTATGTACCCTAGGATTTTCTTTCCATTATCAATTTTTAGTGTGAGATCTATGCCTTAGATCATAAAAATAATGCTGCTTCCTACTGCTGTGTATATGCTAGTGATAGGGGCTCTGACACACCACGGCCAGCCGCTTGCCCCACCCCAATAGGGGGTCTTCTTTATGTGAATACTCCTATTGATACAAGTGCCCCCAATGAGATTCTAGGAAGCCCCAGACAGTTTGATGGAGCCAAGAACCCTCTAACAGCCAATTTATATTGGGTTGAACAAATTCAATTACATGTATATTTTTGAAAATAAAATTTTAAGAAATTACTCACAAAAAAATTGGGTGTCCAAAGGGTGATATTTGGGGATTTGGGGTGCAGGGTCTTAGCCAGGATTTCAAAGATACTTGTCCAAAACAGCAATCAAAAAATTTCTGCCCGTCCAGATTTAGCTACTTATCTACTTCAAATCCTTATACCAGCTACAATTAATTTCTGCCCGTTCCAGATTTAGCTACTTATCTCCTTCAAATCCTTATACCAGCTACAATTAATAGCCTAGTGTGTCAAAAAAGGGCAATTTACTCGTCAGCTCTATCATAGAAAAATTGCTTGTTAGGAAATATTTGTTTATTACACCTCAAAGTCAAAATTAAAAATTCTTCATAGAAATTTTTGCCTGTGCAAACAGGAGGGGTTTTTAGGAAACTACCTGTCTAAAAGACAGGCAGGACGGGTCCTGACTAAGTCCCTGTTGGGGTGTCCAAATGATGCCAAGATGCCCCTTCTGGCTAAGACTATGCCCGATTCTGAAGCCCAGTTTTTGTGCTCACCTGGATTTCTATGTGCCTGGTTGTTTATGGTGAAGTGCCATCTCTCCGTAGAGTCCGCCACGACGCCCACGATGCCGTTGATGGCCAGCTGGTGCTGATAGGGAAGCATCAGTTCACACAACTGGGTGACAACATTGCACAGCTCGCGTTCAAACGTACTGCTCTGAGCAGTCGACAATTTCACTGAAAAATTATTAAAATACATAATGTATAGTTGGCAAGTAAAGAGGTAAGGCCTAAAAACGAAATTGTTTGTTTCCTGTAACGTCCGAAAAAAAAATCTTTATTTTTTTGGTCAAAAATGTCGTGTTCTATGCATGTTTTATGTTGATTGGGAGTTTAAAGGGGGGGAAAACCTTAGGGTAGGGAATTTTTGAATAAAGACTTGTTAACAAACAACTTTTTTTTTAGGCCTAAAGGAAAAGGTATTCGGTTATAGTCTTGTATCCACCGAAATGTTCACACGACCTTCCTTGCCTAACAGGCCTGTACACATGGAAGCCATTTCAATCCCCAAGGGATATTCCAGAGAAACTGGCAGCATATAGTGCACAAGCTCTAAGCACTGCCTTATTAATGCCAAGTACCCATTTTGCAGCTGGGTAGACTCAAATTATTGAGATAATTGTTGTTTTCAGAAAATATTAGTTAAATTTCTCACAAAATAAGCTGTAGAGCGCTTCTGGGCTGCTACCATGGTTCTGGGGCTCCTGACCTTATCACCTAATGTGGTGATCAAGGATATGTTATCTCTAGGAATAACCAGAGAAATACATCCCCTTGATCCACAACCCCATAGGCACAGCATGCTAGTACCTACGGTATGTGCGCCTCGGGTTACGAGGTGTAGCCTGGGGAAGTATTGGTCACGTGATTGGTTTCGCCGCAATTTCAGTCTGACCCAGGGCCTGTGAAACCAGCAGGCAGCCAATCCTGGGTACACATGTTATCTATGACTCATAGTGGTGTGAGGCAGCGAAATTTGATGACGCGTGCACAGTGCCCACTCCCTGTCTGTGTCTACTACTCCCAGGAATAACCTAGGATTAAAGCAACATATGTAACAGGTAATCAGCCATAAGAAATCTGTGCATCAAACGTCAAGTATCAAGCCTGGATTTAAAGATTTTAAAGGATTTGAAGTCTACATTTCAGGCTTTTCTCATCCACAGGGAACATCAGTAAGAACCATTAGGTAGTGAAGTAATAAGTGGGCAATAAAAATGTCCTTGACAGTTGACCTCTTGACACAGACAAGAACAGGATATCAGTACTCGCAGCACTGTATGACCTAGGGGGCTAGGCCAAGAATTTTTATCACTTCTTTAATAACTTACCTAATGTGTATAAACCACTCTAAGGTGTCTACCCCTATTAGTTCTATATTGGCTCACCAGGCGGCCAACTTAGGTTCATTATGATTCTGAATGACCAGTTTGACCATCTATCACCAGCCAAAGGAACTAACCCCTAGAGAATAGAGTAGGAGCTAGTCTAAGTATGACCTTGCAGCACAGTATGACCCTGTGAGGGTTTATACTAGGAATTTCCCCTACAGTGTGGGTCAAGTTGCCACTCAAGAAAGCACATGTTATCAGAGACAATCAGGTCCCTGAGAATATACAACATCTACTCTGGACCCAAGACCCATAGAGGTGTGTTATTTGGACAAGAGGAGAAAAATAGAATCAGTTATCAGTTTATCACTGTGACCAGGACTTGCTGCAGGGAGCCTGAGTATCTAGTTTGTCAGGAAGAAAACCGACATGTATCAGGGATATTGTGATATCAATATTTATCACATTACAGGGTCTTAGCCAGCTGGGCGTCTGGGTGCCTATTGGACACCCAAACCTTTAAAAAGAACCCCTCAGGACACCAAATTTTTTTAGTGTGGAATTTTTAAAAATCTCAATCTCTAGGTTATAATTGAATGTTTTCCTCCTTATAATTCCCATGGCATTGTTTAATGATATCATGCCTTATTTTAATGAATTTATACAAGTTTATGGTTGAAATATGAGTATATATTGTGATCTACCTTAAAAATTTGGGACGCCCCAAAATTTTACAAGTTCTGCCAATTTTAGGCACCCAGTTTCTAAATCCTGGCTTAGACACTGTATCACAACACACCCTTTAAATGAGTTCTGTGGCAACATCAAGGATGCTGATAGTGTATACAGACCAAGCTGAAAACATTGCTATCTCGAACAGTTTATTTAACTATATGGACCGCTAAACATCTGTCCACTGACTATTCTCACAATGCGTTTCTGAACACTATAGGTGGAAAGGGCACTATATCAAATACCAATCATTATTGAATAGGACAGCATATTTAACTTTAAGTGTTGCTGTATATATCCTGTGTCTGGTAGAATTCTATTGCATAGCAGTTTATGAGTCTCCATCTAGTCACCGTTATATATGATTTTTTTGTGTGCCAAATGCTATGTAATACACATCTTACTAGACCGAATAAAATAAAATCAAATCTTCAAAATATTTTGTACAGAGATGGGGGTTGAGGGGGGGGGGGGGGGGGCAGAATTATAACAATAAAAGTTAGTTTCAGACCCATGAAATGACAGTAAACAACCTTCTTGGCAATAATGTAGTATTCCTTATCTTTTATCATTCACTATTTCTAGACCATAATATTTAGTGACTGCTTGAATAAAGTAACAAGGTGTTTGGCAGAGGAATTTAAAGAAAAGAGATGCAGTCTGTCTATTGAGAGGTTCTCCTAGTCACGTCTCTACCATCTATTCAGGGTGCTCAACTGGAGCTCAATGCCAACCTAAGAAGCTTTTCCTGCAACGGAAACAGACAATCTTTTTAGGCCATATGATGTGTCAGTTAAAATTCAGGAAATGCAAACATGACAGAGTGAGACTGCTTTTTCCTTGTAATAGATATTAGATCTAAACTGTGTGTGTAGGGTTATGTGACCTATCCATAGATGCAGGCTTAAATGACACAGAGAAAGGGCAAAATTACTAGAAACAAAGCCAAGTTTTTTCACTTACTCAAGAAACTGTTAATGCAGAGATCAGCCAATCCTGGATAAGAGCCTCATGTGTGCTGCTGCTGTAGCCCATAAGCAATCGGGCCCAGAATTCAGTTAGAGGGTTAGTGAGTACACCCTAACAGTACAAGGTTCAGACAGAGAGTGAGACAAAAACCCAGTAAATTTATGAGGAATATAAGACTCTTGACCACAGAGGGCTTCCTGCCATATGTGTACAGCAAAGCCCCAGACTGGCAGACTGCAAATGATGACCAGATAGGGCAGAGGGTAGCCTAGCTACTAGGTGTTATTGAGTTTTACTTTGAACATTACATATGCCTGCACATATACTACATAGGGACTTGTGGCACACTGTTGGTCATTTAGTTCACAGAATTGCCACACAACTGACACAAGGGGATTGTACTGAAGTATTCCAGTATATACCACAGTGCCATCTATCCACAAGTGATGACATTTAGATATGGCTTGGGAGGCAGGCTAGGCCAGAGGCTGCAACCGTATCTACTGACAACACATATATGTTCAAATATAACCGACCAGGGTACAATAGATTCCTGTAACACCATGCTAAGCTGCTACAATATCCTAATCTTGTCATAAAAGTTTATGCTATGTTGCTGCAATCTCCTTATCAAGCTGAATAAGCCTAAATCTCAGAGTTGAGAAGTCCTTCTAGCACAGGGGTCTGAGAGTAAATGAGGTAACTAGGCTTCTAGTCCCTAAAGAGTTGACA
Organism: Maea johnstoni; assembly: GCA_963942565.1. Taxonomy (NCBI): domain Eukaryota; kingdom Metazoa; phylum Annelida; class Polychaeta; order Spionida; family Magelonidae; genus Maea; species Maea johnstoni. The sequence goes on along the minus strand of OZ012698.1, from coordinate 27,475,138 downwards.
CTCCCTTGTGTTGACCAAGCAGTGTGGTGTAGTACCGGGTATGGTAGATAGATGGCATCATGGCAGCACCTAATCCTCCTATCTCTAGAGGTTTTAGGTCTAGAATACTCCAACTGAGTCCTCTATTCACCTGCCTAAGTGTCAATTAAGTCGGTCACCTAGACTACTAGTGCCTGGTAACAGAAAATATACATATGACAGCCTTGAAATCTAGGCTAGTTTTCTTGGTACCATGTGTGGGGGATGGGGCCTGATACAAAGAAGCACAGCAGGTGTTTCCTGCCATCAGAGTAGGCCTACATTAGAACCCAGTGGAAACCAGAGACGTTGATTAAATAGACCTCTCTGGTGGAAACCTACTACAAGTAGACTACATATGATAGTGACCAGATGGGGCTGAGGTCTCAGGGAACATATCCCAGCAGAGAGATACATGGGGGGGGGGGGGGGGGGGGGGGGGGGGATAGATAGATGACCCCCTCCCCCCCCCCCCCCCCCCCCCCCCCCCCCCCCCCCCCCCCCCCCCCCCCCCCCCCCCGACTCCATAAGTTAGCACTGGTGTATGTGAAATCCGGAAGTGACCGGAACTATATACTTTTTAAAGTTCCTGGTGAAATTCATTCTCAGCTCTGCCTAAAGAAACTGTCAATAACAATCACATACACGATATAATCATAATGCAATGCTCTGGGGTTTAATAGCGAGCGAAGCTCGAAAGGCCGTAGGCCTTTCGCGAAGCCTCGCAATCCGTCAATTGAGCGTGTGTGTATATGAGTGTATATGACGTCACTATCACTATAAGAAATACGACCCAGAAAGTTGTCACCGTCCCACGTGCGGGACAACAATATCGTCCAACGTGCGAGGCAACGTGCGGATCACTTCCGTTCTGGAGGAATCTTTAGTAGGTTAAGTAACGACCGATTTCATTGGTCGACAATGACGTAATGTGCAGTACAACAATACCAAACACTTACATTTCATCCCATTGGATGAAATGTACGAATGCACGTGCGTGAATGAAAGTGGCCGCTACTACATGTATATCCACGTTAAAACCCCTGCGTTAAAACTTAATTTCTCGCCCGTCCGTGGCTCAATTCTAATGCAGTTTTAGAACCGCCAGAATTCATTCTACTGACCATTGATTTCACTTTAAATCGGCTCGCTTCCTGGCCATACCACGCCGTGGCCGCTACTTTATCCAAGTTAAAACTAAATTTCTCGCCTGTCCGTGGGTCAATTTTAATGCGGTTTAGATCGATAGAACCGCCAGAATTCATTGTACTGGCCATTGAATTCTCGTCAAAATCAGTTGCGAAATATGAATGAAAGTGGCCGCTACTACATGTATATCCACGTTAAAACTGAATTTCTCGCCCGTCCGTGGCTCAATTCTCGGCTCGCTTCCTGGCCATATGGCACGCGGTGGCCGCTACTATATCCAAGTTAAAACTAAATTTCTCGCCTGTCCGTGGGTCAATTTTAATGCGGTTTAGATCGATAGAACCGCCAGAATTCATTCTACTGGCCATTGAATTCTCGTCAAAATCAGTTGCGAAATATAAATTTTAAGACAGTTAAAAATGTAATGTTTTGTATGCCATTAATTTACGGTCAATCAATGCTGTATTTTGGTCAGAAGTAAAAAAAAAATGATCATCCAAAGCTTCGCTCGCTTCCTGGCCATGCCAGCGTCATATTATTATTATCACTAATTTTATCAGATGATTTTACAAATCCAGCTTAAGTAAACTATTTAAATCATATTGAAAATAATAGATAAACGTAGTATATGCCCACTTTACCTACATACTTTACTTTAATCAAAGAAAGATTCTTTGAAATACTTACTAGCGAGCGAAGCTCGAAAGGCCGTAGGCCTTTCGCGAAGCTCGCAATCCGTCAATTGAGCGTGTGTGTATATGAGTGTATATGAGGTCACTATCACTATAAGAAATACATACAAGGACCCAGAAAGTTGTCACCGTCCCACGTGCGGGACAACAATATCGTCCAACGTGCGAGGCAACGTGCGGACCACTTCCGTTCTGGAGGAATCTTAAGTAGGTTAAGTAACGACCGATTTCATTGGTCGACAATGACGTAATGTGCAGTACAACAATACCAAACACTTACATTTCATCCCATTGATGAAATGCATGAATGCACGTGCGTGAGAAAGAAAGTGGCCGCTTCTACATGTATATCCACGTTAAAACTTAATTTCTCGCCCGTCCGTGGCTCAATTCTAATGCAGTTTAGAACCGCCTGAATTCATTCTACTGACCATTGCGGTTTAGATCGATAGAACCGCCAGAATTCATTGTACTGGCCATTAAATTCTCGTCAAAATCAGTTGCGAAATCTGAATGCAATTCAATTCTAATGCAGTTTAGAACCTCCTGAATTCATTCTACTGACCATTGCGGTTTAGATCGATAGAACCGCCACATTGAATTCTCGTCAAAATCAGTTGCGAAATATGAATGAAAGTGGCCGCTACTACATGTATATCCACGTTAAAACTGAATTTCTCGCCCGTCCGTGGCTCAATTCTCGGCTCGCTTCTTGGCCATACCACGCCGTGGCCGCTACTATATCCAAGTTAAAAACTACATTTCTCGCCTGTCCGTGGGTCAATTTTAATGCGGTTTAGATCGATAGAACCGCCAGAATTCATTCTCGTCAAAAATCAGCTGCGAAATATAAATTTTAAGACAGTTTAAAATCGTAATGTTTTGTATGCCATTAATTTACGGTCAATCAATGCTGTATTTTGGTCAGAAGTAAAAAAAAAAAAGAAAAAATCCAAAGCTTCGCTCGCTTCCTGGCCATGCCAGCGTCATATTACTGCTCACTGTGTTCATTTGCTCCATTTTAAATTTCTGAGCCTGAGGGCTTCCTCTGTATGAGCGATAATTGAGATCCAGCTCACATTTAGCTGCTCAGGCCTGAAAGAAATAATTACCGCAGGATTGAAGTAACATTTACTTATTAACAATCTCCTAATATTCTGATTTATTAAGGGCAGAGTCTTGCCAATACTATTAATTACAAAACAAGGCCAATTTCTTTCCGAGAAAAATTCACCAGTCGTCTGCCTCTTGAGACTGCACGCGGTGAGAAGTTAACAGTCGATGGGTACCGGGATTGTGTAGATTGGGGCATGACGAGAATAGTACCAATTATTTACACCAGGTGGCCGTGTATACATTCTATCCTGGTACTCTGAAATGCATTATCAGTCTGTCAATTTCTCATTTTGGCACTTGAAATAAGAATTAATTCAATACAGATATACATATATACATATATATATATATATATATATATATATATATATATATATATATATATATATATATATATATATATATATATATATATAATATATATATATATATATATATGTATTTGTATATGTATACATACACACACACAAATGTATATATATATATATATATGCATATATATATATATATATATATATATATATATATATATATATATATATATTATATATATATATATATATATATATGTATTTGTATATGTATACATACACACACACAAATGTATATATATATATATATATATATATATATATATATATATATATATATATATATATATATATATATATATAATATATATATATATATATATATATATATATATATTATCTTCATAGGATGAATTTTTTTTCAAAATATTCAGACGCAGACTTACGGCCAGTTTTCAGAGATATATTATTTTTTCCAAATACCCAGGGGTGTCCAAAATTTATAGTCCTGGAGCCCAGACAATTCATCATCATCTGTAGCCTGGGCCCCCGGGCCTGGGTCTCACCTTTTTGGATGGCGCTGTGCGAAAAGTCAGTTTGAATATTGTCACCATGTCGGTGGCCCTACAAAATCAGCTTTCGTTGCGATAATCAATGTCTACTATACCAATATATGGGTGGTATCAATACATGGAGTTTACGAATTCTTCAAGTACTAGATGTATTTTAAAGATGCAAGTGAAACATGGCCTCTGTCGCACGCTGGTGCGTAGTTCGAGCAACTCTAACTGTGGTATAGGCCGTTGCTTTCTATATGATGTTCTATTTGGCCTAAAAAAGCAACGGCCTATACCACATTTAGAGTTGCTCGAACTAGCTGGTGCCGGCGATAATTCGACACCCTCCATGTGGATGCCTAAAACACGCGGTAAGCTATATTTTGTAGTAACCGAAGAATGATGTCTTAGCCGCGCGGGTCGGTTACTATGGAAAGCCGTTCTTGCAGAAAAGAACTATTTGTCATAGGTTACAACTGAAGGTAGAGGGAAAGTTGTATCAGTCAAAGGATGCGGGGTAACAAAATTAAATCAAAGAACATATAGAGTGCTAGCGAGAACAATACTATTTATACACTTACTGGAAGTCCTGTAGGAACACGCGCACGTCCTAGGCTAATGCTCCTTATATAGTCTGCATGTCCATATATTCTACCCTCAGAGATGAGCGCTGCTGAAGCAGCTCATAGACATGAGAACTTCTTAGTACAGTGTCAGAGGAGAGAGGAAACAGGCACCTGAACTGACCAGTGGTCAAGGAGAGAGTGAGGGAGAAGATGGGTGGGAAAGTTATGACACAGTAAAGGCACCACAGGGGATTTCCTGTGGTCCGAGTACAGGGCGGGGACATAAGAGGCAAGTCCCCCTTGGTGATTGTCAATGAAAGCCAGATGGCACAGACGGCAGCATCAGAGTAGCCATCACACACTTATTCAAATGATAATATCTAAATACAAATTTCTAGATAACTGTTACAGATTTAATTGCTAAAACATGAGTAACAGCTGCGTGTGGCAAGTGGAAAAGAGAGAAAATATGAACTAGCATTGTATGTATGTATGTATATATATATATATATATATATATATATATATATATATATATATATATATATAATATATATATATATATATATATATATATATATATATACATACATACATACATACATACATACATACATACATATATACATATATATATATATATTATATATATATATATATATATATATATATATATATATATATATATATATATATATATATATATATATATATGTCGTGTCATTAAATCTGAATATCACTAAATTGGTGAATATTAATAGCATTTTTCATTCACTCCACTATGCTACCCGAGTGCTTAACTGAGATCATTTTCACTAGGCTTAGTTATTGCTGTATCTTAGTTATTGCTGTATCTGTAGCATTTATATACTGTATATCAATCGGTACCCAGGGAAAGCAGCGCCAAGTATGTTCCTAGTAATACCCGAGAGCTAGATACGGATCTTCATCTTATGCAGTACAGCGTACCTTGATATTTCGGGATTGAAAGATTGAACAAGATATATATATATATATATATATATATATATATATATATATATCAGGCATGGGGTCAATTACTTTTAGAAGTAATATATTACAATTACAATTACTTTGTATTGGCCCTATTACAATTACAATTACAATTACTTTTGAAAATCACCATCCCTATTACAATTACAATTACTTTTGAAATATAATATATTACAATTACTTATTACTTTTCTAGCTGCGGTGAATGTGACCCTTTGTCAAAATGTCATAAGTTATCTTTTATTTAGTCTGAGTATGTTTTATAACAGCTGTTTCATACTTCTTAATGTGTTTAATGTAGATAAACACATATCAAAAATAGAAAGTGGTTCCCTACCTGGAAAAGGGGACCTGTATTTATAATCCCACAAAGATTACTGACCCCAGTAATGATAAATATTTGGTCTACCATACACGAGGTGGACACTGCTTGGTTTTAATACCTTGCGGATCACCTCACATTCACAAAATGTTTTAGAAAATGTTTCACCTAACGAGGTCTGCTATACATTTGACAGAGAGTATGTGTAGCTTGAGGCAGGCCTCTTGAAAACCTAAAGCATACAGAGGTGTTTAAAGTTAAAGAGATATTGAAAAATACCAAACCCACAATACTTTATACAGTATAATCTGATAAACAACTCGCTCACCCATCCAAAAGGCCTTTCAAATGAGCATATAATTTATTCTACTTGAGTTCAGAGTATACTCAAAAGAATTAACAGTGTCTGTGGCTACAGGAAGTTATAATTGCAATTTCAATCACCTGGGGTTTCATCGACCTAGATCTTTCATGGAAATGATGATACCCCTAAGTCTTGAAGTCTACCAGTTCCAACTGGAAATCCACATATAATTATTCATATCTCATAATAACTATTTGTCACATGCATATAGTCAGAAATAAGCTGGAATGTATGTTGAGCAAATTGTTTGTACATAGGAGACCATCTAGTCATTTTAGTATTAAATAACACAATATGACAAAGGGATCATTACAAAGTCACCATGATTAGAGCACAACTGCTGAAATGTGCCTGATGCGGTTTGATAATATTCTTTATAAGGTGAATATGAAAGCTATTAACAGAGCTTGCAGGTAGCCTTTAATTCCTCAAGGAGAAGCATTCTGAGAAGTAACTCATACATTTTGGGGATGTCTTGACGGGTGATTTGTGAGGGTTAGGGTGTCCACGTGACTCCCTGACACCTTGCTCTCTTAAACCCTGTAGGCAAGGCATCCATACCTATCCTATGAGAGGAATTGGGCATAAGGATGGGCAGATTATCTCAGAGCCTTCTAGTTCTCATTGGGGATTCTACAGCACTTTGCACTCAGTTCCATTGTACACCTAATGGCATATACAGTACCGGTTTTTAATTCCTGCAATAAATGCACGGGCAAACCGGGCAATACACCACTGCAGGCCCAATTGCCGCACAGTCTCCTGGGTATGAATGCGACAGCAGGCCACTGACGTCACAGGTGAACGTAGCTTAGATACGTAGCTACGTGGTTTATCAATATATCTAGCTTATTTCTTATTTTGATATTTTACCCACGGACGTTTGTACAACCAGTCGCTGCCAGGCGTTCGGTCGACTGGTGCAGGAATTAAATGTCTCCACTGTATTCTTATCTTTATTATATTGCAATTAAATCAACTTCCTTTGGCCTCTGACCTAGATTGAAGTACCTAGACCTTGGCAGTAAGACAACCTTACCCTTTAGGAGATGCAGTGAATATATTCTACTAACTTTCAGATAATTTACTATACCTTTTCACAGACCTGTTACTGATATCAATCATTCACTTCAAATTCAAGCTATTTGAGACAAGGAGTGACAATCCTGTATCTGTATGGATAGAACTATGGAGTCATATGGTAAAGTGACTTGTTTACTGTACAGTTGATCTTTTGGTCATAAAACGGGAAAGTAATAGAAAAGTAATAGAAAATTACTTATTACTTTTGGGGTCAGTCTATTACAATTACTTATTACTTGAAGATTTTGACCATCTATTACTTATTACAGGCTATTACTTTGAATATCAGGCTATTACATATTACTTTTCTATTGCCTATTACTTATTACCCCATATCTGATATATATATATATATATATATATATATATATATATATATATATATATATATATATATATATATATATATATATATATATATATATATATATATATATATATATATATATATATATATATATATATATATATACAAATATACTCACGCATTGTGGTACATCATCTGCCTAAAACGGGTTTTGGCTGAGAGTGACTGTATGATATCTCCCTCTATGCTATTTTTGAGAATACTAGTATCTCTTAGGTTGAGAATACCCTTTATACATGTATTTATTTTTTATTTTTTCTTCATGGGTAATTTATTTTTTGTTCTCAATGTAGACTGATATGGTACCTGATGTTTTCTTTCGGTTATTTACATTGAACAGCTTCATTTACTTTTTATGTTAACTAAAAACGTTTAAGGCTATTAATGTGCAATTAACCTTATGAGTTTTAACTCATATACTAGTATTTAACGCTTTGTATTTCCTCTTTTGTTTACATGTGTATTTTGTATTCGTATATTTTGTATCGCCTGATGCAACCAATAAAATATACTGTACTATTCTAGGTGGCGTTACTCTGACAAGTTCACCTATAGTACCTCCGAATTGTGGGAAGTTGCCTGCCAACAGAGAACCTGACTGGGTACAAACACAAAATAGTATGGATCAATTTTGTAACAAGAAGAGTAAGACAATGTATAGTACATCTATCAGTCAAGCCACTGCCACTAGGGATTGCTCTGTGTGCCATATAAAAAGCAAGGACATGAAAAAAACATACTATTCTAAACCACAGGACCAACACTTGAATTTCAACCCGGAAGGGTACACTATTGTTAGGGTTTGGATTTGGAATTTTTGCTTTTCGTCACATTTATGCCAAATGTGGTTAATTTGTGACTAGCCAGTTCTATGTGGTGGAGGAAACCGGAGTATCCGGCGAAAACCATTGCCTAACCCCAAGTCACTGGCAACTTTCTCACATGCCCAGGCCGGGATTTGAACCCATGTAATGGTGAGAGACACCGTGCAGTCAGTGGCGGCGCCTTAGACTACACGGCAGTCAGAGCAGGCCCTCTATTTAGGGGGCCACTTCAATGAAGATGAACATAAACATCTTTCTTTATGGAAATTAATGCTTTGAAGACTTCGTTAGGAAGATCTAGTGTCACCCGGATGCCGAATTGGTCACACTCATAAGGACACATGGTCTCAGTGACAAGAGTACCGAGTTTCTCTGAAAAAGAAATGAATTTTATGAGGAAAATTGATATGGACAAGCATTTGGAATTTACCCCAGTATACAATGCTACGATGGACCAAGTGTGAAAGAGAAAATATTTAAAAAAAAAATTTCACCACCGTATTTTGGGGGGAGAAAATATATTGAAATATATTTTCACCACCGTATTTTGTTGGGAGAAATTATATTAAAATATATTCCCACCACCGTATTTTGTTGGGAGAAAATATATTTATATACATTTTCACCACCGTATTTTTGGGAGAGAAAATATATTTGAATATATTTTCACCACCGTACTTTTGGGGGAGAAAATATATTTAAATATATTTTCACCACCGTATTTTGTTGGGAGAAAATATATTTTCACCACCGTATTTTTGGGGGAGAAAATATATTTAAGTTTATTTTCACCACCATATTTTGGGGAAGAAAATATATTTGAATATATTTTTCCCGACCACTATAGAAAAGGAAGGAAAATATATTTCAATCGATTACCAGTTGCCTGCCTCATTTTCCTATTGTTATGGGGAGTTCCCATTATATCGATCAAATAGCAAAATGTCGCTGGCTCCCGAGGAAGGTGAAACAAGTAAGAAACCAAAAGGTATGACAATTATCCTTTACAAAATGTATATACTTAAATCACTGTTGTGTCCTAACATAGCAAGGTATACGATTTATTAGTAAATAAAATTAGACATGCATCTTGTTTTTGAAACGGCGCTCATACGTATATGCACGTGGGTATGGGTATCATAGACCTTCATTTAAATTTAGCTATTAACCCTTCCAATGCCGAGTTTGCTTTTGTCCAAAGCACAACCATGCAAAGATTTTCGATAACCATCTAAACCCTGTCATGTTGGTATTCTTTAGATAGCTCATGCTGCATACTCTCAGATGAGTACTCATGTGCCAGGGCTTGTTCAACTTGCCCAAAATGCGACACATATACCTTACACTTAAACCTTATGCTGCTGGTTGCTAGTTTGGCCCTTCCAAATGATGCAATAAAACAGGTAAAATGACTAAACCCTGTCATGTTGGTATTATTATTTCATGCTGCATACTCTCAGATGACCAATTATGCTTTAAAAAATGTATATACATTTTGTAAAGGATAATTGCCATAACTTTTAGTTTCTTACTTATTTCACCTTCCCCGGGAGCCAGCGACATTTTGCTATTTGATCGATATAATGCAAACTCCCCATAACAATAGAAAAAATGAGGCAGGCAACTGGTCATTGATTGAAATATATTTTCCTTCCTTTTCTATAGTGGTCGGGAAAAAATATTTTAAATATATTTTCTCCCCCCAACATACGATGGAGAAAATATATTTAAATATATTTTCTCCCCCAAAAATATGGTGGTGAAAATATATTCAAATATATTTTCTCCCAACAAAATACGGTGGTGAAAATATATTTAAAGGAAGGCTTTGGTTTCGTACAAAAACTTGTTTGAACTACCTTTATACTACACATAATCACTTCCTGATTGCATTTCCATTCTCCCATGCTAATTTTGGCCTAAACAGCAATTTGTGTATTAAGCCCCTTCCTGCTGGTGTATAGCAAATGGTCCCATAGCAACCCCAGCAGGAGGTGCAGAGGACCTGCAGCATACAGTGAGTGGATTCAGCACCCTCACTGGCTGCTTTAGTACAGGAAAAGTAATTGGGCAAGGTGTATGTTCAGATAGTTTCCTTGAATGGGCAGTGTTTTTAGATAAAAAAAATGGTAAAATACTGCTCAGCCTATGACTGCTATAGCTACTGTGGAACCTCAGGATTAAGTTTTCATCGGATACCTAAGGATGTTGTAAGAAGGAAACAATGGATTTCTGCATTGAAACTGAAAAGGCAGCTGAAGTGGGACTGTGTTTGGATTTGTTCAGACCATTTTACACCTGATTCATATGAGAACACTAAACATGAACTGGGTCTGCACAAGAAAAAGAGATTGAAGAAGAATGCAATCCCAACTATATTTAGCTACAAAAAACAGGAAGAGACTACTGGACGCAAACGAAGGATTGAGGAACGTGAACGTAAACAGGTAAGGATTCTAGATAAATCTTTTCATTTTAAGAATTATCTTTAATACCTCATTTCAGAAATACTTTACTGGTTTCCTTTCATCAATATCTGAATGTTGATCCCAATGCTGCCTGATTTTGTAATGAAAAAGGGAAACCTGTTTGTGAGCAGTTGATGTGAGAAATGCTTCTTCTTAATACACAAATTGCTGTTTAGGCCAAAATTAGCATGGGAGAATGGAAATGCAATCAGGAAGTGATTATGTGTAGTATAAAGGTAGTTCAAACAAGTTTTTGTACGAAACCAAAGCCTTCCTTTAAATATATTTTCTCCCCCCAAAATACGGTGGTGAAAATATATTTAAATATATTTTCTCCCAACAAAATTGGCTCTAGATAACAGAAACATGGGTTTTGAAATCCTACAATGCATTTCATTGACAAAATAAATACCAGCGTCATATGCTAAATGAGAATATATATATCAAATGTCTTTGACAAGCTCATGTAGAGGAGCAGTAGGCTTTAAATAACAGACATCATAGTTCCATGGTTCAGATTTATTGTGCTGGAAAACACAATCACTTCAAGTAATGGTAATTAAAAAAATCATTTTATTTTGAGTGGAATTTGAGATATGTATCACACCTATTACATGATAAAAATATACTTGTTTGTTTAATTGTTCTTAATGGTCAAGAGATGACATATGTGCAGAAGCATAATTTATTTTGATACAACCTACAATTGTAGTGATAACTTATGTAAGTTATCTCACATTGTGATATAAAGATCAATGCTCCCAAGCTGGCTACAGTGGAGCATATGATATATTTATATGGCACACACCTGAAAATATTTATTTAATTCATGTATTATGATTAAAAGGTAAAAATGTACAGAGCTCCCCAGGTTCTCTTAATGTAAACCTTTAACGTAAGTTTATGTTTGTATTTTGTTTGTGTTTGCTTTCTATTTTATAGCATATATTTTGGTACTCTGTGCCTAGTTCTATGGGGCCTACAGCAGACACAGACACTTATGTTTTATGTTATATATGTTACTTAGTTAAAAAGATTCCTGCCTGCCAAGCTGAATTTATTGTGCAAAATGTGGAGACATTTTCTCTACATTCAGTGATCACATGCATGTGTGTATTCTCGGCCAATGCACAAGGACTGCGGCAGCCCATTAGAAGACTTGACCTATGGGAAAAGTTTAAAGAATTAAAAGGTAATATCATCTTGTTACAGGAGACCCACTTAGTTAATAAAGACTTGAATACTTTAAAGAAAGAATGGAATGTTGATTTTTTTATATCAGGGGGAGAGCAAAAACAGTAGGGGGATCACAACTATTCTAGTACCTAATTTTGAATACAAAATCCTATCTTTCTTACCAGACAAATTTGGCAGATTCTCATTCTTGAGTATAGAACTTGAGGGAAAATTTGTATTGACTATTATTAACATATATGTTCCTAATGTAGATGATCCCTACTGATTTTTGTCTCTGTTTAAAAAAAATGAGAAAGCTGAATCAGATTTTCTCTTGTTGGCTGGTGACTGGTATGTAGCTCTTTTCGGGAATGATTTCTACAACTGTAAGATGCACAGAAATGTAAAAGCTAAACAGACTCTACACAAGTTAATCGCAGAAAATGGATTGATTGATCTATGGATATTACAAAACCCTACAGAGAAGAGATTCACTTTGTGAACTAAAAAAACATTTAAAAGGGCTCACTTAGACAAAGTTTTTATATAAATGAAACATTTCTTAACTTTACTCCCTTAACTGATATTCTCCCAGCCTATAGAAGTGATCACAGCAAAACCCTCAAAATATTTTCTCAACCTTGAGAAAACCATAACCTAAGTAAAACTATCTCTGAATTAATTGATGATACACAATTAAAAGTAACAAACCCAAATGAGATTTTTAAAAGATACAACATAGATTTTATCAAGATTTTTTTTCAAGCAAAATAACCATCCCTTTGAAGGATAGCACATATGCATCCTATCTCTCAAACCTTCTGTGTTTATCAGACACTTTTAAGGATAATATGGATTGTCCTTTTACAATAGATGAATTAGAGAATACTATTAGAAATATCAAATTAAACAAAGCACCCGGACCCGACAGTTACACTAACGAGTTCTATAAAAAAATTATTCATGAACTCAAACACTGGCTTATGAGAGCCTACTTTGAATCTTACAGGGCCGTTGCATTGAGTGGCCATCGAACTATTGGCACGGTTACATGTATTCCAAAGGCTGGAAAAGTGAGGAATACTTGGAAAATTGGAATCCAATCTCCCCATATGTCTTTGTGCGTTTTGCCAAGATCCTTTCTCATGTTATTCGAGAAAATAAAACAATAAAAGGTATTGTGGTATATGATAAAGATGTCAAACTATCCTAGTATGCGGATGACACCACTGTTTTTTCGAACGGAGATAAAGAAAGTCTGTGGTGTCATGCATGTACTGGAGTGGTTTAGAAGAGTGTTTGGACTTGCAATCAATAAAGATAAAACAAATGTTATCAAGATTGGGACAATAAGGTAATGGGTACCATTGCAAGCTAGATAAAAGGCCCGTCCAAAAAAACACGTCATTGTACCATAATCATAGAACAAGGAGTATCTCCAGGTCCCTGAGTGTTGTCAGGTAGATAATATCATAGCCAACCGCCCTTAGTCAACCCATATTCTATTTCATTTCAATATTTACAACTTTTCACTCAAATGACATATTCTCATTACTTACGCAAGTGATGATCGCTACAGGTTCACAGATACTTAAGGGATGTCGTTGACCATGCCCAATAAAAAGTGATTTTTTGATTCTTTACTGCTAAAGATTTTTACAGGCCATAACATTTGAAAATTTTAGTGAGATATCGTGTGTGTGGAGCCTGTAACCCAGTGGTGGTAGCAAGGACATGCCTTGTTGATCCCATGTGGGCTAGGAACAAAAGACAGTTGTACAAAGACACACCTCAATGGTCGGGCGGCGCAGTTCGATCAATGCCGAGTGTTCGGTATGCTATAAATAGTAGAAATGCTTTCTGTCTGCTCGACCCTAATGCAATTGGGGTCAAGATTTCTCACTACAATTTTCAATGTTATGGCCTGTAAAAAGCTTCAGGAGTAAAAAATCAAAAGATTACTTCTTATTGGGCATAGCCAATGATATCCCTAAAGTAACTCTGAACCTGCAGTAACCATCACCTGCATAGGTAATGAGATTATGTCATTTGAAAGAAAAGTTGTAAATTTTGAAATAAAACAGAATATGGATTGAATAATGACATTTGGCGATGATATTCTCTACCCGATAACACCCAGGAACCTTGAGATACACCTAGTTATAGGATTATGCTGCTTTGAGGTGTGTTTTGGGATGGGGCTTTTAACTGGCGTGCAATGGTACTCATCACCTTAAGGGACAGGAGTATACCATTGGAAGGGAAATTTGGACTCAATTGGGCCACACAAACTTTGATGTTTTGGGGATTAAATACAGAATTAAACATATGGACAGCATAACAGAAGACAATATATCTACTAGAATAGCAGACATTAAAAAATTGGTAGTGATTTGAAATACCAGAAACTTAACAACCTATGGTAAAGTGGTGATCACCAAATCTTTAATTTAAAAAATAACGCATTTACTCCTGTCCCTACCGAGCCCATCTCAACAAGCTTTTGAACAACTTGATAACCTATTCAAGTCCTTTTTATGGAGAAACAAACCACCCAAGTTTAGGAAATAAATAATCAAGGCCAACACAAATGATGGAGGGTTTAAATTACATAATGTATAATTCTTTGACGCCACTTTGAAGATTAGCTGGTTAAAAAGATACTTTAAATCTGAAGCCAAATGGAAAACCATACTTAGTGCCTTTGAATTTTCTGGGTTGTTTTTGGACAAGATTATATTGACAGAATCTTTTACATTACTTTTAACCCATTTTGATAATGTTGTGGGCAGACAATAAAATATTGACTACAGGTAATATTATTCTAACTCCACTTCGGTATAATGGCACCCTTCAAATTCCTATCAAGAGAGAGTGGTTAGAGAAAGGTATCAACACAGTGTGGGATATAATTGACTGTAATAGACAACCAATGACAATGGAGGTCTTTAAAAAGACATATAATGTTAAAACCAATTTTCTAGAGTATGGTGTGATTTGTCAGAAAGTAAAGGATTATCTATGGTGGAAAGATTAGCCTGATTACAATCATGTAGCCCCTAATAACTGTTTTCTCAACATAATTCTTGCTCTTGATATTAAGGGTGTGTCGAAAATATATAATTTTATGACTGAAAGCAATAGAACTATTGCAGAAAAGGCATTTGAAAATTGGAATGAGAAGACAGGTACAATTGGAAGTATTCTCTTTCAGAAAATCCTTTAGTAGAATATCGTTGTTTGATGACATATATTTATGATAAAGGATATTCAGGACACTACACCGCTGATTCTTTACCAATAACCTGCTGTATAAATGGACAAAAAGGAATCCAGAAAATGTGATTTCTGCCAAATTGAAGAGGATTCTAATGAGCACATGCTCATACATTGTGAACTTGTTAAAAAAAACTTGGCAGGAAGTAAAATCCTGGATTTTAGAAATAAGTGTTATCAACTATGTTATACATGAACAAGTGATTATACTGGGTGAATTACAAAGCCACACTGGGTGAATGCCATTATCTTGTATACAAAAAACAAAACAATTCTCAATGCCAAGGCAAATCTCTCAAGTCCTAATATTGATACTTTCAAGAAAATGTCAAATTATTATTTAAAGGGCAAATGCACCATCAGAATGATTTAGGTTCAAAATGAGCGTATACATGTCACCTTTCAAATAAGACCTCCCCCGAACCTGTCCTCTTGAACACTTCTCAGTTATAGCTTACAGAAGTTCAGCAAGCAACTGTCCTGAGGCAGCTATACAGGGCCTCCATGCATCCCAAGATGCACTCTGTTTTTGACACCTTCTAAGCACCTGCCTGTGTCACTAGTGCTTCAGAGATAGCAGTAATAGGGGGCTGGACTCCCCTTTCCTGCTTAGATTTTCATTACTGGCTTTCAATAAGTTGTCACAATTCCCAAAGATTGAACTTCTTCAATTTCCTATTGTATATTCCAACAATCCTTGGAAGTTATACTATGTGGCTTGTCTTTTATTTGTAGCTTATTGTTGGGTAGAAACCATTACTTCCTAATTGCTATGAAATCAGTTTGTGCTAATCACTTACAGGAAATTGCAACACTTGTGTCAGTTAGCAGTTACTCATGGGAATAGTGTAGGACTTATTAGTATGTGTATTCCTTCACATCCTGTTATCAAGATGCTATCTTTGAGTTAAGAACCTGGCACCATTGAGTAAAGGATCATGTGGGTCTAAGGGAGAAGTTCCCTAAGTGAGTCAGATATTTCCATTCCTCCAAATTCCTGAATTGCTCAATTCTGCCATACTATGTAAGTTTTACTTCTTGAAGTTTTATTTGCTTCCAAAAATTGTGATCAGAAATGAGCCAGGAATAAAGATTAGCAAGTAAGGGAAATACATGCAGGCTTCTCTGCTACTGCTATCTCTGAAGCACCAATGACACAGGCTGGTGCTTAGAAGGTGTCAAAAACAGAGTGCATCTTGGGATGCATGGAGGCCCTGTATAGCTGCCTCAGGACGGTTGCTTGCTGAACTTCTGTAAGCTATAACTGAGTAGTGCTGAAGAGGACAGGTTCGGGGGAGATCTTATTTGAAAGGTGACATGTATACGCTCATTTTGAACCTAAATCATTCTGATGGTGCATTTGCCCTTTAACTATGAACGTTTAAAGTATTGATTCAGAGAGAAGAAAACATTGAAAAAAGATGGGGTTTATCTATCGATTACTTTGAAGATCTAGAGACAAACACATACTAATAATATAAAAGGATTTTTATTTACAAACAGTACAATGTTGTTACAGAGATTTTCTCTTTCACTCTTAGAGAACAAATAATGTTTGTTACAGAGAATTTCTCATTGAATATATGTTACTTTGTAACTTTTTACCATGAACCTATATGTTGAACATTTTTTTGTACATTGTATATATGACATAGATAATTGTACAGCACAGTCAAGATGCTCGGCATGCAGGAAAATAAACAAAAACCTTTTAAAAGTAAAAAATGTTTTAAATTATTGTATATAAGTCCAAATGCATTGTTACATGTACATGTTTGTTACGTCTGTGCTGAGTAGCTGGGAAATGTATAGGAATGAGTGTTGAATGCTTGAATATGATTGTATATATGTGTCATAACAAGGTATATAGTGTAATAGGGTTTATGGAAAGGTGTAGGGTGTGCAGCAGGTGTTTCTGACACGGGTCAGAAGTGTGCCTAAAACATCCGAGTTACCAACCTCTATAGCTGTCGATCAAT
Organism: Maea johnstoni; assembly: GCA_963942565.1. Taxonomy (NCBI): domain Eukaryota; kingdom Metazoa; phylum Annelida; class Polychaeta; order Spionida; family Magelonidae; genus Maea; species Maea johnstoni. Next base: position 27,457,856 of record OZ012698.1, on the reverse strand, counting down.
ATGTACAAAAAAGACAAAGCCAGCAAAGTTCCCTAGTGCAAACAGAACTTACTGTTTAGTAGGGAGGGACCCACACTAATCTCCAATCCATGTCCGTCCGATAGATCCATAATAATACACATATAATAATTAACAGGACAAGTAGAACTAACTCACTTGCCATCGCCATTGTGAATGCATTTCTGTAGAGGCGGTACACAGCAATTATTTGGGTGGATTTTGTCTTCTAACTTTGCCGTAGATATTTCTAACATACCTTACAATCTTTGTTTATTTTGTGAAAGGTTTATAAATCTATTTGACAATAACAGAGTTTATGAGTATCAGACACTTTGAAATTCATTAAGAAATGTGTTAGCCTCTTGTTCGTGATTCCTACTATATGCATCTCTCTCATACCTATATTTCTAACCATAAACAGTCTACCAAAGCTATATACACGCAACCATCTACATCACAATTGCAACCATATGAATGTAAACATATACATTTTAATCATATTGTAGCTGATGCTGCATTTTTTCATTTGAGTAATCAGCCTTTTCAAGCCCTGTAGTTTTATCTTGTAATAATCACCCTACTATCTCGAGTGTCACTTAAGGTCACTTCCCCGCCAAAGGATATCGCCATCTTGAGGAAGAGGCTGCGTTTAAATGATTATCCTTTTGTAACAAGGGAATCATCAAGTTAGAAGAAGAATTTTGTGGATTAGGGACCCCAAGGAGATTAGTAACACTAGATATTTCAACTTGATTAATTTCATTTCTATGATAGGACTTTCAGTTGAATGTTCATTTGGTATTAATGTAATGATTAGCAAAGCACATGGCTTCAAATTTAGTTAAAGTAGTTCATTTAGTATTAATGTAATGATGAGCAAAGCACATTGCTTCAAATTAAAAGTGAATATATATTTGATAATTCCACTGACCCATTAACATGGATTTTATTTGTTATTATAATGTATAACTTGGCCATGTATAATTTCCACCAGTTGCTGCAATGATATAAGGAAATGTTTTTTCTTTTAGTTTTTACATGTAACCAACACAGCCAACATCATCATAATCAGTAAAAATAAATAAATGTGTAGACGTCGTACACCACTTTGGTTGTTTAGTTACTCAGTGCAGCACTTGGGACAATTTGCGATTTGCAAAGTGTAGGACATTTATAGTAAAAACTCCTTTCCCTCATCAATCAGTGTGGACCAAAACGACCTTGTCCCCTGCTGCCTCATGTTGGTTGTCATTTGGACCCTGTTATCTACACTTGGACTTAAGGACACAGTGCCATAAGGACACAAGGTTACTAAGGAAACAAGGTCATTGTTAGTTGTCACTTTGGACTGTGTTATCTACACTTGGTACTACGGACACACTGCCAAAAGGACACAAGATCACTGAAGTTGACCTAGAGAAGTACCCTAGAGAAGTATAACCTACAGTGAACAGTCTACTGAACAGTCTGTCCAAACTCCTACTGAACACAGTTAATCAGAGACTTCGGATAATTTCATACCAACCTATGGAAAAAAGACTGAAATTGCAGTTTCTAAAGACTTTGACATACTCTGAGGATATCTGTATGCTTTAGTTTGGATTAATCACTGGTGCAGCGGATACAGTAGAACATATCTGGTAATGTCTACTTCTTTTTACTGTGTACATCTTCCCATTTGGTATTAACCTCCATCATTGAAACTTATTTAAATTTTAAGTACAAAAATGTCAGTTAAGGGTGAAAAAAAATCAGAAAATATGGAGGGACCATTTGATTTAACTCAAGGTGCGATGGGCTTAGGTGGGGCAACTGATTCTGAATTAGTCTGTGGGATAGCTGAGGAATCAAATAAGTTGCGCAGCAGTGATAGGGTAAAACATTTCACTGAGAGAGGTTTAGGTTACACAATATAGTTAAAGCATAGTGTGTTTAGAGGCATGGTGTCTAAGTATCAAAAGTGCATCAGAAGAGTTGAAATTTTGATTGCTGATGAGCTGGTGATAGACTTGAGATGTGCAAGAGATGGGCTAAATCCACTTGTTGATGAAATGTTTACAGCCTATTTAGAGTATACTGGTCTGTTGTCAGCCGAAGAAAAGGAGAAAAAAAGAGTATCATACATATGAGTTATTAGAGCAGGAAACCCAAATGAATTTTCAAAGGATTGCTGATGCTTTAATTGATGTTGAAAGTGAAAAGGGTAGTAGGTCATCAAAGCGTTCCAATGCTCCTATGCAGTCTAAGGCTTCTGGAATATTTGCTGAATCTGCCAGCAGTAAAGAATCAGATCTAGCATCCGAGGCTGCTGCTTTGAAGACTGAACTGAAGTATGCAGACATAGAAGCCAAACACAGAAAGAAGCTAGAGGACTTAAAGACAGAAATGGAGAAGACTAGGTTGCAAAAGGAGGCTAAAATATATGAAGCCAGATTAGTAGCTATAAAGAATGAAGTAAACTTACCCGATGCCTTGGGTGAGAACAAAATTACTAGTGACCTTAACCCTAATAGTGGAGAGTTTACGCCTGGATTGACCATTCCCAAACCACATTCTGGTGTCCAGGACAAGAGGAGTAAGTTAAGTTTTCCTATCTGAGAATGGGTGTGCTAGTCTCCCCAGAAGTACAGAAAGTGTGACTAAGTCTGTCCATATCACCACACATGATTGTATGCATGGCACAGCTATTAGAAATGTTACACTCCTTGCTGATCCTCAATCGCAAAAAAAGTTTTATTTCTGCAAATTCTGAGCTATACCAAGTACCATGCCCCCTTGACAAATCCACCTACCCAGACTGCAGGTGAGAATAAGAGTACAGGGGATGGGATGCTGTAATTAGCTCAGCTACAAGCTTCCCAGTTAAGCATAAGTAGACTACCAGCTTCTGAGCCAAGTATGTTCCATGGGAACCCAATTCAATACCCAGAATGGAAGGCAGCCTTTAATGCGCTAATAAATCAGAGAGCCATACCAGCTCAAGAAAGATATTATTATCTGAAAAGGTATGTTTCTGGATGTGCGAAAGAAGCTATTGATGGCTATTTATACTCAAATAGTGAAGATGCCTTTATCCAAGCCATGGGCACTCTGGAAGAAAGATTTGGTGTTCCTGCCATTATTGCTAGAGCCTTTAGGAATAAACTAGAGTTGTGGCCTAACATGGGACCCAATGATGGGACAGCCCTTAGAAAATTAGCAGATTTCTTGGCCCAATGTGAGGCAGCATATATGACTGTCAGTTCACTGTCAATACTTAATGATGAGAGAGAAAATCAAAACATATTCCGGAAGCTCCCTGGAGATGTAAAACATAGGTGGGTACGAAATGTGGCTGAATATCGACAGAAAACTAGCCTGTGTAGAGGCAGGTAGAGTATGCAGAACTTGCAAAAGGAAACATGCAACTATGCTTCATGGTGATATATACTTCCCTGTAAATCCTACTCCCCAGCAATAGAGTTCTGAGAGTGGTAGTAAGTCTGCGGGTATGCAAGATGAAAATACAGGTACTCAGACTGCTGTGAATGCTAGTACTAGTGCCAGCACTAGTAGTGGTGAAAGTGGTTTCATGATGTCTACGATGATAGTGCCAGTGTGGTTATCTCATAGCAATAACTCACGGAAAGAAGTCATGACCCACAGAAAGAAGTCATGATTTATGCTTTGCTAGACACCTAGCCTGACACAACCTTCATATTGAATGATGCCAGCAAGGCCCAGGGAGTGAGTGGCCCTGAAGTGGAACTAAAACCTTATACCATGTCATCAATTAGGAAAAATATAACTAATAAAGTTTCTGGACTGGTAGTTCGCAGTCATGATGGGTCCCGGAAGATCAATCTACCAACATGCTATTCAAAAGATATATGGCCAGTATCATGAGATCATATACCAACCCCTGAGATGGCATGTAAGTTGCCCCACTTAAAGTTAATAGCTGACAAGCTTATGCCTTATGGAGAATTTGAAGTGGGACTGTTGATAAGGCACAGCTGTCTTTCTTTTGCGTTGCGTACCGGCCTTGGATGGGGAACCATTGGGCCATAGGTACTCCCCAAAACAATGATCAGGATGTCACAGGGACAAGTCATTATTTAATTGCAGTAGTACACTACTTTGGTTGTTTAGTTACTCAGTACAGCCCTTAGGACAATTTGCAATTTGTGAAGTCTAGGACATTCACATATATGCATTAACCGTTATAAACACTTAATACCATATACACAAGACGGGAGAGGAGACCTAAAAAACCTTTTGCATCCATCTAACCAAGACAAGACCGTCCCTTGTCAACTAATTAGAAGGACCACTCCAAGTAGGTTGGTTAACTTATATTTTGATACATTGAGATCTTTTTGATATTTAAAATCTAACCCTACCCACTAAAGACTAATGAGATATTTGTTTCATTTATTTTCACAGAATGGCATCCAACACCACTCGTAATAACACACAGTTGTCAGCAGGTAAACTGTCAAACCTCATCAATATCACTGACCGTTACCCTTTAAAAAGGATGGCAAAGCGATTTGCTTACGTCTCCAAATTTTACAGTGAGCATTATCAGCAAACATACATCATCTTTGATATAAGAGAATACAATTCATTGGACATATTTCCAGATGGCACACTATTGGGAAAACCAGCAATCAAAGGAGTTGCTTTGAAAAAAGAGGAATTGGAGGAGTTTTGCACTATTCTCCCTAAAATAAAAGAAGATTTTGAAAACAAGTTGGCCGTGGCGGAGACTATATTTAAAATCAAATCAATGGAATCTGAAGTACCAGCTTACTACATGAATTCCTTAACAACCAACCGAAACAGCGGGCCAAGTCAAATACTTGGTAACCCACCTATAATCTAGGCTTGATGCAAACACAAGCATCTGTTAGTAGATAATAGGACACTTGAATTATCGACACAAGAGATTTAGGAAATGGCTAGATTCCATTGAACTAAAGAGAACTATGATATCAATGACTTTGATTAATTTGAGTCTTTTTGATTTGGTTAATGAACAATTAGAAAACTTTATGGACAATATTCAAATGGATCAACACCTGCACAAAAACTTGGAGAGACATCCCAAACCAGAGATTCTATCCACAACCTGCGAGATTTGTCATGCAACGATCACTGCCAAGACAAAGAGGTATCTCTCCATTAAGAAGCACAGACATAGGAAGGCCAAACATCCAGGTAAACGTGTTTTTTTTATATTTCGCAACCAACCTATAAACAAGGCTTAATGCAAACACAAGCATCTATTAGTTGATAATAGGACACTTGAATTATCGACACAAGAGATTTAGAAAATGGCTAGATTCCATTGAACTAAAGAGAACAATGATATCAATGACTTTGATTTGAGTCTTTTTGATTTGGGTAATGAACAATAAGAAAACTTCATGGACAATATTAAAATGGATCAACCCCTACACATAGACTTGGACAGACATCCCATACCTGAGATTCTACCCACAACCTGCCAGATTCGTCATGCAACAATCACTGCTAAGACAAAGAGATATCTCTCCATTAAGAAGTACAGACATAGGAAAGCCAATCATCCAGGTAAACATGTTTTTCGTTATGTTTCACTACTTGTAAATTCCAGATATACTTTTTCTAACTATACCTTTTAAGTTTTGTTGATTCACGACCTGTTAAATCGTTTGATCATGACTGTTATCACTGATAACACTGATACTGTATCTAGAACTACCCCGTGAATGATGAACGGAGAAAAAACAACAATATTATACAGGTTGAGAGTGATGTCTGTTCCTTATCTTCTTTAGAATTGGAAATTTATAGACTTGTTTAGTTTATTTCACAGATCAACTGAAAAAATACAATCACACTGACAAGTGTGAATTTTGTGGAGTGATTTTTGAAAATAAACATAGACGTCACTACCACATGAAAAAGAAGCACCCAAAACAGCAACAAATTGGTGGAGAGTTAATGATTCCAGCAGAGGTGATACAGCAACTACAACAACAACAGGCCCCTGACCAACAGCAGGAATGGCAGCCTCCGCTGAAGTACCGGCTTACTACATGAATTCCTGAACAACCAATGGGAACAACAGGACCAAGCCAAATACTTGGTAACCAACCTATAACCTAGGCTTAATGCAAAACCAAAGCATCTGTTAGTATATAAAAGGACACTTGAATTATAGAACAAGAGATTTAGAAAATTGCTAGATTCAATGGAACTAACGAGAACTATGATATCAATGACTTTGCTTTGAGTCTTTTTGATTTGGGTAATGAACAATTAGAAAACTTAATGGACAATATTCAAATAGATCAACACCTACACAAAAACTTGGAGAGACAACCCATACCTGATATTCTATCCACAACCTACGAGACTTGTCATGCAACAATCACTGCCAAGACAATGAGGTATCTCTCCATCAAGAAGTACAGACATAGGAAAGCCAAATGTGGACGTATTTCCATATGGCACACTACTGGGAAAACCATCAATCAAAGGAGTTGCTTTAAATAAAGAAGAATTTGAGGAGTTTTGCACTATTCTCCCTAAAATCAAAGAAGATTTTGAAAACAAGTTGGCTAAGAAAGCTGTGGTGGAGACTATGCTTAAAATCAAAATAATGCAATCTGAAGTACCGGCTTACTACATGAATTCCTTAACAACCAATGGGAACAGCGGGACCAAGCCAACCTATAACCTAGGCTTAATGCAAACACAAGCATCTATTAGTAGATAATAGAGATTTGAATTAAAGAACAAGAGATTTAGAAAATGGCTAGATTAGATGGAACTAACGAGAAGTATGATATCAATGACTTTGATTTGAGTCTTTTTGATTTGGGTAATGAACAATTAGACCAAGCCCACCTTACTACAACCTGTCTTGGACAGACAACCGACACCCGAGATTTTATCCACAACCTCCGAGAGTTGTCATGCAACAATCAATGCCAAGACAAAGAGGTATCTCTCCAGCAAGAATTTGGTGCTTATATTCAAATCGCAATCATCTTACACCAAGAAAATTCATTTGGCATTGAATCCTTTCAAAGAATCGGTGGGTCTACCTGGTAGTGTAGAGCACTATCTCTTTAAAGGGTTATCTCCAGACACTTATCTCCACAGATTCGAGTCAAAGGAGATCTATAACCTCTTCAGAGAGAATATCCATGGCGGACCTTATATTGTTTTCCATCGCTATCACGTGGCAAATAAAACCAAACTTAGTAATAGAAAATTCAAAGAAAATGCCAAAATTTGTAAGAAAATTATAGGGGTTGACGCCAACAGTCTCTATCTCTGGGCATTAGCCCAGAAGGTGCTTGACAGTCCTTATGGTGTCAGAGGGGCTAAAAACATTTTTGCCCCTATGTTTATATACAATGACGGTATTGCTACAGCCTATTTGGAATATGTAAGTGCTAAGAGAGGGGTGTTTATACAACATGCACATCCATTTCACACTAGATGGCTATATACCAGAGTCTGACACAGCTATAGAAATTATGGGTTGTTTTCATCATGGTTGCCCTCGCTGTACGTCTCATTCTGCACCTCATTCGACTCAAAAGGGTAAAACCTTTGGGGAAGGGTATCATGAGAGCGAATCAAGAAACAAAAAGGTTCAATATTTGGTGAGTCATTTAGAGGTACAGTGGGAGTGTGAATTCCTGCAAGGACCATACTTTCAGACATACTTGGCACCAAACAAGAAAATATAAGAGAACGATAGGAATGGAGTTTGATAGTGAAAAGAAGGAAAGGCAGGATAAAACTGAGCTTCTAAAGGAAAACGTTTGTGGAGTGATGGCAACATTTAAAACTAAACAAGAAAAGTAACCAGGCAGCATTGGAGGGTTCATCCTCAGGGAGATACCATATGTGTATGTCCAGGATATCCACCACTTGGTCATTGACACTTTTGACAATTACCACAGGCATAACAGACTAACTTGGCTTGATGGCAAAATAGCAGAAAATGAGATCTGTATCAACCTTGGTTGTGACCATGGAGAAGGCACTTACAAAATGTCATTCCAAATAGGCAACGGAGAAAATCCAAATTGCAAAAACAATATAATAATAATAATATAGGAGATTATACGTTTCTCTCAAAGAACATGTGTCTCATTGGTCCAAATGGAAAACATGCATGCCTATGATGCACCATCTCAAAAGAAAGTATGCAAATGAGCCTGCTGGATCATTGCCAATCACGCAACTGATTACTGACCAACATGAATAGTGATTATGCAAAATTCATGGAAAAGGGAGGTGGAGACTCCAAAAAGTCAAAGATGTTCACCAGCACAGTTCACCCACCACTTTTTTTAATTCTGCTAGAACAGGTCTGCCCCCATCCTATCCACACCTTACACTTGATATTGCACTTATGCACCATAACCTTCTGGAAGCCAGATTTCATCATTGATTGCAAAATCACAAGTCTTTTGACCTGGCAATCTGGCCAATAATCTAGGACTCTTTATAATATATACACAGCCAAGCTAAGAGAGATTACGCACCTTAAGGATAGGAAAATAGAGATGAAAGATGCTATGGATTGATGAACAATTACCCAAGAAATAGGTGGATGCTCTTCTTGGAACACTATCAGGATAAATAGTACCTAGAATAGATGAGGCATTGAAAAGTCATAATATCATCATGACTGCATATCATGGGTGCAGTTTTATTTGGAAATGAATGCTTAAAGCACTTGAGGGAGAATTTCTACATACCATCGGATGAAATATGGATCAAAATCGAGGGTGATCATGGAGATGGAACATTCAAAATGTCATTTCAAGTTAGAAACATTGAGATTCCTGACTCCAGGTCTAACACAATTGTATTCTGCTTGTTTCAGGCAAAGGGTTATTATGAGAACATGCAATTAAGTCTATCACATTTCATACCTCGGATGGTACCCCTCCAATCCATGCAATAGCAATCTAAAATGCTGCGACTATTTTTATTTGTAGATCTTATGCAAGATCATGGGATTGATTGGAATAAATGGTCTGCGAAAAACATGATATTGTCCTGACATATGTACTTGACTGGACATTTATTATGAATATCTAATGTGATATAATACAATGGGGATATGTTTATAACTATAATATTTATACAAATAATGATGATTGTAATGATGATGAATTCATGAAATATTGGTGGTATTGATATATTCAAATCTGAAACATATGGAATCCTTCTGATAAAGAATATCTCTTTTAGGGAAACACCCTTGTATCTGGTGTACTGTATTGATGGCATATGATGACATGGTAATGCAGGTTCATCCAGAGCAAGACTTTTAGGCTGCATGAAAAATGATTATTCCAAGTTTGCGGAAAGAGCTGGTCAAAATTCTGCAAAATCTAAGGCTTATAGCAGTAAGGTGCAAATTTTGTGAAATAAATACTTTTATGCAACAAGGGATCTGGCATGGGTTAGAAGATATATCTGCCTCCATTGTGTAATCAGGGTAGAGGATATAGTTATGTCAGAAAGAGGCAAAGGGAAGTCGGTGCTATCACTTTTATCCAATCAGAGGGCAGTATAGCACCAGCCAATCAAAATTGTTGTTTCAGTGTAAAAGAACAATAGAATTACAGATCATTCTATTATAGGCATTGGCCCACATGGTATTGATTACTTGATAAAAAAATTGTAAATTTGTCTAACAAGGTTTTTACAGCACCAATATCGGATTTACAGGATTTATCTGGACACGTGGAAAAGATTTTTGATACTTCTGCAGCAATGCAAGTATCTTTATGGATTTTTTGAACTACAATAGAGCTCTAGTGGTTGGGCATAGTTTTATAAGAAGGTTAAAGCATGATATGAATAGGGGGTTCATTCCTCAAAATCTTGGTCTATCATGGTGCAAAGTCAGAATGTTAGGCATTGGGGGGCTCACAGCTGATTATCTGAAGTTGAGATCGGAGAAATCGATAAAGGTGTTTAGACCCCACATAGTTTATATTGAGATAGGTTGTAATGACCTGAGTGAGGGAATTGGGCCAGAGGTGGTTGGAAGTGAGATAGATGAATATGTGTCATGGCTGCTAGACTTAGGCATTCGAAAGGTTTTAGTAGGACAGCTTATTTTCCAGGAAAATGACCCTCCGGATGTACCAAATTATAATGATAAAGTGATCATTTTGAACAAATATCTCAAAGCTGTTATAAATGACAAAGAATCTGCACTTTTTTGGGCACACAGGGGTATGTGGAGACCTTCTTCACCAGTTCTAGGTAAGGATGGTCTACATCTGTCTGAGTATGGCCAGAAGCAGTTGTTTAGGAGCATCAGGGGAGCCCTGATTCATGCAGCTATTAAAAAGATGTAAATTTCAACTTGGTAAGCTCATGCTGTATTGGCTTATATTAATGATTACTGTAACAATACCAAGCTGTCATACTAGTATGGCTAAGGCTTCTTTATCAAGCACGTGCAGTCTTTACTCAGTACATAGGGAGTTCGCCTAGTGCAGACTGATAATGAGGGAGCTAGCCTTATAGGAACTACTTAAGTGTTTTGCACTTATGAAGATAAGATATACAGGACATGTCAAGTGTCCTAGGTGTGGTGGGTGACGCTAGTTATATACAGGACATGTCAAGTGTCCTAGGTGTGGCGGGTGACGCTATTTATCTCTAAGTGCATTACAGTGCATAACCTGTATCACATACATAGGCAGAATAAGCGCATGGAAAGTAATGACTTCAAGAGTGTCGACTGTCATAACATGTGGCCCTAAGACTCAGCTGGATAAGATGTAGTTTCCCTTTTAATCAATCACAAGAAAGTGATAATAAGGATAACAAGAATAATAATAATAATAACAATAATAGTAATAACTTTTCCATGCAGCCAACAACGACTTCTATTTTCAGACCTGGGTAGCACTAGATGAGACAAAGTATACTTATGTAGATTAGTTTATGAATATTGATGACCTTTCAATATGGCTGGCTTACTTACAGTCATGATAGTTCTACTCCACGTGGCTCTCAGGGTTACATACATAGCTTATTATCTACATGTGAATATTTGATATTCATCCATTTTAATAATGGATAAATAGTAATGCTTAAAAAATATCTATATATCTATATATTTATATATATTATTAATTATAATAATAATGCAAAAAAAAAAAAAAAAAAAAAAGGAAAAGATTTTGATTCTTACTTTGAATTAGGCTGCCCTAGGCTGACTTGTATAGCTGATGGCCAGGCCATGGAAACATACCTGGTCATAATTTTAGGAGCTATTATGGGCTAACCTTTATTTGAACCTTAAGGTTATGATGATCAACACATTCCTTGAACAGTGGTATGCTGGAATTGAATTTCTTTTTGACCAATCAGGTTGTCAGGTCCTGGGGTCGGGCCTGGGCTAGCACACCTGCACACAACTCTTATGAGGTCACTTAGTAAATCAGGCTGTCGGGCAAGGGGTTGAGCCCTTGAATTATAACTCGCACACAACCTTTGTATATATACATACCAGCTAATGCCTACTTGTAAGATGGGTTCAATAATAAACAAATAATACAATAGGTAGTGTTAATAGCACTAAAGCGGCTAACCTTTCTGCTACTCAGTTTAGGGACCTTTATTATAAAAGCATACCTTGGCCGCCCTGTTTCCCTTTTAATTTCTAGATGCCAACGCAAGGCTGCTCGCGCTAGCCTTATCCAAGGGGTCGAGGGGTCGAGCACAGGCAACCCAAGAGGTACTTAGTGTTCAACAACAGGCCGGAACACTAGAACCAACTACATCGTGACCAGATACAACAGAACAAATACACCTGAAGGAGGTGTTGGCAGTGGTACAGAACCTACAAAAAACTGTTAATAGCTTACATGCGAAGGTAGTGGATGTGCAAGGTGGTGACGAAGGGAGGACCTCAGCAATTCCAATGGCCATCCCTATCCCGCATGTAGAAGTAGACGAAAGTGGGGCACATCAAGTGCCAAGCACTTTCAATGAACTTTGTGAAGGTACTATGGGGTTAGATATCCCAAACACAATAGCCAATCTAGGAGGTGTACCATTTGCAAAATCTGTTCCGCTCAACATCAAGAAAAAGATATGGGCAAATGAGTATTTTGAGATGGGTGCGTTGCTGCGACCAAAATCAAAGTTTTCAAAAGTGTCGCTAGACCTGGTGTTTGCCAAAGACTCTAACAAAGTTAGAGCGGTAGAACCAGATCCTCAAGATATTAGAAATATTGAGGATTGGACAAATTCTTTCCACATATTCATGGCCGTTTACACAGCAGCTCACCCAACTGAAGGCCCAGCACTACTTAAGTATATTTCTAATGTGCGTAGACTGGCTAAGCAAGGAGGGGACTGGGCATGTTATGATAGGCAATTTAGGGAGATAAGAGCAGACCACTCAACCAGGGTGCCATGGGATTACTTTCATGCTGAGCTTTGGATCCTAAATTCCACTTCAGCCTCTCAACCCTTTCGGTCAAACCCTCAGTCACGGGGGAAACAAATTAATCCAGGAAAAGTACCCTTTGGCTTCTGCTTTAAATACCATGGGGGAGGGGTATGTAAACCTTGGTGCGCAAGGAAGCACTTCTGCCCCTACTGCCAGGGGAAGCACAGGGCATCAACCTGTGATAAACAAAACCAGCCCTCTCTTGCTCAACAGTCTGCCTTTGATAAACCAAACTCAAGAACTCCCTACACCGGTAAATCCAACCAGACTGCAGGTCGCTCTTAAGGGCTATGGCCACTCCCAGTACCGAGTAGGGGGTTTATGACAAGGTTTTAAACTAGGCTGTGAGGGTGCTCCACCACCAGTTTCAGGCAAAAACCTTAAATCAGCACATGACATGCCCAGGGTAATTGACAGAAAACTACATAAGGAATTGACAAAGGGTAGACTTCTAGGGCCCTTTAATGACATTCCCTTTAAACAATTCTCAATATCCCCTTTAAGAGTAGTACCTAAAAAGAAGCCCGGGGAATGTGGTGGGGGGGGGAGGAATGGAAGATAATTAAAAATTCGACACCGCCCCCCCCCCCCCCCCCCCCTGCCAGAAATCTGATGTAATATAATCGGAATAATTAATTCAGAATTCGGCCCCTCCCCCCCTTCCTCCTCCCCCCCACACTTTTAAATGGAACAGCCCTAAGTGTCATCAGGATAAAAGAATAGCTTCATATCACTTCATTTGTTAACATGTGATATCCTTTTCAGGGGTGTCAGTGCATGGTCAATTCAGTGCATATTTCTTCTTATGATACAAGAGATAACCAATCTAATACCACAGATGTCTGCATTTGCCCCATGTCTTTCATCATATACATCAAGAATCCTTAAAATGCTACTATTACACAGAGAAATATCAATTCTCCCCTATCAAAAACAGAACATCAGCAGACAAGTGTGGCTAAAAGATCTTTAACACAGTCAAATGATGCTACCATCCATCTGACAACAGGGGGGACATGTAATCTGAATATGAAATCTTTTTAAAAGAATATTACAATTCCATATATTTCTTTGTAACTTTTCAGGTGGCAGGTTTTGTTGAATTATGCTTATGTTTTATGTTAACCAAATACGAGGTACAGGTGAACTTGGATATGACGGACCACTGTACAACGGATTTCTGCATATGCCGGACGATATACTTGGTCCCAATCCGACGCATATCAAGTATTCGTCATATGTATACGACGGATTTTGCATATGACGGACTAAATTTCCTGGTCCCATTGAGTCCGTCATATCCAAGTTCACCTGTATACATTTTCTGAAGTCTATACTTGGGGTACAGGTGAACTTGGATATGACGGACCACTGTACAACGGATTTCTGCATATGCCGGACGATATGCTTGGTCCCAATCCGACGCATATCAAGTATTCGTCATATGTATACGACGGATTTTGCATATGACGGACCAATTTTCCTGGTCCCATTGAGTCCGTCATATCCAAGTTCACCTGTATAAACCTTTTCTTTTAAATACCCTCATGGCAGAGTCAGACAAGGCATTACAGACAAAACCAAAAATGAAATGATAATGATTTTCAACTGAGCAAATACCCACACAGATTGACTGATAACCTCTATCTTTATTCTAATTAAGAACCTATCCATGCACAAGGTGTGTCTAATTTTGCTCCATTTTTGCTCTGTTCGGATTATGCACTTATATCTTGATTTTAATCATTTTTGTCTTTCTAGATAGCATATCTCATTATGGAGACTGAATTTATTAGTTTTATCAACAAATATCATTCTATCTATTTCACCGAATAAGGCTCCTTAAAAAAAGATGACCATGAATAACGACAGCTACTGCCAAGTCTCACTCAGAGAAAAAAGGGCCTGTGTCATAGACAAAACTTGCCTCCTTGTGAGTGGAGGGGAGTTTGAAAGTGAAATGAAAGAAAGGCAGGATGGAAATGAGCTTCTAAAGATAAATGTTTGTTGAATAATGGCAACATTTAAAACTAAACAAGAAAAGTCACCAGGCAGCATTGGAGGGTTCATCCTCATGGTGCTACCGTATGTGTATGTCCAGGATATCCACTGTAACAGATTAGACTGGCTAACATGTCTGTCATACCTAAGAAGTTATTTCCATTCAATTGTATTCATGTAGGTTAAGTAAGCAAAACTATTGTAGCTGAGTACAACTTTATGATTTATTATTATGGGTTAGGAAGTACATTTAAGATAAGAGTATGTGTTAGGCTCTGACCTGATAGACAGTCATTATTATTTCTAAGAATGTATTACTTTAATAATAATAAGACAAAGAAGGTCCGGTTAGTCATTGCAATAAAGTAATAGTTACCTGGACATGGGATGATACATTCTAAGAGAGAAGGTATATATAGAATCCTTAGTAATAAGCTAGCTAGTCTGCACCAAGCCTTTTAAGTAATTGTTAAGTTGCCATTTATTAAAAGATTGTTCCATGTACGTGAAAGTGTTTCATTATGTTTATAGCTGCATCTAAAGCTGTGTTAAAGTACTGATACACGAAGGGGGACAAAACATATATGGAATAAGGAAGATGTGTATAATACTGGTGGCAGCGACAGGATTTGGTTAATACCAAATAAAAGAGTCCATGAACAACACAGCTAAAGTCAGAGGTTACTTTCCTCACAAACTTGACAACACCAAGCGAGGTACTCTCAAGGCAGAGTAAAGATTCATAGGAATCAAGAACTTTGATAATGTAGACAAACTGTTTACTTTTAACCCGGCTAAACGAATTACAGAAGAGGCTGTCAGTCTTGACTTCATCAAGAATTGTGGCGCTCTGTTGAGGACATCCTTACAAGGCGTAAGTTAATTTGGTTATTATTCTGTTATAAAATGTAGTGGATGTTCTGTTAGGTTAACTGTTGAACAAAGAAATACGTATTATCATGTAATAACACTTGCTTAAAATGTATATTCAATTTATGACTATTATAAGTCACATTTTAACAGTTGGTCAGCATTGATTATGCTGGATGATTTATTGAAAAGATCAGGTTTTTATATTCCTGACCATTTATAGATGTATTGCAATTGTCAAGTATTAACTGATTTGTTACACAGGTAACAAAATAAATATTTCATTATCATCCAGCTTATGTGTTTGTTTTGTCTACATTGCAAAATCACACGTTTGATGAACCAACAAATGTTTTTTGCAATTGACAAAACACTCAAAATAAATCTGTTATGGCCATAGTGTCAAGTGTATGAACTTTATGCGGTGTCCTAGTTTTGTTTAAATTACTGCATGTGCTATCTGTCCTGGCATGCCCTGTTCGGGAGGGTCAAGTGTTTCTTTAAGAGATATCCCTCCAGTGATAAATACTTTACAATACATTATTTATTGGCTCTCAGTGTCTTAATCAATTGTCCTTACATGTAAGCCTTCCCAGTTATTCATTCCTGGGAACCTTCCAAACTGCTAGGACCTACATCTACAAGTGTCCTGTAAATACTGAAATATCTTCTGGAAACAAGCTAGAAAAATCCCTCCCACCCTTCCAACCCTCGATCATAAAATACTGACAAGACTAAACTCAATCAGCAATTTGACATAAAAACACTCTTGAATCAAGGCCACAAAGATATCCATGGTACAGGAACAAAGAAAACTGGAACTGGTAACCAAATAAGGATACAGCACTAGTGACAGCAGTTGTGTGGTTAGGATTACTTCAGAACAAGAAAAGAACCTTCCATATTGACATTACTTATAGAATGTACATTGAAAGGAAATTTATGGAATATCACTTGAAATGTAGTAGGTCCAGCAAAGTATGTTAGTTAAAGACTTACTTGTTAACTTGAATTGAATTGATTGCATGTATGTGCTTGGGTGCTTACTTAATTAGTCAGAATAGGGAATAGCTGATGAAGTAGCTGTAATTATTCTTTATTCATACTTATACTACCCAACTGGCATGTTATGCAAACACCTCTGTAAACTTGGTTGTGCCATTGAATTCATAAGTTGAACAAAGAAAATCAATGAAGGTTGCCATTGGCCCCAAAGTTCCAAAGTTGAAAGAGGGTGAAACTGAGAATGATGCACATCTCAGAACCTTTGAAAAACTCGTTCATGTTCATAAATGGACATGTGATACTTGGGCCACAAGGCTGGCTGGCACCTTTATTATGTGAAAAAGCCATGGGGGCTTATGGTCGTATATCTTGCAACCAGTTGATAGGTGAAGCATATCGAAAGAAATTCAGAAATTGTAAACAGCAAAATGATGAAACTTTTTGACCATGGAGAAACCTTCTATCATATATGCCAATGACATGGCAGGTGTTAAACCACCATCTTTTGACTGGGAGGCCACAGATTTGGCACACCAATTCAGATCTTTCCGCAAGTGTTGTGAACATATTTTTGTGAACACCAACATATGCCTGCTGTGCAGGTCACAACATTGTTAACTACATTCTTCTTTGGATGGAACCCACATATTTTGAGACATTCGAAAATTGGACACACCTGTCCTCTGCTCAAAAGGATGACCCTGAACAAGTATGGTATGCTTTCAAAGTCAAACTATTGCCTTGCAAGTTTCCAACTTGAAACATGAGGGAGGGGGGACACGGTAAATGGAAACGGTAATCATGTCACTTCTAACAATGTAACTAGATCTGACCATATTTGTCACAGTTAAATGAGCATGTCAATGAGTACTCTGCGACCAAACATTGAGTTAGAGTATTTAATTACTTAAGGTGTGCTTAATTGCTGTTTAGACTTAAAAAATGATTACCAGTATGGGCTGTTCCATTCGAAAGTGTGGAGGAGGGGAGCAATGGAAGATTTTTTAAGGCGGGAGGGGTTGAATTCTGATTTATGAGTTGATCTCCCTTCGTGAGTGCAGCTTTAAGTGTTTGTGATACATAGTGTAAGCAAATGAAAGGTGGGTGTCCCAAAAAAAAGCCAGGCAGAAAGATATTCATAATTTCAGATTTATGCTACAACTATAGAACTCCAGATATCTCCCTGGCTATCATTTGAACTCACATGAGCATAATACAGACCATAAAAGTTGTTAGTCTAACAGAGTTGCAAGCCTCATGATTGATATGCCCAATGTGCCCATACACTTTTGGTGCTAACTCTGTGTGAAGAATATAGGAGCATTATTTTTGCTCAAAATAGTTGTCAGCTGTATTTTTACAGTATTTGTCAAATTCAGTAGCATGTCCTGAGTGCAAAAATGTCTCATATCAAGATGTAACCACTAAAGGTTGCAGATTTGCTACAGTTATTAGAATTGCAAGTGAAGTGTACCCTCTGTTCTCTGGTGTGTTCTCAAGACAGAATTCAGGATCGTATTTGGGAAAAAGCTGAAAATGAAACACTGAATGCATCAATTGATACAGATACTCAGAATAGTAAAAGGCAGCCGGCCCTCTTCCCCGAAAACCGAAATTATTGATGCACAAAAGCAAAACACCTTCAAAGATGTACCAGCCAATTTTGCAAAGGTGAAACTACAATTGTCTAGCCAAAAGGTCACTCAATCAGTTTGGTGATGGCACCATCAAGCTCGAGACCAGACGTATCATTGTTGATAATAATTACAAAGATATACATATAATATTACATATGATAATACTAATGATGTGTATTCTCAATTACAAATATACCTCTATAAGAGCAGATATATGAGTGAAAGTTGAATATTTTGTTATTTCACCTCATTAACCTTGTGAAAATCTGAAGGGCAAGGAAGAGAACAGCAGGAGCAAGAATAACATTGAAGAAGAAGAGGGCTCAGATGCTTAACAAAATGCAACAGATAGTCAGTGGAGGTGATCAGGAATTACCAGAAATTTAACAAACTACTGAATCGAAGGGGAAAAAAATGGCCAAAAAAGAGAGCCATTTGTAGCCAGGCAGGGGTGAAACACAGAGTTACTATGGGAAGAAAATATTCTCTGGCATTAAAAACCAACCATGGCCTATTATGGACTTCATTCAGGAGGTGCAATAGGCAATTTCTGTTCTTGTTCTTTCTGATACTATAGCACACCGATTAAGAAGTGGGGACTAAGGCAATATCTATCATTTGTTTTATTTTATTTTTTTCTGATACATTTTTTTTCTTCCAGGTACCCTTATTCCCAAGTCATATGTCTTGTCAGAGTACCTGAAGTGGATGTTTAGAACTTTCGTTAAGGATAGGAATATAGGAATATGTGATGAAGCATTAGTATCATATCCTGCTTGGAAATATTAGTAATCTTCCACCCACAGGTTTAGCAGTATATATAAAGAGCTAATACCGTCTATAGCATACTCTAGTGTATAGTGACACTCTTTAGTGTGTCCTGTGTGTTAGCGTCTTATAGTGTCTAGTAACATGCAATGTGTTTACGCTAGACAGGTACAGTACCAATGTATCCTAGCAAGTTCAAGGCAAACAACATATGAATGTGAAGAAGTCACTAATGTGCTTCTGGTGTGGCCTGAAAGGTCCCTTCAAGCGAGATTGTCCAAAACAGAAAGGTAATGGAAAACAGGACCAAATACATGATGCAAAAGTGGCAACAGATACTACAGAACAGGAGGAAGCATTCCATGCAACAATAGCTCAGTTAGGCACAGGGAAGTGGCTGATTGACTCTGGAGCCTCAGAGTCACCGGTTGGACTTGGTGACGGCTATCCTGTGGAGGCACTTGGCAAAGTGTGGATGACAATGCTGCTTGGAAATTGCCAGGACATTTCCAGAGTGATGCAAAATGTACTGAATGCTCCGGAGCTGACGACAAGTTTGTTCTCAGTGAGAGCAGTGACTAACAAAGGATATAGGGTACATTTTGAGGATGAAGAGTGCCGCATTGAAACCAAGCAAAGGGGACCCCTTGGCAAGGGAATAGTGGGCGGAAAGCTTTTCAAGCTGGGCTGTAATCCTAGGGGGAGTCAGACTGCTGCCATTACTTATGGAACTGTTACTGATGTGGACCTGTGGCATCAGAGATTGAGACAAATCTTCCACCCACAGGTTTAGTAGTATGTATAAAGAGCTAATAGCGTCTATAGTATACTCTAGTGTGTAGCTGTCGCTAGGTTTATTAAAGTAATTGGATATTTCAAGTCCTGATGCTAACCAGAATGTCTTGCTTAGCAACTGAACTTCGGACTCTGAGAAAGGGACGCTAATAAATAAAGTAACAAAATTTACCCGCGTACCCTCAGTACCAATGAGCAGGGCAGTGCCAACGGACGCAGTACGCCTTGTATAAGAGCATGGATTTATAGAAGCCCCAAGGAGGTTAGCGAATTGCATTTATTGACTTAATTCTATTTAGAAAACATATTTCTAAAGGTTAATTATGAAATTGACAGCAGGCTCTATTAAGATATTAGATATAATTGGCTTAGTATCAGATGTATGCCAGTAGTAATGCATTACATTAAGTAACAATGCGAGAGACCTCCGTTAATAAAGGTCTAAACCAAGCACTTATGTTTTGTTGTTCTGTATGATACCCAAGGGGAATAGCTGAGTGGTTACAAGGCAAGAAAGTAAATCACATACAGCAAATCCTACCCGGCTGACGAAGTCACGGCCAGTCACAAGTGTATAGTGACACTCTCTAGTGTGTCCCGTGTATTGGCATCTTGTAAAATATTGAGTATTTCTATATATTTATTGCTAATTGATTGAATACATAATGATATATGTTTCCGATTTCTAAATGAATTGTAAGTTAGATAGTTGTATAGTAATTTAGAGAGTTTGGGGACAAAAAGGTAAAATAACATTCGAGTATTTCACTAAGAATATCATCATAGCTCATGTATGATTGAGACACCTGTTATTTTCACATACTGATTATACTTTGTGACTCAGAGGGCACAAAGTTAAATCGTGAGTAACAAGAATTGTTTCAAGGATTATTTCCGGTTAAAGATAACAATAACCTTGCTTGTCATTGATCATGAACACGATAAACTGTATTTCCGAGTTCACAAAGTTGAAATCATGACTTAAAGTTCATGAAATTGTCAAGTTTGCAAAATGTCTTGAATTGTAATTGGTTAGAAATAAGGTAAATTGGTCAAAGTAAGATAAAGGTAAAGGTCATCTCACAACTGGAAGCTCTTAAAAAGGGACGCTTCCAGGAGAACGGGAGAACGAAGATGGGTAGCGTATAGGACGCTAGACAACGACCGAATGATGCTATGAACCATCAAACTACATTAATAAAATTACTTGAATCAACCAACTGTTTCATAGTAATAAATCGCACCACTTCAATGTGCGTGGACCTGTAAATAGTAAAAGGCTATCAACTTTTACATTGGCGACCTTGCCAGGATGCCAAGAAGAGAAATGACTAACTGAGATGATAGGAATCATCCAACTCACTCACACTGCCAGAGGGGTCCTGTCTTTCGTCTGAAATGATGAGTATTTAATACCAGATTACGAAGTAGCTGATGTGCTCTTCACCTCAAGAAAATTCCTGAAGGGTGTTCTCGCGATCCACCACTTCGAATTCCATGAACCGACGGACAGTGAGACCAAGTATTGTCAAATGAGGGATGGACTTACACCCGACTATTTGGTGAGCCGAGAGGAACTCGAAAAGGAATTGGAG
Source organism: Maea johnstoni (assembly GCA_963942565.1). Lineage (NCBI taxonomy): Eukaryota > Metazoa > Annelida > Polychaeta > Spionida > Magelonidae > Maea > Maea johnstoni. The sequence goes on along the minus strand of OZ012698.1, from coordinate 27,436,701 downwards.
ATCGTATGTGAGAAGCTGAAGGACGTTACCGACGCCTATTTGCAGATCAATGAGAAGTTGAACAATCTTCAGAAAGAGGACTAGTCAGACAGACAATCCTGATGACCACCGCGGACCCATGTGACTTGGATTGGATTAAATTTGACAGTCTAGAGGAACTAATCGATCTGAGTGAACTAAGTTTGGAGGAACAAGTAATCGAACATTACCCCGAGAGAAAGGAAATTGCCACCCAGACACAGACTGAGGAGGAAGGAACCATAGAAGCGTTGGAGATAAATAGAGAAGCAACAGAAGTGACCCTATGATGACAAAGACAATATTAGAACATTTATAATAAAATTAAACGAACGGGAATCCACTGGAAAGGACACACTGGTAAGTACTCATTTTACCTAATCAATTTTTGGCTAGGCACTGTCTTGATAGTTGAACACTAAAAATTAAGTATGGCAGAACAGGCTAGGGAAGTAGACGCCGGTAATGTAATTTATATTAACCCGGATCAGATGCAAGAACTGGCAGATGGTATAACAAATTTAGTGGAAGGCATTAGACAAGATAAGCAGCAACATAGACAAGTTGAAGTTAGGAAAGCCAGAGTCAAAGAAGAAATAAAAGGAATTAAGGATTGTGATGGGTTAATAGCAGAGGAAGTGAGGGAATGGATCGATAGCATAGATTTAGCACTTATGGTAGTAGGGGATATACCTGGTGCAGTGATAAAACTGATTACAGGTAGCACCTCAGGATCACTGAGGAAAGAAATAGAAAGATTCCTTCAGCAACAGCCTGACAGGGCAAATACTCCATGGAATATTTTAAAGACCCTAATTCGAAATTCTTTCTTGTCTCCTAATGAAGAGGACAAATTAAAAATTGAAGTTGAGCGTTTCCAACAATCTTCTCATGAATCTGTTCCGGTATTTAATAGAAAGTACCGTGAACTCGCCAACAAGGCATATATATTGCCTAGAAGTGCGGATGCTGAGAGGATTTTAATCAGGGCTTATATTAAGGCCTTAAGAAATACCGAGCTGGCAAAACGAACCATGGTAGATGGTCAGCCAATCGCGCTCGAGCAAGCCATGACATTCACAGAAGGGCAAGCTTCAGGAATGGAGTTATTTGATTCCCTAGATAGAAAGGAGAGCGAGGAAGAACCCATGGAGGTGGGGGCTCTCTCAGAAACAGCTAGCAGCTTGAATAATGCCTTAAGAGGGTTAACAGAAGCTGTTAGAGACATGACAAAAAATCAGGATAGGTTAAATACAAGGTTAGCCAAATTAGAAGCTGACAAGAATGGTGGACGTAAAGTCACCACCGGGAACCGCTACGGTAAATGGACCACAGAAGGGCGTCCCATATGTAACTATTGTGAGAAAGTTGGCCACAAAAAGGCTGAGTGCTACCAATTGAAGGCAGCACAGAAAACAGAATCAAAAAATTAGAAGTCGCAGCATGTGGTGCGGCTCGCTTTTATATCTATCTGAAGAATGGAAAACAGAAGATAAGAGCCTTAATAGACACTGGTGCTGCATGCTGCATTATGAGAAAAGATGTATACTTTGAACTATGTAGAGTGCAACAAAGAAGTACCCTCCTTCAGCATAAAAGGAAATTATATGCAGTAAATGGAGAAAAACGTCAAACTCTAGGGGATACTGAGATTAAACTAGGCGGGATAGCTCTCATACCTATTACCATAGTAGCCAATATCAGACAGGAAATGATAATTGGAAGTGAAGTTTTAACTATGGGTAAGGCTGTCATTGATTATAATACACAGACCTTGAAATTGTTTGATGTTCAGTTCAAATTGGAAACCATTTCCAAGGCTGACATCGCTGAGATAAAAGAATCTACCGGGTACCCGCTGGTAGATACAACCATAGAAGATTTTCAACATATTTTTGCCACTGCAGAGGATCCTATTGGACTCTGTACAGAAGGAAAATGTACAATAGAAACAAATTATCACTCACCCATTAGACAGCGACCTTATCGTATGCCACTGGCAAAACGATATTTGGTTGAAGAACAAATTAAGGAAATGTTACAAGCAGGGGTTATTAGGCCAAGCACATCCCCCTGGGCATCTCCTATTACCCTAGTTCCTAAGAAATCAGGCAATGAAATGAGATTCTGTGTGGATTATCGCAAGGTAAATAACATTTCCAACAAGGATTCTTACCCTTTACCATTGATTCAGGACATATTTGATTCCATGGGTGGTGCGAAAATATTCTCCACCCTGGATCTTAAAGCAGGGTATTGGCAAATTCCCATGCAAGAGAATGACATTGAAAAGACAGCATTCGTATGTGAGGCAGGGCTATACGAGTTTCAGAGAATGCCCTTTGGTTTAACCTCAGCCCCTAGTCAGTTCCAGCGTATTATGAATAAAATTTTGGCTGGTTATATAGGAAAGTTTGTATTTGTATATTTAGATGATATAGTCATATATTCTCGCTCTCCTGAGGAGCATGCGAGACACTTGAGGTTAGTTTTACGTCGGATTGAAAATGCCGGGTTAAAACTGAATCCCAAGAAGTGTGACTTCTGCAAGAAAAGCGTAGAGCTTCTTGGTTATATTGTGAGTGATCAGGGTATTGCACCACAACCAGAGAAGACAGAAGCAATTGTTCAGTTGCCACCTCCCATAGATGTAAAGGGGGTGCGCTCATTTCTAGGGATGACTGGGTACTATCGTCAGTGCATCCCTGAGTATGCAAAATATGCAGCTCCATTAGTCTACTTGACTAAGAAACACGCTAGATTCCAATGGGGATCAGAACAGCAGGCAGGGTTTGAGTACTTAAAGAAGGCTCTCACCGCTGAACCTATTATGGCTTATCCCAATACCAATAAAGCGTATAAGTTATACACCGACGCATGTAACTATGCTGTTGGAGCTATCTTAGTACAGGAAGATGATGAAGGGATAGAGAGAGTCATACATTATATCCCTCACCAGCTAAATGATATGGAACAAAAATGGGCCACCATTGAAAAAGAGGCATATGCTGTTATTTATGCGCTTCAGAAGTTGAGAACATACTTATGGGGTTCTGATTTCACAATCTACACTGATCATAAACCTCTCAAGTCACTGTTTCTTCAAGAAGTTCAGAATACCCGTATTCAACGCTGGGCAGTTTTAAAAGCTGAATTTGGTGCTGACATTAAGTACCGCCCAGGCAAATGTCATGTGCGAGCTGATATGCTTAGTCGTATCCAACCTGGTCATGAAGTAGCAACCTTTGATACGGAAGAATATATCCATCCTGATGGGTTTCCTGATTATAACTGTTATATGCGTATACCTCTTGAGGCAGATAAGCTAGACAAGCACCATATTGAGATGGGACAGAAGGAAGAATTTCCTGCAGCATTCCAAGAAGCTGTAACGGAAGAAGATTCTCATTATATAATCTCGAAAGGGTTGTTATATTCATAAAAACCTGTTTCGCCAATAGCAGCACAATATCCAAGGCTATTACTACCCAAAGCATTTAGGGATAAAGTTATTGAAAGGTGCCATATAGAAATGGGACACCAAGCGATACAGAAGACCATGGAAAGGTTGCGAGATAGTTATGTATGGCCAGGAATGAGAAAAGATATAGTACAATGGGTGAGAAAATGTGCCATATGTCAGGTACACAGAAGGAAACAACTTCGTACAGGTTATGAGGCAATGCCCCTACCTGCTTCCCCAATGCAGATTATTGGCATGGATTTGACTGGTCCATTTGCCCGATCTAATAGAGGAAACCAGTATCTATTAAACATCATTGATCACTGTACTGGTTGGTTAGAATCCTATCCCATACCTCGTAAGACTGCTGCTTGGGTAAAGCGCAAAGTAGAGCGGGAATTTATTCCACGCCATGGTGTGCCAGAAGTAGTTATCACCGACCGAGGGGGTGAGTTCAATGACAAAGAACTCCAGGTCTGGTATAAAGAAATGGGCATAGAGCATAGGAAAACTACTCCTTACCACCCACAGACGAATGGAAAGGTAGAAAGATGTAACCGTACCCTAAAAGAAATGTTGGGAAGGTTAATGAATAATGAACGGAAAGAATGGGAAAACCAACTGCCAACAGCAGTAATGGCTTACAATAATTCTGTGTCTACTGTAACTGGGCACACTCCCTTCTTCCTACTCTATGGTAGAAGAGGTTGACTACCCCTCAGTTGAAGTTATGCAGCCGCTACGGGCTCACTTTTCAATACCAGGTTATATGACCAAGGGAAAGCTTTAGCAATAGCCAGGGAAATGACCAAGCAGTCTCGTTTCTATAACCGGCGACGCCTTCAAGAGCGGGCCAATGTAGGAGACATTAATTTTGGTGATAGTGTTATTGTAAAGGCATCTGAAAGGTTAGGCTTAACAAGCAGGTGGGATCCTCAGTACATAGTGACTGCTAACCGAGGAAATGTGTTTTGGCTGAGAGAACCCAAAACAGGGAAAACTAAAGTTGTCAATAGAGATAAACTAATAATGGTTGACCCAAATATGTGTTGGGATGAAATAAACCCAAGACCACGTAGATGGTCTCCAGAAAAGCCACGTGCTGATCACCAAGGTGTGACAGTCACATGTGATAAAGGGCTTACAGATGTACAGGATTGGATACCTGAGTGTCACCCCGATGATGACGTCACTTCGGAGCCAGCCAATGAGCAGGTTGTGACTAATAACGGATCACCTGACCAAGTTGAAGGTGATGATGTCATTAATGATAACAACAGAGAAAATATTGATTGTTCGGAAGGACCGATAGCATTTCGTACTCGAGCGTCGAAACGGAAAACATGGTCTCCTTCACCGATAGAAGCGAAACGCATGAGAGAAGAAGCAATAGGTTTAGCTGCCTATTTCTACTCACTATGTTAGTGGTAGGAACTACGGATACCATTAAGGAGCTACCGGATGGATTGTTAATTACCGGTAAACAGTTCATCAAGGCCATCTCCACTGAATACACGTTGTTAGTCTTGATTGCTGAACCAGAATATCCTTTGTCTTTACGGCAGAACATTGTTCGTCTCAAAACATCTATAAGACGAGCTGTTGATGACAAAACCATAGGGACTCCCGACTCTGTCGCATGGTTAAGAAGAATTAAAAAGCTACGAAAACAAGATAGGGCGGCCCGAGACGTGCACACTCAAGACCGTTCTAAGAGAGGAATATTAAACATCGTAGGCGAAATAAGCCACACTTTGTTTGGAACTGCTACAGATAAATCCGTAGAAGAGTTGAAAAAGTTGGTGAGTACAACCCAAGTACGACAGAATCAGGTTATACATCGTCTAAATGGAGTCTTGTCGGTCATTAACCATACTTATGACGGCATTGAAGAGAACCGTAACCGTTTGAATGAACTGACAGACTTTGTCAATGAAACCGTGGAAGCAGTAAATGGTTTAGCGAAAGGGATTGAAACCAGTGAAGTCAAATGGTCACAGCCTACTGCAGTAGTAAATATAGAAAGAAGCCTTCAACTAATGGAACAATGCCATCACGAGTACTTGCATCTGAGCCATAAATATGTATTACAGAGGACATCGCTAGAAGCGGGACGTTTGAATGACTTCTGTTAACACCTAAACAATTAAAGGATGTGTTAGCCCAAGAAACAAAACAAGACATTGTGCCTATCCAACCATTGCAATGGTATTATGAGTACGCCACAGTGGAACCTTTGTGGGATGCAGACACTTTAATGTATAGAGTTCGCCTTCCACTGGTGGAAAGTACAGATTATTTATTGTATCAATTTCATAGCTGGCCTGTACCATTTAACGAGTCTGGGTATAGCGCCCAGATAGAAGTACAGTCAGTTATGGGTCTTGACACTGAGTCTGGTTATATATTTAAACCTAGTCGTTGCTATGGCCAGAAACCACAAGTTTGCCGTTTGGGGGTTAAAACTCATCACCGTCATATGAAATGTGAACGTGCCATTATAACTGGTGGTTCAAATAAGGATGATTGTATCGCTAAGATCAAATTGGAAAACAAATTTTCGAAATTAACTGAAATAACTCCAGGCGAATTCATCCTAGTAACTTGGGGGGAATATGTTCAAAAACGTTGCCCTGGATCTGAGCCAGCACGACAAAAGTTACAGGCCGGGGTGTATACTATCAAAATGATTGATCAATGTGTGTATGCAGGAGAAGATTGGCAAGTAAAACCACTGAAAGAATTAAAAGGAAGGCTGAGTGTTTTAGCGTTAAAAATAAACGTCCCTGAAATAAACCTTGTCGAAAAAGTTAATCATTCTAGAACAATCAAGAAATTAGAGAATTTTGGCAAAAGTACATTAGATCCTATTGTTCGAGTTACCCTAAAACCTCTACCAGAGGAAAGCGATTTGGGAATAAATTCTTTCAGTTCCGACAAAATTTATGAATATTTGCCAGTTTTCAATTGTATTGTACTTATGTCTATGGTTGCAGGTATTTTGATCATTATTATAAGACGTATGCGTAAAGTAAGAGGTACAAAACAAAACTTGTTTAAAAGTCAGCCCTCTAGGCCTCTAGATGTGACCGTGCCACTTACAAGCAAAATGCCGCTTGAAAACATGCAGGAAACGCAAGGAGTCGAGGAAGCCGAGGTTAACTTAATGCAATGTCAACCCCCGGTATTCCATTTTAAGAAGCTCCATCCCAAATTGGATGAGGCTGGCGCCTCAATATAAAAAGTACTTTAAAGAAAATGATATGTAAATCACTCTGCTTCTGACATTGATATGAAGAGGTTGACTGAAAATACAGAGACATACCAAGTAATGAAGAAGGTACTTACGAATATTGGGCGTTGACTCCACAAGAAAGAATGGCGTATTCTATGTATGTATATATATTATTATAACTCAAGTAGTATAGTTGTATCATTTAAACTAATCTAACTAATAAGAGTAAAAACTGATTATATAAGTTTCCACGTTTAACGTTATATTTCCAAAGAGGCGTTGCCATGATCCTTATGATCGGTCCCAGTAAATATCCAGGCGTTCGTACGCTGATATTGTGGAAAAGACTGATATATCCACATGTAACTTAGATAGGCCAACATCCACAGCACCATTGCAAATAGGAGCATGAAATAACGTCGTGCCGACATATTGGGCTCTGGCGATTGGAATGAAGTCTGTTAGAAGTATTTTTGGCATGGAACACGGCTGGGATCTTATAAACAGTAGCAAAATGGTGTTTATACAATTGGCTTATTTCCGGTTAAAGATAACAATAACCTTGCTTGTCATTGATCAAGAACACGATAAACTGTATTTCCGAGTTCACAAAGTTGAAATCATGACTTAAAGTTCATGAAATCGTCAAGTTTGCAAAATGTCTTGAATTGTAATTGGTTAGAAATAAGGTAAATTGGTCAAAGTAAGATAAAGGTAAAGGTCATCTCACAACTGGAAGCTCTTAAAAAGGGACGCTTCCAGGAGAACGGGAGAACGAAGATGGGTAGCGTATAGGACGCTAGACAACGACCGAATGATGCTATGAACCATCAAACTACATTAATAAAATTACTTGAATCAACCAACTGTTTCATAGTAATAAATCGCACCACTTCAATGTGCGTGGACCTGTAAATAGTAAAAGGCTATCAACTTTTACAATCTTATAGTGTCTAGTCTATGTCCCAGATCTTAAACTACAAGTTACTGATGCACAAAAGGTATATATATATATATATATATATATATATATATATATATATATATATATATATATATATATATATATATATATATATCAATAAATTGTATGCCTCTTATACAGCACTGATGGAGACATTTATACAGGCACAAATGTGTTCAATCACAAATTGGAATTTGTCAATATACCCCAAGCCAATCTAGCTACTGATTTTAAAAACAATTGCTGAATGGAAGTGAAATTAGATCTGTTTCTTGGTATTGAGGTGGTAAAAGCATGTTTTTGTTTCATATGTACGTAGCAAGTTTTTTTTTCTTTGGACTTACTCTCAATTTAGCTTTTTCAGGTATAACAGACTAAAATGGTATGATGGAATAATCCCATTGGATGAAATATGGATCAAAATTAAGGGTGATCATGGAGGTTGAACATTCAAAGTATAATTTTAAGTTGGATACATTGAGAATCCGAGCTCCAGGTCATATGCAATTGTATTTGCCTGTTTCAGGAAAAGGATTATTATGAGAACATACAGTTGGGTCTATCATATCTCACACCTCAGATGGTATGAGAGCATGCGGTTGGGTCTATCATATTTCATACCTCAGATGGGAGACCTCCAATCCATGAATGGCAATCCAAAAAGCCACGACTGTTCTTATTTGGAGATTATGCATTCTTATGCAAGATCATGGGTGTAGCTGTTGCTAGTTTTATTGTATGTAATGCATCAGATAATATAGTCATCTTATTATAAATGTAGAAACACCCTTAACTGTAAGAATAGGAGTGGTCCTATTTTCTACTAAGGCTGTGAGGTCATATCACCTCAGGAATACTTATTGTTTTAAATTTCCCCCCTTCTCTAACTGTATTCACAGTTACCGGTTTAGGTACCGTTTCAATGCCTTGTGTAAATAAATGTAGGTCTGAATTCAAGACCCCAACAGTCACAGGAGTTTTCCTGTTTAAAACATACCTCAGGTTCTATCAGTCTGCACCTGCCTCAGCTACCAGTAATGACACATGCTGATATTTTCTTATAGCGCTGGTATCTCTGAACAACTTAAAAAAGACTTTATTATAACCACGGCAGTTGTGTCTAATACAAACATCCCTGGAATGAGGGCATGGTCTAGAAACATGCACAAGGAGGAATTTGTACACAGGTAGCAGATCACTCTGTAGTGTGAATCTGCAGAATGACTTATAGTAGTTGGGTTTATCAACTATCTTTGTGCTGAACATTATACAAACATGGTGGAACACTGAAGCTGCTACATCTCGGAGCCCTATATCTGGATTAAGAAGCAAGAACTAAATAGGTGGTCAAAAAGATCAACCCTTTTTGAGGTATCGGCCATAAAGAGAAGGATAAGTTAATTGAGCTTGAAATCCAACCCATTGCCCAGCGAGTCCTGTTGTGGGCAGGGATTCAAGGAAAAATCAGGCTTCACTTACAACCAGGAGGAACATGGCAGATCCATATCTGCAAAAATAGCCCAAGGTAGTTGTGTTGCTTCAAACACAGTCAGCAGAGATCAGAACACGCGGGACAGCAACACAGCACAGAGCCCCTCTCTTGTGACCCAAATGCAGTGGGCCGGTGCCAATGCCAGAAAAATGCATACACCTATGAGCAAGGGTTCATTAGTGCATTATAAAGATATCCGAAGTGACTTAGCTTCCACTGCTATGATTTCGGATCTAGCTATCAATCATGACTGGCAATCAATACTAGATTTTGGTGTGGATTAGAGTTCAGCTCAGGCAGTAGAAAACTTTTTCTGGGGGCAGATATTGCAATCCTTAGGGAAAAGTTAAAACCAATTATGTTAAATGTCAATACCCAAAATCATGGGAATAGAAGGTAAAGTTTTAAGAAAAACAGGCAGAATAATGGTCAATCCCAAAGAAAGGCTATTAGCAGTCAAGATAAAGCTGATAGTCTAATCATTAAAAAGTCATGTGTTCTGTTGTGCTGTCGAGACCCTAGGGAATGTGGTACCAACGTAACCAAGTCAAGTCTATTATGCCAATAAAACTGTCAGCAATTTATACCTGGATGGCACTTCAAGACCATTCACAGTGAAAATTCCTGCACTTCTATAGTCAGAAGTGGAACCTCCAAGACATTTCTATATTCAGATGTGAAAACATCCAAAATTTCTATATTCAGAAGTAATAACTCTGTACTCTTCTACATTAAGAAGTGAAAACTCCAAGGCACTTCTTTACTAAGAAGTGAATTCAAGTCAAGAAAAGGACTAAAGTTAAATTAACTTCCTGAGAGGAAATTTCTCCCTATATCTACATGGATTATAATGCCAGTGGAAATATACATAGGAAAAGAGCTGCTGGAGGCTTCATCTTACTCAGTGGATTTACGATTTGGCATATAAACATTGCAAGCAGGACTCTGTGCGAGTAGATTGCATTCCTGATAGGATTTATGGGTAGCAGGAGAGTGTGTTATTGTCCTCAAATAGACTGACTGCCCAGTTTATGCTGAAGTAGACTGACTGCCCAGTTCACCCTGTATGTGTGTGCATGGACTTGCACAGTGATATGATATAAACCTATATTCCTATATGTAATTTAGATTTGGTCAGGGGCCTGCTAAGAAAAACATGTAGGTAAGACCTACAGCTCCTGCCCTCACCATGTTCTACACCATATCTTACATAAATGTACAAGATATAAATATAGTCCCCTTGTGTACTTTTCCCTCTACTATCTTACACCTGCTATGGTGGCTTAAGATACCCTGATATTAGTCACAACCCTAGTGACAGCACTGTTACCATAATTCTCTAGAACAGATATCAAGGATGAAAACCTAGGAGCAAAAGATGCAGTAAAACAGTCTCTAAGTACCGTAAAAGAAGGCATTAATCTGACTGATGATGCTAACTACCAAATGCACTTCCATTAACACTAAAGGAGACTTTTTGCCCGACAGTTATTGCTCTGCATTGCATAAAGAGTAAGATAAAGCCCCAAAAGAGATTGTTGCATATTGGACTTTGCAAGAAATGTGTAGATAATCGACAGATTGGGACAGTCACTAACCTGATGAGCTTTAACATCATCCACCTTGGGATAAGTGGGTAAGTGAACTGACCAATCTTAAACAAGTGAAAATCCAACGACACTTTAAGCCTGAAATGTGAAATCAGTAGAGTTGCACCATTTTCAAATGCATGCACCTTTGGATATGGGTAAGGATCATATCTACCCTTGGTGTATGGACACAGCCAAGTGCATGGTTACCATGTAATGGAAAAGGCTAGAGTCACTCCTTTCAAAACTGTGACAATAGCATGCTTGGAACTCACAGTAGCCCTGCTATCAGTAAGGGTCAGCAGTCTAATTAAGTACTGTAGAATAGGAAATTAATCCGAGTGGTTTATTCTGCTGAACTTTTCCGAGTGGGGCCACTTCGTAATACTGAAAGTCGGATGTATTATTCCTGTCATTAGAATATTAACCTTCATTAATAGCTTTTCGGAATAATAAATCATGGAAAAATCCAAAATCACAAATTTGGTTAATTTTCACATCGGATTAATTTCCTATTCTACAGTATCAGCTACACTAGGGGCTCAGGGCTACATTGCAAATGCCTCAAAGTGATTCCCAGCGACAGGTCAGAAATCAGGCTGGTCCCACCATATGTTACATCTAGTGAACACCCAGCTAATAGAGCATCATGTGCCGTGAGTACCGACGAATTAGGGTATATAGATAAAGAGATCTGAATTCCTATAGAAAAAGGGACGTACCATCAATATACCAGGCCCCTGGTAAAAAGGCATAAGAAAACACTCAAACATTTGAACTGATGGGCCTTGAGTACACTTACTTAATGAACAATAGGACTTTGTGCTTGAGATTCAAGTCAAGTCAGCCCAATAAGATTTGTAATAAAATAAAAAACTTGTGAAAAAGATGTAACCAGGCGTATACACCAATACCGGTAGAAGATATGCAAAGAGCAGAAATATAAATTATTAAGCTGACAAAAAGGGAAGCTTTTTGAATCAAAAAGCTAATTGAGGGTACTAGGGTGAATGAAGGCAACCCTTCTGGAATGTTGCAAGAGGGGGCGCAAAATTGTAGTTATAGATAATGGACTGAAATGAATTATGGAAATGTATAGAAGGCAACTGTTCTAAAACATCAGTTGAGCCTTGACATCCCTTGAAGGACCCAAGCTGTAGAGAAACACCCCTAAAGAACTACGCTGCTATAATAGTATTGTGGCAACACACGAAGACTTAAATTATTACTTAGCACCTTGAAACTAACATCTCACTAAATAGACATACATATACTGTATTCCTCCATTCAAGCTGGAAGCATGCAAGCTCAAAACAGCCGTGGGATGGGGTGTGGCTACATGGAAAATAGACAATATCCCATCTAGCAAAATTTTTCCTAACCTGTTACCTGCACATGCTCTTTAATGGAGGAATAAAGTATTTTAGCCCTTTCACTCTCAGAGCTCTACTTCCAAAATATCCACAGGATACTAACATACTTTTCACAATAGCCTTATGATTCAAAAATGCTAGCTGATGATACGGTTCAGATTACCATTTCTTATAGAACTATTTCCCAAAAGTTACATCAGGCCTAAAAAGTGTTTGTTTGCGGTAAGGATCCGAAACAAATAGGGCACGGATGTAGGTAAAAAAGAACTTTTTGGATATTTTTTTTCATGGCAGCTGTAGTTGCAATAGAGTGTACTTATATTCTGTTTTATGTGAAGTGGGATTTAGGGGGACAAACGAAATCTAGGGTAGGGATCTTTTTGAATAAAAAATAGGATCGTGATACAGGAAACAAACATTCTTTAGGCCAAAGGCTGTTGATTGGATTCTGATTAAATTTCTTGTGGGAATATATTTTCAAAACATGCATTTGTTAGAGTTAAATCATCAGACTACCCTTTTCTGGCTAATGGAAGGATCATGGAAAGTGGAAAGGGTTAAATAGTAGGTGGACTGAGCTTTACATAATGGTTAACCTTAGTAGTCATATCTGACCAACAAGCATCACTGGGTGCGGGAGAATGCTGTTCAGTGTAGTTTTCACTTTCACCACTAGGGGGCTCTGTTGGGCAATTTGGTAAAGGTGGCGACACCACCTGAGAATCTCCAACAGCGTGTGTTTTGTTGTGCACCTTCATCAGCCACTGGGAGAGGAATCTCAGATACTGGCAATAAGGTTGTATCCTCCTTCTTGCAGGCGTCAGGGTCACTTTCAGATGGCGGGTCTGTCTTGATAACAACAGCATTGGTCCTCAGTCATGTACTGATCTAGTGTCGACTCAGCTGGTGACAATCATTCATTTGACTGTACATTAAAATCACTTCCAGGACTATTGCATGTTGGTGAAGACACTTGAGGTATAAGGTCCTTTATGTGGTGGGATTCTAGTTCCCGTTCAGATGAGCTGACCCTCTTGCTGACTGCAATAATGGACTGGTCATCTGCAAAAGAACATCCATAAAATATAACTTTTTAGATTTTAGAAATAAGGCGTGAGTACAATTGAAATCATCATGATGATGACTACTATTACTACTTCTACTCTTACTACTTCTAATTCTATTATCTTTATCATTATCATTATCGTTACTACTATTATTATTATTATTATTATTTTCATCATCTTTAATATTATTATTATCATTATTATCATTATTATTATTATTATTATTATTATCATTATTATTATTATTAGCTAAATGTTAATACTCTTTAAAACTGCCCCCTTTTTCACTAAATATGTGATTAGGCATGGCTACCTATATATCTTGTATAGGTACCATACAAGTGCTGCACTTATTCACCATAAATGCTGTGGTGCTTACCAATATATGTCTCGCGAGGCACACCTCCCTCAAGTTGCCCGCCATTTTCGTACGTCTTCACAAATCGTTTATATTTGCACCCTCTTCTGGAAGATAAGATTACCACAAATCAGTAGAACCTTCTGGAGGATACATGTAATAAATATGTCAAGTCTGTGTAAATACATCAACGCTCATATAAGTCTAAAAACCAAATATATTTCTTGAAATGCTGTAGGCTTCCAAAAACATACATGTGTGGAACTACTGTACACATATGTTACAGTATATAAATTGCCTAATTATTCACTGCATATACGGCATCTTCGTTATCACAGTAGGCAGCGTACGTGTCAGTCTCAATATTTGAAGGACTTTAGTTTAATCCTCACACGGAGCAGCCGCATGATTTTTCTTTCTCCAGATTTTTTTTTGATATTTCGAACTTCATTTAAAGTTTTTTGAAAGTTCACATAACTTTTAGAATATCTTCTGCTATTAGTTTTGGGCAAATCGTTTAACAAATCCTAATTTTGTTCTAACTTTGAAAGTATCCTAAACGCTGATCCAACCACTAGTGTCTTAAGTTTCTAAGTTTTAATAATCAAATGAAAGTCAGTCACTGATGCTCATCTGAGCTCATCCCATAATTCTATTTTGGATTTCCTCGTGAGATGGAAAACAAATAACTAAATGTTGATTTAGTAGTAGTAGTAGTAGTAGTAGTAGTAGTAGTAGTAGTAGTAGTAGTAGTAGTAGTAGAAGAAGAAGTAGTAGTGGTAGTAATGTTGTTTATACCGTTTAATCATTCCTTAAGAAAAATAGTCATTGAAAAAACGAATTGTTTAAATTTGTAAGGAAATGTTTTGCGTTGCCCGAGAAATATTTCCTTTTCAATCAATTATTACTCAGTGATTACTGGGCTTAAGATGCCACATTTTATCTATCTTAAATGTCGGTGATATGTTCTTCTTAAATATATTAAAATAGTAATTGAAGGCCCAGTAACCGCAAAGAAATCATCGAATGAAAAGGCCTTGTACAGACGTTTTGATTTCCCGAGAATCTCGGCACAATATGTCCGTTTTCATTCAATGATTTCTCAGTCATTACTTGGCCTAAGACCACAAATGTTATATATCTAGAAAGGGGTTAATTTGAAATATAGCAAAATTGTAATTTTCTGTCCCGAAATCACGGAGAAATCATCGAATGAAAACGCCTTGAACAGAAGATATGATTTACATTCATGGGAATGAACAGCGAAATTCAAAACTACTTTACGACTTTGAAAAAGCCCTCAACTTTGTATTCTATCTTAACCCTTGCCCAATGAGAACATGCAAGATTTAGGGAAGGATTAAAATATTATCTACGAATATCTTATCTAAAAATTGAGGGGTGTTAACATCTGGAAAGATTCCAATCAAAAATATTAGAAAAAGTAGAAATGTTTTAATTCAAATATGATAATACAAATGTTTGATCTCAATAAAATTTGGAGTGATTTGAATTCTAAAGAACATCTATCTGACACGTTTTGGTAACATGATGAGCCCAGCTACCATGTCAAGGTACATTTCACAGCTGAGAAATTAACCGAATCAACCAAATAAAAACAAATTCATTAGCACTCTAGCTTACCGTGCTGTGCACAGGTTTCTTCGGCAAGTTATTATAATTACTACTTAGTATTACATGTAAAAATTAAGGTTACAAAGGGTTATAGAACAAACAGCAAAACCAAGTTGGTTGTTCCAAAGTCATAAAAATGGTGAATAAACAATTGTTTATGATGTCCTGTATGAATGGTACATGTATTGACTTGGTATTTTAGGCTTGGGGTTGCAATAGCTATTTTTATAATAATGATCCTCATTAGGCCAAAGAAATAAATGATATGTTTGTGGTTACATGACCCCCCCCCCCCCCCCCCCACACACACACACAAAGGTCGGTCGGTAGGCTTTTTTTTTTTTTGCTGATGCCAGGTATTCTTAGAAGTGGCAATAGATATTTAGTTAGGTTGCATTGTGCATGCATGCTTTATATATATCATTGTTGGGCTAATATGATTTTATACATAGTCCTTGTGGTACTGTAAGGTTTAAAACAAGTCCCTTGTGTACCTGCAGTTCTTTTGTGTACCTGCATTAAGAGCAAAAAAGCTTTTAAAAACTTTACAGTCGGGGGGTGGGGGGGGGGGGGGGTCAAAACAGAGTTGGTCGGAAAACCACAAACATAACATTTTTGTGGCCTTCAATATAGCGAAATTTTGGAAGTTGATGGAATTTACTGACATCAGAACATCTCACGGGATACTGCTCCTCGGCCCAGATTCCGACCGCCCGCTGCCAGTGCGGCTATTCATTTGACCGTCCACTACCATACCGCTTCCTATTAAAACTACGTTTATATAGTTTTCCACAATATATATACGCATATATCAAGAAAAGCACATGTCCACACTACTCGAAGGTATTTGTTGCAAAGCTTCGGCCTTGGTGGCCTCATGTTAGAAAAAAAGTCTTTGGAAACAAACACCTACGTCTCGGCTATAAATCTGCACCAATGCCCAGAGGCAGATCTTAATCTGTTAATAGTCCCCATATAATATTTCTATATCGTATTGTCGTGGGGCTAATCCGACCATTCATAGCGCTCCAATATAGCACCACATAGCTCCAATCACCATAATAATATATGTCTACAGAAAAATAGCAACTTACTATCACTGTGTTGCGAAGTCTGTGTGCGAGCGATAATTGTGACGGTTTGTAACCATGACGGACTTTGGACGCGTCAGATCCGTCTTATTATAATCATAGATGCCATTAAAAAAGCATATACTTATCTGCTTATCAGGAATGATCAGCTTGAACAAGGTAATTTGACGTTACACCTTTTGATCTCCGAAGTACTAATTTAACACAGTAGCCATTATGGGGCGCCGTTTGTAACATGCACACTTTTGTTGACAGAAGCAAATTTTGTCCAACAAAAGTCACTTTTGTCTGACAAAAGTAATTTTGTCTACGACAAAATTACTTTTGTCAGACAAAAGTTGATTTTGTCAGACAAAAGTTGATTTTGTCAGACAAAAGTTGATTTTGTCAGACTAAAGTTGATTTTGTCAGACAAAAGTTTGCTTCTGTCAACAAAAGTAATTTTGTCGTAGACAAAATTACTTTTGTCGAGACAAAATGTCTTTTGTGTTACACTTGGCGAGACCACTCGCCAAGTGTTACATTCAGAATTCTGTCCTAGTGTCGTGCAGCGATGGCAGGCGGCGTGCATGATCGAATAGACGAGTTGCAGCATCTCCAACGCTCGATCGAGATGCAGTATCTCGTTCTAGATACTGCAGCCCGATCGAGATACTGCATCTCGATCGAGCGTTGGAGATGCTGCAACTCGTCTATTCGATCATGCACGCCGCCTGCCATCGCTGCACGAAACTAGGACAGAATTCTGGATGTAACACTTGGCGAGTGGTCTCGCCAAGTGTAACACAAAAGAAATTTTGTCTCGACAAAAGTAATTTTGTCTCGACAAAAGTAGTTTTGTCTCGACAAAAGTAATTTTGTCTACGACAAAATTACTTTTGTTGACAGAAGCAATTTTTGTCAAGACAAAATTACTTTTGTCTATGACAAAATCAACTTTTGTCTGACAAAATCAACTTTTGTCTGACAAAATCAACTTTTGTCAGACAAAAGTGACTTTTGTCAGACAAAATTTGCTTCTGTCAACAAAAGTGTGCATGTTACAAACGGCGCCCCATAAGCCATTAGCCAACTTGCTAAATTGTGTCAAGCAAAACAAAGTTTTATCTAAAATGTAGCAAACTCTTCAGCCTCAGGCTCTAAGCAAATAGGACATTGCTCACAACTACCGGGTACTGGAGTTCCACTTATGCAGAGGTGTGTAAGAATGTTGTTATGACCAAATATCCACACTCAAAACCCCGCATTTTGTTCTCAAAGGCCTAGATGAGAATCCGAGTGGAGTGAGCAGATCTCGCACGTGTCCTATGTTACTGGTGACGGGTCACAGTAGGAGATCAATTGATATACCCTGCCTATAGGGATCTTTTAATTTCTTCATGCCCGTCCTTCGTGACCAAAGTGCAGCAATAATCACACTAAGGCGTGTTAGGCGGTAGCGCTGAAAACATCCGTAACTAGGAATTTAGTACTAGGCCTAATGTGATAGTGTGGTGATTTAAGCAGTGACAATATCTCTGAAGGATGAATGTCGCAAGAATTTCAGGAATAAATGTTGTTTTGGAAATTGCTTCGCTCCTTATTCATGGGAAATCGAAAAAATTAAACTGGAATTTAGTCCATACAATTTGAGTTCTAGTAAAAATGATAGTTATAGATTCATATTCTAGTAATCAAAAAGTCCATCATTCACTTTAAGAGAAATACATTCAAAATTCAAAGATAAACTGACTTCACATACCTCTTTGATTCCTTGCAACTCCAAATATACGTCCCTACTATTCCTTTGTTCGCTACAGACTCTGACGCTATTTTCGCTGGTATCTTATCACGTGATATACCATAAATCTTTCACTAGTTCTTTATTAACTGGACTTTGAGGTTGACCACTTGTTTCCCAAAGTTCCCGTCACACATTCATCTATAGGTTTATATTCATTCACTTACTAGAAGAATGACATTCATTACAAAAACCTTTCTAAATTCAATGATAAGTTTATACAATTCAAATGCAAAAAAATCCTTAGTTTTAAAGGTGCATGTTCAGCTGCCAGTGGGTTAGTTAGGGTTAGTTTCTTTTATGCTTAGGTCAGGAGACAGAAACCTTACGAAAAAATTCCTTCTCTTTATGATATTAGACTTCTTTAGCATACTTAGAAGACAGGTAGTAAGCAAAGGGCGGGTTCAAGAGTGTTTTTTTCTTAGAATTTGGAAAGTTTAATGAGTGCTTCATTGAGCTGTATATTTCAAAATTATCTAAAAGATTTCTTTACCTTTAGAGATAATTTTAAGAAGCAAGACTTATGAAGTGCTGAGCATGAAGGGTTTAGGAAATCGAGCTTTAAAACAACATGAGAAGATTGTACTGGACTGGCCAAGCTATATCTTCTGGTATCGAAATTCACTGTTGGAATAAATGAAAAAAGACAATAGGTTATTCAAAACTTTATTTATAATAATTCCTGACTGAAAGTCATTTGATAAATACACGCTTATACCCACATATGAATTCATGAGAAGGTAGTTTTACAGAATCATCTTAGTGGCCACACATTGAACACTACAATCTAGATCTATATTTATATGCATATGCACATCCTTTGTCCTCTCTGTGTCCCTTATGGTTGAGGCTTTCCAATCCTTTCCCTTCTTCTCTACCCCTTCTCCCGTCGCTCTAGCTAGCTGACTGTTGAGATAACTAAGATAATAAAGATGTTTAAACCATCATATGAAACATAAGGACACACACAATAAATAAATCAGTCTTATCACTTAATTTAGTTGTCACGCCCAGTTTTATCTGGGTACCAAGGTACGGATACAGCATAACGGGTGGGTACAACGAAACAGGTTTCCTTTGAAGTGACAAAGCGCAAATGATTGTCTATCACCAGTCAAAGCAGAAGGCATGCTTAGACAAATAACCGAATGGATAGGAAGCCGCTGGATCTTACTGCGTGACCTTTCTTACAGGTCAGAGCAGTGGATCAACTGATATACCATGCTTGTAACCTGCTCTATTCTCTTTATCCCACTCCTTAATAAACCACATACAGCACTTCTTATGTTGTGGGTGTTGAACAACCAGCGTAACACCCGCACAGTATGCTGTTCCTTATGAGATTGAATGGTATTTGGTCCACTTGCTCATACCCACTTATCCAGCTTTCTAGTTCATTATAGTAGGTGCTATGAGGTAAGGAGAAGGGGGAATAAAAACAAGAAGACAAAAATAATTTGATCATTTTTATATGTACACTAGAAATATTTGAAGAAATACGATATGAAGAAAAGAGATGTATGCAAATTAAGAATACATCACTCTCTTGGGGTGTCCTATTTTTCAAGGGAGACCACATTAAATGCATATGTCAATAATAACCATAAGCATATACAAGTATTCACTTATTAGGGAAAGACATGACTACTTAATGCAATATCAAAAGACCTGTATTGAGATAAAATGTTCAGTTATTACTTTGAAGTTGATTTTGGAATTTTAAAAATTCCTCAACAAAATGACTGTCCTTAAAGCGTAACTCTGCCTTTAAAATTAGAAAAGATATGTGCAAGAGCTCAATGTCAACTTTCTTAGAACACTTTGATTACAACTATATGTGTTGAAATGGGGGAATGGTTGCCAAGATCGCTGCTATAGAATCCTTGACTGTTGCGTAAAGAGTAGAATCGGTAAGTGACAACCAATATGTTGTGCGTCTTCGTCCACTTAGGCAGTTGCTATAAAATAAATCCTGGGTACATTTGATAAAGTGCCAAGTTAAATACTGTTATGGGTTAACCTATTGGCACTCAGAGCGGCCAAAACAGGCCTGACTATTTTGTTGATATTTTTCTCACAAAAGTGTTTTCATATTTGAAGGAGACATGCTTATCAGAATATTACCAACAACTCTCCTTCAAATATTTTGTGAGAATTTCCTTTATTTCCAAGTTATTCTCAAAAGTATGAGAATAGCAGACGATACGTTCCTGGGGAACTCTGAGTGCGAATGGGTTAAGGAATGTCACTGCCCCCTTGACTACATCCATAGAGTGCTTCATCATATATCATTTTGAATCATCTGGAAATAATGGAAGTAGCGCAGAGATTGCAAGTATTGGTCGGAAGGACTATCTGGCTCGAATATTGTTGTATATGCTTTTATCTGTCCTTCCCAGTCCTTGAGTAGAACTGGTGGCAGATGATATTGAAAATGCGACGAAAACTTTTGTGCCAGATTTTTAGTCATTTCCCAGTTTTTTTGCATCTTTTAGTATTGGTCAAATAAGTTACCAGCCGCATAAGGCTTAAGTTTATTTAGCACCTGTGCGAGTGAAGGTCAAAATAGATACTGTAGAATAGTTAAATATCGCGCTACAAAAATTTTGCGAAAAGCCGATTTTTCGGTTTTTCGCGTGTACTTTATTTCGCGTGTGAGCATGTTCTTCAGCGCCATCTATTGAACCAAACAGTAATCTTAAAAATGCAAACATTCGGCGGCCATCTTGCGGCTATAATCTGGCAGAAGTTTCAACAAAATTGGACTGATAAACATGCCATTTATAATATGATACCTTGGTAACTTTTTCATAAGTTACCAATGTGTCATATTATAATGAGTTTGTGAAGTTGTTGCATGTATTCCCCTTCGTTTCAGCCTAGGACCGGCTACGAGTGAGAATCACGCTATGCTGGTATATATTCGTCAACTGCAAATACATGTATTGCTGAAACAGTAAATTGGCAACGATTCAATTCAAGTCAGGAACAATATCATTATTTCTTTATAATATCCATTATTCTGATAATTATAAACATACACATGTATGTATGTTGATAATTATCAAATGTTTCCATCGCATCACCTGTCCGAGTCTATCGAACAATGGTGGCAGCCATCTTGTTTCTCGTAAGAGATCCATAGATTGGCCCAGGTATCCTAGAAATTTCACATGTAAGAATGAGAATTATGTTATGATACATTGGTAACTTATTCATAAGTTACCAATGTATCATATTTTGATAGCTTTGGGAAGTTATTAGATGTATTTTGTTTCGTTTCAGCCTCGGACCGGCTACTAGTGAGAATCACGCTATGCTGGTATATACTCATCAACTGCAAATACACGTATTGCCGTAAACAGTAAAATACACGTATTGCCATAAACAGTAAATTGGCAACAGTTCAATTCAGTAGGAACAATATCATTATTTCTTTATGATATCCATCATTCTGATAATTATCAACATACGCATGTATGTATGTTGATAATCATCAAATGTTCCCATCGCAGCACCTGTCCGAGTCTATCGAACAATGATGGCAGCCATCTTGTTTCTCGTAAGAGATCCATAGATTGGCCCAGGTATCCTAGAAATTTGAGATGTAAGAATGCGAATTATGTTATGATACATTGGTAACTTATTCACAAGTTACCAATGTATCATATTATGATAGCTTTGGGAAGTTATTGGACGTATTTTTCTTCGTTTAAACCTCGACCGTCTAGGAGTGGAATTCACCGACCGACGCGCCACCACCTCCAGTGGTGGGTAGCGTTACCATATATATAATTGATCGCGTGCGCTAAGTTCGCGCGTGCGATACTAGTTTGCGTATTCGCGAAATAATGGCACACGCGAACTTTACCTGTTCTACAGTATATACGATACCTTCTCAAATAGTAAAAATATTTATGTGTTGTATGTGTTACAGTGACCGTCTATATAGTGATACATCATCCAGCGTATCATATCAGGGAAGTGAATGTGCCAACTGCAGTGTTAGGTGTAGCTATTATATATGTTACTATGTTAGATAATAAATCGTCTCAATGAGTATGGTAGTAGAAAAAATTGGATAATACAAGTATATTTATACTGGTATGAGTATTTAGTTCATAGTGGGTGGCTGTCATTGATTACAACTTCACTCCAATATTGACTAAGATATTCCAACTTATATTTTGCAAAAAACAGCAAATTCACTGGCTCAGCAGACTTCATGGAGGGGCCATCTTGGGCCTTATCTGAGCTCGCCAGAAAGAGGCTGTGGTATCATTGTCTTACAACTGCTTAGAGGCTGGTCTGGTGCAATTTTCAAAATGACAGCAAGACCTGCTGCTGGCTAAAACTGCATCCTGCCAATGCTGGTATGAAGACTTGAAGTATATCATAGCACCCTGATTTAAAAATTACAAGAATACATGTATATGCTTTAAGTCATTCAATTTTGAGTTCCATTTTTAAAGTGACCTCCAGATTCTACAAAACATGTACTTTGAAAAATATTTTTTATGATTATTTTTGCTGGGTTTTGATTTACATTTGTACAAATAGTTTCTGAAAAGATATATTTGTTGCAAAGACACCAACATAATATTCATTCATATATTCATATGATTGTCACTGCAGGCATTAATATAAGAGGTTAACCCTTTTGCAGTGAGTGGCTGATATTTTGTTGAAAAAAAAATGATATGCAGAAAGGCTGACATCTTAATGAAAGCCTGACACATCGGTACTGATCTGATAGTCCTCAGTGAGATCTTTCCAATGAATACCAACACGACAGGATTTGCACAATTTCCAAACATTTGTTGTGGTCGCATGCCTGGGATAAAGACTAGCCTCTGTATATAGAGGGAACTAAAGGAGTCCGTGGCTTCTACAAAGGGTTGTTGCTAAAGAAATGAGTTGGCACTATTGTGTGCAGGAGAATACTGTTCAGTATTGTTTTCACTTTCACCACTAGGAGGCTCTTCAGTAGAATCCCCTATAGGTGGCGCCACCTCAAGGGCATCCCCAGCAGCATGAGTTTTGTTATGCAACTTCATGAGCCACTGAGAGAGGAAGCTCTCGCCACAGATTTTACAGACCCAGTCGCTGGTGCGCTTCTGCTTGTGAACCTGCTCGTAGTGTCTTTGGAGATTGCTGTAGCAGGTCAGTTTTGTCTCGCAGAGTTGACACGGAAAAGGTCTCTCTCCTGTGTGGGTGACCTGATGACGTTGCAAAAGACTCGTAGATGGGAATGTTTTTGGACAATATGAACACTGGATTTTTTTAAGATTTCTTTTATCCTGACCTTCGAAGTGAGTTCTCTTGTGGTTATGAAGACCCCCTCCACTAGCATAGCTTTTCCCACATACCTCACATACAAACTTTGCTAAAACGTGCAAAATTTCAAAGTGCTTTTTGAGGGAATATTCGGTGTGAAATTCCTTCTCACACTGATCACATTTGAACCGTTTTGGTCCCATGTGCTCTAACTTATGAGACACGAGCTCGCTTTCCGTATCAAAAGACAACCCACAGATTCTGCATTTATAGGCACGAACCACATTGTCTTTATCTCCATGTAAATTCTTCTCGTGTGTCCTGGCAGCCTGATTCGTAAAGAAACGCCTACCGCATACCTGACACTGGTAGGGTCTTTCACCTGTATGGCTTCTCTCATGTCTATGCATATGCCCACTCTGGCTGAAGGACTTCCCACAAAACTTACACATGTAAGGTTTTTCCCCTTGGTGAGTCCTTGCATGCATTTTGAAGATGTCCCTGGTCCGGGATGTCTTGCCGCATATCTCACAGGTAAAGGGTTTTTCTCCTGTGTGAACTGAGCGATGCTTGAATATACTGGAACGACTTCGAAAAACCTTTCCACATGTTTCACATTTATAAGGCTCCTCAGTATGTTCCCGGGCATGCCTTTTCAACTCTGAAGGTCTCACAAAACATCTATTACATACATCACATTTGTATGGCCGTGGTTTAGGTAACTTCAATTCATTTTTGCTCTGCTCAGTTTCGACTTTGGATCTCTCTAGGGGAGCCTTCCTTTTTTTAATTGGTAGCTTCACCTTTAAGGGTAGGGATTCGCATGATTCTGACTCGACCACACTGGGTACCAAACCATTGACCTCTGTCAATGACATTGGCAAGGTCAAGTCCTCCTTGTTGCAGGGGTCAAGGTCACTCTCAGATGGAGGCTCTGTCTTGATAACCACCTCATTGACTGCAATTATGGACTGGTCCATTGTAGACTCAGGTGATGATGATCCCTCATTTAATCTTTCATCAGAATTGCTTCCCAAACTATTGCATGTTGGAGAAGACACTTGATGGATAAGGTCCTTTTCGTGGTTATTGCTCAGGTCCAGTCCAGATGAGCTGAACTCCTCACTGACTGCACCACTGGACTGTTCATCTGGGGAAACACCTACAAAATATCAATTATGATAGTAGACAAAAATGTAATCGAAAATATACCACATTCCTCAAATAAGCACACATGTATTTAGAGTGCAAAGGCCAACAATAACCCTTTGTTAGATAGGTACCATCCGTGCAATTTAAACACCTGAGAATCAAGCACCTAGCATCCAATTATTTATTGTCTAATGCAGGGAAGCACAGGGGTGTACCCCGCAAGGGTCACACCCATGGTCTTAGCCAGCATGGCGTCTGGGTGTCTTTTTTTGGACACCCAAACCCTTAAAAAGCACCCCTCAGGACACCCAAAACAATTTGTAGGGAACTTCTTAAAATGTCAATCTCATGCATATAATTGTTTTTTTTTCACCTCCATATAACTCCCATTACATTGTATAAGGATATCATGCCTTGTTTTGATAATTTTTTACATGTTTATGGTTGAAATCTGAGTATATTGTGGTCCCCCTTATAAATTTGGACACCCAAAAATTTTACAATTGCTTATTTTGGGCACCAGTTTCTAAATCCTGGCTAAGACCATGGTCACACCTTATGGTGTGCAATAGGAGTTGCCACCTCCAGGGGGAGCCCTAAGCTGGTGGGCACCCTGCTTGCCTTATAAAAGAAGGGGGATGTGTGGATCTGTCTATTGATAGCCTGCATCTAAAAGATCCCTTAGGCCTCTTTGGATCTGAAGGCTCTGCTCTTATCTAGAATAATTATGCTTTGCCATTGTTCTTCAACAATGACTACTTTTTAAAAATATTTTATGGCACTAAATGACCTCTGTGTGTCGTTGTGCCTTTAAACACTCAATCATTCACAGGGGTGTCTATCTGTTCCATTGTGGTACAAGCTTGTGCCAGGGTTTCAATATGTATAATATTAGACAATCAGAACGATTATTTTCAGCAAAATCTCACAGAGCATAGTCAGAACTATTTGTTACTATTAATACAGATTCAATTAACAATTAGAAAGTTGTTTTATTCTATTTTCGATCCAGGTCTCTAAAAGCGACATGATGTGCTGTTTGATAGTGTTACCTGATGACATTATAAAATGTAACTGTCAGATGTGCTGGTTGTTCTGCAGGACTGATTGTTTACCCTCCAGGATTTATATACTTAAACACCCCTTCAAACAGCTGAATAGACCACTGGCTTCACCTACCTTGTTTTTGCTTTGTGTGGCTGTTGATATTAAAATTCCATCTGACTGAAGAATCGGCCACGACTCCGATGGTCCCATTTATGGTAAGCTGTTTACGATGAGGAAGCATCACTTGACATAACTGAGTGACAACGCTGGACAACTCTCGTTCAATCACACTGTTTTGAAAACTTGTGGAATCCACTAAAAAGAAATTTACACAATGGTAAGTAATTTGTAGGGAATTTTCTCTCAAGGCAATAAGAATTCTCAGTGTAAACTTGGAAATGGATTAAAGTACTTATTGAAATGAAGTCATTCCACTGAGTTGATAATTATAGCAACTTCTATATCCAGGTCTTTAATAAGGACTTTTTGATAAAGGGTGTCTGTGGCAGGGGCTTAGCCACCTATGAGTCAAGCGTGTCATTTGGACACCCAGAACACTGTTTTTTTGACAGTTTGGATACACAAAAGTTTAGGTCAGGATTTGCTGATGATAGCAAATTTTAGAAGATAGTGCATGTAGTGTTACGCCTACAATACAAACAAAGCATTTACTGGCCTAAAAAAGCAAAATCTGTAGATATATATGGTTTATTTCATTAGTAGTGTGAACTTTGTACCACACTTTGGACACCCAAAAGTCCATGAAACCTTCGTTTGGACACCCTGTTTCAAAATCCTGGCTAAGACCATGGTCTGTGGTGGGCAATAACACATGACTTTATATTCCAAGGAATATCAACAGACATAAATTGCAGTTAGTTTACAGGAAAATTACACCATGAATAAAACGTAGGCCCAACTAGATTATTAGAGTATGTATTCTTTACTTTAGCCCATGTTCAAACCACTGACAACCTTCATAAAAGAAGTATACTGCTGTTTAGAATAAACACATCCTAACAAACAAGAAATGGGGCTACTGGCAACGGCCATTTTAGTCTATTAATAGCCTGTCTGAAGCTGCTTGGTTCATGCTTGTCACTAACAGAGGTCTACCTTCAAATGAACTAGCAGCTACCTTCAGAGGAGAATGAGCACTTTCTCATAGTGATAATTGAGGTCTGGGCTAGCATCAGTTTCAAATAAAATGATTTATAATGGTAAGCAATGCATGCTTTATGCATCAACATTCAGCAATTCTCTGTACATATTAAATGTAAGACTAAAAATGAGGTGCTTGGGGATTTATATAAATATACATATATATATATAAATATATATATATATATATATATATATATATATATATATATATATATATATATATATATATATATATATATATATATATATATATATATCGTATCATATTTAGACTCCAAGCCAAAAAGCCACTGGCATCACTTACCTTGTTTTTGCTTTGTTTGACTGTTGATATTAAAATTCCATCTGACCGAAGAATCAGCCACGACTCCAACAGTCCCTTTTATGACAAGCTGGTTTCTATACGGAAGCATCCCTTGACATAACTGAGTAACTACATTGGAAAGCTCTTGTTTAAAGTCAAATAAACTGTCCTGAGATTGTGAGGAATCCACTGAAAAAACAAAATAAATATGTTTAGAAAGAGAACTTTCTGCAAGGCAATAGTAACTATCAGTGTGAAATTGCAAATGAATCAAAGTGTATACGTGTACTTCTTGAAGTAAAGTCACCACAGAGGTGATAATTATAGTAATTGTCAATTGCCGTATATCCAGGACCTTATTCAGGATATTAACCCATTATGCTTTAAGGACAATTACACCATGAATAAAACATAGGTCCAAATAGTTTCTTAGAGTATTCTTTACTTAAACCCAAGTCCCCACTCCCCACCACTGCCAAGAAGCATACAGCTGTTTTTAACAAACACATATGTATACTAATACACAAGAAATGGGGCTACAGGCAGCGGCCATTTTAGTCTATTAATAGCTCATCTGAAGCTGCTTGGTTCATACTTGTCATTAGCAGCTACCTTAAGATCAGAGAAATACATCCCCTTGAACCGCAACGCCATAGGCACAGCATGCTAGCACCTAGGGTATGTGCGCCTCGGGTTACGCGGTGTAGCCTTGGTCACGTGATCTGATCTGTGCAATTAGCATGCAGCATCCTTTCTAGGTCAGATAGTTGCCAAGGAGATGGGAGGCAGCGACATTTGATGATGCATGGACAGTGCCCGATCCCGGTCTACTCATCTCAGCTTAAGATGAATAGAGAGGCCACCTTCATAGGACAAGTATGAACAAAGCTGTTAGCAACTTTAAACTATAAGCTATTTTAATAATCTTGACTAAAATGGCTGCAGCCAGTAGCCCCATTTCTTGTGTGTTAGGATGTGTTTAAACAGCAATACATGTATACTTCTTGTATAAAGGTTGCCAGTGGTGGGGACTTGCATTAAAGGAGAGAATATTCCAAGAAATTATTTGGGCCTATGTTTTATTCATGGTGTAATTGTCCTTTAAGAGTTCCTCTAAAAATTGTCCAGATCACAACAATACCTTTTGACAATACCCCTAAATTGAAGATGATTTTAAAAATATTTGAAGGAGATTTATTAGGAGTGGTCTAATTGACAATTCTTTTCAGATATTTTCCAAACTATGCTTTCACTTGACACACTTCATTAAAATTGTAAGACTGCTCTTGGCCACTGTGAGCATTTATTTTTACAAGAGTTAATTAAGGCTTAGCTGAATATTCAGGTGAACTCGAAGCAAGCAGATCATGCATGCACCCTGGGTTACAGGTCATGGTAGGGTATCAACTGATAAACCCTGCTTGCCGGCTTTGGCATGCACTATTTACTTCTGGACGGTCCGTAATGACCCAAGAGTAGCACTAATTACACTGCAGGCTTGTTAATCAGTGCTGAACAACACATGTAAGATTGTAACCATCAATTTGGCCTGTGGCCTGTGGTTATTGACCCCCCACTGCATCCAGATATCTAGCTCCAGGGCTCGATCAAGCACATGTTAGCATCTAAGCCAAAATATCTTTTTATTCTTAACGCATCATGCTTTATATTGCGAGAAAGCTGGTTATCTCCAGTTTCAGAATATCTTCGTTTTGTTTGTTTGTCTCCACAAATAAAAAAAATACGGATATTTGAGTTAATGGTGTCCACATTTTATCAAAATGAGACATTGGCATTCATTTTAGCTATCTGATTCACCAACACCATACTTTTCTTTGAATGATAAAATCAACTCAAATTTAGGTTTAAACTATGTTTTTGGAGGTCCTCCTCTAATCACTATATTAGGAAGAATAAATGAAGGAAACATCTACCACTGCAATAAAAAGGCTTGATGATAACAATTTAAAGTTACTAAGATGTTATTAACTAGTAGAGAGATGATTACTTTAACTCAAAAATGGTCTTCTCAGTCGGAACAAGTGTTTCTAGGTACTGATGTACTCTTGATGTATACCTCACTTCACACCTGAGATAGAGCTGTCATGAAGATGTGATCTGAGTGAAGTAGTTACATGTTCATAGCTTAACCCTTTGTAAGCAAGTAGGATGAGTTCTGGTATCAATTTATATCTTAATATGCATCTCTTTTCTGTTTTAGTAGCTCTGGAAATGACCCTTTTCAGAGGTCTGTACCAATCCTATACCATAGCATTAAGATGACGGTTCCAATAGACAGTCCTGAGTCTGTCCCTTACATTTTCAAGATGATAGTGCTCAGTAAATAAGCCTATTTCTAAATTGTATATACATATACAGTACAATACCTTCAATAGAATTATCCTTGAAAAGTGTTGTCTGGAACTACAAAAGATTCTAAAATCACTGAAAGAAAGCTGTTGGTTTTGTATTTTAATGGCTATAACATTTTTACTTCTTGTTTTTTTTTCCAAAATACATGTAAATATCAAAAGTTTGCAGATCATTTTAGTTGTCACAGGTATGAAGAGGTTGAGAAAAGATGCTAATCCAAAGCTCTTAATAATTACCGTATTTTTGTGTTTATAAGACACACTTTTTTACACAAATTTTTACACTCAATACGGGGGTGCGTCTTATACACAAAGCTAGAAATCTAGGGTGTTTTACATTGAGTGCCCAGGCCACACCGAGATCACAAATCGATGACCAACCATTACCGCAACCCGTATCAATTACGGCTCAGGTATGATTTGATTTCAATTGTGTTTCTAACATGTTTAGCACGTCTCTAACTGTTCAACTGTTGTTTGTTATATCGGACCTGTCCAGCCGGTTCTATTTTAAGCACAATAATTACAATACACTGCATGAATGTCCAAGCCCCTATCACAATCAACGTAATGTTTGTCCGAATCCAATGCTAGTTAGTAAGATGACCCCCATTTCTTTCATTTGTAATTTGAAAATAGCTAGAGACATGGGCCGAAAGGGGGGTGCGTACTATACACAAAGCTAAGGTCTATACATCTTTTTAATGGCCTGAACAAGGGCTGCGTCTTATATATGGGTGCGTCTTATACGTGCAAAAATACGGTATATGTGTTTCCTTGCATTGCCTTAGCAAGTAGATTTCTGTAAATAATTCCGTTTCCCAGTTTTTAACATCTTCATAACTTACGATAGGATAGTTCCAAAATCCATGCCCCCATCTCCTTTAGTACATTGTCTTAACCTATAGCTCTAAATTATCCTATTCTTCAGTTCTTTCCAGTACCATAGCTTCGTTGTCCCAAAATACATGATGTTTTCCTAACTCGTGGCATTGGCTTAATATAGCAGAGTTCTTTTAATCAATTTATTCCGTGGTTACACAGGTCCATAGCTTCAGACAGGATGCAGTTACAATACATGATATTTCCCTGTCTCATTGTATTAGATCTTAATCTACTGCTGTGGATTGCCTTTAGGCAACTCCAATATAATTACTTGTCTTACAAGCTTTTTTTGAAAAAAAATCCTGTCAGACTCCAAAAAAAAAGAAAAAAAAGTCACCTTTGGTGTCTTACGGACGAAAGTGGTTTTGAAATTTTCTGTCAGACTCAAAAAAAAAAAAAAAAGTGCAAATTTTAAGAATATTATTTGTAAGGGTGATTCAATCAACTACAGGAAGCTATCATTGCTGTAGTAGAGCCTCAGACTTGAGGAGGTATACCTCCCACCCTTCAGGTTACAGGGATTAATTGATTGATTTAATTTAGTTGAGAATAGGCTGGTAGAAACATATCACTACCAGTCCTAGTCAGCTCGTAAGTCAAGTAAATAAATTGGAGTGGCCTTACTTACAGTGCCACACCTTTCAAGGGCAATACAGGATGCACATGTCTAATTGCAATCCCCTGGTCTGGGCCGTCTGGCTTCTGACCAGTAAGTACATCCCTGTCTGGAGCATGAGCTATTAGTACAGAGTATCAACCCAATAAACACATGCCACACTGCTAATACTGCTTTTGTTCCTCATTAATGTTTTTAAGGAAGTGGGAAGATGTTAAATGGCTATGAGTAGATATCAAACCTCTCAACCTCTGTCAATGTTACACACTCAAGTCTGCATAAGACCTAAACCATTCAAAGAATATACTATCTGTATTGTTGTGTTTTTTCAAAATGTGTTTCATCTTTATTGACTGTTAATGTTGATTCAAACTATTAATTTCAATGAGACACATACATTTCCAAATTTTTTGATAATTAATGGCAAATTAGAAGAAAACCCATCATTTGCGCTATCAATGTGACTCTGTCACAGTGGGCAGATGTGACAGAGTCACAAGACTTTGTCTGATATTTTGCTCAATAAAGTCATTATTGGCGATCATTTTCACTCAATATTTAGATTTGTCATAGAAAACAATATTTCAAACCATACCATCTAATAAAACTTTGAAAATTCTGAAAAGAACAGCATGTTATGGGGTTTTGAATTAAAGGGCTGAAATCTGGTGCTAATTTCCCCTGACTCCGTCACACGGTCACAGACAACAAATTTCCACTTTTGGGCAAAAACTTTTCAAGTAAAATTATCTCTTCTATAATATGAAAGTAGAAGTGGAGACTGGAGACCTTTATAATGATGTATAGTATGATTGGCTAGCTATAAGGCTTAAACAGGAAAATTCCTGACAACTGCAATTTTGTGACTCCGTCACAGCTTGATCGAGCCCTCCAGCAGATCTCACTCAACAGCCTGGACATGACTCCCAGTCCTGGTATTGACCAGAACCGCTCAAGAGGTGGGTTCTGCTCAAGTGCGTGAGCAACCTCCTCATATCTTCTTCTCTTCTTCCGGTGTACCACCAAACTTCATAGAAGACTCAGGTGGTTAACTAACATGAGACCTCGCCTCATTGATCTTTGTCTCCTATGATGGCAAACTATGACTAGATTCGAGCTTAGGTGTGTCCAGGCCTTTACGATGGATACTATGGCAATCGGTCTGTGGCGACCAATCCATGTTCTGTTCATCTAAGATTTAGCACTGGCTTAATAGCGAGCGAAGCTCGAAAGGCCGTAGGCCTTTCGCGAAGCCTCGCAATCCGTCAATTGAGCGTGTGTGTATATGAGTGTATATGACGTCACTATCACTATAAGAAATACATACACGGACCCAGAAAGTTGTCACCGTCCCACGTGCGGGACAACAATATCGTCCAACGTGCGAGGCAACGTGCGGACGACTTCCGTTCTGGAGGAATCTTTAGTAGGTTAAGTAACGACCGATTTCATTGGTCGACAATGACGTAATGTGCAGTACAACAATACCAAACACTTACATTTCATCCCATTGGATGAAATGCATGAATGCACGTGCGTGAATGAAAGTGGCCGCTTCTACATGTATATCCACGTTGAAACTTAATTTCTGGCCCGTCCGTGGCTCAATTCTAATGCAGTTTAGAACCGCCTGAATTCATTCTACTGACCATTGCGGTTTAGATCGATAGAACCGCCAGAATTCATTGTACTGGCCATTGAATTCTCGTCAAAATCAGTTGCGAAATATGAATGCAATTCAATTCTAATGCAGTTTAGAACCGCCTGAATTCATTCTACTGACCATTGCGGTTTAGATCGATAGAACCGCCAGAATTCATTGTACTGGCCATTGAATTCTCGTCAAAATCAGTTGCGAAATATGAATGAAAGTGGCCGCTACTACATGAATATCCACGTTAAAACTGAATTTCTCGCCCGTCCGTGGCTCAATTCTCGGCTCGCTTCCTGGCCATACCACGGCCGTGGCCGCTACTATATCCAAGTTAAAACTGAATTTCTCGCCTGTCCGTGGGTCAATTTTAATGCGGTTTAGATCGATAGAACCGCCAGAATTCATTCTACTGGCCATTGCATTCTCGTCAAAATCAGCTGCGAAATATGAATTTTAAGACAGTTTAAAATCGTAATGTTTTGTATGCCATTAATTTACGGTCAATCAATGCTGTATTTTGGTCAGAAGTAAAAGAAAAAATGATCATCCAAAGCTTCGCTCGCTTCCTGGCCATGCCAGCGTCATATTAACAACTGATTAATAAGCGCATTAAAATGACTATTTTTAAATTTTCTCCTAAGAGATACTTTTCGCCACACCTTCTATGAAGTTTGGTGGTAAACCGAAAGAAGAAGAAGAAGAAGAAGAAGAAGAAGAAGAAGAAGAAGAAGAAGAAGAAGAAGAAGAGGAAGAATAAGAAGAAAAACTTACTCGTGAGTGGTGTGGTGGATGAGCGATAATTGAGATATGGACTCGCATAAAACAGATAAATGCATGAAAATAATGCGGAGCCTATATCAAGAATGCTGTTTGTAAAACTGAGTTCTGCATTTCAATCCTATGCAACCTTAAATATCGGCCAATTTCTAGAATGTACATGTATATTATAAGTGTGTACAGTGTAGCCAATTTAGTTACGAGATTGTTTCGACTTCTAACAAAAGTAAGCAGGCAGCAAACTGTCCACAGTTATTGGGTACCGCTATTTAGGGGGGGGGGGGGATTCCCAGATTTTCAGACGTTGGGCGTTTTTCGGTGAGTGTCACCCTCATGTTTTTTCTAATAACCGACCGACTCCCATATTTTTGAGTAAAGAACCTGGTACAATTGGCTGCGGAAAAAGTCCCCTAGGTGAGTCAGAAATGTCCATTCCTCCAGATTCCTGGATATCTCATCTTCCGCCTTACTATATGTTTTATTTTTCATATATTAAAGGGGAACTTAAGTCTCACATACATATTGGCTTATATGAAAGTAATACACTTCAAGAATAGAATGCTGTCCCCTCTTTTCTCTCAGTGATCCCATTAGGGGGAGAATTTTGCGTATTGCCATCAGCCTTCCCAGCCCCTGGCAGCCCCTGCTAGCAGCCATGTACTCCAATCGCTATCAGCTGTGAGTCAATGAGTGGTATTGCCACTTCCTGCCCCGCTCTCTGAGCGGTGAATCATAGACTGCAGTGCTCTTCACAAGAACTCTCTTCAAAATTTGCATTAAAACTTGTATCAAACCGGAAAATGTTAAAATCATGTTCATCAACTGGCTGTACAAAAAGACAGGTTAGCAGAGTTAGTTTCATGTATTTTCTGTTGGTAAAGGCTAGTAGCATCACTGAAACTTGTAAATCCACCTGTCCTGAGCATTGATTTTATGGTCTGAATATAGAACTGCATGCTTCAGGACAGGTGGATTTACAAGTTTCAGTGATGCTAGCCATTGTTTTTGTCTGGCTTTACCAACAGGAAATATATGAAAACTAATTATGCTAACCTGTCTGTTTGTACAGCCTACAAAATTCCTGTTTCTCGAAGCTGCGACTTTCGTAAATATTTACAAAAGTCGCGTAATATTTATAACCTCAGAGGTCGTCGCAAATTTAGGAATGGCGTCTTTGGACCCTCGTTGCATGACACCGTGGGGGTAATCTCATAGCCTGCATGGAAACTTTACTACTACATGTATACGGCTATCTGGACAAGCCCCTGATTTATAGATATTTTCATATAATTTAGCAGTATTTGTAGATAATATATAAAAAAAGAAATGTTAGACAAATACATACACATGCATAGATATTTATCATTTATTCATATGTAAATAATATAATTATTCAAATATAATGAAATGACTGCTGTATAAATACTCATCAGATCTTATAAATATTTAAAATCATTTAGAATTAGTAAAGATTTGTGTATTGATACTTTTGATGTCAAAATGTTTATAAGATATATCAATATCTATAAATCATGTATTGATATCTAAATGATTTATGGATATTCATACGATTCATCAATATTTCAGATAACTTAACATATTGACTTATGGATCATTAACTTTTATCGGTGATGTATAAATATTCATGAATCATTTTAGAAGTATTTATATATCCTGATTCACGTGTATGAATGTTTGCCCTACACCCTAGCCGGTTCAGTACCAAGGATCCATTTTCACGTACGATTGCGTAATTATTACTTAAAAAGATTGCCCAACGTGCCTTTCAGGCATATATATTAAATATATACAACCTCGACCTTTTTTCTCATTTTCCACAATACAATAAATGTTTTTAAAATTTGAATTGGGCAAACACTTGAAAATCTGTAATACTTGTACCTCACCCTTCGCATGGATCTTTTCTTGTTTAAATGTCCCCAGACCATGATTTTGTGTAGGAGTTCCGTTTGAAATCAGTATGCATGTTTTTCTACGGGTTTTATCCCAAACATTTTACATCTGAGCAGGGTAAATCTTATATCTGTGAGGGAAGGCAGGATATGAACGTGACTGGTTTTGGGAGGAGTCTCAAGCTTTACATATGAGCGCCCAGTTTTCTTGGCACATATGCTATTTTTTAAATGCTTAGATCTCTAACGGTGGTGGAGGCCAACAGAGATAGCATATAGTAAACATATAGTAAACATCGGCCAGTACCAGAGTTAGAGTTGCTTGAACTATGGGGGTACTTGCGTAATGCTTAATGCTTGTGCCCATGGCAGATTTACTTACTGAATATACCTCAAGCTCCATGTCTGTCCATCTATGAACATGTTCAACATGAACATTGCAGTGCTATAGGTAGTAACATAATATGTATGGAATGCCCCTGTTACCTTTTTACTATCGCTATAATTTCAAAGGAACTAAGAAGTCATTGATGGTTAACTTGTTCAATATACAGTGCTTTGCGAAGTATCATTTCGAGGGAGAAGATGTATGGATTGCCCTTGTTATAACAATCCTGAATGTTTGTTTTGGTTTAATAGGAAATTTCTATCTTTCTGCAACTCAAATTTCCAACAGTTGGGGATGAAAGAGTGGTCATTTTCGCAGGTAGCAGTTTTGAAGGTTCCACCATTTATTCACAACTATCAGAGTGACAGCAATTCTTAACAAAATCTTAAAGATATATGCACAATATCTGGCTCTCAGGGGAATTCTTGGGATGGATGAGTTAGATGCGCATATAAACGATCAATTTAATACAGTGAAAAAGCTGTGAGAAGATGAATACCTGCAAAATCTTTTCTGGAAATCACCAATGGCAGCCAGCCGAAAGGGAACTTCAGCACTTCTACTAAAAATGTACGGAAAGGGTCTGTTTTTTTTTTAGATATTTCAAATGTAAAAAAATGTCTAAATGGTCCTACATCTACAAATGATTCATATAGTACGGCTTAAATCTTGGATGTGAGATGATGGTATTATTTACAAATATTTTCTGTCAATGAATAAGTTATTATTCATTGTATTTATCACATTTTCTGATTGAGGGACATAAAATAAAATAAGTTGTTTGCAGGCTTAGGAATAACAGACCGTTTCTGAACTTGTATCCCAAATATTCTTTCTCTCTGTGGATTTAAAGGCAGTGCTGCATTCATATTCTTTTCTGTCATACGGGCTGTTCCAAATCAAAGCCATGTTACTTAAAACTTATTCCCTTTCTTGCATTTGCTTATTGTATTACATTGGTTGTAATTTGCCACTTCCGATACTATAGAATGGACATTGAGGCTACTTAGGCAATGAAGATATTAAAACCAACATATAAAATCTCAGGACATACATTATAAAATAAACAAAATCTTCGCCTCTAATTGGAACTTTTAGATAATGTCAAGCCCAGTTAAATCTTGGTTTGGAGGATATTGGTACAGCAGAGTGCGTCAGATTTCATTAGCAATGACAAATCCCAAATGATGTTCATCGCCTGTCAAAACAGAATGCTTTGAGTTTAGAGTTGTGCTATTAGTCGTGAACAAGTGGGAATAAGGTCACGAGGATGTATATAAATAATTTGAATATTTCAATATACACTAGCAACTAGCACTGATAAGAAGGAAGGAGATACATGCACATTGAAATATGGAACACATTTCGTTTTTAGAATGAGAGTTCAGTGCAATAATTCTGGAAGACCAAAAAAGACATTGAAAGGTCAGAGCAAGCATTGAGCCTGATAGTCTTAAGTATTACCAAAGTTAGAATACCTTACTGGGGATTTGGTCATGATTTCTGGATGCCCCCATACTGTGATATATATATATATATATATATATATATATATATATATATATATATATATATATATATATATATATATATATATATATATATATATATATATATATATATATACTTAGTATATATATATATATACTTAGTATATATATATATATACTTAGTATATATAT
Organism: Maea johnstoni; assembly: GCA_963942565.1. Classification (NCBI taxonomy): domain Eukaryota; kingdom Metazoa; phylum Annelida; class Polychaeta; order Spionida; family Magelonidae; genus Maea; species Maea johnstoni. Next base: position 27,399,405 of record OZ012698.1, on the reverse strand, counting down.
ATATATATATATATATATATATATATATATATATATATATATATATATATATATATATATATATATATATATATATATATATATATATATATATATATATATATATATATATATATATATATATATATATATATATATATATATATATATATATATATTGGCCACCCCCAATCTATCCCCAGTTGCGATTTCTCCAATTATGGGCCACACTGTAAATCTTGCTGATGCATCAAAACCTAATCATAACTTCCTCCTAGATATTTTTTAGTATGCATATCTAGCAACATCATAAAAACGATAAGAAAGAGACTGACCCAGGCATTATTTCATAACCCACATGTGGTATCAGGACAATATCTCCATGAAAAAAAACGGAACATGTATCTAATTCTTTGAATGTATGTATTGCATCTTATATGAATATAGAATATGCCCACATGTATCCATTTTGCACTTACCCTATACAGTAATGTATGATAAATTGGCCCATAACTGCACCTCCCTGCTATCTACCTCTCTTGTGGATGGGGGAGAGGGGTATTGGTAAGGGGGGATTTTGTCTGGGGGCATATTGTCCAGGGGGACATTGTTGATAAGAATCACTGTGTGTTTAATGCTGGCCACTTGGTACTCCAAAATCAGATTGGAAATTTGACTTTTAAGAATATAGTGAATGATTTCATCAATATTGCACTACATTCTGCATATCCAAGATAAAGACATTAAATTGTAAACATAATGGATCACATTTTGTGGATAAATCTAACTCTCGCCGTAGCTATTTATTTCCTTATCTTTCCAGACTATAAGGCCATCTGAACAGTAATGCTAGTAAGGACATATCTTATACTGAATCATTGTGGCTGAGAAGTATAGAATGAAAAATAAATAAAAATAGACAAAAATCAAATAAATACAAATAAAAAAAAGAAAGAAATACATAAAAAATAATCAGATGGAATAAAAATGATTATATTCTTAAAATTAGAAAAAGGTAAACCATCGCAATAAAGATCACTCTTTGATAAACTTTGGTTGGCCCTGAAAAGGGACGTTGATTTCAAGTGGGTCTTCGAAATGAGTGGGGTCGAATCCATTGAAGTCTTCCTCTTCTTCATCGACATTTAAGAGTCTGGTTAACTCATTGATGCCTTCCTTAGATACAGCATCTGTGGGGCGGCATATTTTCAAGGATGCTGAGATGAGTTCCCGCCGTTCCTCCATCCAGTTCCACATCTCCTGCTTTGTCACTGCCTTCAGCACTGGAGCCATGCTGATACTGGCAGATGCAGTTCCCCAAGGTGCAGTACTCAAGCAAAGAGTTCTTCGTCAAACTCTGCACAGGGTGTCTTGCCACCTGTGCCCATCTACCACCTGATCTCAGGGCAGTGAGTGGTCTTGGGAGGAGTGGCTGCCAGTAGCCAAGGGTAGACCTAGAGCTGCACTCACCACTCACAAACTCGAGTGGCTCGAGCATTAGGGCAGGCGAGCCAAGCTCGAGCTGAAGTTGTTAACTCGCGAACTTGTCTGTTTGGAACACAAACGTAACACAGAACATGTAACACAAACCTTATTACTGCTTATCGATGTCATGTTTTGCTTACAATTCCCAATGCATACAGGCAGTGTTGAGCATTATACTCACCTTTGTACCGATCTATAGAAAGCAATATGTAAATATAGATATGTATTATTCTATGCAGGCACATTTTGAAATGAAATAACCATGTAAATGTTAGCAATTCTCCATCAGTAAGTATTTCTCTCTTAATTGGTGGGCTGAATAATGAATATTTATTCAAAATAATGTGCATCTACGAGCTCAGGAGCTCACAAGTCAGCATGGTGGTGAGCTTCTGAGTTGATCTCCCTCTGTGAGTGCAGCTCTAGGTAGACCTGGGGATACCATAGAGATGGCTGATCATGCTGACCATGGACATAGCAAGACTTCCTTCTTCATTGACAAGCTATACTTCTTATAGGAGCACCCAAACTTGCAAGAGATGATGATTGGAGGTGGTGGCTTGGCTGGTGATGCCATGGCTGATGACTCAGAAGATGCAGAAGGGGCAGGCTATGTTGATGGAGACTGTAAGGATCTCTCAAAGGGGATTCAAAGCTATTGGTTGGTAAACCTTAACAACAGAGGAAATTATGTTTGGTGAAGGATGAGCTGATGGTTTTCATGAACCATCAAGGCTTAAATTTTGATCAAGTTTTTGAGTTATAACTGCTGAAATTTGGAGATATTTTAAGATAAAAAGTGTCCAAAAAGTTAACAATTGAAAAGATGTCAACCTTTAAAGGGGAACTAAGGCCTCACATACATATTAGCTTATATGAAAGTTATACACTTCAGGAATAGGATGCTGTCCTCCTTTCTCTCTCAGTGATCCCATGAGGGGAGAATTTTGTGTAATGCCATCAGCATGCCCAGCCTTTAGCATCCATGTTCTCCAGCTGTGACTCAATGAGTGGCATTGCCACTTCCTGCCACCTCCCCCCCCCCCTCTCTCTCTCTCTCTCTCTCTCTCTCTCTGAGCAGTGAATCATAGACTGCAGTGCTCTTCACAAGAACTCTCTTCGAAATTTGCATTAACACTTGTATCAGGAAAATGTTAAGATCATGTGCATCAATTGACTGTACAAAAAGACAGGTTAGCAGAGTTAGTTTTCATATATTTTCTGTTGGTGAAGTCAGACAAAAACAGTGACTAGCATCACTGAAACTTGTAAATCAACCTGTCCTGAAGCATGCAGTTATATGTTCAGACCATATAAGCTAATATGTATGTGACTGAGGCTTTATTTCCCCTTTAAATGTGATTGTCGTTCGTGGCAATCATGCCTCCAAGTGCAAGTGGCCCAATCTTGAAGTGGGAGAACGGCTGACTACATGAGGAGAGTTTTGGAACTCTTTAATATAGATTTGCTGTTGCTGTGGAAAAAACAAGGTGACAGTTGGACATGTTTCGAAGGACTTCTCCTATACCATGTGTCACTTCATTAGATTGGGAGGAGAGGTGGGTTTGGAGGTTACAGGGAAATGTCTACCCCCTAAAATCTATGAAAAAGATTTCTTGCCATATGAAATTAAAAGGAGAAAAATATATCATAAAAAAGAGTTTCTGCAAACCTCATAAGTACCCTGTGAGGATATGAAGCCTAAAAAGCCCTTCTTTGTGGCCATCCTCATGCTCCAGAAAGAGTAAACATTCATTGTGATATTCTTTGAAAAATGTTTTGTTAGCATATGTCATAATTATCATAACATTTTCATTCAGACATAGAAAGAAACAACAACATCATTTATTGACATGTATTCATTTATGTTGGTACAGACAGTTTAAAAAAAAAAGTGCCCTTACAATTTAAACACAAAGAAGTTTTTCCTTGCCCTGAATGGATGTTGTACCTACACTAGGAGCACATGAGACACCACTGAACCGCCATCTTTGTGGCATGTTTGAACTCAAATAAGTTGTTTACTTAATGTCTTGATAAGACCAGATGGATTTATCACTTGAGGAAGGCATGGGTTTTTACATTGCTTTCAACAGCTTGATCATAGACACCTAGAAACAGGGTGAAATTCCCTTCTTCTCACGAATGAAAGCCCCCCACAATGCTGCACATTTATTAAGCGACCTGGCCAACTCACTTGTGACAATCTAGCGGAGACTCACTTGGGAGCCAGGCATTGCAACCACTAGGCCACGGCGTATCCCCTTAACCACTTGAGAGGGCAGCAGCTTCAACAGCTTGATCATAGACACCCAGAAACGGTGAAATTCCCTTCTTTTCACGAATGAAAGCCCCCCACAATGCTGCACATTTATTAAGCAACCTGGCCAACTCACTTGTGACAATCTAGCGGAGACTCACTTGTGAGCCAGGCATTGCAACCACTAGGCCACGGCGTATCCCCTTTACCACTTGAGAGGGCAGCAGCTTCAACAGCTTGATCATAGACACCCAGAAACGGTGAAATTCCCTTCTTCTCACGAATGAAAGCCCCCCACAATGCTGCACATTTATTAAGCGACCTGGCCAACTCACTTGTGACAATCTAGCGGAGACTCACTTGGGAGCCAGGCATTGCAACCACTAGGCCACGGCGTATCCCCTTAACCACTTGAGAGGGCAGCAGCTTCAACAGCTTGATCATAGACACCCAGAAACGGTGAAATTCCCTTCTTCTCACGAATGAAAGCCCCCCACAATGCTGCACATTTATTAAGCAACCTGGCCAACTCACTTGTGACAATCTAGCGGAGACTCACTTGGGAGCCAGGCATTGCAACCACTAGGCCACGGCGTATCCCCTTTACCACTTGAGAGGGCAGCAGGAAGGATCAGGCATGTTTGAGTATACTTTTTTTGTACGGTGGGCGATATATGGGGGAGGGGAGAGGTCTTGCTAGAGTGTTGGTAGAATTAGTAACAAGTTTTTCGCTGCATGGCACAAAAATTTCACTTTTACAGCACTCATAGTTCACCAGGCATATAATTTCAATTGATGGTGACGTCTTATGCTTGTTTGTTTTCAAACTTCTCATGCTGGGGTCAATAGCCATTCTCCCATCACAGGGAGTTTCATTGATATCATAAGTTAATCTAGGCCAGTGTCTCTATTTTGATGGCAATTTTCTGAACCAACAACCAACCAACAAAAATTATAATTAGTAAAGTGTCCTAAATTTCCGAGAATTTATGGTATCCTCTCTATAGGAAGAACTAAAGGAGTCCATGGCTCACTCAAAGGGCTGTTGAGCACTAAAGAAATGAGTTGGAGTCACACTCAGCAGTACCATCTGATTCAAAGGCATTACTGGGTGCCAGAAAATGCTGTTCAGTATTGTTTTCACTTTCGCCACTAGGGGACTCTTCAGTAGAATCCCCTACAGGTGGCGCCACCTCAAGGGCATCCCCTACAACATGAGTTTTGTTATGCAACTTCATGAGCCACTGAGAGAGAAAGCTCTCCCCACAGATTTTACAGACCCAATTCTTGGTGCGCTTCTGGTTGTGAACCTGCTTGTAGTGTCTTTGGAGATTGCTGTAGTGGGTAAACTTTGTCTCACAGAGCTGACACTGGAAAGGTCTCTCTCCTGTATGGATGACCTGATGGCTCTGCAAAATATTTTTAAATCGGAATGCCTTTGGACAATGGGGACACTGGAATCTTTTCCTCAGCTGACCCCTGAAGTGAGTTTCCTTGTGATAAACAAGACTTTGTTTTCTAGCATAGCTTTTCCCGCATACCTCACATACAAACCGTGGCATATCATGCAAATTGTAAATATGCTTTTTGAGGGCATATTCGGTGTAAAATTCTTTCTCACACTGATCACATTTGAACTCTTTTGGACCCGAGTGCTCCAACTTATGAGTCACAAGTTCCCGTTCAGTATCAAAAGACAACCCACAGGTTCTGCATATATAGGTTCTGCCATTATAGGCAAGAATAACATTGTTCTTATTTCCATGGACATTCTTCTCGTGAGTCCTGACACTGTGATTTGTAAAGAAACGCCTACCACACACCTGACACTGGTAGGGTCTTTCACCTGTATGGCTTCTCTCATGTCTATACATATGCCCACTCTGGCTGAAGAACTTCCCACAGAACTTACACATGTAAGGTTTTTCCCCTTGGTGAGTCCTTGCATGCCCATTAAAGATGTCCCTGGTCCGGGATGACTTGCCGCATATTTCACAGGTAAAGGGTTTTTCTCCTGTGTGGACTGAGCGATGCCTAAATATACCGGAATGACTTTTGAAGCCCTTTCCACATGTCTCACATTTATAACGCTCTCCAGTATGTTCCCGTGCATGCCTTTTCAAATGAGAAGGATACACAAAACATCTATTACATACATCACACTTGTATGGCCGTGGTTTAGGTAACTTCAATTCATTTTTGTTCTGTTCAATTTTGCCTTTAGTTTTGCCTTTGGATCTCTCTAGAGATGCCTTTCTTTGTTTAACTGGTAGCTTCACCTTTAAAGGAAGGGAGTCGCATGGTTCCTGATTCACACAGTAGGGGGCGTTCTCTTCTCCCTTATCACTGACACAACTCCCAGCATCATTGTTCAAATTGTTCCTCTTTTCATGTACAAGTCCATCCGATAGTGATTCTTCTATTCTTTCCCTCTTGACAGCAATAGGAATCAAACCATCGGCTGCTATCAAATACATTGGAAAGGTCATGCCCTCATTGTTGCAGGGATAAAGGTCACTTTCAGATGGAGGCTGCTTCTTAATAACCACCTCATTGACTGCAATTATGGACTGGTCTGTTGTAGACTTAGCTGCCGATGATCCTTCATGTAACTTTTCACCAGAATTGTTCCCAAAACTATTAGGTGTGGTTGAGGACACTTGAAGGATAAGGTCCTTTTTGTGGCTGGGGTCCAGGTCCCGTCCTGATGAGCTGACCACCTCGCTGACTGCACTGCTGGACTGGTCATCTGTGGAGACACCTACAAAATATGAATTATGATAGACAAGATGGTAGATGATGGTAGACAAGAGTGTAATTAAAGGACAATTCCACCATGTATAAAACAGAGGCCCAAATAGTTTCTTATGGTATTCTCTACTTAAACCCAAGTTCCCACCAGTGCGAACCTTCAAACAAGCAGTTACCCTACTGCTAATGACTAATAGTTGCACCAACAGCCTGCTTAGAGGTTATTAACTGGCTAAGATGGCCGCCGCGGTGCTTCTATTTTGTGTCTATTAGGAGGTATTTGAACAGCAATATACTTCTTGTATGAAGGTTGGCACTGGTGGGAACTTGGGTTTAAGTAGAGAATACCATAAGAAACTATTTGGGCCTCTGTTTTATACATGGTGGAATTGTCCTTTAACAATTTACTGCATTCATATAAGCGCACATGCAGGTAACATCTTAGGAAAAAATTCACTTTAGTCGCACCCCATGCGCGATGCTGATCGTGGCAACAATACATGGTAATGGCCACTATGAGCTTGAACACTGCGGCCCTTTGTCCTTTGTTATGCCATGTCTTATTGGACGCTTGAGCGATTGCATGGTAGGACTGATAGCGCGAAGTGTTCAGGCGCTTCAAAAATGCAATCAACATACGGTCAGTACCGGTGAAAACACAATCAATATATGAAAGGTGAAGGTCACACATGTAAAGGTAGGGAAACATTTATGTTTGCAGGGGGAACTTGGGGAGGTGAAGTCTGAAATGAATGAACGCTGGCTAGGGAGATGTGCTAATTTAGGGTCTGTGTGCTTAATCTGAGGAATATGGTTATAAAAATGATGATAATAATAATAATAATAATAATAATAATAATAATAATAATAATAATAATAATGATAATAATAATAACGCTGATAAGTGCTTTCAATTTATTATTATCTTTGTCATCATTTGGACAACTATGAACACTATTATCATAACAATCATTATCATTATCATTACTATTATTATCATTATTGTTATTATCATTATTAGTAGTAGTAGTAGTATTGTTATTATTATTGCAATTTACAAACCAGAGAATCAAGCACCCAACATCCAATTACTTATTGTCTAATGCAGCCAAGCTAAGGGACGACTATCTATTCCATTGTCTTCCAGCGGGCAACCGAGGTTTCAAAAAGTGACGCAAGCTAAATGTAATTAGAACTATGAAATTCAGCAAAATCTCAGAGAGTATGGCCAGAACTACTTGTTACTTTTGATACAGATTCTTGGAATTTGAAATTTTGTTTTTTTGTCACAATTATGCCAATTTTGACTTATTCGTGACTAGCCAGTTGTAAGTCGTGGAGGAAACTGGAGTACCTGGTGAAAACCACCGCCTAACCCCAAGTCACTGGCAACTTTCTCACATGCCCAGGCCAAGATTCAAACCCAGGCAGATTCTACTAATCATTAGAAGGTTGTTCTATTCTATTTTTGTCCCAGGTATTTTAAATCGATATGAGGTGCTGTATGACAGTGTCATCTGGAAACATCTTTAAATTCAACTGTCAGATGCTGCTGGCGCTCACTCAAAATGCTGTGCTGGTTGTGCTGCAGGACTGATTTTATGTGCCCCAGGATGTATATACTTAAACTCCCCTTCAAACAGCCGAAAAGACCACTGGCATAACCTACCTTGTTTTTGCTTTGGGTGGCTGGTGATTTTGAAATTCCATCTGACTGACGAGTCTGCAACAACTCCAATGTCCCCATTCATGGTAAGCAGTTTATGATGAGGAAGTATCGCTTGACATAACTCAGTCACAACACTGGATAACTCTTGTTCAATCGCACTGCTCGGAAAACTTGAGGAATCCACTAAAAAAGATTACACACAAGTCAATGGTAAGTAATTATAAGGGAATTTTCTCTCAGAGCATAAGCATTCTTAGTGTAAACTTAGAAATGAATTGAAGTACTTTTTGAAATTAAGTCATTTCTCTGGGGTGATTTTTATAGCAACTACTATATCCAGTTGCCTAGTCAGGATTTTAATACAGGGTGTCCATAGTGGGCAGTTTATATTTCCAGGGAATATCAACAGTTATAAATTGCAACTGGTTTAACAGGAAGAGTTGATCTAGAAGCTAACTGGTGCAAAATGAGGGAACATATGAGAAATATGCACCCTACCTTCATTTTTGAGTGAAAAATACTGTAACTGGTGGGAACTGGGAGGTACAAATAAAAAATATGCTATCTTTATCTTTGAGGGGCAATATCTGGTGCACAGTGTCTGGTGCAAAATGGGGTACAATATGAGAAAAATGGTACCTTCAGTTTTGAGAGGGAATCACAGTAACTGGTGCAAAATAGGGTAACAAGGCCTTAGCTAGCAGGGCGGGGTGTCATTTGGATGGTCATAAACCCTAAGAAATCACCCTTTAGGACACCCAAAATCTTTTGTGAGGAATTTCTTAAAATGTTAAATTCAAGCATAACATTGAATTCTTTTCACCTCAATATAATTGCCATAACATTGTACATGGACATTATATTTTCTGATTAGGTAAATACATTTTTATGGTTGTAAACTAAGTATATATTGTGGCCTCCCTTGAAAAATAGGACACCTCAAAATTAAACATGTCAAATTTAGACTTCCAGTCAGTGTCTTAACCAGGATTCAGAAACTGGGTGCCTTAAATTGGCAGTTGTAAAAGATTTTGGGCGTCCAAACTTTAAAGGGGGATCACAATATACTCATATTTCCACCATAAACATGTTTAAATTCATCAAAATAAGGCATGATATCATTAAACAATGTCTGGCAAAGAACCTCTGGGGTAACAGATAAGAAATATGATACCTTCATCTCTAAGAAAAAAAACTATGGTAATTAAATGACTGAGAGGAACAAATGAGACTTATCAGCACTTTCTCTCATTTTAGCTATAAAGGCCTAAAAAAAAGTTGTTTGTTTCCTGTAACCCTACCCTAACAAGTTTTTATTCAAAAAAATCTCTATCCTAAAGTTTTTTCTGCCCTCCCAACTCCCAATCATCGTAAAACATGCATAAAGCACATATTTTTGACCAAAAAAATAATGCCCCAATTTTTTTTTTTTACCTACCTACCTACCCTATTTTTTTTTGGACTATTACAGGAAACAAACAATTTCTCTTTTTAGGCCTAAAGAGAAATAGAAATATATAGAAACTTTCCAATGCGTGGTAGAGAAGTGATACCTTGTTTTCGCTTTGTTTGACTGTTGATGTTAAAATTCCATCTGATTGAAGAATCAGCCACGACTCCAACGGTCCCTTTTATGATGAGCTGGTTTCTATACGGAAGCATCCAATGACAGAACTCTGTTACAACCTTGGAAAGCTCTCGTTTAAAGACAAACAACCTCTCCTGAGACTGTGAGATATCCACTGAAAAACAAAATACATATCATGGTTAGAAAGGGAATAGCAAGTATCAGTGTGAAATTGGAAATGAATCAAAGTACATGTACTTCGTGAAGTAAAGTTACCACAGAGGTGATTATTGTAGTAATTGCCTATTGACATATATCTAGGACCTTACTCAGGATTTTAACCCATTAATGCTTAAACGGTAATAACACCATGAATAAAACATAGGTCCAAATTGAAATACATGTAGTTTCTTAGAGTACTCTCTAAACCACTGCCAACCTTCATACAAAAAGTATATACTGCTGTTTAAACACATACTAATACACAAGAAATGGTGCTACTGGCAGCGGCCATTTTAGTCTATTAATAGCTTATCTGAGGCTGCTTAGTTCATACTTGTCATAAGCAGCTAACTTCAGATGAATTAGCAGCTACCCTTCATAGGACAAGCATGAACAGCTTCAAATAAGCAATTTTAATAGACTTAAAATGGCAAGTCAAGTGCCAGTAGCCCCATTTATTGTATGTTAGTATGTGTAAGTAGCATAAAATGACTATCTTTACATTTTTTTTTCTTTTAAGAGATACTTTTTTAAAAACTCACTTGTTACTCGGCTGCTGTGTGGGTTTCGCTGTATGGTAAACGAGCGATAATTGAGTTGTGGACTCGCACAAACAGTTAAAATTTAACTTAAAAAATAAATGCATAGAAGTAATGCCGAGTCTACATAAAAGGATGCTCTTTATTCAACGGAGTTATGCATTTTAATCCCACGAGTCCTTCATAAAACAGGAAACATCAACCAATATTTAAAATGTATATTTTAAGTGTGTAACGCATTTACGAGATAGTTTCTACTTCTAACAAATCTAAGCAAGCAGCAAGCTGTCCACAAATGTTGGGTACCGAAATTTAGGGGGGGGGGGGGGGGGGGGGGGAACTCCTAGATTCCTGACGTTCGACATTTTTCAGTGAGTGGCACCCCCATGTTTTTTGATAACCCCATAGTTGTATTCTACTTAAGGGAAAAACACCACAAAAATATTTTGGGACCCCCCCCCCCTCCCCCATATTTTCAACTACCTTGATAAGGTATTCGGTTTATAGTCTTGTATCCACTGAACATGTGCACACCACCTTCCTTCCCTAGCAGGCCAGTACACATGGAAACCATCTCAATGCCCGATGGATATTTCAGAACAGCTGGCAGCATATAGTGCACAACCTCTAAGCACTGCCTTTTTAATGCTAGGTACCCGTTTTGCAACTGGTTAGACTGAGGCAATATGGAATAAACTGTTTTGCCCAAGGACAGACCAAAGTGCCCAGGCGCCAGGAATTGAACCAGCTACATGATAACTGATAACTGGTCTAACACCTAACCAACTGAGCTACCTTGATAGGGCCCCTCTCAGTTTACAACCCATCCATTCCCCGTGTGATGAAATCAGGATGCCCAGATAACTATGCAGGGGCCCGTTAATATTATTGCAAAGTACAATTTTCTTTGTTGAATTTTCTGTTTCTCAAAGCTGCGACTTTCGTAAATATTTACAAAAGTCGCGTAATATTAACGATAACCTGAGATGTCATCCTAAATTTAGGCCTAACGTCTTTGGACCCTTGTTGCATGGCAACGTGAGATAATTTCATACAACTGCATGGGCACTTTACTACACGGCCATCTGGACAAGCCCATGGTTTGTAAATATCTACAAATGGTTTATCAATATCTATAGATAACAAGAATATGATTAAATGTTTAATCAATACATACACATGCAAAAGTAGTAATCATTTACTTATGGAGTATTGTTCAAATATAATGAAATAAATGGTTCATAAATATTCATTAAACCTCATCAAAAATATTCATACGTTATTTATAACTAGTTACCAGGGATTCATTTTCACATACGATTTCGTCATTATTCCTAAAAAAAGAATGCCCAAAGTGTCTTTTAAAGCCTACTACAAATGGGAGAACATATTAAAGACAGCCTAGCAAAAGAGTTATGTAGTAATAAATGTTCATATTAAAAGAAATTCTCTCACGAACTTCTGGTTACACAGGATGGCTTCTAACTCTTAAAACCCAGATAAAGCAAGTAGTTTTGGTCAAAATGCTCTTGGATACGAATGTATATCTTTAACATTACATTTCGAAATTGGCTTAAGGATGCGTATAGGGATCGTTTGTGAGTACAGGGTCATGTTGAGATATTTGCCTATTTTAAAGCCTATACCCTTCTCATAATCTGATCAAATATGACTGTCTAGGCCATAACTGTGCTGAGTAAGAGACCACATACCACTCCCACACTATGGCTCGCAAACAAACAGGAGGTAAATCAATGGCCCTTCAAATCACGAGGGAACAATGACCAATCTCGTATCATTTACATTACATAAGAACCTGTGCGTAGAGACCGGCTGGTTTCATATCCACTCGTTTTTTTATTTATTTATCTAAGACACAATCATGAGAGGTTTTTGGCCCTTCTCTCATTATGGCATTTCAGCAAGACACAATCGCTTCAAACTAACATGCATTTTAAGTATCTAATTCAACAGCTTTGCTTTAAATTTGACATATTCATAGAAAAGGTTTTTCTCATTTTTATCTTACTTTGACTTCGTTGAAAAGTTATGGAATTGGAAAGGTGAATTATTCATTTTTCTTGATTTCAAGAGCAATTCCAAAATAAATTTGAAAGGAGTAAAACCTACCCTTCCTTCCACATCTGTGATATTTGAAGGATCATGATCAATAGTTTGCAGGAGGGCCTCTAAGCATTTATTTTTCAGTTTTTACCACCCCCCCACCCCCCCCCCCCCCCCCCGAAAAAAAAAAGATCTGCACCCTGCTAAAAGGGTACTTTTATTATGCTTAATGTATTTGCCACCAGAAGACCTTTTAATCAATCTTTGTATAGGTTAAAGTGTCAAATAAAAGCGGGATAGAGGAAAAACTGTGTGAATTATAAAGAAATTAACCCCAAGTGCTACCATAATAACTCATGGCTAGTTTTGAATTAATCCACCTAATATAAACATACAGTTAACAAATTCGTGTAACTTTAAGCATCTATAGGTTAAGATTGGCATGCTAGTGGCAGGTTTGAATAATGTGTAGTCCCTACTTTACCAAAAACACCCTGATGATGGGATTTAACTCAAAAGCTGGCGTTATCGTTTTGCTTTGCAGCATGTATATACTGGAACAAAACAAAAATCACATGCACTTTGATATTAAATGATAGAGTTATGTAAAATACCCACAAGATGAAAAGTAAGAACTAGGTTACCTGCTAAATTCATGAAATGTAGAAAAGCCCTAAAATCGAACTAAAATCTGGATGCCCAGATATTTTGAAAAGAACTAACTGAATATGATAATCTGACTAATAATAAGGTATCAACCATTTGATATCCAGGGAGGGAGGGACGGGGGCATGTACATTTTTCAAAGACATATTTTTCTTTATTATAGATTCGAAATTGATGTGATACTATAATAAAATGAATAACTAATAAATTACATAGCATAAGTTATCTAGTCATGAAAAAAAGTTCTCTAGTTTATGGTGGTCAACATCACCACAGAATTAGGTTTTTAATACGGTTGCACGTATTTCGCATTCAATTTCCTATGGGAAAAATAGGTCAGTTCAAAACTGACGAAATCCAACAGGGACTTTCCCAAGGTTAATCGTGGATGTCGTTTTCCAAAAGCAAAACACTTTAGGGTGTGCTGTTATGTGCGCGTGAAGCGGCCTTTTGTGAAAATAGTACTTTTGAAGGTTTCAGTGTCTATTTCAACTCTGATCTACGTTTGGATGGTATTTATCAAAGAATATGTATTTTACCATATTGTCCTCATATGAAATTTAACAGGGACGTTTTTCCGGAGGGATCTAACTTTAACAAAATAAACAAAAAGTCTGCTTAAAATGACTACTACAAACAGGAACTTAGCCAGAAATTTGAAAGTGGGGTCCTTTTTACCAGAATGTTATTGGGATACTTGGTATGCGAGTGTGAAGCAGAAAGCTATTAGCAGCAGGGGGTTTGAGCTTTATGGGTATAGACACCCTGGAATGCATTTTCAGCCATTTTCTGGCACTTGAAACTTGAATTAATACAAGACTGATAAATTATCTTTTTATTTTTCAGGGACAGATTTTCTTCTTAATATTCAGAAACAGACTATTTATTTTTCTAATTATCAGAGACATGCTATTTTTCAAAAATGTCTCTACACTAAGAAGCAGGAAAATGAGCCATCACATTGTAAAAACCCCTCTATATCGCCCTACATTTACAAATGATTCACATGATATGGTTTGAATCTCTGCTAGGAGATGATGGAAGTTACAAATTTTATTTATCAACACACTGATCAATAAATGACAGAAGACATTTTTTATCAAATGTATTTATTAAAGTACCTGAATGAAGGACATGTTTGGTGAATACACTAGTTTATACCTACACATACTTTCATAAAAACGTGGTTGTACATAAACATTAAAGTGATAACACATTGGATGCTACAACCTCGATTCTTATTTATATTTTTTTCATCGAGACATGACATAATTAAGGAAAATGTTTGCAAGCTTACGAGTAATACCTTTCCTTTACTTGTATCTCCAGTGTAATTTCTCAGTTTATATACAAAGTTGTTATTTCCTGTCAAATGGACTGTCCAAGATTAAATTCATGTAACTTGAAACTAATTCACTCTCTTGCATTTGCTTATTTTATTTCAATGATTGCATTTGCTGCTCCAGATACAATTAAAGTGAATTCAACTAATACAATATTCCTCAGAATTAGGAATGCAAGTAGTTGATGTTGTGTCATGTCCGAATATGTTATTGCCGTGACAAGATTACGTTACAGGTTTAGAGGGTAACATTCCCCCCTGAGTAATTAGCACAAAGTAGTCAAACAGAGAAGATGCTTTAATTAGTTAAGACGAGTTAGAATGGACCAATGAGGCATGCAACTTATATTGTAAATAATCTGCATTGTTAGAGGTAGAAATACTCTGCATTAGATGCTAAGTGATATCAAATCAGCAATTGTTTCCAAGCATTTTGACTCTTATTTCACCATTTTGATAATGAAGAGAAATACAATCTTACTTAAGCATAAAGCATAATTTTTTTTATTGAAAGTACTGATTTCTAAGAATTGATATGCATATTGTTATCATTTCTGTAACTTTCTAAGTGTGAATGAATGTGCTACTGTAGGGTTATTCTATAAACTTATTGGTCTTAATTTTTGGTTGAGGTTTTCATATTGTCTTGAGGTAATCCTGAGAAAGTCAAGGGGTTATTGTCATTAGAAATTCTAAGCTGTACACAGTCACAATAAACTTTATTAAGACATCAGTCATAACCTTTGCCCTTCTTACTTAGCTGCCTTAAAGTGACTCAGGTGATGGCATCTATAATGACTATTCTCTGTGCCCACTTTATGAAAAGTGAGACTTCCAGTAAGACCAATGACAAATACTGCCATACTCCATGTACTATCTAACCAAGCGCGACTAATTAGCCATATGGCCACCACTTGTTATATGTTATACTGCACAGGTAGGAATCTCTCTACAATAAAACTATAAAATTAACTTAAGCGCCGAAATTGGAATTCACTTAAGATTTTTCCACTTATCAGGGAAAAAATGAAGTTACTTCTTCTCCAACAAAACCACAGATTTATATGAGCACAGTAAATATGAAAACATCAAAACACCCTTTCAAAAGTTGCATTGGCAATTCCATTTTATTCTACTTGTCGATCCTTGTGTGATGCTTTTCATACTTTTAATAGTGTTGTTTCCATGCCTCATTTGCAAATTGAATAAAGAGAAAATAAAAAATCTGCAGCAGCACACACCGATCGAAGTAGATGTATTTGAGAGCCCACAAACATATGCTCCTCCAATACTGAGGAAAATGATTAAAAATCT
The DNA here is from genome assembly GCA_963942565.1 of Maea johnstoni. Lineage (NCBI taxonomy): Eukaryota > Metazoa > Annelida > Polychaeta > Spionida > Magelonidae > Maea > Maea johnstoni. The sequence goes on along the minus strand of OZ012698.1, from coordinate 27,383,547 downwards.
TCGATATAAAATCATCCAAAGTTTACAAGTTTGTTTTCAGTATAGTTCTCTCCATCAAACCCAAGGATTGCAAGTAATTTTAGAGCGGTAATACAGAAGTAGTTCTTAATTGCCAGCTGAGTTATTTTCAACTCTGCACAGCTACTCAAGAAACAGGCAGAAAGTTGTATTGGCATTGCAAAAATGGTATTCTCTGTGTTTCTCTGGAAATATAAGAGAAGTGAATTTGGAGCAAACTGGAGATTAGCCAGGATTGATTTAAGTTGATCAGCACCATTGCAGACTTAATGGGGCCAATGTACCAAGTGCTTCCTATGGATCAGTTTAAAGACAAATACAATGTCCGAACAAATTTCCTTGAATATAACATCATTTCAATTAAAATAAAAAAAAATTCTTGGAGTGGAAAGAAATCATTCTGTACAATGAACCACACCCAAGGAACAGTGTATTAAATGTGCTTCTCAATCTGAGCGTTAAGGGATGCTCACGATTGTATTCTAAAATAAAAGAATATTTTGACCATGTTATGTTTAACATCTCAGATAGATGGAGCGATATAACAGGTTCAGATTGGGGAACCATTACCTTCAGCAGATCTTTCAGCAAACATGATTCATATTTTACAGACACATACCTGAAATACATTTAATTTCGCACTCTCCACAAAAGATTCTACACCAACGAAAAGCTCTTTAAAATTGGAATAAATAATTCTGAGTTGTGTGGTATGTGCCATAAAGAAGTGGATTCGGTAAACACATGTTGCTCTACTGTGAGTGTACCAAACATTTATGGTCTTTAATTGAATCTTGGATAAATGATTTGGGAATGCCAGAATATAAGATCACTGAAGAAAAAATAATAGTCGGAGACCTAGAAAATGCATCTGCCATTAACGGCATTATTTTAATTGCAAAAAAAAATATTTACAACTGTATGAAAACAGAACAAAAACCGTGTATATTATACGTAAAGAATGATACAAAGAAATTTTATTTCCAAGAAAAATGTAGATTGTATGTAAAAGGTCAGAAGAAACTCTTCGACAAACAATACCAACTTCTAACAAATGTCTTCGATGTATGATAACTGAGAAACTCATTCCGTATTATTCATTGCATACTGTCTTTTATACCATTGCCTATTATGAACCTGTTGTTGACATGCTGGAGAACGAAATAAAAAACTATTTAAAATTTAAAAAAGGATTGATTTAAATCAGCGACAATTTCTTGGCGGTAGACATTGGTAAATGACAATTACCAACATCCATTTCAACCAGCAAGTATAGCAGGAAACCCTGCAGCTGATGAACAAAGATACACTGCTCCTGTTAAAAAAAGACCAGCAATTATTCAAGTTTCTGTTCATCAGTCACAGGAAGGTCCTTTAATCCATGGGATGATTAGAGTTGATGACCAAATAGATATCCATCCACCACAGATGGGTCCTCAGAGACAGAGGCAGGACATCCCTGCTATCACTCAACAGAAAAATAGACAACAACTACCTCCAAATACTCATAGAAATATCCATAACAACCCATTGAATATTCAGGCACAGAGAACAGCTCATTCAAGACAGAGAAAAGAATTAGTAAACAGAGCTCAAAATGAACAAGCAAGACAACCTGAGGAAAATATACCACAGGCAACTTTAAGAGTTTCACAGACATATGCTCCTCCCGTACCGACTGAAGAAAATGATTATGAATCTCCACTTTACTTTTGTACTCAGGATATTTCTGTCCATCCAACTTAGGGATATTAAATAGTTTCAGAGCTGTATTACAAAAAGTAGTACTTAATTGCCAGCAGAGTTACTTTTAGTTCCTTACAGCTACCCAAGAACAGGCAGAACACCTAGCAGGATAGGTAAAGCAGGGTGTTATGATATATACTATATGTATCTTGTACATACAAGATAAGTTCCTAAGTTCCTCACTAGGTATCTTCTCCTGTTATCTGTATACATAGCATGGTCCTTGATTCTTAGAAGTAATAAATGATTAACTCAGCCTCTTTGACAAAAGCATGGCTGCAATGGACATGCTGTGTTTTTGTTGTCTCAGCATTAATGGACAGCACAAAGGAAAACACGGTTTCAGAAGAAGTGAAAACTAGATAAAAGGATCACCTAGAACCCTTACAGAGCATTTATAGGAGTATTACACCCCACAGAAAGTAGATGATATTGGTTTTATTGTGGATTACATGCAATGCACATGTTGACAGCAAACACTGAACAAGGACAACTGTGGGTAGAGAACTTTTTTCAGGTATCTTCAGAGGAAATCTAAAAAGATGGCGGCGCACCAGATTGTACAAGGTAACTCGCAACAGTTGCCCATGGCTGCAACCAACTTCAGGTGCAGTAGCGGCAAACAGAATTTACAAGGTAGGCAAAATGTCTGATTAAGCATGTAAATGCACAGCTGGTATGGGTTTCTAGTGTAATACATTGACCTCTATATCATATACAGGCAACTCTGCATAAGCGGGATGAAACTGGACCAGCTTATTTCATCCGGCTTAGGTGAAATCTGGCTTATGTGACTAAAAATAAACCCTATTTGTGAGAAATGGGACTGAAAAGATACTATGTGGCTTTATTTTACCTCGTGTAGAATTCTAGGCCTCTGATTGGCCATTTACAGACCCCCTATTCTGAATAGTGCGCCTGTGTTGGGAGAAGGGTACTATTGCCGGGCACTATTCACATGGAATAGAGCAGGGCTAGTTTTCCTGTTCCAATACAGAACACGCTTTAATTCATCTGTGAGGTTAGGAGGTCAATTCAACTAAAAAGGTGAGATTCTTATTTTAACCCCTACAAGTATCAAATAACCATAAATCTATAAATAGAAATCCTTTTTCTTTTTGATCCCTCAGATTCATTCTCATCATCCTTACTATGTTATTTCCAGAATTACTCAGGTGACATGCCATTATTGAATTTACCAAGTGTCTGCATTAAGCAACCCGCGACTGGAAAAGGCATATGCAAGGAACACTGCTAAATGTTAGAGAAGGAAAACCCAAACCTACCTACAAAACTGAGAGTTCATAGGTTTGTTGACGTTTCTTAAGTACATAAACCATGCGTTGCATCATTGTGGTGTGGATGTTTCAAGCCTAAACCAGAAGCATATTTATGTTGCCGTTAAGAACCTTCTGCCTTTATTACTTCCATTTCTGTCCTTGAATGTATGCTTAATTGCAACCTAATTGATTAAATAATAATAATATCAAAATATTTATTTGAATATAAAAATGCAAGGTTAAATAATGTATAACGAGATGTGCATGTGCGTCCTTGTTAGTTAAAAATTTAAGATAGCTTTTGCCGTTTTGATTCTTTAGTGTTATGTTAAATGGGAAAGCTACAAAACGGTGTGATAATTGATATCTCTTTGATGGATCTATTATTATTCGGTTCCTTTGCATTTCTCATTCACTCAATATAGAATACACAAGCTTTCCTAGTTTTGAAATGTGTGTGCAGGCAATTGGGAATAATGCTTGATATTATGCAGAACCTAATCAAGAGGAAGTTGCTGCAGTAGCCCAGATTGACCACTCATATGGTGCACAGAAAGCAGTAAAGACAAGGACACATCTGTCCTGGCTAGTCAAGGTTAGTAGGTTGGCTGGTAGACTGAATGGTCAGATGCAATGTATTACTTTTCTATGCTCACTAACAAAACTGACATAAAAGGTTTTACCCTGTCAGAACTTTACAAGAGGGTCATATCAGGGATAGAATTGTCATTGGAACAACGGGTGTTCAAAGAAAGGCCCGTCCCTGACTTGAGCAAATGCATTGACTTCCTGAGAGCCAGTGGAATTTCAAGAATTAACAAGAGTCAACTACACATAGACAACAATGCATCAGGAAGTGTGCATGCTGCTTTGAAATATAAGCACAAATCAAACCAGAAAACAGGATCAAGGTCAAGAAATGATAAAAACTCATTTTTATTAAAATGCAAGTTCTGCGGAAATAGCCACATGAGAGACAGCAAAAAATGCCCTGCATTTGACAAAACCTGCATGAATTGCGTAATTGATAATCATTTTGCGACAGTCTGCTGAGGCTCGAATATTCAGAATAAAGCCAGGAAAGTGCATCAAGCAGATGTAGAACTTTCAGATAGTGATTTGAGTGATTCAATATACGCAGGTCACCAAATTGGTCCATTTGTTAAAACGAAAAATCCAAATCTATGACAAAACTGACATTCAAGACAGCATATCCAGCTGTTACAGTCTATCTCAATTCTGGAGCCACATGTAGTGCCATGTCGATGGGAAACCTGCAGTCTGGAAAAGTAAAATTATATCCCCTAAATGGCCGTGTCAGGCTATATGATGGAAGAGTAGTAACACCACTAGGTCAATACACCTTTGATATAAAGATAGGAGGGAATGGAGCAGTATAACATTCAACATACTTGAAAATGCACCATGGCCAATTATAGATGGAAATACATGTATTAAAATGGATGGCTATCCATGAATGTAGAAAAGGCTGTTTGCCTGGGGATTATCACATTGAAATTGACCACAGGGCGAAACCAGCCCAGCATGCACCACGATGAGTGCCAGCAAAATTCAAAGCAAAAATCACCGAAATGGAGAAAGGAAAATACAGGGTGTATTTTTGCAGGTTTGCTGCTAATCGCGCTGTTTTATCAAGTCAGAAATGCTTGCAGACCTTGTTTGTTTGCTGGAACGATTATGATATGTGTTGCGAGTAATGTAACCAAGTTTCTTACCATCCCAGAAATAGTTATTTTGCACCCGTTTGCTTTGTATGATATGGAAAAGGTGTGTCATCTCATTACCTCAACAGAGGGGATACCTTACACCACAAACTGATAATCCAGAACTCTCCAATATGGGATAAATGGCCATTGAAGTAAGGAACTGCATTGTCATATTCAACATTGCGCCAGGTCTATGGTAACAAATCTATAAAACTTAAAGGAATTATAACAATAAAAATAAGGGCAAAGTCATTTACTGTTATATATTCCTGTACACTGGCCAACAATGCTATTCAAATTCTGAAATATATCGCAAAATGGCAACTATGATGCCTAAAAGGGATACTGATGTGTCAAGTGGTCAAAGCACTCATAAAGACCCTGGAAATTCTGAATCTAGGGTAGAGGAAAAAGGCTTAGAATATGCTATAGATTTCAGGATCGAGCTATAGTATCTAAATGGCGCGGACCAGCTAGCTATATTAAAGATCTAATCTCAAATGTGTAGGCGGTAGCCAGTTAAAAGGAGAGCAGGACCCTCCATGGGATAATGAAAAGGATTCAGCTGTCTTAAATGATCTTGAAGAAGTGAAGGTGAATTCAGGCAAGGAAGCAGTAGTGCAAACCTCTAAACAGGAGTCTATAAAGTGTGAGAATCGACAGCTCCTCAAGAATATCTTAGATACTATATCTACACTCAATGAAAAATCAGTAGTGAAGAAACCCATTTAAGGGTCTCATTGCGATCAAACCACAGTTATACATCAGTAAGAGGCACTTCATCATCCTCTAGTGCTTCAAAAATCGGATGCTGCAACAAAGGTACAATTTGTAGATATCAAAAATCAGCAGAGTGCTGAAATGGCCAAAACTGAGCTGTTGACAGACATTAAAATAGCTGAGACAAAGCCTCATTCCATTAATCTCATTGAGAAGAAAGAAGATCAAATCAAGAAATAGATACACTTATTAATTCTTTTAAAGGGTTAGATAGTGTGCTGGCATCGACAGCCGCTCAATCTATAGCACAAACTACTTGAATTAGCCCACTTTCTAGCCTGTCAAATGCACAGATCATTGGGCCAGGTTATAGGGTTGAAATAACGGCCTCCCACCTAAATACCAGGTTCCTTCTTTAGTTCAGGAAGGAGAGCAAAGCACTAAAAATCACTGATTTATATACTCTGTGGATGAATGAGAGCAGGAGGAGGTCATTTCCAAGGGTCTGAACAGTCACTTTACTTTCATTCTGAGAATCAATTAATCTAAGAAGGAGGGGTTAGAAAATATCATACCTTCTCAGTGGGCCTCCGCGAATAACAGAATTTTGCCAGAGCTCATGGAGGAGAGGGAGATCACTTCACTAGATGAAGTAATATCCTACCTTCCCTAGAAGTACTAGACTATTCCCAGAGGTAAACATGGGAGTCAGTTTTGCAATCTGACACCCAATTACGCAGGGTGCAAGCCATCACAGGATGCTCGTGGGCATCTGAGCCTAACCATTTGTAAAGATGCACCTAAGGAACAAAACACCTCCTCCAACTAAGGGGAAACAAAATAAAGGTAGCGTTGCTCAAGGATCAGGTTCTGAATTCAGTAGAAATTAGAATCATCACACTGGAAAATGTGCTTTTGGGCAGAAATGTATCCACAAACATGCATGTTTATCCCCTGGGTGTGGTGGCAACCATCTAGGTTGCCAACATAATCAAGAAAACGGAGTCCAAGACACCGACCTAGATACATGCTGCCGGACTGACACTCATGCTAGCAGCCAATGTAAACAAAGATGAAGGATCAAGAGGCTCTTAAAAACTGAACTTTGAGCTGGCTTACAGGACAGTGATAAGACACTCACCAAGTTGCCAAAGAGACAAGCCTCTATCATAACATCAATACAAGCACTTGTAGGACAATGTTTACACAGAGAAATATTGAACCTAGCAAGTAAGCTGTAATATAAGTGTTTTCAAACTGAAGGTAAAGCAATTCCTTTTTTTATCATATTGTTGATATTCAAGTGTTGTATTGTAGATAAACAAGATCACAATACATACACTGTTTACTTAGACTATGTCAATTGCTGTGCAAACTTCATTAGATTGAAAATTGCATTGTCATATTACGTATCACTTCAGGTATATAGAAACATCTTTAACACCGTGTAATGATATAAGGCTTGATTTCTTGATTAACCTGTTTTGCGTTAGACTGAGGTCTATATATACCCTGGTCACCTTATCAGGGCTCCTTTCATTCACTACAATGGTGTGACCAGCAGTAGATTCACTGACCAGTATAACAGAGCCATGTGGCATGGGAAATAGCCAAATTAGTTGGTATATGAGTAATTTGTTGGTATATCAGTATGGTTGTTTATTAGCTAAGTATTCCTCCAGTGAATGACACTTGTAATTGATAGTTAGTTTTCTGTCTAATGTTGTTACATTTTACCTCTTCATACAGGCTTCTTCTATGTTAAATGTCATTATAAATATACATTGATTGTAATTCCATTACATGTAATTCTATTACATGTCTTAATACATGATTAACCTGTTGAAGGTTTGATAACTGAGCTGAGGATATTTGCAGGACCTTTGCAAAAGAGCGCTGTCAGACTACACAAATTCATATCATATTCGAAGACTGTAATGAAGGCAATACCAGCCCAAGATTTTCCGAAGGGTAGGAAAGATTTAGATTTGCCCAATGATAGTATGTCAGTAGAAAGAGCACTAGGTGTGCACTGGTGTGTAGAGGGTGACACTTTCCGATTCAGGATAACCCTGAAAGACCAATCATTAACACGGCGCGGGGTGTTATCTGCAGTAAGTTCTGTATACCACCGCTTGGGTTTGCGGCCCCTGTTATTTCAGAAAATGTGTGGTGACGGTTTAGTCTGGGATAGTCCTCTGCCAGAAGACCTCAGTACTCAGTGGCAGCATTGGAGAACAGAATTGTTCTCGCTCAAGTAGCTAAAATGAGGAATATTGAGTACGAGGAATTGACCAGGGTATTCCGGACTGATAGTCAAGTGGTTCTAGGATACATAAATACTGAAGCACGTAGATTTCACATTTATGTTGCCAATCGTGTCCACCAAATCAGAAACCAGACTGAACCAGCCCAGTGGCGCTACGAAAACACAGGGGACAACCATGCGGATGATGCTTCTAGGAGAATAAGTCCAGAAGAACTCATCAGTCAGTCAAAATGGCTGTCAGGTCCCGATTTCCTGTGGAATTCAGAAGTCCCTGTCTCTCAACCATAGTAGATGGTAGTTGCCCATTCTGACCCTGAGCTGAAGAAGGCAAATGTGCTTCTTACAAGTACACATTCTGACTTATCGTTCCTTAAGCCAGAAGGCTTATGTTACAGATTATGTACTGTAATAACTTATAGACATGCCTAAGACACTGAACATATATCCTGTATGTCTTATCTTGTCTTACTCTCAAAGCAGTGAAAGGAAAGGCTTGCTACATTATTATCAAGCATCTAGATATAGCAGAAGACAAGGAGAGGATAGAATTAATAATTGGTGCACTGGAGGCGTATTTCAAGCCCAGAAAAAATATAGTATATGAAAGATACCTATTCAACACGTGCAACCAACAGCCAAATGAACAGGTAGACCAATACTTCAACAAGCTTCGACAGTCAGCAGCAAGCTGTGAGTTTCAAGGTCTAAGAGATGAACTGATTAGGGACAGATTAGTCCTTGGTTGTAGAGATAGCGCAGCCAGAGCAAGAATGTTTAGGGAGCCGAATCTAGACTTAAACAGAACAATAGCAATGTGCAGAAGTAGTGAAATAGCACAGGATCAGTTACAGAAAATAGGTGCTACATGTACTACTGAGGAATCGGTGCATTATTCAAAGAATAATGGAAAAAATTTCACTCCTCACAAGCAACAAGAGGAGGGACAATGAAAATGACAAGCAATACCTCAAAATGCAGATATTGTGGAGGTCAGCATAAATTCAGAAGAGAAGAATGCCCAGCATATGGGGAAACAAGCGCAATCTGTCAAATGAAAAATCACTTTGCTAGGATGTGCCTACAGAAAAAAGCTGCCAAACAGAATAGTATTAATCTTGCCACAAAATATGATGATAGAGAATATGATGATACAGATTCAGACACTTTGTTTAAACTTGAAACAGTTGGAAAAGTGAATTCTAAAGGAGGAATATACTTTATTCATCTGCAAATGGGATATGACATGGACACCCATAAAAATATGGAGTGCCAAATGGATACAGGTACCACCTGTAACCTTATTAGTTTCACAGATGCCTGCAAGATGGCAGTGGTGAATTTCAAGAGAAAACAAGCACAAAGCTAAATTTTTATGAGGGCACAATCATACAGGCACGAGGAAACTGTCATTTCAACTGCAAATATAAAGGAAAAATACACCCGCTTGAATTCAAGGCAGTGGACACAGATCAAAAACCATTACTTTCTGGGGAAACCTGCAATGAGCTAGGACTTATTCACATAAAAGCGGATAGTACAAATCAAGTCACTGATGGGAATACAGAAAATTCAAAACAATCGGCAAACAGCAACATATTCAAAAAGTACAAAAATAACTTTGAGGATAAAGATGTCTAAAAAGGGAATGTGTTGTGGTATATACTAATATAAGATTAGTGTCTGGAATCGCCACTAGATGACATGTCATGCAGAGTCCACTGTGACCTCTGTTAAGGTCTCAAGATGTAAACATCCTGCCCTGAGGGCTGATGGGATATGTAGTTTATTGCCTTTGTCTCTTTGGTATTAAACATGGCTACCCTGTAGATGTATCCTGTAGTCCTGTTATTTATTGTTAGTGATAATACATGAAACCCAACATAACAGAATGTAATGAATGCTAAGTATTCATTTTTTGTTTTTGTCCTTTTGGTATGCCAAGTGTTAATGGTGGCCTGCCCTTGTGATACCCTAAGTTTTATGACTTAAGATAAACATGCTTGAGCGGAACCTTGCTAGTAACGGCAGATAGGGTGTGGCAGGCATATGATGTGGACGGGAGTAGAAAGCAGCAAAGAGGTATGTTATCTAAAATGACTTTTAATGCTGGAATTATGGAATTTACTTTGTTTTGTTGAAATCTGATAGAATTAGACTGAATAACTATAGAATGTGTTTGTTATTGCAGTATTCACGGTGACTATAAGGTATAAAGTGCATGACAGCACCAGAACCATAGATATGAAGGTGTCTATTAGGTATAAAGAGCATGACAGCACCAGACCTATAGATATGAATATGTGATACCAGATGAGAAATAAACTATACCTATAGCATCTGTTGTGACTCTTTTCGAACCCCCACAGCAGCATCATTGGAGTGGTGATGCTGTCACAGTGAAAACTCTAGGAAGACAAAGAGTGGAAACTCTTTTGAATACAAAGAGTGAAAACTCTGAGACTTTAATCCTCAAGAAACTCTGATTGGAACACCATGAGTGAAAATGTTTGGACTTTATTCCCCAAGTGAAAAAACTCTAGGATTTATACAAGATATGAACTATGATGCTACACCCTATCTCATATGGACATAGATCACTTGGATTATATACAGACTGAATGGATTTGGACACTGGTATATACACACTGCCAGTGAGTGACCTAGATCTTATCATTGGAACAAAGACGCTCCAGCAGGACTAGCACCCCTAGCAACAGGATTACCCGAGGTCAGGAGGGCAATAAAAATTTAACTGAGACACCCATGGACAGCCGTGTGATATCAGTGCCAGCATGCGGAGTGCCTAGCAACAACCCCTGGCAACAAGATATCAACAAGTGTGCCTCTACGGAACTTTCGTGAACATGGACTAACATTTATGTGTCAAGGAACATTGGATTATTAAGTATTACACTGTTATTCTATCTGGATGTTCTAAGGCCTGTAAGAAATTTTGGTTTTGTATTTTGACAAGGTTATTGAGTTTTACAGTTTAACTCTTTCAAGCCTGCATGTAGTACTGAAGATATATCTGACATGGGAACTATTTTGTGTTGATTTCTATTGTTTTCTCATTGTAAAACAAATTGATTGATTTGTACAAAACTTGATGCATTGTATCATTTAGTTGTATGCTTATGTAACAATAGGGTTTATTAATGAACACAGATTAATGGAACATACTCATCTGAATTTAATATTCAAATCAAAATTATGTCTTCTACAAGCAGTGTGCAGGGTGATCAGATGAGTGAGCAGTTGGTAGATGAAGATGTTTTAACTGCTAGAGATAGGAAGCTCACAGAGAAGGGCTTGAAATGGCTACTTGATCAAACTAGGTCAAACTTCAGATCAGCCATTTCAGAATGGCGACATCATGCAGGAAAAATTGAAGGCCTTCTTATTGACAGCCATGACACCTCACTCTTAAAGGGGCACAGAGATGCCTTAGAAGGTGAGGTGAATGAGGTATTTAGCCTGTATGACCAGCTGAGAAAACTTTTAGATTCAGCTGACCAAGAAAATACAGAGTATGCAAATTTTGAAAAGATTGAATTGGAAAACTATCAGATAATGAAGAAATGTTCTGATAGAATGAAAGAAATTGAGATAGATAGGAGTGAGGTAGGATCAATTTCATCATCAAGATCTGGCAGAAGTCGCCAGTCTGATAGGTCTAATACCTCCAGAAAAGAAGTTGCAGCTGATGTAGCTGCAATGGAGGTGAAATTGAAATATATTGAACCTGAGGCCCAATTTAAAAGGGTACAAGGCCAAAGAGATTTGGAAATTGCTCAGGCAAGACTTCGAGAGATAGAAAGAATTGATAAGGAAGAAAGAGGTCATCTTGACCTTGACATGATACCATCTCAAGCGGATGGAATGAATAAATATGTCGCAAATTATGTGGACTCACAAAACATGCGTCATACAGATAGAAGCCCTCAAAAGGAAACTAAGATCCAAGTAGGAGCGCAACCTCCTACATTGATAGCACCCTCTGTTCCCACCTCAACATCAGGAAATGTATCCGTTACTCCACTGAACCCTCTAGTAGGTTCATATGTACCTAGACATCAACCCCAGAGTACTTGGATATATTCTCCGATCACACCTGATAACAGACTTGGTGCTCAGAATAATGGTAACCAGCCATTAGGAGCTACATTCCCTGATAGAAATCAGACTGAGAATGTTTCTCAGCAACAGATATTTGATCTTACAAGGTCATTTGCAGAACAAATTAGCTTAAGTCGCCTTCTTCCCCCTGAACCATCAGTTTTCAGTAGCGATCCCATAAGCTATCCTGCATGGAAGAGCTCCTTTGATACTCTTATTGATCAGAGAGGGATACCGCCGAATGAAAGGATACACTACCTCAAGAAATATTTAGGAGGTAGTGCCAGAGAAGCTATTGAAGGTTATTTTCTGCTTAGTACAGACGATGCCTATGATGAAGCAAGACTGCTTCTAGAAGAGAAATATGGTGGTTCATTTGTGGTTGCAACTGCCTTTAGAAATAAACTTCGGGATTGGCCTAATATAAATCCAAGGGATGGCTTAGCCCTAAGAAGGTTTACAGATATTTTGAGACAATGTGAGAAAGCGATGGCTACCATTGGTAACCGGAGCATTTTAGATGATAGCATTGAAAATAGAAGGTTACTTCAGAAGCTACCAACATACTTAGTAACCAGCTGGGGAAGAATTGTAGCAGACTGGGAAGAGAGGAAAAAGGGATATTCTCCTTTCAAAAAATTCACTAGATACTTGGTGAAGGAAGCTAATATTGCTTGCCACCCTGTTACTTCACTCCAAGCGCTTAAGTCTAATGATAAGCAATGTGAAAGCAGCAGAAAATCTGCCTACAAGGGTAATTCAGGCCCAGCGGCAGCTAGATCCCTAGCTACTGAAAGCTCGGAAGCAAAATCTGAGCAAAATAAAGATGTAAAATCCAAACGATGCGCATTGTGCAGAAAAGGCCATAAAATTGATTCTTGCAAAGCCTTCCTCTCAAAGACATGGAATGAAAAGAAAGATATTGTCATGCAAAGGGGTCTTTGTATCAGCTGTCTGGAACATGGCCATATATCTAGCCTCTGCCCAAAAAGGATGAAATGCTAAACTTGCAATGGGTACCATCCAACATCCCTACACAGAGGAACTCAAGATTCTTACCTTAAATACAAAAACAGTCCTGGAAGGCACTGGAAGCAACGAGAGTGAGACTGAACTTAAGGCAGTCAGTCATAGAACAAAGATAAAGAAACTTGATGAAAGGAAGAATGTAGGCGAAAGCTCAATGGTAGTGCCTGATAGAATTAGACTGAATAACTATAGAATGTGTGTTTGTTATTGCAGTTTTCACGGTGACTATAAGGTATAAAGTGCATGACAACACCAGTACCATAGATATGAAGGTGTCTATTAGGTATAAAGTGCATGACAGCACCAGACCTATAGATATGAATATGTGACATTGGATACCAGATGAGAAATAAACTATACCTATAGCATCTGTCGTGACTCTTGTGAATTTCGAACCCCCACAGCAGCATCATTGGAGTGGTGATGCTGTCACAGGGAATATCAGATAGAAATAGACCCAAGCATCAGACCTGTTCAGCAGCACCCAAGACGTGTTCCATTACCCCTTAAACAAGAGATAAAAAACTTGGGGAACTAGAGAAGCAAGGAATCATAGCGAAAGTTAATGGGTTTACACCATGGATTAACAGCCTTGTAGCAGTAACAAAGCCTGGAAAACTGCGAATATGCATCGACCCTAAGGATCTAAACAGCCTCCTTTTGAGACTGAGGTCTATAAAATATACCCTGATGGCCTCATCAGGCCACTTGTCATTTACTACAAGGGTGTGACCACTGGACAGCAGAAGTTCACTGACCATTAGAGAGCCATGTGGCAAATAACACAAAGAGGTATGTTAAGTTTATATGTATCTGCATTTACCTGTGTAGCAATTATCTGTACTTATGAGTTGTTATATGAGTAGTTTGTTAATTCTATCAGTATGTTTGTAAATGTGTTAAATATTCTTCTAGTGAATGACTTGTAATTTGAGAGCTAGTTTTTGTCTAATGTTAAATGTTACACTGTATAACTATGGACTTTTTCTATGTTAAGTTTCATTATAGCTATATACACTGCGTGTAATGACATTACAGGTCTTATTACATGTTTAACCTTTTTAAGGTTTGGGATTGAGTTGAGATATGAGTTGAGAATATTTGTATTGCGTTTTTCATTGTAGTTTTCACGGATTCCTGAGGCAATAAACATCATTCCTGTCGAGACCTTTGTTGGTTTTACTCAACTGGTAGCGTTGCGCCACCCTGCTACCGTTATACTCTATCTCTCTCTCTCTCTCAGTCATCGTGCTGACCACACCTGTATTTGATGTAGGATTTAGGATCTGGATTGCCATAGGCCATGGTGACAGTGGTTAAAACCATTATTCCTGCTCTGGAAGTTGACACTTTAATGAAGTGAGTGAGGGACTCACTCAACGCTACTACTGCTGCTAAGAAGTCAATGATAGGGGGGTCATGAGTCATGAGCGATAAGAGAGCAGGAGAATCTTAAGCTTGAGAAACTTGGTCACATTTGTTGTGCTTATGAGATGCCTCAAGGCCAAATGAAGGACACAGAAACAAATAATACTGACATCAATATCTAGTCAAATTGACTAAGAAATCTGAGGTCCAGTCTAAAAAGGGCCAGGAATCAGAGAATGTCATTACCGTGGTAAAAAGCATGTGATGAAGAAAAAAATCCTGTTCTGCCTGGGAAAAAACTTGCATATCTTGCAAGAAGAAATATCACTTTGCTAGTAAGTGTCCATCAACCTCAAAAGTTCATGCTGTTGAAAAAACAGAGGAGGGAGATGAGGACTCTGGGGAAAAGGCTAAAAGTGACTACCGGATTGGCAGCCTTAACTCAGAAGGCAAACGTCTACATTCTCTCATGTCTGTGAATGGCAACAATATAAAATTTCAACTTGACAGTGAATGCTGCGATCAGTACTACCTGTGAGAAATATGTTGATCCATCTCTGATTTCACTAACACAAAGGAAATTGATAGTCTTGAGTGGTGAACCTGCTAAAACTTGTTATGCTTAGATTGAGAAGGAATGCCTATCTGTAGAGTGTGGTCTGAATGATTTGACCAGTATCAAACAAGATATGGAATTCCACACTGCTGCTGAGAAGACAATGATAGGGGAGGGGGGGGCACTCGGTGGAATTTGTGTACCAGCCAGCTCTTGGACAACTCCACTGTCTTCTCCGCTTTACCACTTTGTGCCAGAACTAAGTACAAATGAAAAAAAATGCTACTTTTGTGAACTGACTGATCGTCTGATCAGAGTCAAATTCATCTTCACAATCACTGACATCACTCTGAAGTCATGAGTGATAAGAGAGCAGGAGAATCTTAAGCTTGAGAAACTTGGTCATATTTGTTGTGCTTATGAGATGCCTCAAGGCCAAATGAAGGACACGGAAACAAATAATACTGACATCAATATCTAGTGAAATTGACTAAGAAATCTGAGGTCCAGTCTAAAAAGGGCCAGGAATCAGAGAATGTCATTACCGTGGTAAAAAGCATGTGATGAAGAAAAAAATCCTGTTCTGCCTGGGGAAAAACTTGCATATCTTGCAAGACGAAATATCACTTTGCTAGTAAGTGTCCATCAACCTCAAAAGTTCATGCTGTTGAAAAAACAGGAGGGAGACGAGGACTCTGGGGAAAAGGCTAAAAGTGACTACTGGATTGGAAGCCTTAGCTCAGAAGGCAAACGACTACATGCTCTCATGTCTGGGAATGGCAACAATGTAAAATTTCAACATGACAGTGGTGTTGCGATCAGTACTATCTGTGAGAAATATGTTGATCCGTCTATAATTTCACCAACACAAAGGAAATTGATAGTCTTGAGTGGTGCACCTGCTGAAACCTGTTATGCTTAGATTGAGTAGGAATGCCTATCTGGAGAGTATAATCTAGAAAGATTTGACAAGAATCAAACAAGATATGGAATTCCATAGATCATAATGTCAGACAATGGTTACTTCATATCGGCTAAATTTCGAAAATTCGCAAAACATATGGCAAAACTGAAGCTGCAGTCAAAGCGGCCAAGACCATGATAAAAAAGTTGGAATTGAGAAATACTCTTATTCAAAATATCAATATGAGTCCCTCTCAAACAATACTAGCCCGGAACACTAGAACAGGCATTCCAAATAACTCTAACTTACCCTCCCCTCAGCTGCAAAATCCTCACAAAGATTTAGAGGGAAAGTGGAAATTCAAAAAAATCTGGCAAATCTGCATGAGCTTTGAAACCACGGAATGTGGGGGATCATGTTCTGTTTGATCGATTTAATCCCCTGAAGAAACATGCCAACTGGGATAGAGGTACCATCACTAGAATGTGTGATGAACCAAGATTGAATGAAGTAGAAGGGCCTCAGAGTATGTTATACCACCGCAACTGTGTAAACCTCAAACCGGTACCACCACCATCTGAGGTCCCACAATCGTTAGCTAGTGCCCATATTGCTCTGCCTTGTGACACACCTCCCGAAACACAGAGCCTGACTCCATCTGAAGGGTTGGAAAGATCTGATAGAATTCGAAGGCCAGGTTACATCAGTGATTATGTGTCTCCTTAGGTAGAAAGCTATTTGTGGAATAATATTTTCGACTGTCATGAATGTTAAGTATTCATTTTTTTGTTTTCTGACATTTGGTAGGCCAAGAGTTAATGGTGTCCACAGCTTGTCCTTGTGATAACCCGTGATTTATGATGCGAGATAAGACATGCTTGTGCCAAAACCACCCTGAAAGTATTATCCTATGTTGTTTTAAGTTCTACACAGTCACAATAAACTTTATCAAGACATCAGACGGAGATCTTGTACTTCACCCCTACCTGCCCTAAAGTGACTCAAGTAATGACAGCCATTCTTAATGAGAATTTGCCAATGAATACCAATATGACAGGGTGTGCACAGTTTTCCAAGATATTTGTGGTCTCATTCCTGGTTTATAGAGAAGCCTCTGCATAGAGAGAACTAAATGAGTCCATGGCTTCTACAAAGGGTTGCTGGCTTGTTGTTCAAGGATTGAGTTTGAGTCACCCTCCATAGTGCCATCTGATCCAAAGGCACTACTGGGTGCAAGAGAATGCTGTACAGTAGAGTTTTCACTTTCACCACTAGGGGGCACTCCACTGGTATCTTCTCTAGGTGCCGCCACCTCAAGGGTATCCCCAGCAGCATGAGTTTTGTTATGCAACTTCATCAGCCACTGAGAGAGGAAGCTCTCCCCACAGATTTTACAGACCCAGTCCTTGGCGCGCTTCTGCTTGTGAACCTGCTCGTAGTGTCTTAGGAGATTGCTATAGCGGGTCAACTTTGTATCGCAAAGCTGACAAGGAAAAGGTCTCTCTCCTGTGTGGGAGACCTGATGGTTTTGCAAAACACTCTTACATCGGAATGCTTTTGGACAATGGGGACACTGGAATTGTTTCTTTGGTTGACCTCCGAAGTGAGTTTCCTTGTGATAACCAAGACCTTGATTAGTAGCATAGCTTTTCCCACACATCTCACATACAAACCGTGGTAAATCATGCATTTTTTCAACGTGCTTTTGGAGGGTATATTCGGTTTGAAACTCCTTCTCACACATATCACATTTGAACTCTTTTGGTCCAGCATGCTCCAACTTATGAGATATGAGCTCAATTTCCTCATCGAAAGACAACCCACAGAATCTGCAATTATGGCGGCGATGCACCTTTCCCTTGTTCCCATGAACATTCTTCTTGTGAGTCCTGGCAGTATGACTCGCTCTAAAACTCTTACCACAAACATCACATTGATAAGGTTTTTCACCTGTATGGGTCCTCTCATGTCTATGCATATGTGAGCTCTGGGTGAAAGATTTCCCACAAAACTTACACATGTGAGGCTTCTCCCCCTGGTGAATCCTTTCATGCATTTTGAATATGTCTCTGGTACGGAATGTCTTGCCACATACTTCACAGGTAAAGGGTTTTTCTCCTGTGTGTACTGAGCGATGCTTGAATATACTGGAACGACTTTTAAAGACCTTTCCACATGTCTCACATTTATAAGGCTCCTCAGTATGTACCCGGGCATGCCTTTTCAACTCAGAAGGTATCTCAAAACATCTATTACATACATCACACTTGTATGGCCGTGCTTTAGGTAACTTCAAATCATTTTTGTTCAGCTCAGTTTCGCCTTTGGATCTCTCTGGGGGTGGCTTCCTTTTTTTAACTGGTAGCCTCACCTTAAAGGAAGGGAGTCGCATGGTTCCTGCTTCACACAATAGGTGGCAATTTCTTCTCCCTTATCACTTGCACTTGCACTCCCAGCATCATTTTGGAAAGTGTTCATCTTTCTCTGTACAAGTTCAGCCGTTGATGGTTCTTCTACCCTCTTGATAGCACTGGGTACCAAACCTTTGGCTGCTGTCAATGACATTGGCAAGACCTTGTGCTCCGTGTTGTAGGGGTCGTCGAGATAACTTTCAGATGGAGGCTCTGTTTTGATAACAATATCATTGACTGCAGTCTCAGCTGATGATGATCCTTCAATTAACATTTCTTCAGAGTTGCTACCAAAACTATTGCATGTTGGTGAAGACACTTGAAGGATAAGATCCTTTTTGTGGTCGGGGTCCTGGTACATTCCAGATGAGCTGAACTCACTAACTACACTACTGGACTGGTCATCCGTGGGGACACCTACAAAAAATAAATTATGACAATAGGGACGAGCATTATCAAACAGTATGATAATAATAATATTAATAACAATAATAATAATGATGATAATAATAATAATAATAATAATAATATTAATTATAATAATAATAATAATAATAACACTAAAAATACTAACAATATGTGCCAGCCATCCTCTTACTAGTAGACTACAGGAGCTGAGAGACACAATCAAATCACTTGATAATATTTTTCTTCAATTTTATGAAAAAATAATTAAACAAGTTTCAATTTCAAATACGAGAATCTAGCACCAAACACATACTTTTATGGGCTCTAGAGAAACAGTTAGTACCAAACCTCATGCAAAACCTATTGTCTTATACAGGCAAGCACAGGAGTGACTATTGATATCATTGTGGTACCAGTGTGCAACCAAGTTTAAATAGTGGCATTTAACTGTCAAATGTCGCCCTGTAAAAATGCTGCACTGGTTGTGCTGCAGTACTGATGTATGCGCTTCAGGATTTATATACTTCAGCACCCCTGCAAGCAGCCAAAAAGAACACCTACCTTGTTCTTTCTTTGTGTGACTGTTGATATTAAAATTCCATCTGACTGAAGAATCTGCCACGACTCCAATGTCCCCATTTATGGTAAGCTGGTTTTCATACGGAAGCATCATTTGACATACTTGAGTGACAACATTGGACAGCTCTAGCTCAAACACACTGCTCTGAAAACTCGAGTAATCCACTGAAAAACAAAAATACAAATAATGATTACAAATTAATACAGGAGTTTTCTCTCGGAATTATTAACTTGGAAATGAATCAAAGTATTTCTTGAAATATTTACAATGATCACAATAGCAACTACTGTATCCAGATCTTTAGTCAGATTTTTTATATGAGGTGTCCATGGTGGGAAATAACACTTAATTCTATATCCCCAGAGGAAATCATGATAGATATCAGTTAATTTGCAACTGGTTTAATCACACTTGATTAGAAACTGCTTATGTCCCCTGGGTCCAGTATAATCCTCAAATCTTGATAGGCTAAAAATTGAGAGAATAAATGTTGTAATGAGAAATACTGTAAAGTTCGAAATATAAGCGTGCTTAAATTTAGCGAATTGATCCATTTTTCCATGTTAGCGAATCGTAATATTAGCGTCTGAACCATCTCAAAAAGCGCCATCTGCCGACAGATATTCAAACTAGACCTGGTTTGATAAACGGTCAAAAGATGGTGCGTGATTTTGGCTGCCCTGAGGAGGCCTGTGCACAATTTAGCCGCTCTACAGGCAGTTTGAGAAGACAAACAAATCGCCCAAAATAGAAGCCTTACCTGGTTGCTACTGGCAACCATGGGTCACAGAGCATTCGAAAGTAGCTGACCTGAATATCAGGCCAGTGGCCATTGACCCAGATTTGCTAGAACATATGGAAAATAGCTGCCTGAACCCTGAGACTTATATTACCTAGAAGTAATACAGCTCTCTGCTGAACCATAGTTGCCAGTAGCAACCAGGTGAGGCTCCAATTGTCTGGGTAAACTGGTTAAATAAAAGAAATAAAAGGGCAGATTGGGCAGATTTTGATATGGAGGTATATGATTTCCTTTGTTTTGGTAGCGTCATCTGCCGTCTATGTAAAAACTATTTCTTTTGGAAAAGATGTGCACATCGAATTGTGCACTCCTAATGAGTTAAAGCTGCGTTTTTATTTGGTTTCATACTATATATACAGTCAAATATAATAACCCTCACTTCAGAATACCATTTTCTTTCTCAAAAATCGTTATTTACTGACATAGAGCGATCGATGTTGAGTGGGTCAAAAATGGCACACACGTGGCGCCATCTGCCGGCTTTGTCAAAAACTTTTTTTGGAAAAAATGTGCACATCGAGTTGTGCACTCTTAAGTCGTCAAAACTGCGTTTTATTCAGTTTCTGGCCACATATACATTTAAATATGATAACCCTTACTTCAGAATATCATTTTCATTCTTGGAATCAGTTATTTACTGAGAAAAAACTATGTTGAATGGGTCAAAATTGTCACACGCGTGGCGCCATATATTGACAAAAAATCTTGGAAAATGGAACAAATATGAGCGGATCGTAATATTAGCGAATCTGACCCACTCGCTAAAGTCGCTAATATTTCGAACTTCACAGTACCACATTATTTCTGAGGAACTACAGTAACGAGGAAAAAATGGAAAATGGACACGTTTAGAATTCTAAAAAAGGGTGTCCATATATCAGGTATGCTCTATATAAAACAGGTGTATACCAAATATCAGATGTTGGCATCTAAAAATGTTGTGCTTGGTTATTTTTATAATTAGACACCCTTGCAAGCAGCCAAAAAGGCCACCGGTTATACCTACCCTCTTGTTGCTTTGTGTGGCTGTTGATATCAAAATTCCATTTGACTGAAGAATCTGCCATGACTCCAATGGTCCCATTTATGATGAGCTGGTTTCCATATGGAAGCATCCCTTGACATAACTGAGTAACAACATTGGAGAGCTCTCGTTTAAAGTCAAACAAACTGCTCTCAGATGTCGAACAATCCACTGAAAAACATAATACACATGATGGTATCTAATTAATAAGGGAATCTTCTCTCAAGGCAAGAAGTATCAGTGTGAAATTGGAAATGATTTGGAATTTTGTTTTTCGTCACTTTTTCTGCTATATCGTGGTTAAGTCTTGTGACAAGCCAGTTGTAACTGGTGGAGGAAACCGGAGTACCCAGCGAAAAACCACCACCTAACCCCAAGTCACTGGCAACTTTCTCACATAACCAAAGTGGGAATTAAATTGGAAATGAATCAAAATCATTTCTTTGAGGAGGAAACACACATATCTTCATATTAAGAGTATGAAATACAAACTGACAGGAAGTTGGAGGAAAAAATGAGAGACACGATTTCTTTATCCTTTAAAAAGAAGTATCAGTATAGTAACAAATGAGAAATAAGCTACCTTCATTTTTGATTTTTTTCTTTTTGGGGGGGGGGGGAAGGAAAGTTAATTGTGTTTGAGTGAAAGATCAGATGAATTTATCACAGAAGTTAGATGTATTCGTTGATTCATTCACCACACACAACTAAGAGTACTTAAGTGCATTTCATTTTCTCTCAATTAGCATTAATTACGGCTTAATTAACACCTGACACGTGGTAACAAGCGTCTTTAGAATTAGATATATCTTGATAGTTTTCCAGTTATATACAGTTACGAATTCTTTAGTCTCAGCTTAGATGACCAAACACAAGTGGATTCGAAATCAGCCGGTCAACCTGAACATGCTAGCCTCAACCAGTGTCAACTAAAAGCCACTAATAGGCCAAAATTGGTGCTCTGGGCACCCCCAGCTGTTGGTGGAGATAAGGTTTCTCTGTAATGTAATAGATGCAAGAGCCCTGATTGATCCTTGTTCTCACGTGCTGATGCCTTATATGGTACTCCTGGCATGAGTCCAGCTCTTTACTATAGGGCATATAGTAATAGCGAGCGAAGCTCGAAAGGCCGTAGGCCTTTCGCGAAGCCTCGCAATCCCTCAATTGCGCGTGTGTGTATATGAGTGTATATGACGTCACTATCACTATAAGAAATACATACACGGACCGAGAAAGTTGTCACCGTCCCACGTGCGGGACAACAATATCGTCCAACGTGCGGGACAACAATATCACTCAACGTGCGGACGACTTCCTTTCTGGAGGATTTCTTTAGGCGTTGAGTAACGACCGATTTCATTGGTCGACAATGACGTAATGTGCAGTACAATAATACCAAACACTTACATTTCATCCCATTGGATGAAATGCATGAATGAACGTGCGTGAATGAAAGTGGCCGCTTCTACATGTATATCCACGTTAAAACTTAATTTCTCGCCCGTCCGTGGCTCAATTCTAATGCAGTTTAGAACCGCCTAAATTCATTCTGCTGACCATTGCGGTTTAGATCGATAGAACCGCCAGAATTCATTGTACTGGCCATTGAATTCTCGTCAAAATCAGTTGCGAAATATAAATGAAAGTGGCCGCTACTACATGTATATCCACGTTAAAACTGAATTTCTCGCCCGTCCGTGGCTCGGCTCGCTTCCTTGCCATACCACGCTGTGGCCGCTACTATATCCAAGTTAAAACTGAATTTCTCGCCTGTCCGTGGGTCAATTTTAATGCAGTTTAGATAGAACCGCCAGAATTCATTCTACTGGCCACTGAATTCTCGTCAAAATCAGTTACGAAATATAAATTTTAAGACAGTTTAAAATCGTTATGTTTTGTATGCCATTATTTTACGGTCAATCAATGCTGTATTTTGGTCAGAAGTAAAAAAAAATGAAATAGTCCAAAGCTTCACTCGCTTCCTGGCCATGCAACCATACCCATGTTAAAACTTAATTTCTCGCCTGTCCGTGAATCAATTTTAATGCGGTTTAAATCGTTAGAACCGCCAGAATTCATTCTACTGGCCATTGAATTATCGTTAAAATCGGTTGCGAAATGTAAGTTTTGCGACAGTTTGAAATCGTAATAATTTGTATGCCATTAATTTACGGTCAATCAATGCTGTACATGTACGATGGTGCAAGTGTGAACGGCAGAAAAAAAATTCATTTTTTTTTCTCGACCGTTTTTTCCAAAAACAGCAAAAAAAAAATTTACAATTTTTTTCCACCGTTTTCCAAAACCAGAAGAATTTTCTTTTTGAATATTTTGTCGCCTCTTTTGTGCAAACTGGTTATGTGTCTTCCTTTAGCACTTTCAAGGGAGCACTCATTATTTGAATTTAATGGTCACCCAAAGCTTCGCTCGCTTCCTGGCCATGCCAGCGTCATATTATTGGTCTCTCACTACATATCCATTCTTTCCTTCATCCAAGGTCTCAAGTATAACAATTGAGATATATGAACACTAATTTCTAGCATTCAAGTGACTGGTGCATGGCTAATTACTTATTACATTTTTGCTAAGAGATACATAGTGACTTGCTAGTAACTTACTCAGTCAGGACTTTTTGGTGGACGAGCGATAATTGAGGTCTGGAATCTGGTCTGGGCTTGCAACAGAATGTTCAAGTAAAGCGTACATTATATTAGGAATGCTGTATATAAAACAGAGTAATACATCTTAATCTCCTCTGAAACACACAAATCCTTACATTTAATAAGAACATTAGCTTATTGACAGAATGTATAAAATAGATTGTCCAAAATATATAGCATGTAACGTAAATATATCAAGACGTATCTGCTTCAAGCAAAGAGCAAGCAGCAAATTGTCCACAATTATTGGGTACCGATAAATGAATGCGTATTTCCAGGAGCACATCCCTGACCATATAGCGCGGGTTTTTTAGGGCAATTCTAGAAAGGGGGAGGGGCAGGAACGGCTTCTTCCAACTATTTACTTGTTTTATATATTGAGTGCAGTGCTATACATAGAACGATTTTGAAGGGGAATTTATATATGGAATGCTCATAATGTAACAGTAATGCATATTTGTTTTTGTTTGGTGGGAATTTCAATCTTTTTAATTACTATTGAAATTTCCGACAGGAGGAAACGAAGAAGTGGTCCCCGGCGGGGGCACGCAGGGATAGAAGGGGGCTGCACCCGCGTTACGTATTTCGCGGAGGAAGAAGTCTTTTTTAAGACCTCCGCATGTCCGCGATTTTGTAAAAGAAGGGTACTTTTTTGTACCCAGATACGAAGAATGGGTTTTGAAAATCCCCTTACGAAATATACGCGGCTCTGACGCCTACTCCCGAAGTGACTGGGCTTCCGAGTCTGTAGTTCAACAATATTGAACCTTACTTATGCATCTGATGTTGTTAGTGTCGATGCTTACATGTATGTCTGAACTACCGAATCTGCTGCTGCTAAACAGGCAGAGGATTATAAAATCTAAAGTTAAAATACATGTTCCCGTTCATCCAATGTCAGAGTTTTGATAAAAGAAGGGGTGTTTTTTTAATGGAAAAAGTCAGCGTTTTTTAAAAATAAGGGTGCTTTTTTGGCCAGAAATCAGTGCTTTAGGGGTATTTTTGATAACGAGCGTATGCACCCCCCTCAATACCTAAGTGACCCCCCCCGAGAAGTGGTCATTTACGCAGGTAGCATTTTTGAAGGATCCACTATCTAATAACAACTACCAGGCTGACATTGCCCAATAGTTGTTTAAGGGAAATAGAAAAGTAAAATGTATTGTAGAATTGTCAGCAGAAGTTTGGGCCATTTAATGGCCTGTGGAGTGAGGCAATTGGAAATATCTCTCAATTAGCATTACTCCCTGTCATATCATACTGCATGGAAGGGGGGGGGGGGGGGTCCGCCATGACCTATAAGTTATAGGCGTTGAGATCTGCCACTGGGCATTGGAGCAGATTTATAACCGAGACGTATGTGTTTGTTGCCAAAGCGGAGACCGCCATGGCCGAGGCTTTGCAACGAACACCATTGGCGAGGCTATAAATGTACACCAATGCTCAGTGCCTGATCTTAATGGCCATTATAGCGGGTTTGAGCGATAACATTGTCTTGCAAACCTTGTGAAAATGTCACAAAAATATGTTTTCTAATGGTTGCTGAGCCGAGATTTGGTCCTAACTCAGTGTGGTGAACCGGGACCATTTTGAAACCCCAGAAACAGCTTCTTTCTGTACATAGTAAGTTCTCCAAGCCCAGGTATTTTCATAGCAATGCGCTATCATATGATGCCTGGCTCCTAAGCGTGAGTTAGCAGCTTCGAGTCTCCGCTGGATCTCCATGAGCGATTGGCATGGTCGCTATATACATGTGCGGCGTTGTGGAGGGCTGTCTATATGATCTTTTAGCAAGTTAAGACCTCCTGAAACTATTCGTATAAAAATGTGAATTTCTTCTCGGTTCAGGCTTTCTTTCTCGTCATGACATGATCTAAGCTGTTGAAAGTGATGAACAAACTCATTCATTTCTTCCTTCACCATGTCTTAAGTCACCAATCTCTTTTTTTCGTCATGTCAGGTATTTTCCAAAGGATTCTTAAATCTGAAAGATATCCCTAAAACCAACTGGCCTTTGGAGGGGAGGGCGGGGATTCATAGGAGTGAATGGGTTAAATGTGCAAATAAAAGATAAATGTAGAACAGAGAAACAGCTTTGGGAACTGAAATACCAAAATCTTTCCAAACAAATATTGCAAAGCATCAAGTTAAGATGTTGGACAGCTTTCTCCTCGGTTCAGAAATGGCAAAAGGAGACTTCGCCACTTGTAGCCAAGTAAACAGAAATGTTCTCTGTTTCTTTCTTGAAGTAGGAAGTGGGAATATGAGCTATTCCAAATGTAAACAAGAGCAATGCCAGTGGCATCAGTAGTGTGTGATTACTCCATCAGGTCAATCTGTCCATGGACTGTTTCTTTTAATTTTTCTGCATATTAGCCTTTTATTCTTTTTTAATGTTTGGTCTCTTCGGTTTGTTTTCGTTTTCTCCTGTTTATCTTTTGTTTTAATACTTTTTGACTCCTTTCATTTTTTTTCATTTCTTTGCTATTTCAAGTTTCAGATTTTTTTGTTTTTCTGTAGGTTGCCAGACCGTGGGAATGCTTTTGAATATTCTACCATAATTTAATGTGGAGCAGTTCATGTATATAGGGGAAGTGTTCGGTCGTTGCATCAAAATCATGGGGGATGTCATTTAGCATCAAATGTTGGATTGTGAACACATTGAAACAGCAATGAAATGCCCTCCTGCCCCTAGCAAATTTATGTATGTTTCAGACAATTAACAATTTAAAGCTGATACAAAATGATGATATCTACACACACATTCTAACACAAGTTTTGGAATTTGGAATTTCGTTTTTCATCACATTTATGCCAATTGTGGCTAATTCGTGACCAGCCAGTTGCAAGTAGTGGAGGAAACTACCTGGCAGGAAGGAAGGAATTGGTTTTTACGTCGCTTTCAACAGCTTAGGTGATATTGCGACAAGATAGAAACCCGGAACCAGGAAGAAATTCCCTTCTCTTCACCAATACTTCCAAGGTGTCTTTCAATTACAGACGCACCATAGAAAGCCCTTTGCAACACCGAACCTGGAACCGCTTGGAGGCCAGGCATCGTAATCACTATGCCAGGGCCGATCCCTGATGATCCCTGTTAAATGCATACCCTGTGTGGGTTTATAGTCTCAAAAGTTTAGGATATAAACTTTGATGGATGCAGCTCAAATTTCTCAATAGAATGTCATCTAACATGTTTGCAATGTGATGTCTTTATCTTGAATATAACATGTATTGCAACATTAGCGGTTTCATTCACTTTATGCATGAAAGACAAATTTCCAATCTAGTATGCAGCTATCGTTGAAATGTCTGCCATTAAAACACAAGGACACATATCAACATATGGAAGTTTTTTTTTATTCAAATCATTTTCACTGAAATATTGCAAGTTCATTTTGTTCACTTCCTAAGTGTGCATACATTCTTGAGTGTTTTAGGGGGGAAATATGGATAGGCTTAATATTTGGAGGGTGGTCCATTTTCGGTAAAATTGCCATCAGCGAGTAAGGGGGTGGCGCAAAAATCCCCTTAATTATTCTGCAAAATGGTGGCCCAAATTGGGGGGGGGGGGGGGGGGGGGGGAGGGGATAGTCCTTATTTCAAGCATTTTATGATTAAACAACAAACAATCTCAGGGTATGCCCTTTGAATTAATCAGTCCTTGCAATTTATTCAAGATACCATACAATCATTAATTTCATGTATGGAGGATACAATATTTCAGCAGTACTTCTAACGATACAGCCTGCCTCCCAAGCAGGGACTTAGCCAGGACCCGTCCTACCTGTCTTTTGGACAGGTAGTTTCCCCAAAACCTCCTGTTTGGACAGGCAAAATTTTCTATGATGATTTTTCAAGTTTGACTTTTGAGGTGTAATAACCAAATATTTTCCTAACAAACCATCTTCTAGGACATAGCTGAAGTGTAAACTGACCTTTTTGACACACTTAGCTATTAAATGTAGCTGATATTATAAGGATTTGAAATAGATAAGTAGCTCAATCTGGACGGGCAAAAATTTAGAAATTGCTATTTTGGACAGGCATTTTTGAAATCCTGGCTAAGACCCTGCTCCCAAGGACCTAATTAAATTCAGCTTCAGAAATTTCGCTTATAAATAGCAGACCGCATATAGGTAGCAATTTAGTCAATTTCATGAATATGTCAAATCTTAACAATATGATACAAAAGTTAATTTTCTAAATACCATACCTTTTCCCATTCAATATCAGTATTTGGTATTGTACCAAGGGCGGGTATTATTCCCACTGGGTACCACTAGACAGGTTTCCTTTGAAGTGACAAACCATAAATGATGTTCATCACCAGGCAAGAGAGAATGCATCTGACCATGGTACTTGGATGTATGAGTTAAGGACAACAGGGAATATAATCAAGACTCAAGAGGACATGTAAAAATAGTTGGGAGTACTTGAATATATACTAGAAATAACGTATAGAAAGAAGAGAGAAACATGCAAATAAAAGACACAACACTTACTTTGTTTTTTTGAGGAACAGAACAGAGAGCAAGAATCAAGAAAGAAGAATTTCCCACTGACGAACCAGAGTGCATGACAGATAGACTTCAGGCTTGTACTGTTTTGTACATTATACTAATTAGAGCATGCCAATTGCTACTGGCTACTACAGAAAAATCCATTTCCAAAATCCCCCCCCCCCTACCACGACCTGGTGGAAGGCACTGTCTTTTATTGCTCTACCAAATGGATTCTTGGATCTAATGCTTCAGCTACATTCTGCTTCTGCTTCAACAGCATCTATAGAGAGGATTTTTTTATTTGGACTGTTTCACAACAAAAGGAATGTTTTTCAGTGTCAGAGAAGTAATCTACTTATTCATTGAATGCCTTGTTAATGCAGATATGTGTCTGAACACTATATATTTCATGGTTAAAGAAAAAACTTAAACAAAGGTGGCCAGAGAGTGTGGATAACGTACATGTCCATGTGCAATTGTGCATAATTGCAATTCTTGAGAAAGGGAAGAAGTTTTGTCAGGTCTCAAGGGGTCAGAGTTAATTGAATTAGATATACATGTCAGAGTGCAGATCAATGCCAAATTGCCTGGACAGTGTGATTCATGTTATGAGCGAACACTCTAACAATGGTGGACAGGGAATATGGATGTTAACCTTATATTTGTTCTAGTTCATAATTGCATTTCTTTCCATGAGAAGACAAACAATGATTGACAAGGTCAGCATGAATGTTGTTCAGGCTCATAATTGCAGTTCTTGATAGGTTGTTAGATTTTCTTTTATCAATTGCAGCATAGAGTTGTCTTGGTCATATGTGAAGCACTGAATGTTGTAAATGTAAATACGTGTATGCCTCTCCAAATTTGCAATGTGAATATTGATGTGACTTTGTATCAAGTTGTGGTCTAAAGGTCAGATGAGGTTAAAAGTTATATGCATATATATATATATATATATATATATATATATATATATATATATATATATATATATATATATATATATATATATATATATATATATATATATATATATATATAATCTGACCTGTTTACAAGTATTATGACACTAACCATCCACTGATTGTATGATATGAAGCCATTCCATATGAAGCAGTAAATTAGCAGATACCATCTGATATGATCACTAATTCATCTCCTACATGTCTATGTAGTTATTCAAATGTATAGAGTTCTTGACCTATTAAATTTGTACTCTCACATTTACTCATACATATTGCTTTTTTATGGCTCTTCAGTAGAATTCTCTATAGGTGGCGCCACCCCTTCAGCATGAGTTTTGTTATGCAACTTCATGAGCCACTGAGAGAGGAAGCTCTCGCCACAGATTTTACAGACCCAGTCCTTGGTGCGCTTCTGCTTGTGAACCTGCTCATAGTGTCTTTGAAGATTGCCGTAGCGGGTCAGCTTTGTATCGCAAAGCTGACAAGGAAAAGATTCTTTCTTTGGTTGACCTCCGAAGTGAGTTTCCTTGTGATAACCAAGACCTTGATTAGTAGCATAGCTTTTCCCACATATCTCACATACAAACCGTGGTGAATCATGCATTTTTTCAACATGCTTTTTGAGGGTATATTCGGTTTGAAATTCCTTCTCACACATATCACATTTGAACTCTTTTGGTCCAGCATGCTCCAACTTATGAGATATGAGCTCAATTTCCTCATCGAAAGACAACCCACAGAATCTGCAACTATGGCGACGATGCACCTTCTCCTTGTTTCCATGAACATTCTTCTTGTGAGTCCTGGCAGTATCACTGGCTCTAAAACTCTTACCACAAACATCACATTGATAAGGTTTTTCACCTGTATGGGTCCTCTCATGTCTATGCATATGTGAGCTCTGGGTGAAGGGTTTCCCACAAAACTTACACATGAAAGGCTTTTCCCCTTGGTGAATCCTTTTATGTACTTTGAACACCTCCTTGGTACGAAAAGTCTTGCCACATACTTCACAACTAAAGGGTCTTTCTCCTGTGTGTACTGAGCGATGCTTGAATATACTGCGACGACTTTTAAAGACCTTTCCACATGTTTCACATTTATAAGGCTCCTCAGTATGCTCCCGGGCATGCCTTTTTAACTCAGAAGGTATCACAAAACATCTATTACAAATATCACACTTGTATGGCTGTGCTTTAGGTAACTTTAATTCATTTTTGTTCTGTTCAATTTTGCCTTTAGTTTTGCCGTTGGATCTCTCTAGGGATGCCTTCCTTTTTTTAACTGGTAGCTTCACCTTTAAAGGAAGGGGGTCGCATGGTTCCTGCTTCACACAGTAGGGGTTGATTTTTTCTCCCTTATCACTGGCACAACTCTCAGCATCATTTTGGAAAGTGTCCATCTTTTTCTGTACAAGTTCAGCTGTTAAAGGTTCTTCTGTCATTACCCTCTTGATAGCACTGGGTACCAAACCATTGGCTGCTGTCCATGACATTGGCAAGGTCTGGTACTCCTTGTGGCAGGGGTCATGATAACCTTCAGATGGAGGCTCTGTTTTGATAACAATGCCATTGACTGTGGTCTCAGCTGATGACGATCCTCCATTTAACCTTTCGTCAGAATTCCTTTCAAAACTGTTGCATGTTGGGGAAGACATGTGAAGATTAAGGTCCTTTTTGTGGTCTAGGTCCCGCTCTAGTCCAGATGAGCTTGACAACTCACTGACTGCACTACTGGACTGATCATCTGTGGTAACATCTACAAAATATGAATTATGACAATAGACACAAGCATTATCAAACAGTGTGATAATAATGATGATAATAATAATAATAATAATAATAATAATAATAATAATAATAATAATGATGATGATGATGATGATATCAGATGATAATAATAATAATAATAGTAATAACACTAATAATACTAACAATATTTATAATGATAATAATATTAATAATGACAAAATAATGATGATAATGATAATAACAATAATGAGTGCTGGCAATTTATCACAACTGTTATTGTTAGTATCATTATTATCATTTTTATTTTTATTATTATCAGTATTATTATTATCATTAATATCATCACCATCACCCTGTCACTTCTGTATGTGTATGGGTGTGTTTCAAGCAGTATTCAAAGTCATAAATGTATGTGCAAGGGTCAGATTAACTACAACCCCCTAAGCAAGGTGCCAGCCATCCAGCCATTGATTATTTTCTTCAATTTTATAAAAAGAAAAAAAACAAGATTCAATTTCATATACTAGAATCTAGCACAAAATATATAATCATATGGGCCCTCAATAAACAGTTGGTACCAAAACCTCATGCAGAACCTACTGATGTGTGCGCTCCAGGATTTATATACTTAAACACCCCTGTACGCAGCCAAAAAGGACACTGGCATCACCTACCTTGTTCTTTCTCTGTGTGACCGTTGATATTAAAATTCCATCTGACTGAGAAATCAGCCACAACTCCGATGGTGCCATTTATGATGAGCTGGTTTCTATGAGGAAGCATCATTTGACATACTTGAGTGATGACATTGGACAGCTCTAGCTCAAACACGCTGCTCTGAAAATTTGAGAAATCCACTGAAAAACAAAAATACAAATTATGGTTACTAATTAATACAGGAGTTTCCTCTCAGGGCAATAAGAATTATCAGATAACTTGGAAATGAATCGAAGTATTTCTTGAAAAATTTACAATGATCACTATAGCAACTACTGTATCCAGATCTTTAGTCAGGATTTTCATATAAGGTGTCCATGATGGGAAACAACTATATACCCAGGGGAATATCATGATAGATATCAGATAATTTGCAACTAGTTTAATCCCACTGGATTAGAAACTGCTTATATTCAATGGGTCCAGAATAGTGGAATTACATTTTTCGTCACATTTATGCCATATTGTGGCTAATGCATGACTAGCCGGTTGTAAGTAGTGGAGGAAAGCGGAGTACCCGGCGAAAACCACCGTCTAACCCCAAGTCACTGGCAACTTTCTCATCCTCAAGTCTTGATAGGGTTAAAACTGAGAGAAGAAATATTTTAAATGAGAAAAATACCACAGTTATTTTGGAACTACAGTAACAAGAGGAACAAATGGCAAATGTACACATGTAAAATTTTAATATAGGGTGTCTACATATCAGGAATTCTCTGTATAAAACAGTTATACTAAATATCAGATGTTGGCATATAAAAATGCTGTGCTTGGGTATTTTTATATTTAGACACCCTTGCAAGCAGACAAAAAGAGCACTGGTAATACCTACCCTTTTGTTGCTTTGTGTGGCTGTTGATATCAAAATTCCATTTGACTGAAGAATCAGCCACGACTCCAACGGTTCCATTTATGATGAGCTGGTTTCCATATGGAAGCATCCCTTGACATAACTGAGTAACAACATTGGAGAGTTCGCGTCTAAAGTCAAAGAAACTGTTCTCAGATGTTGAACAATCCACTGAAAAACATAAAACACATACTGGTATCTAACTAATAAGGGAATCTTCTCTGAATTCAAGAAGTATCAGTGTGAAATTGGAAATGACAAGCCAGTTGTAACTGATGGAGAAAGCTCGAGTACCTAGCAAAATCACCACCTAATCCCAAGTCACTGGCAAATTTTTCACATACTCCACGTGAGATAAAATTGGAAATGAATCAAAATCATAAAATTCATTGAGGAGGAAACACATACCAATCACCACCTCGGCACCTCAGGCTGACACGTAGTAACACGCGTCCTTAAGCTGATCCATGACAGGAAATGGTCACATAGAACTTTTTAAAGTCACTAAATACAACTTTCAACCCTCAAGAGCACGCTAAAACTCCTATATTAAACTGCAAGCCGATGCATCATACTCTTGTTTACCTGAATATCCCACTTTTATGTAGTCATTTCCATTAAAACTGCTTTTACACTCTACGAGGGGTAATCTGTGAGACTGACTCTTTTTGTGCAACAGCCCCTCGGATAGCCTATTTGGTTTGACCTAGATATAGATGTGGAAGCATTGGATTCTCAGGGGAGCAGCTAAGCAGGAAGCACAGCCCAGCACAGCCACTTACAGTAGGGAGGGCTCCACTTTTGAGGGCCTTGCTACTGTAGACTGTGCATATTTCCTGTAATTTAATGCTACCTGTACTTTCCAGATAAACGCGGTTACAAATTCATTGTTCTGTTTGTCTCAGTGTAACAGATGAGAAATATGAACACTGCCTTCTAGCATTTAAATGACTGGTGCATTGATAATTACTTATTTTTCTTTAGCTAAAGAGATACCACATATAGTCCATGGGACAGAGCAGATATTGGTACCATCTGGAGGGACAAAGCCTCGCTATATTTTTCTGAGAGAGTGATGCCTATAGATAAGGAAAAGGGGTGATAGCATTTTCAGATGACTAGTTATCATGTAGTTTTCAGCCGATGAATGTTCTTACCTTTAGTCAGGTTTACGACCAAATTTTTGGGGTAGGGAAAACTGAAATGACTATAACTCTAAAACTAGGAGGTCAATTTTGACTACATTTGCATAGAAATGTTCATCTCCAAGAGGTCTAACAGAATCTGACAAAATAATGTAAATTGAGTATGTAAGTAGGTCATCAGGGGTCAAAAGGTCATACATTTTGGTCCTTGCCTGAAATCGGACTAGGTGTCCTTAAACTGCTGATTGTCAACCAAACACCAATTTTCTGTACTGGAAATCATAGTCATCCTTACATCATTTTAACCCTGCTATAAGATATTAAATTGGAATTTGGATGACTCACAACTAACGGAAAAGGGGTTAATTGCAAAATCACCCTAAAAGGAGGGACAAAACTCAACTCTGACAAATAGGATGAGTATTATATCAGACAGGTCATCTTTCAGTGTCTTTTCTTTTACTTCCCTTGCAGTAAGAATCCATTACAATGCAGTTATTGATTGGGTCAAAGTTTCATCCCATGCTGTAGACAGTTTTCGCTACGGACAAAGGGCGTTATATCTTGTCCTCCCACCTTAAAAATTTGGGTATTTTTGCATCTCATCTGTGATTCCAATGCAATGTCTGAATCAGCCTGAAGTGCTTTATCATATCCTTATCTTATCCTTAACCTTGTGATTTTAAGTGTTAAGCTAAAAATAGTAACTTGCTTGTAACTTACTCAGGACTGTTTGGTGGACGAGCGATAATCAATCAGATAAGTGTTGCAAGAGAAATCAGAATGTTCAAGTCAACTGGTGAAGCGTACATTATATCAGGAATGCTGTATATAAAACAGAGTAATACATCTTAATCACTTAATTGCACAAATCCTTAAAATAAATAAGAAACATCAGCTTATTGATAGAATGTATAAAATATATAACATGTAACGTAAATGTATCAAAATGTATCTGCTTCGAGTGAAAAGCAAGCAGCAAACTGTTCGCTATTATTGGGTACCGGTAATGCGTAGTGCCATGAGCATATCCGTGACCATTTAGCGTGGATGTGGATATGGCTATTCTAGAAAAGGGGGAGGGGCAGGACGGCTTTTGCCAACTATTTACTTGTTCAATATATTCAGTACAGTGCTATACATATAATGATTTTGAAAGGGAATTTATAGGGAGTGCTCATGATATAACAATCCTGCACATTTGTGTTTGTTTAGTGGGCATTTCAATCTTTTTCATGATAGAAATTTCCGACAGCAGGAAGCGAAGTGGTCATTTACGCAGGTAGCAATTTCAAAGGTTCCACTATCTATTCACAACTACCAGACTGACATTATATCTTAAAATTTTTGAGGGAAATAGAAAAGTAATATGTGTTCTAGATATACAGTTAATATCAGCAGAAATTAGGTCCATTCAACGGCATGCGGAGATAGGCAATTGCAAATTTCTTTCAATTAGCATTACTCGGTAATCCCTGTCATATCATGCTGCATGGGAAGGGGGGACCTGCCATGGCCTATTAGTTTCGATGCCTGGCTCCCACACGTAAGTTCGCAGGTTCGAGACTCCACTGGTCGATACATAAATGTGCGGCGTTGTGGAGGGCTGTCTCTATGTTCCTTTATCAAGTTAAGACCCCCAGGAACTATTCGTAAAGAAAACGGATTTTTCCCGGTTCAGGGTTTCTTTCACGTCATGACATGATCTAAGCTGTTGAAGGCGACGTACAAACTCATTGGCGGGGCCCTCAGGCCGCGCCTATCTGGGAAGCAGTTTTGATATGTCTATAGTCCGGACGGCCATGTTGGAAATGCTGAGGCCGGAATGAATATAATTCTCTATTCTGATTGGTTATAATATAGATGTTGCCTTTGCCACGGAAAATCGTGCCTTCCTTATTTTAATTTAAGTTTTCAAATATATAAAATATTTTAAGCGGACATAAAGTATATTTTTCAGTATAGGAAAGGAAAATTACTAAAGAAAAAAATTGCTATGTGTATAGAATGAAATCAGTGGACTTCGTAACCAAACTGATGCGTACCCAAGTAGCTTCGCACCCAAGAGATTTCGAAGTCTCCAGCTTGCGCCTAGAATTCCGATATTTGTTTCATTTCTACAAAAATGATACAAATCTAGTCATTATAAATTATTTTCCTCTATAATGTTAATGTTCTTTATACATCCGGTTCCCTCACAAGTTCATAAATAACTTGGCCCCGCCTTTTGACTATTGATGCTTTGCACCTACAACCGTACTTGTTCCTTTCTTCCTTCCCCATGTCTTAAGATCTATAGTCGAGATTAGACACAGTCACCAATCTCTTTTTTTCGTTATCTCAGGTATTTTCCAAAGGACTCTTAAATCTGAAATATATCTCTAAAACCAACTAGCCTTTTCTTTTTTTTTGGGGGGGGGGGGGGGGGACGGGGATTCATACGATTGGATGGGTTAAATGTGCAAATAAAAGATAAATATAAAACAGAGGAACAGCTTTGGGAACCGAAATACTTCCAAAATCTTTCCAAACAAATCTTGCAAGGCATCGAGTTTAGATGTTGGACGGCGTTCTCACCAGTTCAGAAGTGGCAGAAGGGGACTTCGCCACTTGTAGGCAAGTATACAGAAATGTTGTTTCTTTCTTGAAATATAGGAAGTGGGAAAAATGAGCAATCCCAGATGTAAACAACAGCAAGATCAGTGGCAGTAGTAACATGTGATTACTCCTTTAAGTTTCTCGTTTTGTTGTTTATTTAGTGTTTCTGCATTTTGGTCAATTGTTCTTTTTAAATTTTTGGTCTCCGGTTTGTTTTTGTTTTTCTCCTGGTCATCATTTTTACACTTTGACTCCTTTCATATTTTTTCATTTCCTTGCTTTTTCAAGTTTATAAAATTTTCCTGTTTTTCTGTAAGTTGCCAGACTGGGGTGGGAATGTTTTTGGATATTCTACCATGACTGAAGTTGAGGCATTCCTGGTACAAGGGATGTTTTACACAAGTGTTTGATTGCTTCAGCAAATTGATGTGGTATGCCATTTGGCATCAAATGCTAGATTATTAACACATAGAAACTGCAATAAAATGCCATCCTATCCCCAGCAAATCGATGTGTGTTCAGACTCTTAACAATTTAAAGCGGGTACAACATGATGATCTGCCCATCCACATTCTTACAAGAGAGGAGCATGATGATTGCAAGAAGGAAGGAAGGAATTGTTTTATACGTCGCTCTCAACAGCTTAGGTTATATTGCGACGAGACAGAAACCCAGAATCGGGAATAAATCACTTCTCTTCACCAATTGTTCGAAAGGGTCTCTCAGTTACAGAAGCATCATAGAGACAGCCCTCTACAACACCGAACCTGCGATCTCACGCTTGGGAGCCAGACATCGTAACCACTAGGCCACGGCGAATCCCTGATCACAGACACTCGTAACCCGGCGAAAATATAGACCTATACGTGCAGTAAATCTAAGATAGAACGAGTTTGAAGTGGTCTGTTATCAGTGTTTATTTACTATATAACAAGCCCTGCGGGGAGTCTGCTGGCAGTTACATTGCTCTCAGAGAAAATATTTATATAAATTATTGAATGGAAAATATGAAATATTAATATCACTGATTCTTCAGTGGCAGGACAACCCTAGAAAAACGATGCGAAACCTTTAATCATTGATAAATGCGGGTTAACAATCAACAATGACGCTAAGGATTTACATATTTGTTCGTGATTTCCTAATGCTACGAGTATACTTGGGGTTGGGGTAGTGAAGGTATTGCATGCGTGTAGCATTCGATATTGCAGTTGGTAGACCCTGCTCAAGAATACGTTGAGACCAAGATTTGGGATTTTCATTTATTTGTCAGTTTTTCTGCCATGTTGCTGCCAGGGTGCATATAGGCAGGCAGGCGTGGCTGATAGGGCAACCAATCCGCCGCTTGATCCCACATCAGTGGCATCATTCTCTCATACCTCAGCAGGGTTTCAAACCCAGACATTGATAAGAGACAGCTAGCAGTCATTGGCATTGCCTCAGACCACACTTCAGGGCAGGCCACATAGGACGCGGTCGACATCAGTAAGGGGTGCCGGACCCAACCACCGACATACCCTCACCAGTCGTTAGAATTCCCTCACGCCCTGATGACAATAAAGAGGGAGGTGGGCAACGTGCAACAATCGGATATTGATGTTGATTGAGGTGCTTCAGCACAGGGGGGGGGCACGATCTCTTTTTAATCAGCCGCAGACAGGTGCGTGCGGTCTCGACCGCAGTGTATATATTGTATATATGTATATATTTGTATAAATGTGTGTATATATATATATATATATATATATATATATATATATATATATATATATATATATATATATATATAAATATATATATAGTTATATATAGTTATATATACATATATATATATGTATATATATATATATATATATATATATATATATATATATATATATATATATATATATATATATGTATATAAATATGTATATTTATATATATATATATGTGTATATGAATATATTTATATATATGTGTATATGAATATATTTATCTATCTATCTATCTATCCATCTATGGATATATATATATATATATATATATATATATATATATATAGATATAGATTTAGATAAAGATATAGATAGATAGATATAGATATATATAGATAAATAGATAGATATATACTAGAAAAGTACCCGACCTGCGGACGGAAACCATGGAATTTCTGATAATGGCAAACATATCAGAGCATATATATATATATATGAATATATATATATAATTATTTATATATATATATTATGACGGCATCACCGCTCCAATGGTGCTGCTGTGGGGGTTCGAAATTCACAAGAGTCACGACAGATGCTATAGGTATAGTTTATTCTTGTCTAGTATCCAATGTCACATACATATCTATAGGTTTGGTGCTGTCATGCACTTTATTCCTAATAGACACCTTCATATCTAAGGTTCTGGTGCTGTCATGCACTGTATACCTTATAAACACCGTTTCATATCTAAGTCTGGTGCTGTCATGCACCGTTTCATATCTGTCTGGTGCTGTCATGCACGTTATACCTAGTATGCACCGTTTCATATCTAAGTCTGGTGCTGTCATGCACCGTTTCATATCTGTCTGGTGCTGTCATGCACGTTATACCTAGTATGCACCATGAAAACTCTTTGCTGCTTTCTACTCCCGTCCACATCTTATGCCTGCCACACCCTATCTGCCGTAACTAGCGTGGGTTCGGCCCAAGCATGTTTATCTTAAGTCATAAAACTGAGGGTATCACGCGGCGTGCAGGCTGTGGACACCATTAACACTTGGCATACCAAAAGGACCAAAACAAAATGAATACTTAGCATTCATTACATGGCTCCCTAAATTAGTGATATCTAATTTCCATTTAAAATACCATCAACATAATATCGAATGATTTGAAGTCCATGTTTCTTTAAACTGATTTGAATAACTATTACACTTTTAAGTTTATAACCAATGCCATTCTTGTGTGTCATCATAATGATATTCATCAACATTTTCAATAAAACAGTAAGGAACATACTCATTCATTGTAATGATTATATATATACTACTGCTTCTGAGCATCTTGCATTATCTCTAAATATTACTTCTACTTATACAGTGTACCAGGTCAGATGTTTGATCTGGTGGTCAGTTAAGGCTCCTTGTCGGGGAATACCTAGTCTCTCATTTCTTTCAACTAGCACAACCAACTTCTGAATTGGGCGATCCAGAAATGTTTGTGGTCTGATTGGCCTGTCTTTAAGCCATTATCCGCATAGAATCATTTCTTATGAAGTTGGCTGGTTGTGAACCAAACTCTTCTTCATAGTCATTAGCTGCTTGTTTTAAGCAGCACTTGCACAGCCAGGAGAAGAGGCTGCTCCAAACAGATGTACATTCTTTCTGTACTCTCTCACATCATTGTCTTCATAACTTCCATTTTCCCACCATAAGAATCGTAGGAAGTCTCTATGCTCCACGTTCACCTTGAACTGGAAGAACATTTGTTCTATGTCACACATGAAAGCTACTTGCTCCTTCCTGAAGCGGCATAACTCACCAACTAGTGCATTGGTGAGATCCAGTCCACGGAGCAGATGATCATTAAGTGATTCACCCTTAAACTGGGCACTACAGTCAAAGACCACTCGAATCTTGTTTGGTTTCTTCGGGTGGTACACACCATGATGAGGTATGAAATACACTGCACCATCATCTCTGTCAAGTTCTTCAACAGGTACCTTTTCGGCAAACCCATTGTGTATCACTTCCTTCATGAAAGCAACATAATCTCTTTCATAATTGGTGTCATTCCTAAGGCGTTTTCTCAGTTGCCTTAAGCCATGCATAGCCATAACCTTCTTGTTGGGAAGCTTTGGCTGATCTTCCTTAAACGGCAATGGCAATTCATAATGATCATCTTCCGTCACATGAATACCATCTTTGACCTTTCTCAGGAATTTCAAATCATCCTGGGAAAAGTCATCATTTCCCGACTTTCTTTCATGAAAATCCAGTTCCATCATTTTCATAGCCTCAATAGGCGTGAATACTTCTTTAACTGAAGTTTTCAGAGACATCTGAACTTGTGTAGGAAAGTTGTCAAGTTCCCTACGACCTTCTTCTGGCAAGGTTGACTCATGTGGTACATTATATGTAAGAAGAAGGTGAGATCGTCCAATTGGGTCACATTCATCGACCTGAATTTGATCAGGGTCAATTATCCCAACAATTCCCCAACCAAGATCTGTTCGTTCTGCATAAGGACCATTGTCCTCTGGAGGAATAACTTCCCGAGGTACCAGTGCTTGGGGACAGTTATATCCGATCAGGAGGCCAACATCGCAATCAGCTATTGGCATCAGTTTATCTGCGATCTTCTCCAGGTGGGGCCACTGCAAAGCCATTTGCTTTGTGGGGATATGTTCACGGTTCACTGGAATTATATTCCTAGAGTAAGTCACTGGAAGTGGCATTCTTTTCACACTGTCATGAGCTCTAATCATGAGCCCATTTACCTTTCTGCTTTCAATAAGCATATCTTCTGCTAGCATTGTTGATAGCCGAAGTTTGGTTTCTTGTCCCTGTACTTGAAGTTCATCACAAGTCTCTTCTAGGATGAATGTAGCATCAGACTGTGTATCAAGCAGTGCATACACAAGAATTTCTTTGTCAGGTGTTTCCTGATGAGATACCCATACGGGCACTACCATTGAACCTTTGCCTACATTCTTCCTTTCATCAAGTTTCTTTATCTTTGTTCTATGACTGACTGCCTTGAGTTCAGTCTCATTCTCATTGCTTCCAGTGCCTTCCAGGACTGTTTTTGTATTTAAAGCCTGAGTCTTCTTGTGGTAAGAATCTTGGGTTCCTCTATGTAGAGAGGTTGGATGTTTCCCATTGCATGTTTTGCATTTCATCCTATCTGGGCAGAGGCTAGATATATGGCCATGTTCCAGACAGCCAAAACAAAGACCCCTTTGCATGACAATATCTTTCTTTTCATCCCATGGTTTTGAGAGGAAGGTTCTGCAAAAATCAATTTCATGGCCTTTCCTACAAAATGCGCATCGTTTGGATTTTTCATCCTTATTTTGCTCAGATTTTGCTTCTGAGCTTTCAGTAGCTAGGGATCTAGCTGCCACTGGGCCTGAGTTACCCTTGTAGGCAGATTTTCTGCTACCTTCACCTTGCTTATCACTGGATTTAAGCGCTTGGAGTGAAGTTACAGGGTGGCAAGCAATATTAGCTTCCTTCACCAAGTATCTAGTGAATTCTTTGAAAGGAGGATATCCCTTTTTCCTCTCTTCCCAGTCTGCTACAATTCTTCCCCAGCTGGTTACTAAGTATGTTGGTAGCTTCTGAAGTAACCTTCTATTTTCAATGCTATCATCTAAAATGCTCAGGTGACCAGTGGTAGCCATCGCTTTCTCACATTGTCTCAAAAAATCTGTAAACTTCCTTAGGGCTAAGCCATCCCTTGGATTTATATTAGGCCAATCTCGAAGTTTATTTCTAAAGGCAGTTGCAACCACAAATGAACCACCATATCTCTCTTCTAGAAGCAGTCTTGCTTCATCATAGGCATCATCTGTACTAAGCAGAAAATAACCTTCAATAGCTTCTCTAGCACTACCTCCTAAATACTTCTTGAGGTAGTGTATCCTTTCATTCGGCGGTATCCCTCTCTGATCAATGAGGGTATCAAAGGAGCTCTTCCATGCAGGATAGCTTATGGGATCGCCACTGAAAACTGATGGTTCAGGGGGAGGAAGGCGACTTAAGCTAATTTGTTCTGCAAATGACCTTGTAAGATCAAATATCTGTTGCTGAGAAACATTCTCAGTCTGGTTTCTATCAGGGAATGTAGCTCCTAATGGCTGGTTACCATTATTCTGAGCACCAAGCCTGTTATCAGGTGTGATCGGAGAATATATCCAAGTACTCTGGGGTTGATGTCTAGGTACATATGAACCCACTAGAGGGTTCAGTGGAGTAACCGATACATTTCCTGATGTTGAGATAGGAACAGGGGGTGCTATCAATGTAGGAGGTTGTGCTCCTACTTGTATCTCAGTTTCCCTTTGAGGGCTTCTATCTGTATGACGCATGTTTTGTGATTCCACATAATTTGCGACATATTCATTCATTCCATCCTCTTGGGATGGTATCATGTTAAGGTCAAGATGACCTCTTTCCTCCTTATCAATTCTTTCTATCTCTCGGAGTCTTGCCTGAGCAATCTCCAAATCTCTTTGGGCTTGTACCCTTTCAAATTGAGCTCTCTGCTGAGCCTCAGGTTCAATATATTTCAATTTCACCTCCATTGCAGCTACATCAGCTGCAACTTCTTTTCTGGAGATATTAGACCTATTAGACTGGCGACTTCTGCCAGATCTTGATGATAAGATTGATCCTACCTCACTCCTTTCTATCTCAATTTCTTTCATTCTATCAGAAAATTTCTTCATTATCTGATAGTTTTCTAATTCAATCTTTTCAAAATTTGCATACTCTGTATTCTCTTGGTCAGCTGAATCTAAAAGTTTTCTCAGCTGGTCATACAGGCTAAATGCCTCATTCATCTCCCCTTCTAAGGCATCTCTGTGCCCCTTTAAGAGTGAGGAGTCATGGCTGTCAATAAGCAGGCCTTCAATTTTTCCTGCATGACGTCGCCATGCTGAAATGGCTACTCTAAAGTTTGACCTAGTTCGATCAAGTTGCCATTTCAAGCCCTTCTCTGTGGGCTTCCTATCTCTAGCAGTTAAAACATCTTCATCTACCAACTGCTCATTCATCTGATCACCCTGCACGCTGCTTTTAGAAGACATAATTTCGATTTAAATAGTTAAATTCAGATGAGTATGTTCCATTAATCTGTGTTCATTAATAAACCCTATTGTTACATAAGCA
This sequence comes from Maea johnstoni, assembly GCA_963942565.1. Taxonomy (NCBI): domain Eukaryota; kingdom Metazoa; phylum Annelida; class Polychaeta; order Spionida; family Magelonidae; genus Maea; species Maea johnstoni. The sequence continues at coordinate 27,340,521 of OZ012698.1, read as the reverse complement.
TATGCTAAATGATACAATGCATCAAGTTATCTAAGAATCAATCAATTTGTTTTGCAATAAGAAAAACAATAGCAATCAACACAAAAATAGTACCTATGTCTGATATATCTTCAATGCTACATGCAGGCTTGAAAGAGTTAAACTGTAAAACTCAATAACCTTGTCAAAGTACAAAAAACAGAATTTCTTACAGACCTTAAAACATCCAGATAGAATAACAATGTAATCCTTAATAATCC
>OZ012698.1:27130282-27335282 GCA_963942565.1 Maea johnstoni | reverse complement strand
AATGCGGATGGAATCCAACATGTATGACACATCTCAACATGTTTTGGAATTGACTAGGGCATTTGCTGAACAAGTCAGCATAAACCGTCTTCCCGCTCCAGAACCAACTGTGTTTAGTGGTGATCCAATGAGATACCCAAGCTGGAAGGGTGCCTTTCAGACATTAATTGACCAAAGGGGTATTCCCCCCCTAGAGAGAATCTATTACCTGAAACGGTACTTAGGAGGTGCTGCATTAGAAGCAGTGGAAGGATTTTGTCTCCTCACCACTGCAGATGCATATGAACAAGCACGAAATCTGCTTGACGAGAGATTCGGCGACCCCTTTATAGTAGCCAATGCATTCCGAGATAAGTTGGACGCTTGGCCAGATATTGCTCCGAGGGATGGTTCAGCATTAAGAAAATTCGCCGATTTTCTTCATCAATGCAACACCGCTATGCAGACTACGGAAAGTCTGAATATACTGAATGATAGCCGCGAAAACAGGAAGCTATTATGCAAGCTTCCAGACTGGTTAGTCACCAGGTGGAGCAGAATAGTAGCAGAGTGGATGCAGAAAATGAAGTCGTTCCCCCCTTTCAAGGAATTCATGAATTTTGTGGTGAAAGAGGCAGATATAGCCTGCAACCCAATCACCTCACTTCAAGCACTGAGGGGAAACAGATCCAACGAACCTGCCAATAATGCCAAATATGGGCAAAGGAAAGAGATAAATGCTCGATCCCTGGCTACTGAAGTTAAAGAAGCTCCGCAGGAATCAGACAATAGCGGCCAAGTAAGGTGTGTTGCCTGCGACATGCCTCATGAGTTAAATGACTGCCAGAAATTCCTGGCCAAGCCTCTGGCACAGAGGAAAAACTTTGCTTGGATAAACGACCTATGCTTTGGATGTCTGAAGCCAGGCCACCAATCTAAGGATTGCAACGATAGGAAGAAATGTGCAACATGTAAGAGAAAACATCCAACTTCTCTTCATGACGACAACTGGAAGCCTCTCCAAATACAGAGGAACAAAATGGCCGAAAATGATGCACCAAAACCAGTTGCTAAAGACGAGACTGAGTTGAAAGTAATGATTGGCACTTGCAATCAGAGCCGCATCACCCATTTCAATGGTTCCGGTAACTCTGGCAAGAGCTCAATGATAGTTCCAGTTTATCTATCTCACCAAGACAGGCCAGAGTCGGAAGTGCTTGTATACGCACTGCTGGACACTCAGTCCGACACCACGTTCATTCATGATGACATTTGCGATGAATTAGGCCTAGAAGGTTCTAAGACGAAACTTCTGCTTTCAACTATGTTTGCAGAAAATAAGGCTATTGAGAGCAAATGTTTGACAGGTCTTCAAGTGCGTGGACATGACAGTCAAGAAATTGTCCCACTCCCCACAACGTACACTCGTAACATAATCCCTGCTAATCGTTCTCACATACCAACTCCAGAGATGGCAGATAAATGGTCTCACTTGAAACCAATCGTGAACAAGCTGATGCCATTAGGTAGTTGTAAGGTAGGCCTGCTAATAGGCTACAACTGCCCCAGAGCGTTGGCTCCTAGGGATGTTATTCTGCCAACCGGAAATGAGCCGTATGCACAGAGAACCGATTTGGGTTGGAGCATAGTGGGCATAGTGGACTCAAGTGCAATTGAATTCGATGAGTGTGATCCATTTGGAGTGAGCCATCGGATTATTGCCCATGAAATACCCTCAGCTTTGTGGACGAAAACTGAGGATAATGAAACAGAAGATACCCCTGAAAAGGTGTTGTTTGCCTTCAAGTCAAAGGTAAAGGAACTTGTCACCCCCAAGGAAGTCATACAAATGATGGAGCTAGACTTCATAGAGAGAAAGACTGATCAAGATACACTTTCTCAGGATGACCGAAAGTTTCTATCAAAGATAAAGGAAGGCATCCATATCAGGGATGATGGCCACTATGAGATGCCACTTCCCTTCAAAGGACAGGATCCTGCTTTCCAAAGTAACAAGACCATGGCACTTCAGCGTCTCAAGCAGGTGAAATACCGTCTGCGAAAGGACACGAAGTACAGAAAGGACTACTCTACTTTCATGAGTAATGTGAATCAAGCGGGTTACGCAAAACGAGCAACCCCACTTGAGCTTGAAAGAATGGATGGCATGGCATGGTGTATACCACATCATGGTGTGAACCATTCAAAGAAACCAGACAAAATACAAATAGTATTTGACTGTAGTGCAGAGTTCAAGGGTGAATCTCTGAATGATCACCTTCTGCAAGGACCGGAGCTGACTAACACGTCAATTGGTGTACTGTCCAGATTCTGTCAAGAACCAGTCGCATTCATGTGCGATGATAAGCAAACGTTTCACCAGTTCAAGATGAATGAGGAACACCATGATTGCCCAAGAGCTCTCTGGTGGGAAAATGCAGACTATGAGAGGAACCCTAAAGAGTATCTGAGAGATCTCCAGGTCCGTCCCAAGTGGACTAGGCATCGTCGTGACATCAAAGAAGGCGACAAAGTCATCGTCAAGCATGAAAACATGTCACACAATCAGTGGCAACTTGCATGGGTACACGAAACATACCCAAGCGAGGATGGAAAGTCAAGCTTGCAATGGCAAGTAGATCATTGAATGCAAAGGGCAAACAGACTTGCCCTACAACGTATCTGGATCGACCTATCCAGAAATTGGTCTTGTTAGTCGAAGGCCTAGAAGACAAGGGGATTCCCGACAAGGAGCCTTAAAATCGAAGTTGCATTGTGGTGCCCCATAATAATATATCTTTGGGTTAAGTCTTCAATTAAGACAAAATAATGCACATGTACATCGTAGATGAAATGTATACTGTACAATCCTTGTTGTTTATCATGCTAAGATAGATTTCTTTGTATTAAGAAGAAACTGGCAACTCAGTGTGTAGGGTTTACAGTAAAATGTTGTTAATGGTATACTGTATACCGTGTTTATATTGCGGCAGTTTAATTAATGCGCACTTTGGGCACACATGGAGTCCGCATTTATTTAACTGCGCACTATCATTTGGATATTGGATCCCTATTCTTTAATCGTTCAACTCACTAATATGATAGCTTGTCATTCAACATGAAGGCCCCCTGCGGCCTCTGCTGGTACTGAGTTCAATTACGATGAAGACAACTCGCACACCCGAGTGTGATCAAACATTTCGGTAACCACTAATCAGGGTTACTGATTGCAACCAAGATAGCACTCTTCGTGGCTGGTGACGAAATAATGATTGCACTTGCCTATAATACTGGCAGCATCCGGCATCACTAAGGGGCTGGCCGGCTTGAATATAGCAACACCACCCTACCCAAAAGCCGGGTAAGTTGCATACCCTTGGCTCCCTCACACAACTTGATATGGAGGTTATCAATGCGCAATTATTAAACTGCGCATCAAAGGCAGATATCTGTTGGGCGCATTATTTTACATGCGCAATATTAACACGGTATACAGTAATTAACATATAATGTCATGAGAAATTAGTGAAACTAATTTAGGGAGCCATGTAGCTGTCGCTTGGCCTATTAAAGTAATAGGGTATTTCAACCCCTGATGTCACCCAAAGTCTGGCATAGCAACAGACTTTGGACCCTAGAGAGAGAGAGACGCTCGTAAAAGGGCAATAAACTTACCCGCGCTCACCCTCAGTAACAACGAACAGGGCATTGCGAACGGACGCAATCTGCCTTGTATAAGAACATATGGATTTATAAGAAGCCCCACGAAGGTTAGTAAATTAACATTTATTGACTTAATTATATTTAGAAAACATATTTCTTAAGGTTAACTATGAAATTGACAGCAGGCTCTATTAAGATATCAGGTATATTGGCTTTATAGTATAAGATGTATGCCAGTAGAAATGCATTCCTTTGTTAGGGTGTGATGTAACCAAGTATAGTCACAATTATTTGTGCATGTCAAACTACTGTATAAAAACTTATGACCCTGTTTTTACTTGTAGTTTTCACGGACACAAACATTATGTAAAGTTGCAAATGACCTCCGTCAATAAAGGTCTAAAGCTAAACACTGATGTCTCGTGTTCTGTATGAAACCCAAGGGGAATAGCAGGAGTGGTCAAAGGTCAAGCAAGTTAACCACTGTACTGCAAATCCAACCCGACTAGCGACGTGATAGCTAGCCACAATGCTGCCTATTCGAAGCTTGGACCTCGTTGATAGTAATATTACGCAGACTTTGACGGGCTGGACTTATTTTTTGCACTTCCCCGTAACTGGCAGAGTAGCTCGGGCTTTTTCAGGTGTCTTTTATATAGGTAGTAAACAGATAAAAAAGATAGGAAATAAACATAACAGACCACTTCGAATTCGTTTTATCTTTGATTTACTATACTTATAGGTCTATATTTTCGTTACATGTGCCTGTACCCTGATGGTCACTTTTAAATTCATAGTCTTAAAAGTTTAGGATATGAACTTTGATGCCAGCTGCTCAAATTTCTCAATAAAATGCCATCTAATACGTTTGCAATGTGGTGTCTTTATCTTGGATAGTAACATTTTAAATAATATGATATTAGCGGTTTCATTCACTTTATTCTTGAAAGACACATTTCCAAGCTGGTACGCAGCACTCGTCTGCCAGTGAAAACACAAAGACACATCAGCATGTGGAAGTGTTTTATCTATATCATTTTCACTATTGCAAGTTCAATTTGTTAATTTGGTAAGTTTTAATATATTCCGGTCTTTGACTAGACTGTTTAGGCGAACATATGGATAGGCTTAAGATTAAGGGGGAGGTCCACTTTTGGTAAAATTACCATCAGCGAATAAGGAGGTGGCTTAAATTTCCCGTTTTAATTATTCTGCAAAATGGTGGCCCAAATTTGAGGGGGGGGGGGTCCTATTTCTAGGAGTTTGTGATAAAACAACTTTGAAAATCTCAGAAAATGCTCTGAATCAATCAGTCCTTGCAATTTATTGAAAATCTTTATTATTTGTATTATCTGGGTTTGTGGATGTAGGTACAGCATAGTGGGTTGGTACTAGGGATTGGCACCTTTAACATTTTCGCAATACTATACAAAATCGACACAATACTTGAGAAATATATTTAACGATTCTGCGTGCCTTCCAAAGATGCATTTCTATCAAATCTAGCACTGTAAACTTTATAAATTTCCCTAATAAATAGCAGACTTCCTTTGTGCGGAGACGTCTAGGCAGCAATTAAGTCAATGTTATGAATATTTTCAAATCTTAAACATTACGATACAATACTTAACTTTCTCAATACCCTGCATCTTTGCCATTCAATACAGGTGAACTGGCTTAATACGGACATGTTTTATCCAGATTTTCGGATTTACAGAACAGATTTCAAGGGCCCGGTCCCTCCCAATACATCTACATGAAAATATCAGTGCTTTTTACGGCCAATTTAATCCGTACCTCGCCGTAACCAGACAATTTTTGAGGCATGCTCTTTACCATCTAAGGTTTAAGAGCATGCTTTTATCTGGATTGCCGATCATGAATTGAGTGTGCCCTATCACATGATAGTAATTGCCACAGAAAGCAGAAATAATGTCCCCTCCCACAAAAAAACAAAGAGGACAGACAGTTAAATAGACAGGGGGATGTGGTGGGAGGGTCAGGGAAAGAGGGGAGATATGGGGGGTTGTAAATATATAGTCGATGGGTCACGATTCCAGCTTGATTTTTGAAATATACACGCCTTGCCGTGCATGCTTGCTTAATTCTTCTATTTATGCCTTTATGCATAATCCAGATTTTGCCTAATCCAAACAGAAATTTAGGGTCCACATTCATCCGGATAGAGCCAGTTCAGGTGTATCAGTATTTGGTATTGTACAGAATACCGGTACTTATCCTAACTTGGTACCAACAGGTTTCCTTTGGAGTGACAAATCTTAAATGATGTTCATCACCAGTAAAGAGAGAATGCATTGGATTATGGTACTTGTATGTAGGAGTTAAGGACAACAGGGAATATAATAAAGAGGACATGTAAAATAGTTGGGAGTACTTGACTATATACTAGAAATAACTTATAGAAAGAAGAGAGAAACATGCAAATAAAAGACACAACACTTACTTTGTTTTTTTGAGGAACAGAACAGAGAGCAAGAATCAAGAAAGAAGAATTTCCCACAGGACATCAGAAAGACACTGATGAACCAGAGTGCATGACAGATAGACTTCAGGCGTGTACTGATTTGTATATTATCCTAATCAGAGCATGCCAATTGCTACTGGCTACTACAGAAAAATCCATTTCCAAAATCCCCCCCCCCCCCCCTACCACGACCTGGTGGAAGGCACTGTCTTTTATTGCTCTACCAACTGGATTCTTGGATCTAATGCTTCAGCTACACTCTGCTTCTGCTTCATCAGCATCTATCGATAGGATTTTTTTTATTTGGACTGTTTCACAACAAAAGGAATGTTTTTCAGTGTCACAGAGGTAACCTATTTACCCATTAAATGCCTTGTTAATTAAGATCTGAGTCTGAACACTATAATTCATGGTTAATTCAAAAACTAAAACAAAGGTGGCCAGAGTGTGGATAATGTACATATCCACATGCACGATTGCAATTGTAGAGAGAGGAGGAAGTTTTGTCAGGTCTCAAAGGGTCAGAGTTAATTGAATTAGATGTACATGCAAAATTGCAAATCAATGCCAAAATGCCTGGACAGTGTGATTCACGTTATGAGACAACACTCTAACAATGGTAGACAGGGGATATGGATGTTGAACTCATATTTGTTCAAGTTCATAATAGCATTTCTTTATATGAGAAGACAAACAATGATTGACAAGGTCAGTATGAATGTTGTTCTTGATTGATTGCAGTTCTTGATAGGAAAGCTAGCCCAGTGAGTTTCTTTGATCAATTTCAGCATAGAGTTGTCTTGGTCATATATGAAGCACTACATTTTGTAAATGTAAATACATGTATGCCTCTTAAAATTTCCAATGGGAATATTGATGTGACTTTGTACTAAGTTGTGCTTTAAAGGTCAGATGAGGTTATATGCATATATATATAATCTGACCTGTTTACAAGTATTATGACACTAACTATCCACTGATTGTATGATATGAAGCCATTCCATATGAAGCAGTAAATTAGCAGATACCATCTGATATGATCACTAATTCATCTCCTACATGTCTATGTAGTTATTTAAATGCATAGAGTTGTTGACCTATTAAATTTGTACGTATACTCTCACATTTACACATACATATTGCTTTTTCTGCCACCATTAGTTATCCTGAATTCTTTCAATTTCAAGCATATTTGTGTGTTAAATCCCATCTCTAGAGTTTCTGACATTTCTGCTTGGAGAAACTAGTGAAAACTGTTAGAAACTAGGTTTCTGTCTCTGTCCTGCCAGAAATAGGGTTCTGCTGGCAGAAACCCAACTCTGTCAGTAACATCTGAGCCAAAGGCACTACTGGATGGAGGAGTATGATGTTCAGTATTGTTTTCACTTTCACCACTAGGGGGCTCTTCAGTAGAATTCTTTATAGGTGGCGCCACCCCTTCAACATGAGTTTTGTTATGCAACTTCATCAGCCACTGAGAGAGGAAGCTCTCGCCACAGATTTTGCAGACCCAGTCCTTTGTGCGATTCTTCTTGTGAACTTGCTCGTAGTGTCTTTGAAGATTGCCATAAGAAGTCAGTTTTGTCTCACAGATCTGACACTGAAAAGGTCTCTCTCCTGTGTGGGTGACCTGATGTTTTTGCAAAACACTCATACATGGGAATGTTTTTGGACAATGGGGACACTGAATTTTTTTAAGGGTTCTCTTCTCCTGACCGTCCAAGTGAGTCTTCTTGTGGTTATGCAGACCCCCTCGACTGGCATAGCTTTTACCACATATCTCGCACACAAATCGAGGTAAATCATGCATTTTTAAAACGTGCATTTTGAGGGTGTATTCGGTTTGAAATTCCTTCTCACAGTCCTCACATTTGAATTCCTTTGGTCCCGAATGCTCCAACTTATGAGATATGAGCTCACTTTCCTTATCAAAAGACAACCCACAGAATCTGCAATTAAGGGCATGATTACGACGGCGAACCTTTTCCTTATCTTCGTGTACATTCTTCCTGTGATTCCTGACAGCATGTTTCTGTGTAAAACGCTGACCACATATCTCACATTGATAAGGTCTCTCACCTGTATGGCTTCTCTCATGTCTACGCATATGAGAACTCTGACTGAAGGACTTCCCACAAAACTTACACAGGTAGGGTCTTTCCCCTTGGTGCACCCTTTCATGCACTTTGAGTGAAACCTTGGTCCGGAAAGTCTTTCCGCATACTTCACAACTGAAGGGTTTTTCTCCTGTGTGGACTGAACGATGATTGTGTAAACTGCCGCGACTTCCTAAGACCTTCCCACATGTGTCACATTTATAACGATCCTCAGTATGTTCCCGCGCATGCTTTTTCAAATCAGAAATAAACTCAAAACATCTATTACAAATATCACACTTGTATGGCCGTTCTTTAGGTAACTTTGATTCATTTTTGTTCTTTTGAATTTTGCCTTTAGTTACTCCTTTGGATCTCTCTAGGGATGCCTTCCTTTTTTTAATTGGTAGCTTCACCTTTAAGGGAAGGGAGTCGCATGGTTCCTGCTTCACAGAGAAGGGGGCAGTTTCTGCCTTATAACTGGCACTACTTCCGTCTTTCTTATCCTCTTTTGAAGTGCCCTCTCTCTGTACAGTATCAGCTGATACTGTTTCATCAATTTTTACTCTTTTGGCAGCACTGGGTACCAAACCATCGGTTAATGTGGAGGGCATTAGTAATGCCCTGTCCTCATTGTTACAGGGGTCAAGGTCACTTTCAGATGGAGGCTCTGAAGATGATCCTTCATTTAATCTTTCATCAGAGTTACTTCCAAAACTATGAGATGTGGTTGAGGGCACTTGCAGGATAAGGTCCTTTTCGTGGTTATTGCTCAGGTCCAGTCCAGATGAGCTGATCTCCTCACCGACCGCACCACTGGACTGTTCATCTGTGGAAACATCTACAAAATATCAATTATGACAATAGGCAATAATTATCAAACACTATTACTACTATTACTAACAATGACAACTACAGTACTACTAGATCTAGTACTGAGGCTGGTGTTACTACTACTACTACTACTACTACTACTACTACTACTACTACTACTACTACTACTACTACTACTACTACTACTACTACTACTACTGCTAATGCTACAACTGCTAACAATAATAGGGATACTACTACTGGTTCTTCTACAAATACTATTACAGTATTTAACTACTGTATTAGTACCCAGCTGCAAAATGGGTACCTAACATTAGTAAGGCAGTGCTTAGAACTTGTGCGCTATATGCTGCCAACTGCTCTGGGATATCCCTCGGGGGATTGAAATGGTTTCTGTGTGTACAGGCCTGCTAGCGGAGGAAGGTTGTGTGAGCACTTCGGTGGATACAAGACTATAAACCAAATACCTTTACCTTTAAGTACTACTACTGCTGCTGCTGCTCCAACTACTGCTGCTGCTACTACTACTGCTACTATTACTACCACTACTGCTACTACTATTCTGCTGCTGCAACTACTACTACTACAACTTATTCAATTTAATCATTGTAGTTTTTGTTATTGTTATCTTAACCATTATCATTACTATAGTATCATTACTATTATTATCATAATTATTATTATCATTATTATTATTAATATTAATAATATTGTTATTTTTATTATTATTATTATTATTAATTTTTTTATCATTATTATCATTATAAATATTATTATATTACTATCATTATTATCATCATCATTATCTTATCATCATTGCTATCATTTCTGTGTTTGTGTGTGTGTATGAGAGTGTCTCATTTCAAGCAATATTTAAAGTCATAAGTGCAAGGGTCATTTACAACCTTTAACATGTTAGTTAGATGCCAGCCATGCCCTAACTTAAAGTCTACAGGAGCTGAAAGACTCATTCAAGGCACTTGAAAGCATTTTTCTTCACTTTCCTTAAATATACTCATACATACATACTTTTTCTGTTTCAGTAACAATGCAATCTATAAACCCAAGAATCAAGTGCCCAACATTCGATTATTAGAGCCCCAAATAAACAACTGGTATTAAAACCTCATAAATCTTTTTCGTCTACACAGACAAGCACCAGTGATAAAAACTAACACTAGCCCACTAGCCAATGCGAGTTTCTTTCAAATTGGGCGAGTTAGAGTCGAAATATGCTCGCCCATTGGCGAGTGGACAATTCCCCATCCTCAATATAAAAATTCCCACCCCAAACCCTGTTTTGAAAAATAAAAAGGAAAAACTAAGAACAAATGCTCACATCAGTGTCTTAGCCAGGATTTAGAAACTGGGTGCCTAAAATTGGCAGCTGTAAAATTTTTGGGCGTCCAAATTTTTAAGGGGGATCACAATATACTCATATTTCAACCATAAACATGTATAAATTCATCAAAATAAGGCATGATATCATTAAACAATGTCATGGAAATTATAAGGAGATGAAAAAATTCAATTATAAGCTTGAGATGGGGATTTTTAGAAATTCCACACAAAATTATTTGGGTGTCCTGAGGGGTTCTTTTTAAGGGTTTGGGTGTCCAAAAAGGCACCCAGACACCCTGCTGGCTAAGACCATGGCTCACATGTCGTCGTCTTGTTTACATCCCCGCCATTTGCAACAGGCTTCGCCTGACCTGGACTAGTTAGTTCAAAAATTCACTAGCCCAGTGGGCTAGTAATAGTAAAAATTAGTCTTTATGACTGCAAGCACTCAGATTCCCATCTATCAACAGCACCTGACAGAGGTTTCAACATGTGTGACACTTAAACCCAATAAAAAAGATAACAATCGGCAAAAACTCAGAAATTAAGGCCCGAGGTACTTGTTACTGTTGTCAAGTAGCCAATTAAACTACTGGCTTCACCTACCTTGTTTTTGCTTTGTGTGGCTTTTGATATTAAAATTTGATCTGACTGAAGAATCTGCCACGACGCCTATGGTCCCATTTATGATGAGCTGGTTTCTATGTGGAAGCATCATTTGACATAGCTGTGTGACAACGCTGGACAGCTCTCGTTCAATCACACTGCTCTGAAAACTCGAGAAATCCACTGAAAAACAAAAGACACATAATGGTTAGTAAGGGAATTTTCTCTCAAGGCAATTAGAAGTATCAGAGTGGAATTGGAAAAGAATCAAGGGTTTTCTTGAAATAAAGTGACTAGGGTGATAGTTAAACCTTAGATGAATAAAAGAATGGATATGGTGCAAAATATCAATTACTATATGTGCTATAGTGAAGGCCTGGCTATGCCAGGGGGTCTCAAATCTGGCCTAAGTGTGACGTCACTAGGAGACAAAGACCAATGACTTTGGGCTCACGTATCGTAGACATTACAGAGAAACTTGGACACCAACATGCAAAGAACATGACTTTTCGGCTATTCGCCACAGCCAGCTTGTTCACGCTGACCGGCTGGTTTCATATCCACTTGTTTTTATTCATCTAAGATTAAATTAACACAGTTCGAGTCTGAGACACCCATCATACCTTGGACTTATGGGCTGGTCCCTTCTTACCATTGTAGTCGTATTTACCTGGGGGAGAAGGTCGGTCAACTTGTACCCATGTCAACCATTTGAAGTATTCTTTGCATAACTTGGACAAAATCCAGGGTACACGTTACTCAGATTTAACTTAAATGTTTTTAATTGGTCCCTATTTATCTAGGGTGCGGTCACCTGGGACAAAGACACCCCAGCAAGCAGCCGAAAAGAAGACCACTGGCATCACTTACCTTGTGTTTGCTTTGTTTGACTGTTGATATTAAAATTCCATCTGACTGAAGAATCAGCCACGACTCCAACGGTTCCATTTATGACAAGCTGGTTTCTATATGGAAGCATCCCTTGACAACATTGGAAAGCTCTTGTTTAAAGTCAAATAAACTGTCCTGAGATTGTGAGAAATCCACTGAAAAACAAAATGCATATAATTGTTAGAGAATGGGAATTTTAGTGATTTCAATAAAAGTGTGATTTAACTAGGGTGATTATCAAAGAAACTTCCTTTATACTTAAGATTCTATTATGTGTCCAAAATGGACAATCATACAACCTTAGATAACAGAATGGATATGTAGCGAGAGACCAATTACTATATGCGCTATCAGAGAGATATATTTATAGAGAGTAGCGACTGGGCCATGCAGCCGCCTCAGCAGTCAGGCACTATTGTTATGGAAATGAGCTCTTATCAGTAAATAGATATCTCTGGCACTATAGAGAAGGCCTGGCTATGCCACTCTAGAATCTGGCCTGAGCGTGACATCACTAGGATACAAGAACCAATGAGGGCTCTCATAGCGAGCGAAGCCTCGCAGTCAGTCAATTGAGTGTGAGTGTATATGATGTTACTATCACTATAAGAAATACATACACGGACCCAGAAAGTTGTCACCGTCCAACAATATCGTCCAACGTGCGGGACAACAATATCGTCCAACGTGCGGGACAACGTGCAGACGACTTCCGTTCTGGAGGATTTCTTTAGTAGGTTAAGTAACGACCGATTTCATTGGTCGACAATGACGAAATGTGCAGTACAATAACAAACACGCCCTTCCATTGGATGAAATGTACGAATGCACGTGCGTGAATGAAAGTGGCCGCTACTACATGTATATCCACGTTAAAACTTAATTTCTCGCCCGTCCGTGGCTCAATTCTAATGCAGTTTAGAACCGCCAGAATTCATTCTACTGACCATTGATTTCACTTTAAAATCGGCTCGCTTCCTGGCCATACCACGCCGTGGCCGATACTTTATCCAAGTTAAAACTGAATTTCTCGCCTGTCCGTGGGTCAATTTTAATGCGGTTTAGATCGATAGAACCGCCAGAATTCATTCTACTGGCCTTTGAATTCGAGTCAAAATCAGTTGCGAAATATAAATTTTAAGACAGTTTAAAATCGTAATGTTTTGTATGCCATTAATTTACGGTCAATCAATGCTGTATTTTGGTCAGAAGTAAAAAAAAAATGATCATCCAAAGCTTCGCTCTCTTCCTGGCCATGCCAGCGTCATATTATTGTTTACATTACAGAGAAACCTGCACAATAACATGCACAGAACACTACTTTTGGCCTATTTGCCGTGGCCAGCCTGTTCAGGTTGACCTGCTGGTTTTATATCCACTTGTTTTCATTTATCTAAGATGCAACTTATATTCCTCAGGGAAATCAATGGATACAAACTGTGTTTTAAATCTAAACAATTGATCTAGAAGCCTGCTTTATACATCAGTTCCCATTATCATCAAATTGTAAAATCATCTAGACTTAACTGAAAGAAGAGAAGATATGTTGGAATCAGAAATATACCACATATATTTATCTCAATCTTGGATTAAGAAAAGAATGGATATGTAACGAGAGACCAATTACTATATGCCCTATAATTACATGCTAGCCTCATGCCAGGACTAGCAGATAAGGCAGCAGCACGAGGTCACGTGGGAACAAGGACCAATCAGGGCTCCCGCATCGATTACATTACAGAGAAACCTTATCTCCACCACCTGCTGGGGGTGCCCAGAGCACCTATTAGCGACTATTAACGAGCGAAGCTCGAAAGGCCGTAGGCCTTTCGCGAAGCCTCGCAATCCCTCAATTGCGCGTGTGTGTGTGTGTATGTATATGACGTCACTATCACTATAAGAAATACATACACGGACCGAGAAAGTTGTCACCGTCCCACGTGCGGGACAACAATATCGTCCAACGTGCGGACGACTTCCTTTCTGGAGGATTTCTTTAGGCGTTAAGTAACGACCGATTTCATTGGTCGACAATGACGTAATGTGCAGTACAACAATACCAAACACTTACATTTCATCCCATTGGATGAAATGCATGAATGCACGTGCGTGAATGAAAGTGGCCGCTTCTACATGTATATCCACGTTAAAACTTAATTTCTCGCCCGTCCGTGGCTCAATTCTAATGCAGTTTGGAACCGCCTGAATTCATTCTACTGACCATTGCGGTTTAGATCGATAGAACCGCCAGAATTCATTGTACTGGCCATTGAATTCTCGTCAAAATCAGTTGCGAAATATGAATGCAATTCAATTATAATGCAGTTTAGAACCGCCTGAATTCATTCTACTGACCATTGCGGTTTAGATCGATAGAACCGCCAGAATTCATTGTACTGGCCATTGAATTCTCGTCAAAATCAGTTGCGAAATATGAATGAAAGTGGCCGCTACTACATGTATATCCACGTTAAAACTGGGTTTCTAGCCCGTCCGTGGCTCAATTCTCGGCTCGCTTCCTGGTCATACCACGCCGTGGCCACTACTATATCCAAGTTAAAACTGAATTTCTCGCCTGTCCGTGGGTCAATTTTAATGCGGTTTAGATCGACAGAGCCGCCAGAATTCATTCTACTGGCCATCGAATTCTCGTCAAAATCAGTTGCGAAATATAAATTTTAAGACAGTTTAAAATCGTAATGTTTTGTATGCCATTAATTTACGGTCAATCAATGCTGTATTTTGGTCAGAAATTAAAAAAAAAATGATCATCCAAAGCTTCGCTCGCTTCCTGGCCATGCTACCATACCCACGTTAAAATTTAATTTCTCGCCTGTCCGTGGGTCAATTTTAATGCGGTTTAAATCGTTAGAACTGCCAGAATTCATTCTACTGGCCATTGAATTCTCGTTAAAATCGGTTGCGAAATGTAAGTTTTGCGACAGTTTGAAATCGTAATAATTTGTATGCCATTAATTTACGGTCAATCAATGCTGTACATGTACGATGGTGCAAGTGTGAACGGCAGAATTTTTTTCCCCAACCGTTTTTCCAAAAACAGCAGAAAAAAAAATTACAATTTTTTTCCACCGTTTTCCTAAAACAAAAGAATTTTTTTTTTGAATATTTTGTCGCCTCTTTTTGTGCAAACTGGTTATCTGTCTTCCTTTAGCACTTTCAAGGGAGCACTCATTATTTGAATTTAATGGTATGTGGTGACCAATATGGCATGTAAAAGTTGACAAAAAGACATTTTTTGATATTCATAATTAATAGCGAGCGCGCCAGCGCTGCTGCACGAAGTGCAGCTAGCGCAAGCGAGCATTCATGTAACGTGTGTGTGTACGTATATAGATACAATGTATATATCCAATCTGTATATGTACCAGAAAAGTTTTGAGGTGCCAACAATGTGGTCCCGCGCGCGTAGACGGAAGTACCTTTTTGGTACATCCGGTGACGCATGCGTGATTTTCAGGGAAGTCTGGGAAATGGACATCACCTTTTGCTTTAAGAGCACATTTTGCCGCCAGATCTTTTCATGATTTGAACATTGCTTTGTCTGACACGTACTATGGACTGTCTTCGTTAAATTGTATCAGCATAGGGTTTGTTTGATGATCATTCACCACGCGCAACTGTGAAACAAAGTAACAAATACGCGACGTCATGGTTATATCAGCGGGGAAAGCCACGGGGGAAAGCTATATGTTCACTGTAACAATAATTTGTCTTTCCATGCGTCAATTTTAATGTGGTTTGTATCGTTAGAACTGCCACAATTCATTCTACTTGTCCCGAGATTCTATTTCATATCTGTTGAGAAATGAACATTATGGGACAGATTGAAATCGTTGTAATTTTTAATGCAATCTTTTTCGCTCGATCTATGCTATCTTTTGCTCAGTATGAAATTAAATCATCCAAAATAACGACTTTCCGTTGGTCAATTTTAATGCGGTTTGTATCGTTAGAATCGCCACAAGTTCTTCTACATGCTTCTTGATTTGCTTTTACATCAGTTGAGAAATGAAGATTTTGCGAAAGGTTGAAAACGTTGTAATTTGAAGCTACGCAATGCTCACGCGACGTCGGGGAAAGCCGACACGGTGACGGGGTGGTGGCCGATATATTGAACAGTAAAACTAAATTTATAAATACTCGCTTTTCCGTGGGTCAATTTTATTGCGGTTTGTAGCATTAAAACCGGCACAACATATCCTACTTGCCACTTAGTTCTCTCTCAAATCTGTTGCGAAATGAGGATTTCGCGACAGGTTGAAACGTTGCAGTTTTAATGCCAATTTTTTTCGCTCAATTAATGCTATCTTTTGGTCAGTATGAAATGAAATAATCCGAAGCTGCGCGTTTCCGTGGCTCAATTTTCATGCGGTTTAAATCGTTAGAACCGCCACAATTTCTTCTACACATTTCTGAATTTGCTTTAAAATCTGTTGAGAAATAAAGATTTTGCGACAGGTTGAAATTGTAATTTTAATGCCAATTTCTTCGCCCAATCTATGCTATCTTTTGATCAGTAATGAAATCATCCGAAGCTACGCCTTTCCGTTGGTCAATTTAAATGCAGTTTGAATCGTTAGAACCACCACAATTTCCTCTAACTGCTTCTCGATTTACTTTTAGATTTGTTGAAAAATGAAGATTAAGGGACAGGTTGAAATTGTAAATTTTATGCCATTTTTTTTCGCTTAATCTTTGCTCTATTGGTCAGCATATAATGAAATCATCCATTGGTCAATTTCAATGCGGTTTAAATCGTTAGAACCGCCACAATTTTCTCTTGATGCTTCTTAATTGACTGTCAAATCTATTTTAACATGCTGATATTGCGACAGGTTGAAATCGTTGTAATTTTAAAGCCATTTTTTTTCGCTGAATCTATGCTATCTTTTGGTCAGTATGAAATGAAATCCTTCGAATCATACATGCATTCCGTTGGTCAATTATAATGCGGTTTGAATCGTTAGAACCTCCAGAATTTCATCTAAGTGCTTCTCAATTTGTTTTTAAATTTGTTGAGAAATGAATATTAAGGGACAGGTTGAGACTAATGTAAATTTTATGCCAATTTTTTTTCGCTTAATCTATGCTCTATTGGTCAGTATGAAAAGTAATCATCCGAAGCTACACATTTCGGTTGGTTAATTTTAATGCAGTTTAAATCGTTATAAAGATAAAGATATTGCGTCAGGTTGAAATCGTTGTAATTTCAATGCCAATTTTTTCGCTCAATCTATGCTATCTTTTGGTCAGTATGAAATAAAATTATCGGAAGCTATGCCTTTCCGTTGGTCAATTTTAATGCGATTTAAACCTTTAAAACTGCCACAATTTCCTCTACGTGCTCCTCAATTTACTTTTAAATCTGTTGAAAAAGGAAGATTTAGGGACAGGTTGAAATTGTTGTAAATTCTATGCCATTTGTTTTCTTTTGGTCCGTATGAAATGAAATCATCTTAGTGAGTTTGATGACATCATTAGTAGCGGGAAAAGTTGCCACAGTAATGGACCCAATGTTTACGGCAAAAATCAATTACTCGCCAGGTTTCAAATTTCAAAATTTCACAATTACTTCTACTAGCCTTTTACTGCCACTATTAAACCTCTAACAAAATGATGATTTTGCGACAGGTGGAAATGGTAGTGATTTCAAACAATTAATCTTATCTGGTCAGAACAAAAAAAAAATCATCCGAAGCTTCGCGCTCGCTTCCTGGCCATGCCAGCATCATATTAGCGAGCGCGCCAGCGCTGCTGCACGAAGTGCAGCTAGCGCAAGCGAGCATTCATGTAACGTACGTGTGTGTATGTAAAGTAGATACAATGTATATATCCAATCTGTATATGTACCAGAAAAGTTTTGAGGTGCCAACAATATGGTCCCACGCGCGTAAACGGAAGTATTTTTTAGTACATCCGGTCACGCAGGCGCAAGTTTCTGAAGTCTGAAGGGAAGTCTGGGAAATGAACTTCACCTTTTGCTTTAAAGGGCACATTTTGCCGCCAGATCTTTTCATGCTTTGAACATTGCTTTGTCACGTAATAAGTATGGACTGATCCCTTTAATTGTATCAAAAGAGCGTTTTGATTAGGTATCACGCGAAACTACGCAACAAAGTAACAATGCTCGATCACGCGACGTCGGGGAAACCGATACGATGACGGTGGTCAGGACGATATGTTGAACAGTATTTATGAATACTCGCTTTTCCGAGGTTCAATTTTAATGCGGTTTGTAGCATTAAAACCGCCACAACTCATTCTACCTGCCGTTTAATTTTCTCTCAAATCTGTTGCGAAATAAGGATTTTGCGACAGGTTGAAATCGTTGTGGTTTTAATGCAAAATTCTTTTTGCTAATTCTATGCTATCTTTTAGTCAGTATCAGAACTGAAATCATCCGGGTAACGCGTTTCCGTGGCTCAATTTCAATGCGATTTAAATCGTTAGAACCGCCACAAATTCTTCTACATGCTTCTCAATTCGCTTTAAATTCTGTTGAGAAATAAAGATTTTGCGACAGGTTGAAATCGTTGTAGTGTTAATGCCAAATTTTTTCGCTCAATCTATGGTAGCTTTTGGTCAGTATGAAATGAAATCATCCGAAGCTAGTCGCCTTACCGTTAGTCAATATAAATGCGGTTTGAATCGATAGAATAAAAGTCACTATTTCCTCTTCGTGCTCCTCAATTTGCTTTTAAATCTATCGAGTAAGGAAGATATTGAGACAGGTTGAAATTTTTTCGTTCAATCTATGCTATGTTTTGGCCAGTATGAAATGAAATAATCCGATGCTACGCCTTTTCATTAGTCAATTTCAATGCGGTTTGAATCAATAGAATAATAGTCACTATTTCCTCTTCATGCTCCTCAATTTGCTTTAAAATCTGTTGAGTAAGGAAGATTAACTGACAGGTTGAAATTGTTGTAATTTTTTTTAAATTTTTTTTTCGCTCAATCTATGCTCTTTTGGTCAGTTTGAAATGAAATCATCCGAGGCTACGCCTTTCCGTGAGTCAATTTTAATGTTTTTTAAATTAATAGAACCGCCACAAGTTCCTCTACATGCTTCTCAATTGGCTATAAAATCTGTTGAGAAATAAAGATTTTACGACAGGTTGAAATCGTGGTAATTTTAATGCCAATTATTTTTCGCTTAATCTAAGCTATCTTTTGGTCAGTATGAAATGAAATCATCCGATGCTACGCCTTTCCGTTGTGGTTTAAATCGTTAGAAGCGCCAGGATTTCCTATACGTGCTCCTCAATTTGCTTATAAATCTGTCGGGAAATGAAGATCGAGGGACAGGTTGAATTGTTGTAAATTTTTTGCTATTTTTTTGCTCAATCAGTGCTATCTTTTGGTCAGTATGAAATTAAATCATCCGAAGCTACGTCTTTCCGTGGGTCAATTGCCGTGTAGATCATTTTAATAGCAACAATTTCCTGTACATGCTTGAAATCTTAGTAAGTTTTATGACATCTTTAGTAGCGGGAAGAGTTGCCACTGTTATGGACCCGATGTTTACGGCAAAAATGAATGAAGTTTCAAATTTCAAAATCGCACAATTCGTTCTACTATCATTTTACTGCACTCTTAAACCTGTTACGAACTGATGATTTTGCGACAGGTGGAAATGGTAGTGATTTCATACAATTAATCTTATGGTCAGAAAAAAATCATCCGAAGCTTCGCGCTCGCTTCCTGGCCATGCCAGCATCATATTATTGAATATTCATAAATGAATAAAGAATTTTGGTCAGAAGTAAAATAAAAATGAAATCACCCAAAGCTTCGCTCGCTCTCTGGCCATGCCAGCGTCATATTAATTGACACTGGTTGAGGCTAGCATGTTCAGGTTGACCGGCTGGTTTCCATTCCATGTGTTGGTCTTCTAAGTCTCAATGGAGGAATTACAGCTGTGAAACTTTATCTTAAACAGAAGAAACTATGGAGTATGGTAACTGATCACAGCAACTGGCAGGAAAATATGACAAATATGCCATATATTAGTATTCAAATGATTGGTACATTACTTTTTATATTTTCGCTTCAGGGATACTATGTAAAGTAACTTACTGTTGTGGCGTGTGTGAGCGATAATTGAGTTTTGGTCCAGCATCACTCCATCAGTTTTGAATTTGATGCAGATTACAGAATATAAAACCTATATTTTACATCATGAATGGTCTGTATGAAACAGAGTTTAATATATTCTTCAACCAACAAATGCTTAAAACAAGAAACCTTCGCCAACTTGTTAAAATGTGTAAAATATATAACATGTAGCAAGAGGGGAGCTTGAGGGTATCTAATTCTAACAAAAGTAAGCACGCAGTAGATTGCTCCAAACCATTGGGTACCGTAATTGGCGCGGATGTCAGTGCAACACGGAGTTATGGTTTTTGCGATACTAACTCTCCGCCGGCGACACCAATTGGCTGTTGGAATAACTAAAATAATATATTAAACTTTACTGACATTAACTCCCATCAGAAAAAAGAAATTGTTAAGAACAGTTCTTTTTTTATTAAATTTGTGCCATTATGACTATACCTACAACTGTACCTATTCTAAAATAGTATCCCATGAGAAAGATCTGAAACCTGAGAGGAGTAGACAGGGAGTGGGCACTGGGCTTGCATCATCAAATTTCGATGCCTCCCACTACTATGAGTCATAGATAACCTGTGTACCCCATCTCCTTGGCAACCTACCTGACCTAGATAGGATGACATCCCCCAGCCAGCCAGTCGGTCAGCCAGTCTCTCTGCTGCATGCTTACAAAAAAATCACGTGACCAATACTTCCCCAGGCAACACCGCGTAACCCGAGGCGCAGATGCCAGATGCTAGCTTGCAGTGCCAATGGGGTTGCGGATCAAGGGGATGTATTTCTCTGCTGAAACATAGTATGTTTTGGCTACAAAGACTTTCATTTTCTAATGAAGTTTGATAAATGATAATATGACAAAATTATAAAACCTCACATTTTAAAATGAACTATTAATGTAACATTTAGGGCTTCAAATAGATAATGAAAATACTACTAATTGCAAGGTCCAGCCTGATCTGGATACAACATAACTTTAAAAGACAATTACACCATGAATAAAACATAGGCCGAAATAGTTTCTTAGAGTATTTTCTACTTGAATCCCAACATATACGCAAATTATATTGCTGTTTAAACACATCCTAACACACAAGAAATGGAGCTACTGGATGCAGCCATTTTACTCTATTAATAACTTATCTGAGGCTGCTTGGGATACACTTGTCAATAGCGGCTACCCTACTGCTTGTGAAAATTGTGTACCATGGAGCCTTAAGCCCCTTTCACACCAACTGGCGACGTCTGGCGATGCACTGGCAACGTCTTCACGACTGCTAATTCATCAAAAATCGCCAGTGCATCGCCAGTACATCGCCAAATGATTTGCTTGACGACTTATTGACGACCTATTGACGATCCAGTGGCAACCCATAAACGTACATCTGACGATGTGCTAACAACTCGCTCACGACCGCTGGCGATCGCTGACAACTTCATGACGATGCACTGACGACCACTGGCAACATCATGACGACCACTGGCGTCTTCTTGGCGAATTGGTGACGACACATTGGCAACATTGCGATGTGTTGAAGACGTTGTGGCGACTTCAAAATGGCCGCCCCCAGATACATGGCAAAATATGACTTTAAACAGCAATGAACTTATAATATGGAGATGGGTAGTTGTGGGGTCTGGATATAAGTAGAGTATACCTGACACTATTTGGGCCCATTTTTTATTCATGGTGAAATTGTCCTTTAAATTTGTACACCAGATTAAAATAATGACAAGTATCAACACCAGTTCTTATACAGCCGGTGAAGCTGTTGATCAATGCCATTGATGTAAGGAACTTTTCGGACAATCAAAAAATCCTAATTGGTCTGTTCTCAATAGTATGGATAAATAATAATCCTGATTAGGTCTTAAGGTTAAGGTATTCAGTATATAGACTTGTATCCACCGAAGTGCTCACATGACCTTCCTCCCCTAGCAGGCCTGTACACACAGAAACCATTTCAATCCCACGTGGGATATTCCTGAGCAGCTGGCAGCATATATCGCACAAGCTCTAAGCACTGTCTTATTAACGCTAGGTACCCACTTTTGCAGCAGGGTAGACTGAGGCAATATGGAATAAACTGTCTTGCCCAAAAATATATCATACAACTCATTAAAAAAAAAAAATCACACAAACATCTTGTTTCTTGGTGCCGGCTCAGTTGGTTGCTATGGCAACGAACTGGGACCAATCTAAGAGGATAAACATTGAAAACAGAATAAAATATCTGGCCACAAGCCACATATTTAACTGCATTGGTGAACAGGCTCCAGAGTACCTTCAAGTTTTTGAAAGAGTAAATGAATCCCACCACTGTAACACCAGACACAGTGTTAATGCTCTGATTTTACAAAAGGTTGGTTCATATGGTATAAAGTCCTTTCACTACATAGGTGCCAAAATCTGGAACTCTTTGCCAGACGAGATCCAGACTACGTTCAGTAAATCTCTTTTTAAAGTGAGATGCAAAAAACATTTGATCATCACATGTGATGCCATTGGACTCTGGGCAGACTGGGACCACTATGGAAATAAGTTTCTAAATTTTAGTGTATACATCCTGTGTCTGGTTAGAATTATATTGCATAGCAGTTCATGACTTTCCATCTAGTCACCTTTATATATGATTTTTATGTGCCAAAAGCTATGTAATACACATCTTACTAGACCGAATAAAATAAAATAAAATCAATCGTCACCAGTTCACCAACAAAAACACTGTTAACGACGCATTGGCAAGCTGCTGGCGTAGCTTGGCGATGGTTGGCGTGGCGCTGACGACCGATTGACGACGCTTTATTCACTGGCGACCGTTGGCGAGGCTTGGCGATTTTTTTGAACATTCCAAAAAAATCGCCAAGCTTGACGAAACGTTGACGACGGCTGACGAGCGCTGGCGATGTGATGGCAATGTACTGACGTTGTCTGGCGACGTCTGGCGTGGCATTGGCGATGTGTCCAAAATTGTTGGTCGCCAGTGCATCGCCAGACGTCGCCAGTTGGTGTGAAAGGGGCTTTAGATAAGCTATTAATAGGCTAAAATGGCCGCTTCCATTAGCTCCATTTCTTGTGTTAGGATGTGTTTAAACAGCAACATACTTCTAGTATGGGAGGATGGCAGTGGTGGGAACTTCGATTCAAGTAGAAAATACTCTAAGAAACTATTTGGGCCTATGTTTTATTCATGGTGTAATTGTCCTTTAAATATGTGAGAGAGGAGAAGGATAAATGCATTCACTATTTGAAGGGGTGGTGGGTATTTGGAAGGTCTAAAACCAAAACACACAATTACTGCACTCATAAATGACAAACGACAGAGTTATTTTGAAATTTATTAAGCACAAGTGATCGTTATTTGGCTTAACTAGATGAATTCACATACACACAGATTCCTATATACAGTAATTTATAATAAAGCAAGAGGTACAGAAACTAATCTCTTACCAAGATGTTCACATATTGACATTATAATCTTAACTTTGGTTCTTTTTTGTATATAATTATGGTACTACACACAATTATGATATGCACATTTGTCCTGAACCAGGAAAGGAATTTGGAATTTCATTTATGGTCACTTTTTTATATTTCTTGGCTAAATCATAACTAGCCTGTTGAAAGTAGTGGAGGAAACTAAAGGAAACCACCCCCAAACTGGTAACTCTCTTGCAGACAGGTGCCACGTCATAATCACACTTTAGGACACCTAAATAATTTGGTCAGGAATTTCTAAAAATATCAATTTCAAGCAAATAATTTGAAATTACCACTTCCTTGTAATTGCTTGGACATGAATTATAAATATATAACATTTGATTAAAGAGTACATATAGTCAAACCTGCCAGAGCGACCCCTCTATTAAGCGACCACCTCTATTAAGAGACCACATTTTCATTTCCCCTGTTCTAACATTCTAGTTCAAATGACCCTCTATTAAGAGACCACCTGTCTTTTATAGACCATATTTTGGTCTTCCCTTGCGCAGTCTCTTAATACATGTAGAGGTTTGACTGTATGTTTATGGTTGAAATATGAAGATATAACAGTCTCCTTTGAAATACTGGGTACACAAAAATTTCACAATGCCTCATTTTGGCATCCACTTTCATAACCAGGCTAAGACCATCGGTGCGATTAGAAATGGTATCAAATTACCAGTATGTCATATTAGATCATTATACAGCTTTTGGTTCAGTACAATGGAAGGCATAGCTTCTTAGCCAGTGGGGCATCTGGGTGACATATGAACATCCTAACCCTCAAAAATCCCACATTAGGATATCTATCAAGGATATCTATTTTTTGTGATGGAATTATAGAAATGTCGATTTGAAGGAAATCATTTTGAAATTTTATTTCGATGTGAATGCAACAACATTACTTAAAGGTAAACATTATTCAGTTTCTTAATAGGAAGATATATCCATATGGTTGTAAATTGAAGATATTATGACCTCCCCGAGAATAGTGGGTGCTCAAAATATATTATTATACCCCACTTAAGGTATACACTTTCAAAATCCTGGTTAAGGCTATGGATGGACACACACTCTTTATAGCTATTTTTCATAAGATGACATATTCATCACTTATCAAAAGAAAGCAAACTTTAGTAAATCATAGTTGTCCTCAGTTGTTAAGGCAATGACGAGGAAAATATATAGAGAGCATTTTCAAATCTTTGGTGCATTTTACTACATACCACTTAGCATAAAGTGTGTGAATGAGGAATACACAAAAATCTTTGTAAAAGTGGATGAATGAGAAATTTGAAAGACCTTGGTAATTCAACAATACAATTTATGCTCCCTTTGTTCATTTGTGCTTAACAATGGAGGTCCAAGTACAGGGAAAGTTGGAGGAATTTATAATTTAATTTATCATCACAATTTATTGTTGATGGTGAAACCTGGAGCATTGGGGTAAGTAACCTCTAAGTCCCTTTGTTCTTTTGTTCCTTGTGCTTAACAATGGAGATCCAAGTACATAAAAAGGTGGAGGAATTCAGAATTTCATTTACCATCACTTTAACTGCAATATATAGACTGAATTGTGACTAGACAGTTTGTTGTTGATGATGAAAACTTATTGTTGGTGGTGAAACCTGGACCATTGAGGAAAGTAGCTATAAGTTCCTTTGTTCGTTTGTGCTTAACAATGGAGATCCAAGTACATAAAAAGGTGGAGGAATTCAGAATTTTATTCATCATCACTTTAACTGCAATATATAGACTGAATTGTGACTAGACAGTTTGTTGTTGATGATGAAAACTGGAGCATAGGGGAAACCAAGGACAGCCCACCTAAAAAGAAACCTCTATAAAACATCAATGAGGACATAACCCTGTGCATGTCTGGTAATCTTTAGGCATTTTAACCCATTAGTGCTCGATTCGGCATTCAAAATATATTCAAATGAAAGTTGTCGATTTATTTTTTCCTATTGATATTTATCAATTTTTCCAAAAAATGCCTTTGGTGGAAAGATATCCCTGAAATAGCAAAGCATTTTTGCTTGCTGGCTTGTGTCTTAGCCAGGATTTTAAAAATGCCTGCCCAAAACAGCATCTACAAAATTTCTGCCTGACTAGATTTAGCTACACGGCTACTTCAAATCCATATACCAACTACATTTAATAGCATACTGTGTCAAAAAGGGAAAATTACACTTAAACCATGTCTTAGAAGATGATTTACTGTGAAAAGATATTATATGGTTATTACTCTTAGAAATTTTGGCCTGTCTAAAAAGGAGTTTTTCAGGACACTGCCTGTACAAAAGACAGGCTAGGCTGGATGGGTCCTGGCTAAGACTCTGCATGACAGCATTTTTGCTTGCTGGCATGGGTCAGGCCTAAAAAAAAAAGTTGTTTGTTTCATGTAACCCTACCCTAACAAGTTTTTATTCAAAAAAATCCCTACCCTAAAGTTTTTACCGCCCTCCCAACTCCCAATCAACGTAAAACATGCACAAAACACACATTTTTGACCCAAAAAATAATGCAAAAAAATTCTTTTTACTGACCTACCTACCCTTTTTTTTTTCGGACCGTTACAGGAAACAATTTCTTTTTTTAGGCCTCAGGTAAGCTCATGAAATTTGATGGAAGCTATAATGGGTTAAATGGAGGAAGGAATGAGTGTAGTCCTGGAGGAATATAGAGGGCGCCCTCAGAGGTACCATCTGATATACATGCACCACTGGTAACAGGAGAATGCTGTTCAGAATAGTGCTCACTTTCACCACTAGGTGGTTCAATGGAACTATTTTGTATAGGTGGCGCCACCACCAACTGTGAATCTCCTCTAGGATAGTGTTCACTTTCACCACTAGGTGGCTCTATGGAGCTATTTGGTAAAGGTGGCGCCATCACCTGAGAATCTCCTCGAGGATAGTGTTCATTTCCACCACTTGGGGGCGCTGTGGAGCCATTCCCAACATGTGGCGCCACCACCTGAGAATCCCCGACAGCGTGTGTTTTGTTGTGCACCTTCATAAGCCACTGGGAGAGGAATCTCTCGCCGCAAGTTTTGCAGACCCAGTCCTTGGTGCGATTCTCTTTGTGGATGGTCTGGTAATGCCTCTGGAGATTGCCAAAAGAGGTCAGCCGTGTCACGCAAAGATCGCACGGAAAAGGTCTCTCCCCTGTGTGGGTCAGCTGATGCTTCTGCATGGTACACTTAATTCTGAAGGCCTTTGGACACAACGGACACTTGAAGAGTTGGTCTTTGCTCGCTTGGAAGTGAGTTCTCTTGTGCACACGAATACTACCTCTTGTGGCATATGTTTTCCCACAAATTTCACAAATAAATTGCGGGAAATCATGCCCTTTCGCCGCATGCTCTTTGAGGGCATATTCAGTGTAAAATTCCTTCTCACACTCGTCACATTTGAACTCTTTCGGACCCGAATGCTCCAACCTATGAGTAACAAGCTCGCTTTCTGTATCAAAGGACAACTCACAGAATCTGCATTTGTAAGCTTTGCTTGAATTATTCTTGTGCACACTCTCCATGTGATTCCGAACAGATTCTCTTTGTTTAAAACGCCTACCACATAACTCACATTGAAAAGGCATTTCACCTGTGTGGGTCCTTTCATGTGTATCCAAATGAGTTTTCTGGGTAAAATGTCTCCCACAAAATCTGCACACAAAAGGTTTTTCCCCTTGGTGTATCCTTTCATGAACTTTGAACACCTCCTTGGTTCTGAAACTCTTGCCGCACGTTTCACACTTAAAGGGTCTTTCTCCTGTGTGCACTGAATGGTGCCGTAACAAACTAGCATGTTGCCTATAGACATTCCCACACACTTCACACTTATAGGGTCTATCATCTGTATGAGAACGAGCATGTCTTTGCAGGGCAGAATGGTGGAAAAACCCTTTATTACAAATGCTACACACAAAAGACCGTTCTTTTGGTAAGTCTGATTCCTCTCTGTTCAGATTTGGTTCCACTAGCGATTTGGATTTAGCTTTCTTTCTGTTCAATTTCAATTCTA
Source organism: Maea johnstoni (assembly GCA_963942565.1). Taxonomy (NCBI): domain Eukaryota; kingdom Metazoa; phylum Annelida; class Polychaeta; order Spionida; family Magelonidae; genus Maea; species Maea johnstoni. The sequence goes on along the minus strand of OZ012698.1, from coordinate 27,307,742 downwards.
TTCGTGACTTAGATTCCTTCTTGTTGAGTTTCGAGGCCAGTCTGGATCTGTTTGGGGATGCCTCCTTTTGTACAGGCAGCATTACTTCAGTGCTACCTGAAGGAAATGGGTCGGGTGGTTCCTGTTTTATACGTGATGCTGTGCTTTCTACCTCCACACTCTCACAACTTCCAGCATCAGCAACCAAATCATCTTTCTTTTCTGGAGACGTCTCAGATGATAATGGTTTGTAGTCATCTGAACTGTTGTCAGAATTGTCTACCAAACTACTACGTGCCATTGAGGACTTTGGCAACCTTAGGTCCGTGACCTTGCAGGGGTCAAGGTCATTCTCAAGTGGAGGTACTGAGGCATTGGTCACACTCATTGGCAGGACTTTTGAAGTAGAATCACCTGAAAGATATGAATTGTAATGGAAGGTTATAAACAACCAGCTAGTAAAATATTCACATTATTGTCTGATAGAATCTGCACATTTCAAACCATGATGAAACAATGATTTCCAGCAGCAGAGATGCTTCTTTTGGTAACAAATAAATCGAAGGGTTATAAGGAATTAACACAGAATTACTATATTTAGCTGTATTTCTTTTCTTTGCTTGTTTGTTGTTTACTTTTACCACAACTGTAAAAAAAACAATCAAATGACTTCCCTTGCAACTCAATACCATATCTATAAAAACTTGGGAGAGTAGGCCACTCCAAACAATGGTTGGAAGGGTAACAGGAAACAAACATTTTTCATGCTTGACCCTTAGGGTGAGAATGGCTAATTTTGACAATACAAAATGATGCAAAAAGCTGAAAAATGACTGAAAACTTGGAACATGGGTACTCATCTGAGAGTACTCTCCGATAGCTATCTAATGAAGACCAACATGACAGGGTTTAGATGTTTTTCAAAAATCTTTGCATCCTTGTGCTTTGGATGAAAGTGGCCTCAGCATTGGAAGGGTTAAGGCCCTGTCAATTATATAAGTATATGCTTTAAAGGAGTACAACATGAAGGTTCTTTACTGACCCTGTTTTTGGCTTGTTTGGTTGTAGATATTAAAATGCCATCTGACTGCTGAGTCAGCCACGACTCCTATGACGCCATTGATGATCAGCTGGTTGCGATGGGGAAGCATCAGTTGACATAACTGCGCGACAACATTGGAGAGCTCTCGTTCAAATACACTACTCTGTGCAGGCGATAGGGTCACTGAAAACAAAAACAAAACAAAATACAGGTAGTAAACTGTAATTATATCGGTCATCATCATGTTCGAATGTTCATAGTCTTAGCCATTAGGGCGTATGGCCATAATTTGGACACCCAACCCCTCAAATATCAATCCCCAGGTCAGTGAGGACACCCATTTTTTTTTTGGTTATTTCTTAAATTATCCATTTCAAGCATATAATTGATTTTTTTATCCTTCAATATGTGATTTCCATGACATGACTAGTATAATGATAGTATGTCTTATTCCAACAAGTAAATACATGTTTAAAGGTTATAGTCTTGAGTATTTTGTTGTCTCCCTTTAAAAATAGGATACAGGGGTCCACATCTTTTTCAATTGCCAATTATGGGCACTCATTTTCTAAAACCTGGCTAAGACCCTTGTTCGAAACATCAGGTTTGGTTCATGGCTTGTTGGGATTTATGTCACTTATAATAGCTAAGGTGCTATTGTGATGAGATAGAAATCTAGAACAGGCAAGAAATTTTCTTCTCTTGACAAATAGTTTCATGGGATCTTACAATTGCTTAGTTACTGCAGGCAGCCACTGACAAAACCATACATTTCTATACCGTAAATTCTCAGTACTTTTGAACACTTTTTGATAATTACAATTTTTATGGGAGGAAGGCAGGGCTCGACGCTAAGGGTGAACCTATGGCCCCAGGCCAGTAAAAAATCCCAAAAACAGCTTCGGGCCAGTAAAAAAAGACCTCAACTGGTCCTACAGGGCCAGTAAACATTTGGAGACATTCTTGCTAAAATGTTTCCCCCTGAGAATGTCCCAAATTGTTTTTGAAATAAATGGAGATAAAAGTTATAAATATAAATGTTGTGGTGAATCTTATGCAATGTTCTTTCTTGATATGTTAAAGAAAAAATGTAGAACCAGTAAACATTTTGCAGGACCAGTAGATGCTAGGTGTTACTGGTCCTACAGGGCCAGTATCATTTTGAGTTAGCGTTGAGGCCTGGAAGGTGACCTCGTTTTTCTCAAAATACTGACAAAGCAGAGAAATCATGGCCCATATTTCCCGCAAATTTTAAATAGTAGTGACCAGGCCAACCTACTTCTGAGGACTGAGCAGAAACACTCTCCTTATACAGGTGAACTTGGATATGACAGACTCAATGGGACCAGAAAATTGGTCCATCATATGCAAAATCTGTTGTATACAGATGACAAATACTTGATATGCATCAGACTGGGGCCAAGCACAACATCCGTCATATGCAAATATCCGTCGTACATTGGTCCGTCATATCCAAGTTCACCTGTACTTTCCCTTATAAATGCAATACATGTGTTGATGACACTAGGTTGTTCCATGGTACAAGTGTGTCTAATGATTGGTTTATAACCTAGGTTCCACCGTGTAACTACCACATATAGACCAAATAACCTTTAAAGTGTAAGTTCACCTTCAAAATTAAAAAAGATATGTTGTAGAGCTCAATCTCACCTTTCATAGGACACCTTGATTACAATTGTACTCTGCAGATAAACTGAGATAATACCATTTAAAGGTAACTTTATGGGGGCTGCCATGTTTATTCAGAGGGAGCCTAATTAGTGATGTTAATTAGATGCGTGTGATGACATGCTGTGACTTCCTGCCTAGTGAGGGAGCTTAGGGGCTAGCTCTAGTGGGCCCAGGGTCTGACACTTAGATTTCAGGCTAGGGGCCAGAAAAGGTCTTTTGACAAAAACTATTGGCCAAAAATAGGATTTCTGGTTATTATACATACTATTTTGGGCCCCTAGTTTGAAAAATCTAGGAGCCCACAGCAAAATCTAGGGGCACATTGCCCCTTGGAAAGATGAACCCTGAGACTGTGGACAGCTCACAACTTGAGCGCAAAGATGGTGAATTGTCAAGCTTTTGGATGCAACTATGATTCTCCAAATAAGCGCATGTACCATTGAAACATGATCAATATACGGTCAATAGCAAAATTCAAAATGTGTTATATTTGCTGTATTTCTCTGTAAACTGTAGGCATTAGTTTAGAAGTAGATTAGCATTAGCATCTTGTAAAATAAGTTGATTATACCATTGATATAATTTTATGTGTTTGTGTGACACAGTAAATGGCCACTGCCAAGGAGGTTTTCCATATCTGCCTGTAAATCCACTAAGAATGAGGCACACAAATAGATGTTGTCCCCACGAATGTCTCTGCTTAAATGAATAAAATCCTTTACCTGTTGTAAATGAGTAATCAAGTTAATAGCTATTATGAATTAGTATTAAAATACCAATATTACAGTACAATTAGTAGGTGGTTTCTTGGCTTTCTGGTTTCATAATTGTAATTCATTTGCTTGTGGTTTCCTAACAGTAGCTAGCCTGACTGCAATTTGTAGTAGCTGTGCCCAGAGGATGTGTATTGCAGTTAATATCCTGGGTATAAAGCTTAGGATAACAGAGTACATTGAATTCCTTTGAGAATAATGTGTATTGCAGTCAATTCCTTAGAGGCTAACGCTGACAATACACTCACAGCTTACAAATTGAAAACTTTCATCACAAGATTACAGTGTCTGAACATTGTAGGAAATAGTAAATGCCAGTCTATTTTATAAACAGGTAGAATTTCTTGAGCCCTAAAGCTCATCCATAACCCTTTTACTACAGGTCTCTTTCCCTCATTGCTTTTGCCAAACAGAACCTGGTATACCTCTAGAATAGACAGGTACACACTGAGACACAGTGCCTCTGTTTGTTGTCTGATACACCACTTTCCTCTTTGCAAATCATATACTTATAAGAGCATGTGCTAGTGTATTCAGTTCTGCAGAGCTCCAGAGCTCCAGCCTGCATGTAGCAGTGTGATGTCACTTCCTGTCTCTGATAAGCTCCAAGATGGTGCCTCCATGAACCAACTGAGGCAGTGAATTTGCTGCATTTTGCAAGATACAAACTTGAATATCTCAGTCAATTTGCGGAGTACAATTATAATCAAGGTGTCCTGAGAAAGGTGACATTGAGCTCTACAACATATCTTTTTTAATTTTGAAGGTGAACTTACACTTTAAGCAGTGTCATATAAGCACCAAGTACTAACCAAGCAACATAATAGACACATGACAGACCAGCAGTGGAAAGGGGTAACCCTGGATCTCACACGGGTCTACCACCAACTAGCCGTGGTTTAGAAACTTAATGCCCAAAATTGGCAAAATTTTGTAAAATTTTGGGGCGTCCTATTTTTAAAAGTAGAGAACAATTGATTTAGATTATAACCATTAACATGCATTTACTTAATGAAACAAAACATACTGTCCATATACAATGAGATGGGAATTATATTGAGGCAAAAAAAATTATATGCTTGAATTTGACAATTAAAGAAATTCCTCATAGAATATTTTGGGTGTCCTGATGGTTGATTTTTATGGGTTCAGGTGTCCATATGACACCCAGGCGCCTAGCTGGCCAAGTCTATGACACCAAAACAATTAGGACATGCCTGCATCATAACTCAAAACATCAGAGAAATAGTCAAAGGGAGAAGAAGGAAGGTATCTTAAAATACCCCACCCTTCAGTATTATATAAACTATGCACATTTCAATACCTACTTTTGAAATCCTGGATCGCTGAAACCCAGTCTTAGCCAGCAGAATGCCTGGCATGGTCTTAGCCAGCAGGGCGTCTGGGTGTCTTTTTGGACACCCAAACCCTTAGAAAGCACCCCCCAGGACACCCAATTTTTTTGTGAGGAATTTCGTCAAATGTCAATCTCAAGCACATACTTTGAATATTTTCATATCCATATAATTCCCATGATGTTGTATAAGGATATCATGTCTTATTTTGATAAATCTATACATGTTTATGGTTGAAATTTGAGTATATTGTTGCCCCCCTTAAAAATTTGGACGCCCCAAAATTTTACAATTGCCAATTTTAGGCACCCAGTTTCTAAATCCTGGCTAAGACCCTGATGCCTGGGCCTCGTTTAGACACCCAAACCCTAAAAAACTGCCACTCAGGATGCCCAAATAATTTAGGGAACAAATTCTTAAAATTTCAGGATCAAGCATATAATTGATTTTTTTTAAACCTCAATAGAATTCCAATGACAGTGTTTAAGTACATCATGCCTTGCTTCAATAAGTGAATGCAATCTGAGTTTATTATGGTGTTCTTTGATAAATAGGATGCCTAAATTTCACAATTGGCAGTTCTTGACACCTAGATTCTATATCCTGGCTAAGACCCTGCTGAAACCAATATGACTCAGGCAGGCATTAATTGAGGCAAGGGTAGGTGCAATTGAAATTAGAAATCATGGAGATTGATGTAAAAATAAAATAAAATTAAAACACATTGGTTGGGGGGGGGGGGGAACATAAAAAACATTGGTTGGGGAGGGGCAGTGTCTTAGCCAAGATTTAGAAACTGGGTGCCTAAAATTGGCAGTTGTAAAATTTTGGGGCATCCAAATTTTTAAGGGGGATCACAATATACTCATATTTCAACCATAAACATGTATAAATTCATCAAAATAAGGCATGCTATCATTAAACAATGTCATGGGAATTGTAAGGAGATGAAAAAATTCAATATAAGCTTGAGATTGGGATTTTTAGAAATTCCGCACATAACTATTTGGGTGTCCTGGGGGGTTCTTTTTAAGGGTTTGGGTGTCCAAAAAGGCCCCCAGATGCCTTGCTGGCTAAGACCATGGGGAGGGTGCTTCAAAAATATATAATTATTGTGTGGGGGGTTTAAAATGTGGTGTGTTCCTGCCCCGCCCCCTTTTTCTGGAATACTGTAGAATGGCTAATTTTTTGGTGTGTTTTATTTTCTCATTTTTTCCTGAATGCTCTCAAATGGGAATAAACAACACAGGAAATCAAAAACAGTACATGTCCATAAATCCTTGTCCTTACCCATTAATATTTACTCTTTGGTATACTAAAATTGAAAATCTACATAAAACGGGAAAATAAGTAATGGAAAACATATGTCCTCTCTTCGGAAATATTAGAAACAGAAACACCCCAAAATGAAAAATTGTTACAAAGAAAAATGAGCCACTCTACAGTAGCCCTTAGAATAATCAATACATTAGATTTCCTTTGATGTCTGGCTAGCACTCCCTGGTTCTACCTCTCAGCGCAAATACTATTATGATCACTAATAGGGAGTCGGGACCATAACTCCTGACTCAATCCCACCCGTAACGTTCCTGTAGAGTTTTACAGAGTGCATTTCCCATTATAAATACTTGCTGTTTACTCCGAGTTAAAGCTAGTGAGCGATAAAAGAGCGCCGCTTCAATTTATCATCGGGGTCAAAAGGATCAGTACTGATTTTATTTGAGTACCACTTACTTCTTAGAAAAGATGCAGATGACACCGAAAATCCTATGCTTCAAAGCACCCACAAATACATGTTGGCAAGAATCATTGGCCTACTTGTTAGAAAGTAAACATTTGGTACAATCCGCAGGCAGGCGGCAAACAAGACATACTGAAAGAATATTGGGTACCGGATATGTGTCTTATATATGATTATTGGCCGGCCACGCCTATATGGGAAGCTGTTTTGAAATGTTCATAGTCCGGACGGCCATGTTGGAAATGCTGAGGCCGGACTGAATATAATTCTCTATTCTGATTGGTTATAATATAAATGTTGGCCCGGTACATTACCTTTGCCGCGGAAAATCGTGCCTTCCTTATTTAAATTAGCATGAAGTTTTCAAATATATAAAATATTTTAAGCGGCCATAAAGTATATTTATCAGTATAGGAAGGAAAATTTCTAAAGAAAAAAATTACTATGTGTATATTAAATCAGGAGACTTCGTAACCAAACTGGTTCGTAACCAAACTGATGCGTACCCAACATGACCTGAGTGCAGCAATATTTACATTATAATTACCGTTGCTGATTTACCAGCCGGAACACTCGCACTGTGCACTGTGCCTAATATGTAAACATTTGGTACAATCCGCAGGCAGGCGGCAAACAAGACATACTGAAAGAATATTGGGTACCGGATATGTGTCTTATATATGATTATTGGCCGGCCACGCCTATATGGGAAGCTGTTTTGAAATGTTCATAGTCCGGACGGCCATGTTGGAAATGCTGAGGCCGGACTGAATATAATTCTCTATTCTGATTGGTTATAATATAAATGTTGGCCCGGTACATTACCTTTGCCGCGGAAAATCGTGCCTTCCTTATTTAAATTAGCATGAAGTTTTCAAATATATAAAATATTTTAAGCGGCCATAAAGTATATTTATCAGTATAGGAAGGAAAATTTCTAAAGAAAAAAATTACTATGTGTATATTAAATCAGGAGACTTCGTAACCAAACTGGTTCGTAACCAAACTGATGCGTACCCAACATGACCTGAGTGCAGCAATATTTACATTATAATTACCGTTGCTGATTTACCAGCCGGAACACTCGCACTGTGCACTGTGCCTAATATGTGATGTATGGTAATTGGCCCCTAGCAGCTCTCTGGGAGAGTATGCAATTTTCTAAAATAAGTGTATATGACAGTAATTTTTATTCATTTATTTATTTATTTATGTAGTTATTTATTCATTTATGTATTTATCTTTTCATTTATTTATCTATTTATTTTATATATCTATTTATTCATTTATTTATTATCTATTTATTTATTTATTCATTCATTCATTCATTTATTTATTCATTTATTTATTTATTTATTTATTTATTTATTTATTTATTTATTTATTTATTCAATTATGTATTTGTTATTAATTCATTTATTTATTCATACAATCATTCATTCAATCATTTTTTTTCTCAAACCTGGTATCTAGAAAAATTAAACCAATGTTTTTTCAGTGCTCTACCTAAAATATTGATGGCCTGGTTTAATTAGTAAGATAAAATACATACCAGTGCAGGTAAATACTGTATAGGTAGTTTTTTAAAGATTGGGATGGTCAGTGTTGGAGGGATTTTCTCATTCCTTCTTAGGGCAACAGAATGTAGTATTTCAAAGAATATATATTCAATCTATAATGCAGATCCTAAAAAAATGAAAAGTTTACTATACTGCTTTTCACTGTGGTTGGAAAGTAAGATACCCTCTTTTGGGCCTGCAGGGATGTCCTTCTAGCAAGCGTATGCTTTTTTCACCTGAACAATGTGGCCAATGGTATGGGTGTAAGCTGGAGAGTGGTAATAAAATTGAGTGATGATACAGGTAGATCTTGCGACACAGTGCAGATTACTGCAAGTGGTACTCTGATAAGGCTAGTTGGCATACTGGACTGACTCACCCCACTGACAAGGCTAGCTGGCATAATGGACTCTGACCCAACTGCTGATAAGTCTAGCTGGTGTACTGGACTCTGACTCACTCCACTGATAAGGTTAGCTGGCATACTGGACTCTGACTCACCCCACTGATAAGGCTAGCTGGCATAATGGACTCTGACCCAACTACTGATAAGTCTAGCTGGTGTACTGGACTCTGACTCACACCACTGATAAGGCTACCTGGCATTCTGGACTCTGACTCACTCTACTGATAAGGCTAGCTGGCCTACTGGACCATGCAGGGGTGTCCAAATCTTTTAGACACGGAGCACAGTCCATATGTCCTGGAGCACAGCAACCTTTGGTCACTGTTGTTCGTTAACAGCAATGAATATCGTCACCTGGTGCCACTACTTTATTAGCCCTTTTTTGCATTATTGAAGACCAAGACTAATCAAAAGATAGTATTACTAAGTGGAGTTAATTTGTTTTTAAATACAATTTGTATCAAAAATAGTTCAAGTGAAATATCTGATAGGCTCAATTGGTCATGTTTTGTGAAAATTTCCTAGTTAAACAGTGCTTTAAATTTATGATGTGTCGCACGTTTTGCTGGTGCGACAATGTGACAGTTGGGCACCCCTGCCATGACTGACTCCAATGGTAAGGCTAGCTGACATACTGGTTACTCACTCACTCCACTGATAAGGCTAGCTGACATACTGGTTACTCACTCACTCTACTGATAAGGCTAGTTGGCATACTGGTCACTCACTCACTCCACTGATAAGGTTAGCTGGCATAGTGGACTCTGACTCACCCCATGGATAAGGCTAGCTGGCACACTGGACCCTGACCCACCTAATGATAAGGCTAGCTGGTGTACTGGACTCTGACTCACACCACTGATAAGGCTAGCCTGCATTCTGGACTCTGACTCACTCTACTGATAAGGCTAGCTGGCATACTGGACTCTGACTTATTCTATTCCACTGATAAGGCTAGCTGACATACTGGTCACTAACTCACTCCACTGATAAGGCTAAATGACATACTGGACTCTGACTCACTCCACTGATAAGGCTAGCTGGCATACTGGTCACTCACTCACTCTACTGATAAGGCTAGCTGGCATACTGGTCACTAACTCACTCCACTGATAAGGTTAGCTGGCACACTGGACTCTGATTCACTCTACTGATAAGGCTAGCTGACATACTGGTCACTGACTCCCTCCCCTAATAAAGCTAGCTGGTTTGCTGGACTCTGACTCTATTGATAAGGCTAGCTGGCCTACTGGATGCTGACTTATCCCAATGCTAAGCCTAGCTGATATACTGGTCACTCACTCACTCCACTGATAAGGCCAGCTGGCATACTGAACTCTGACTCACTCCACTGATAAGGCTAGCTGGCATACTTATCACTCACTCACTCCACTGATAAGGCCAGCTGGCATACTTATCACTCACTCACTCCACTGATAAGGCCAGCTGGCATACTGAACTCTGACTCACTCCACTGATAAGGCTAGCTGGCATACTTATCACTCACTCACTCCACTGATAAGGCCAGCTGGCATACTAAACTCTGACTCACTCCACTGATAAGGCTAGCTGGCATACTTATCACTCACTCACTCCACTGATAAGGCCAGCTGGCATACTAAACTCTGACTCACTCCACTAATAAGGCTAGCTGATATACTGGACTCTGACTCACACCACTGATAAGGCTACCTGGCATATTGGACTCTGACTCACACCACTGATAAGGCTAGGTCGCATACTAGACTGACTCACTCCACTGATAAGGCTAGCTGACATACTGGACTCTGATTCACTCCACTGATAAGGCTAGCTGGCATATTGGACTCTGAGTTACCTACTGATAAGGCTAGCTGGTGTACTGGATTTAGACTCACTCCACTGATAAGGCTAGCTGGTTTTCTGGACTCTGACTCACACCACTGACAAGGCTAGCTGGCATTCTGAAATCTGACTTACTCCAATGATAAGGCTAGCTGGCATATTGGACTCTGAGTCACCTACTGATAAGGCTAGCTGGTGTACTGGATTTAGACTCACTCCACTGATAAGGCTAGCTGGTTTTCTGGACTCTGACTCACACCACTGATAAGGCTAGCTGGCATTCTGAAATCTGACTCACTCCACTGATAAGGCTAGCTGGCATACTGGACTCTGATTACTCCACTGATAAGGCTAACTGACATACTGGACTCTGACTCACACCACTGATAAGGCTAGCTGGCATTCTGAAATCTGACTCACTCCACTGATAAGGCTAGCTGGCATACTGGACTCTGATTACTCCACTGATAAGGCTAACTGACATACTGGACTCTGACTCACTCCACTGCTAAGGCTAGCTGGTGTACTGGACTCTAACTCACTTAACTGATAAGGCTAGCTGGCTTTCTGGACTCTGACTCACACCACTGATAAGGCTAGCTGGCATTCTGGACTCTGACTAACTCCGCTGATAAGGTTAGCTGACATGACATACTGGACTCTAACTCACTCTACTGATAAGGCTAGCTGGCAAACTGGACTCTGACTCACTCCGCTGATAAGGCTAACTGACATACTGGACTCTGACTCACTCTACTGATAAGGCTAGCTGGCAAACTGGACTCTGACTCACTCCGCTGATAAGGCTAACTGACATACTGATAAGGCTAGCTGGCATACTGGACTCTGGACCACCTACTGATAAGGCTAGCTGGTGTACTGGACTCTGACTCACTCTACTGATAAGGCTAGCTGACATACTGGTTACTCATTCACTCCACTTATAATGTTAGCCGGCATACTGGACTCTGACTCGCCCCACTGATAAGGCTAGCTGGCATACTGGAATCTGACTCTACTGATAGAGCTACCTGACATACTGGATGCTGACTCACCCCACTGATAAAATTTGACAGGTGCTATTAAGAATGCTGAATTGCAAGTGTCAGCATATGAGTCCTGGGACAATCAGTAGAGTCACTTACTCTTATTAAACTCATAAATGGTGGTAGTGGCGGCTAAAAACAGCATGACTATTTTGACAACACCTTTCAGCAGACGTATACCATAAGTTCTCAGAAATTAAGACCACCCTCAAAACTTTTGCCACTATGGTTATTCTGCAAAATAATTAATGGGAAACCTGGATCTATCTTCAGTTGCCATTTCACATAATGTAAACCTAGCTGTAAATCTTTCTGATACAACATTTATTTTCAGAAAACATGGGCCACCCCGAACCCATAAAAATCATAATTATCAAAAAGTGTCCTAAATTGCTGAGAATTTTGGTAGTAAGGAGAGAATTTGAAGGAGATAGGCTAATCTGAAAATCACCATTGGTGCACTTTCAAATGTTTTCATAAATATTTTTGATTTGATAGTTATTGCCATAAGTGTCATAGACAATGATTTCAAGAGGAAATCTTGAGCATGAATGGGTAAAACTTTGCACTGCACTTAGGATCTTCTTTTGTTTTATTTCTCTCAAGTCTTAGCAACCCTGATAGAGTGTGGTGAAGGTAAGATTTTTAGAGATCCTAGTATAGGTGAGGGCACAATTTCTGAACATCAATATGGGCAGTGCTTCCCATTTGGTTGATGACTAAGATGTTCTGTATTTGAATTATTCCAAAGTTTTAGATACGTGTAATCATGGTCTTAGCCAGGAATTGGAAACTGGGTGCCTAAAATTGGCCATTGTAAAATTTTTGGGTGTCCAAATTTTTAAGGGGGACCACAATATACTTAGATTTCAACTAAACACATGTTTATATTATATTTATCAAAATAAGGCATGATATCCTTATGCAAGGTCATGGGAATTATATGACAATGAAATAATTCAATTATATGCTTGAGATTGACATTTTAAGAAATTCCTCACAAAAATATTTGGGTGTCCTGAGAGGTACTTTTTAAGGGTTTGGGTGTCCAAAAAGACACCCAGACGCCCTGCTGGCTAAGACCATGCGTGTAATGCAAAGACATTGTGTATTACAGATATATGAATTGGCATTTGGTGGAATACTAGCAGATCAGAGAACACTTTTGAATAGTCATGTTTAGATAAGGGAAGAGATATTGGCAAATTTGATACAGACGAATCCTTATTCCCCATATGCCAGACCTCAGCCAGCACAACGTTGGGGTATTATTTTGACATCTATTTCCTTGAATATCACTTTAAGGTTGGGAGTTTCAAAAAATGTTCTGTAAATATATGCATTACATGTACCTTAACTTATATATTAGACCATTGCTTAAAGACACCACACTTATTCACAGAAGTGAATACAATGTTTATTGCTATCACCTTCATATATTGTGGTCTCCCAAGAAGGAATCACTTTCATGGATTCTGATAAAGAACAACATAATTTCTGTTTTCATATATTTTATTATTGGTTGAATATACATGTTTCAATCTTATATGATATCGACCAAAAAGGGTTGCATAGAATATAATGAATCGGTCAGTTTCAACACTAATCAATCTACTACTGGGTTAACACATGTATTTTTGGCTGGATTAAATTTCATTTAATTAGTGAAATTCACACTTATTCCATATCAGATTCTATAGGCAACCCATTTACATCTGCAGAAGACACATGTTCTGATACATTATTAGTTATCCTTGTTGTGTAAATGGTATACGCCAGCGATATTGTACAAGGCCATCAGGCCGAGTGCGATATCGCAGACATCGGTCGTGTACCACTTTCACAACAAGGATAACAAATTTATCATCAGCTTCCCCACCACTACATCAATTTTAAACTATGATAAGCACAACAAGTTCAAAGTTCAAGGTTCCTGCAGTGAAGATCTGAGAAAACACAAGTAGTCAGATTCCGGTTCACTCAGGCAGATATCTCACTGGAACTTGCATGTTACATACCTAAATATATCGTAATTACTTCCTGCCACCTTATCTTCCACATGCACATCATGTTGGCAGATTATATTGCACAAATAGTGTTTTAAACACCTAAAAACAATTTCTAGCAGTGTTGCAACCAGCAGTGGCCGCCAATGGCATCTTGATTTATAGGTTTCAATTTCCAATATGTAATCGATATATTTAACACCAGATGTGATATATTAATACAGATTCCAATTGACCATACATAGAGCAAAAAAATGGTCTTTTTTACCTTTGTTTACCCAGAATTGCAGAGGTTTACTTTCATTTATTTTTGCCAGTACGATGGACTGCCTGCTGCCAGATTCTGCAGGTCCTGCCACCTTTTTGCCAGTCTCACCATGTAATGACCCCAAGAAGATACTTGAATCACTGCCAGTCAGGGTCTTAGCCAGGATTTCAAAAATGCCTGTCCAAAAAAGCAATTTCAAATTTCTGCCCGTCCAGATTTAGCTACTAATCTACTTCAAATCCTTATACCAGCTGCAATTAATAGCCTAGAGTGTCAAAAAGGGCAATTAACACTTCAGCTATGTCCTAGAAGATGGCTTGTTAGGAAAAATTTTGGTTATTACACCCAGAAAGTCAAAATTGAAAAATCATCATAGAAAATTTTGCCTGTCCAAACAGGAGGTTTTTAGGAAACTACCTGTGCAAAAGACAGGTAGGAAAGGTCCTGGCTAAGTCCCTGCTGCCAGTCCCTCAGAAGGGCTGTTATAAAGATGTGTCTTTCCAAGGCATAAATCATCATTCTATACTGACGGAAAATAAACCTCTGAAATTGTCATGCAAACTCACAGACTTTTAGGTAGTACCTTTCTAATGGTACCATTTACATTTACAGAAAATTTCATCAACATTTGTTCTCAAGAAGTCTATACACGTTCATTCATATACTGTATATCAATATAAAAGATTAATGATCAAAAGAAAAATCTGTATAAACCAATACATATATGCATATCTATATATATGTCAAATCACTAGAGCATAGAAAAATAACATGGGCCTTTTTACTTTTGCTAACTTGCAGATATCCAAGATATCTTACAGATGACAGGTAATTTACAGGGTGTTTCATGTTACCAAGAAGACTACACATTCATTCAAATGTATTTAATAAAAAGATTCATTATTTAAGAAATCTGCATAAACCTGTAAGTATGTCAAATCAATGTACCAATCTAATGATGAATAATTGATACAAGTTGTGCTAATATACTTAGACCAATTTTGTTCTACCATATTTTACTAAAATAAATTCCTTTCACAATATAACATTTTTAGTCATTAGTCAGCGTCATCAGTTTTTTCACCACCACTTTGTAGAATATATAACAAATGTACATCTCATCTTAAGAAAAAATATTTCATTACAATAACATTTGTTGCTAATAGTCATGGTTGTCTTAGTCTAAAACAGTTGCTTAATTTCAATAATTCTACATACACTAAATTTTCCTTCTAAACCAAATTTGTATTTGCCTAACCTCTACAGGCTTCATAATCAAACCATCACCCACTACATGAAAAACTCAGTGCAGAGAATATTACTAGCCAACTGACTGTGTATGTGAACACAATCCTCAGGAAAATTACGCATCAAGGCACCCATAAGTTCTGGTTCAGTTTCAAAATCCTGCTAAGGCCAAGATTGCATGCAATGCATAAGTAGTGCATATTTCATGATTAGAGGTAATTATACAATACCTAGCATTTGTACAATATTCACATAGGTGTTTTGCAAAACAAACACAACCCTACCTAGCATATTTTGGTCAGAACTTTTGCAGGAAAATTACAGTTTTCTTATAGGCATTGGATATCTATTCTGATACACAATTTTTTTAAAAACATAATCATAATAGTTCCTTCACACTTTAAGACCTTATTAAGCTTGTTTTCTTGTCTAACACTCACTGCAAACAATAAAGCTGCTTTTTCACTGATTGGAGGGTGTGAGAAATGCTTTTTTACATGTACGATTTACCCTTAAAATGGCATGATTCATTCAGCCTAATTCTGCTGCCAAAAGTACAGACAACTAATTAAATAAACCAAGCCATCATTGGAAGTGATGCCTGAAAGAATACAATAATAAGCATTTCCTTTTTTTAAAGTATATTCCAAAGCCTATCTAGTAAAGTTCGAAAAGAAATATCACCAAAATATCTAGGAAGTTTTTTAGGTGTTCAACTTCAAGGCATGGGTTTAAGCAACACTAATAAAGCTACACTAAGAAATACAAAGCTTATCAATAAAGCAATTTCTTTTACTGACTGCCTGGTTTTAAATCCCGACCAGGACGTGGGAGAAAGTTGCCAGTGACCTTAGGTTAGGCGGTAGTTGGGATGGGCACGACTCGCACACATTATAGCAGAAGAAGAAACAATAAAATGAAACAGAGTTTCCACTTTAAATCCTGCCCAGGACATCATATGAGAAAGTTTCCAGTGACTTTGGGTTAGACAGTGGTTTTGACGGGCACTACTTACACACTTTATGGTAGAAATATTGCCTATAAAATGAGATTAGAAAATCATACCCTGGAACTCCTTTTTCACTATGTCCATAGAGTCTACAAAGGGTCGAATTGGGAAAATCATACTCTGGAACTACTTTTTCACTATATAGTCTACAAAGGGTTAAATGGGGGTAGAAATGAATAGATCATGGAGGTATCATACAGGTGGCCCTCGGCGGTCATTCCCGACTCGTTACTGTGTTCAGCTGCGCCACCTGGTGACGGAGAGTCTCCTCGAGGATAGTGTTCATTTCCACCACTAGGGGGCGCTGTGGAACCATTCCCAACATGTGGCGCCACCTCCTGAGAATCACCGACAGCGTGTGTTTTGTTGTGCACCTTCATCAGCCACTGGGAGAGGAATCTCTCGCCGCAGGTTTTGCAGACCCAGTCCTTGGTGCGATTCTGCTTGTGAATTTTCAGGTAGTGTCTCTGGAGGTTCGCAAAGCATGTCAGCTTCGTTCCGCAAAGTTCACATGGAAAAGGTCTTTCCCCTGTGTGGGTGACCTTATGGGTCTGCAAGTATCTCTTGATTTTGAATGATTTTGGACATACAGGGCACTTATATGGTTTCTCCTTCACGCCCTTTCGGTGGGTTTTCTTGTGCGTGTTTAGGTTACTTCTCGAAGTATAGATCTTCCCGCAAGTCTCGCAAATAAACTGTGGAAGATCATGCCCTTTGGACTTGTGCTCGTTGAGGGCGTACTCGGTGTAGAACGCTTTTTCACACTGGTCGCATTTAAAGTCTTTTGGTCCCCAATGTACTAACATGTGATTCACCAGCTTACTCCTGGTCTCAAAAGACAGTTCACAGGATCTGCATTTGAAGGATTTCTTGGCCTTATCCCCGTGTATATTCTCCATGTGTTTCCGTACATACTCTCCCTTGTTGAACCTTTTCCCGCACACCTCGCACTGGTAGGGTAACTCACCAGTGTGGATTCTCTCGTGGCTATTCAAATGTCCCTTCTGACTGAAGTGCCGTCCGCAGTGTCTACACGCGAAGGGCTTCTCACCCCTGTGATACCTCTGGTGCACTTTGAACACCTCCTTTGTTCGGAAAGTCTTGCCACATATTTCACAGGTGAAGGGTCTTTCTCCTGTGTGGATCGAGCGATGTTTATATAGACCAGCATGCTGTCTATAGACCTTTCCACATATGTCACATTTAAACGGCTCATCTTTGTGCGAGTGCGAATGTCTTACCAGGTCAGATCTTCGAAAAAAGGATTTATTACAAATATCACATGTGAAGGTACGCTCTCTAGGTGATGTAGGTGTCTTTTTCTTCAGTTTAGTTCCAAGCTTGGACCGTTTAAGGAATGACTTCTTCTTGGGAGGTGAATTTGCCTCCGTACCCTGAGAAGTAGTTGGTGATTCGGGTAGTTCTTCTTTCACACACATGGTGGCGCTGTCTCCCTCCACATCTTGATCCTCAGCTACGTCATCCGAATCATCATCATCCTGATCAGGGACAAAATCAGAAGACGAGTCATCCCCTGATTTTTCTCCAGAATCATGTTCAATTTTTGTGTGCCTTTTTGGTTTTGTCAAGGACTTTGACAATGTTCGGTTTCCTTTGGTGCTGGAATCGAGGTCAACTTCAGATGGAGGCTCAGTTTTGCACACTAACTCATTTGCTGCTTCACTTGTTGCCTGGTCTTTTGTGGAATCATCTACAATGTATCGAAGAAGACAACATTAGGTAAGTGCATTAACAATCATCATCTAGTCAAGACTGCTATACATTTAAATTCCTGAACTCATCCATAGGTACTGATGAAAGTTCCTTATGACTAGTGTTATCTGGATCTATGATCTTTGTGGAAATAACTAAGGAACAAAGCATGGAGTCCAGGGACTTGGCCATGACCTTTTCACGCTGTCTTTGGACAGGCATGCAAAGTTTCTATTCAGAATTTTAAATTTTTACTTTTTTGAACTAATAACCATATCTTTCATAGGCAGCAAACCATCTTCAAGGCTGGTGTAAATTGCCTTTTTTTAGACTATAGACTCTCAAATGCATAGCTGTTATAATGATTTAAAGCTCCTGAGTTGCCAAATCTGGACAGGCAGAAATTTGGCGAATGCTTTTTTCGACCCTGATGCAGTCATAAAATATCTGAAGGAAAATTGAGTTGAGTTCTGACTATCATTTCTTCTTCCACTACTTAGGCAATATCTCCTTGACGAAAGCATTTCTCTAAAAATATCTGAATAATTTGAATAAAATCACTTCATGTTAGTTTAACAGGAAAATGTCTGGGAAAAGTGTATTTTTTTATTAATAATCATACGTCATTTTTGGGGTACAGAATAACGACTATTTCGATTCGATACCCAACCATTCGATTTGATTTAATTGACATATTGAAAATGTCGACTTATCGATTGGTCGCCTATCGATGACATCCCTAGCTTATTCTTCTCATAATTCACAAATTCATCCTTCAAAGGTAGTATTCATTGTTTCTTAAATAAAATGGGGTGCACAGTTCTTTATGATAACTCCTTATCTTAAAAAGGGGTTGGACAGATATTCACTTTATGCCATGAAGTAAGGGCCACATCAACATAAATAACAATAACCACTTGATGAACTGAGAGGCGCATTGACAATTAAAGAGCAAATTTACAAATCAAACCATGATCAAATCAACAGATAAATCTAAGAGATCACCATTTTGTGATCTATATGGTGATTGATTCTCGATCTATAGTGCTTCTTGTTCATGGAAATCAATTGAATGGGAAATCAAATCGAGAATTAACTACCTATTTGTAATAAAGAAATCAATCAATTGTTAATGGTTTGATCTCAGACACAGAAAATTGAAAGAAGAAACAATTTTGAGAAATAATGATTGTGTGATCCTTGAGCAGTGTCTTGGTTGTCATTTGGACACACAAATCCTCAAAAGCCATCCATTTTTTTGATGAACTTCTAAAATTGCCTATTTCAAGCAAATGATTTTAAGATCTTCACATTGATGCTAAGACGTTACATTAAGGTATCATTCAGTATCTTTAAAGGAAAATGTATCCTTATTTTTTTGTAAATTGAAAATTAACTAAGAATATAGAACACCAAACATTCTATAATACTCTATTTTGAGCACCCATTTTTTTAAAATCCTGGTAAAGACTATGTCCTTGAGATTCATAGATACATGTACAAAAACTTACCTTGTTTACGCTTGATTTGATTGTAGATACTAAATTCCCATTTTACTGAGGAATCAGCTGTGACTCCTATAAAACCACTGATTTCCAGCTGGTTTCGATGGGGGAGCATCAACTCACAGAGCTCCGTGACAAGATTGGACAGTTCTCCCTCAAATGCAGTTCGGTCGGCAGTTGATATACTCACTAAAAAGATAAATACACAGGTCTCATTTACATATAAGATAGTTGGTTAAGTCAATCCCTCACTTAACTCAGGGACTTAGCCAAGATCCGTCCTGCTTGTTTTTTGGACAGGAGATTTCCTAAAAACCTCCTATTTGGATAGGCAAAAAATTCAATGAAGATCTTTCGACTTTGACTTTTTGGGTGTAATAACCAAATATTTTCCCGACAAACCATCTTCTAGGACATAGCTGAAGTGTAAATTGCCCTTTTTGACACACTAGGTAAGAAGCTAAATCTGGACGGGCAAAATTTTTGAAATTGCTGTTTTGGACAGGCATTTTTGAAATCCTGGCTAAGACCTGTTTGTTGGGAAAATATTTGGTCATTACCTCAAAAAGTCAAAATTTAAAACTTTTTAATAGAATTTTCTTTTGTCTGTCCAAAAAGATTTTTAGGAAACTGCCTGTCCAAAGGACAGGCTGGACAGGCTCTTAGTCCCTGGTTGAAAACGAAAGTGGGTACATCTAGACATGGGGCACAGTACTCCTAAGGGAAACTGGTCAAAATGGCCAATTCCACAATGGCTGTCTGCTTAAGGACCCTGTCTTTAGATACCAATCTTTAAAGCAACAGGTTTCGGCGGGAAACTTTGAGAATTTTTACGTTTGGTGAAATGTTGTGGGACAAACATAGTATTCAATTAAAAAATGAACCTTGCTTGACAGAAGGTGTTTTTAAAAGCAGTAAATTCAATCAAGGTCTGTCAGTGTGACCACTTACATTTCTACGTAATCAGCTGGTAAGAATACAAACAGGTAGCTTGACAGGAGGAAGTAATTCTGATTTCATGTATCATAAATGGGGAAATGTTAACTAAAGATCATCTTTTAAGCAGGGCCCAACATAAAGTCATCCGCCCTATGCCGAACAGCGAAATCTTCAGGCAGACCAGAGAGATGGATCCCCTTGATCTGCAACACCATAGGCACAGCATGCTAGTACCTAGAGTGTCTGCGCCTCGAGTTACGCGGTGAAGACTGGGGAAGCAGGGGGAGTATTGGTGACGTGCATTTTTTCAGAAAGAGGCTGGCAGGATGTTCGCTGGTATTCAGGCATGCGCAACTGGTTTCGCGGCAATTTCAGTCTGACCCAGAGCCTGTGAAGCCACGTCAACATCCAAATTGGTGAGTGCTTTTCTAGCTACTTTTTAAACATTCTTTTGTCCATGACCAAAATGGAAGCACTCAGAATTGGGAGCCATATCTTCTAGGCCACGTACATGCTTATCAGCTTTGTTTTTCATCCAAAACATAGATCTAAGTCGAGTGCTGTCCGAGTGGTCTTGATATGGCTTCCTGTACTTGAACGAGTATGTATTTCTCTGGTCTCATTGTTTCGTCGGCGCGTTTTCGATCGCCGCACACTTTTGTCATACATTAAAAATAATGGTATGTCTGTAATCCTTAGAAATTCAGCTTTCAGAATATCTAAATTCTATTGCCGTAACCTGAGCGGTTCCCGAATTACAGCAGGTTGAGGTTGTCAGGTCAGATAGGTTGCCAAGGAGATCGGCGCAGCAGGCAGCCAATCCACATGTTATCTATGACTCATAGAGAGGCAGCGATATTTGATGATGCTTGCACAGTACCCACTCCCTGCCTACTACTCCCAGGGCAGACAGACTCTCTGGGATGGTCCGTTTTGACCGACATTCTTCCTTTGCCAGGTAAGTTAGTTTAGGTTAGATTACTAGTCGTGTCAACAGATCAACTATATTAAGGTATATATTAAACATCCTGTTAATTGCAATTATGAATTACTAAAATATAGGGTCATTCATAGGGAAACATACTACAAAAAAAATTGTGTTCCAGAATTGACAATAACACTACTGACAAAAAAGGTCCTGACTACCGTTACATTTTATCCTGTCAAAGTGATACTAAAAATCACAAAGAGTATACAATGTAAATACTTACTGTTTTAGATGAAGGTGAGCGATAATAGGACATCTGGGATAAACACCACTTGATGTTTACAACTAACACCCAATTAAGTGCTATATCATTGCTATTTATAGTGAAAAGGCCATGAAAATAAATGTCAATAATAAAACAAAAGTTATTGCTGCTTGTTAAATTTCCATCACCAACTCATTTGGTTGATAGGGAACGTCAGAGGAGAAGAGAATCAACAACACTGTGACTATCGGACTATCTCCTATCTCGCCTCATACAGGTTGATCGATCTTTGTAGATAGCTACAGCGGATAGTGCCGGAGGACCAAAATGCGGCGATTAAACATGTGCGAACTGAGCGTCCACTTACGTTCTAGGGCTCGTTTTGGCGAGGCCCGTTCGAACTAATCACGTGATCTGGTTCCTACCAAAATCGTTTTGGCGAGCTGGTTCACCCCTGTTTTGAACCAAGTCACGTGATCTTGTTCAAAATTTTGCAATCTCCGATTGATAGTCAGGTGGTTCACGCCTGGTTCACGCTATGAACGATGGGAAATAAACATTTATCTTCTTATTCGGTCCTCAATGGGCCTTAACATATATAAACAATTACAGTAATGACTGTACTTGGTTAACTATAGAAAACACACGTAGAGCTTGTATTACAAGGGGAACACATGGTGTCCAATCAAATGGCTCGAACCAGGCACGCGATGTGGTTCGAACCACACTCTTTTGGGCGAGCTGGTTGCGGTTAGTGACGTAGCTTGTAACGTAATAAGTGACAACCGGGCTCGCCAGAACTAGCCCCTGGTAAAAGTGTACAACAGAACGTCACAACTGCTCAAAATATTGACGTCAACTTACCGCGTTTTACTCAAATCAGATATATGTCCCTGATTCAAATGAAGAAGACAAAAAACCTTAGATAAATAAAAACTTCATCTAAGGAAAAACTAAGATGTAAAAAACGCAAATCACAGGAAGGGATATGCCAGGGGAAAAGGGGACTCAGAGGTGGCCAGTGCATCAATTTTTAGACGCAATGGTTATTTTTATTTCATGAAGACCCCCACCTCAGATGACCAAACATTTCTTTTCTTCCCCTAAGCCCCCACTAATGATTTATATTCTATTTATTTCACACCCCTCCATGATTTAAGATTTCAATTGGCCCCCAATGGTTTGTTTGATATTTATAAAATTAACCTTTAGACCCCGACCCCAAATGTAAATGTATTTCTAAAATACATAATCTGGCAAAAGATGCAAGCAACACAATCACGTTCTAAAACACATCTATAAAGAAATGAAGGCAAGGGCACAGCCATATGGACCCCCACACCCCATGTTTAATATTTAGACAAGTCCATGCTAACGCTACCCCCATGTTTATTTTCTATTGACACACACAGCTGGCTATGATTTTTCAAAGGCGTTACTGCCATCTGCAATGATTTTTTTACAGGGGCGCTTTACGCCCTTTTTCTGGAATAGCCATAATTAAATAAAACTTGAAAACCACAAAAAAATAACAACTTACAAATAGCAGAAAGATTTTTAAATGAAACGACAGAGAATAAAAAAACTGCGAACAACAAACAATAATAAATAGCCATTTGGATTTGGATTTTGGCTAGTGACCAAATAATCAAAATTTGCGATCAGCAGAAAACAAACGGCTGTTGAAGTGTCTGTGTCCTGAAGCTTGATTCGATACATTCACAAGAACGTGTGAGCACTTCGGTGGACACACGACTATAAACCGAATATCTCTATTCACAAGAACAATGATTGTTTGAATCTGTTGTATTGCTTATGTACTGGTAGAGCGAAAGGTACGTTGTCCTGTCCATATCTTTAAGCTAAAATAATAAAAAAAATGTTCCGTCTTGTTTTTTCGACAATGTAGAAGTTATCTCCATGTTAAGTGAGAGAGTGCCCATTTGTGTGATCACAGGCTGCTGCCACAGAGGGACCAAATATGAAAACAATAAAAACGAAGATTTATTACACATTTTCCTCAAGTGTTGTTATCTTTAGGATCGTATAGAACCTCATAAAGCAGCATAATATGGTCGGGATATCGTTTCTACCCCCAATCCTATATGTTTTCGGTAATATTTTATTTGAATCTTCTTTCGATAACACTTGGGGTGGGGTGCGGTGTGCTGGGCTCGGGGTGATCACCGTTTGTCTCTAGAATTTAGTGAGATTTGTGAGATTGATTTATTTCTTCTCCATCTGACGTTTTCTTCTCCATCTGACGTGCGGTCGCGGGCGCCCTGTGTCCGCACAACTTCGCGTGTCCTACCAAAACATTACACCCTCAATCCTAAATTTCACCTCTTGAATTGAGTCTTTCTGGATGCACGTAGGATGTTTTCTTCATCTTGCAGATTTTAAGTAGTCTTAAGTGTAATGTATTAAGATCTTTTTGCACCTCAATAGTGTTGGGCTCCTCGCAATAATATAATAGTAAATTGCCTACCGTTACCTAAACTAGTAATAGCATGGTTATTCAAGTGAAACAAGATAATGTTTTCCATTTTTCTTTATAGGGAAATTCAATAGTTACGGTAATCAACATTAAGAGGGTCTGCGTCAGTGAAAAACGTATCACCATCACAGTATGAATATAAACATCTTCATCTACATAAGTGTCCTAAAGATCACGATCACTTTGGTATGGAGTGTCCATTTTAGAAGTCTTTGGTGTTAAGGTCAGTGGTAATGTACCGACATGTGGTAAAGAGGCCTCATACTTAGTGTTATCGCCATTGCCATGAGTGAATACTAATTATTGTGTGCATAGATCTCATATAATGTTGCTAAGTATCTATTCTATACAATCATTTGATGTCTGTGTTAACCTCCATTAGAAAAGTCGAACATTTTTTCAATAATAGCGGTAACTGCAGGGAAATTAATCTCTCTTATGTTTTGGGGTTAAATTCCAAATGTAAGTACTGTTACATCCAATTTAAAAATGAAAGGAAAGTGTTCAATCATAAGAAATTTATTCAATAATGATTTTTAAAAAATCCTCTCATTTGAGAATTATGATTGATAATTCAATTATCAAATAATGGAGCATATTATTGCCGAATTAAAAACTACGACACCCTTCAAAGTTAATGTGCTAGAACAATGTCAAAATATTTAAAGCTGAAATCAGACTAGCAACATTTTATTCAGGGTGGAAGTTATTTTCATAAGTTTCTAGTATCAAGTTTCTTCCACCATTCACAACTAGCTAGTTACGATTTAGCCTTTATGTGTTCTGCAAATTCCATGCCAGATAAAAGCTAAATCGCATTAAGCAATTTTAAGGATGAAGGGAAAGCAATGTGCCATGGGGAATCCCAAGTCACTGGAACCCTCCTAACACGCCTTTAGTCATATTCGAACTAGTGGCCAGAAGCAGCAAACAGTTGGATGTGCAATGTCCTACCGTCAACTTTCCGATTAGCCGCCTTTCTCTCCCGGAGGGGGGGGGGGGGGGGGGGGGAGGGGGGACTTGGGTATTTAGGGGGCGCATACGTTCGTTATCAAAATTTAAAAATACCCCATAAGCACTGATTTCTGGCCAAAAAAGCACCCTTATCTTAATAAAAACGCTGACTTTTACCAGTAAATAAACACCCCTTCTTTTATCAAAACACTGACATTCGATGAACGGGAACACATATTCTAACTTTAGATTTTATAATCTTCTGCCTGTTTAGCGGCAGCGAACTCGGAAGCCCAGTCACTTCGGGAGTCACTCGGCGTCTAGCCGCGTATATTTTGTGGATTGTAAGGGGATTTTCATCCCCCATACTTAGTACCTGGGTACAAAACAGTACCCTTCTTTTACAAAATCGCGGACATGCGGAGGTCTTAAAAAAGACCCCTACTCCCGCGAAATACGTAACGCGGGTGCGCCCCCACCCCCTCTGTACCTGAGCCCCCCCGGGATCTATTCTATACAATCATTTGATGTCTGTTTTTACATCCTTTATAAAAGGTCTAACATTTTTCCAATGAATAATAGCGCCAGCTGCAGAGAAGTTAACCTCTCTTATGTTTTGTGGGTAAATTCCAGATGTAAGTAATATTACATCCAATTTAAAAATAAAAGTGTTGAATCATAAAAAAATATTCAATAATGATTTAAAATATAAAATCCGTTTACTTGAGGATTATGATTGATAATTCAATTATTAAATAATGGAGCATATTATTGCCAAATTAAAAACTACGACACCACTAAAAGTTAATGTGAAAGAACAATGTCAAAAAACCATGTATTTAAAGCTGAAATAAGACTAACAACATCTTATTCAGGGTGGAAGTTATTTTTATTAGTTACTAGTATCCAGTTTCGTCCACCATTCCCAACTAGCTAGTTACGATTTAGCCTTTATATACTCTGCAAATTCCATGCCAGATAAAAGCTAAATCGCCAATATACCGGGTAAGCAATTTTAAGGATGAAGGAAAAGCAGAGTGCTATGGGGAATCCCAAGTCATTGGAACCCTCTTCACACGCCTTTCGTCATCTTCGAGCAAGTGGCCAGAAGCAGCAAATTGCAGTTGGATGTGCAATGTCCTACTATCAACTAACTGGTTTAAGCCTCCTTTCTGTATAAACTGGTTTTCTCCACCGTAATTAAACAACTGGGCGATCACAGTTTACCTTTTAGTGTAGCAGCAAATGACCAGATTTGGGGATGGACCCCAACCGGAGGTAGACCAAGCAGCATCATACATCAAATGAAAGCTAAGAATCTCAGGATTCGGAAACTGCGTGATGCCGGAACCGAAAAGTTGTACAAACTGAGCTGTCGCGCCGTTTCCATGGCAACCTTTTTTAAGTAGTGAAAACCCTGAAAAAATACTCTTCAATTAAATTCTTATTTAATGGCCTTCTCACCAATATTCCTAATTCAAATTACTCTTGATGATTAATAAGGTTCTTGTCTAGTGAGAAAAAGTAAAATGAAATATTTTGGTAGTGTTTGCACTGAGTGACCTCACACTTAGGGTACATATGTAGAAACGCGTAAATATTTATTATTTTTGGACTTTAAAGTTTTTATAGAAGACTCATATGAAGTTGTTCAGGCAAACAATATATATTTTCAGAGAGTAGACACTGTAAGCTTTCATTTGATGTATTATTAGACCCCTTGCACATTTTGGTACTGAAAATATGGCGTCATACATAGTAGCTGTAGTAGGGATTATATACACCAATTTGGTGAAAACTCTCCTAATGACTATCTAACTCTACTTTTGTGGCTCCATAGCGTTATTTTTCATTCAAATTACTCTTGGCAGTTAATAAGGTCCTTGTCTAGTGAGGTTGGTGAAGACAAATATTAAAGATTTGTTTGTACTGAGTGACCCCACGTTTAGGGTAAATATGCAGAAATGGCCATAAACATTGTATCTTTTTAACTTTTTTGTTTTAATAAGAGGCATATATGAGATTGTACAGGCAAACAATATATTTCTTCATAAATTAGATATTATGCATTTGCATTTGGTTATTATTAGATCCTTTTCACAATTGTGGTTTGTAAATAGTGGCTATATACAACAATTTGGTGAAAAGTCACCTAATGACCATCTCATTCTAGTTTTGTGGCTTTTTAGCATTATTCTTCATTCAAATTAATCTTGAGAGTTAATGAGGGAGTTGTTTAGTGATAGTATTTAAGGCAAATGGTAAAGAAGTGTTTGTACTGAGTGACCAATGTTTAGGGTAAATGTGATGAAATGGGGAAAATGGTGTATTTTTGGAGCATTTTGTTTTAATAAAAGTCATACATGAGAGTGTGCAGGCAAACACTAGCTTTTTATAGAAGGTAGACACTGAGCATTCATTCCAGTGACCCCACGTTTAGGGTAAATATGCAGAAATGGCCAAAAACGTATCTTTTTAACCTTTGAGTTTTAATAAGAGGCATATATGAGATTGTACAGGCAAACAATATATACATTCAAAGAGTAGACACTATGAGCTTGCATATGATTATCTTTTGACCCTTAAACAATTTTGGATTGTAAATATGACTTCATACATAGCTGTTGTAAGGGCCATCTCACCCTACCTTTGGGGTCCCTGGCATTAATTCTCATTCAAATTACTCCTGGCAGTTAATTAGATCCGTTGTATAGTGAAAGAAAAATGTTAAGTTGTGTTTGCACTAAATGCCCCCATGTTTAGAGTATATATGCCAAAAGGGTGTAAATTTCATATTTTGGACCTTTTTGTTATAATGAGAGACAAACTAGTTTTGATAAGGCAACCAATGGCTACAATCAAGAAAATAGACCCTCCTAGCAAGCTCATTTTATTTATCATTCACCATGCTATACTCTAGTGTAAATAAAACTCCCCATAATAGTTTCAGAACTTGTCATATTCGGCCTTTTTACAAAAATAACCTGATTACCTTTTTAATTTCTTGTATTAATGTTATCTATTCCTGTGATAGTCTAAAGTGAGTGGCGCCTTTTTTGCATAAAAAGAAATACCAAAAGTTGGCTAGCACATTTGCTATCATAGGCCCCTAGCTTCAGGAGCAGTTTGAATAATCCTCCTAAAACCTTGATTTCACTAGTGTTTGTTGATTATGAAAGGTAGGATCATAATGCCATAGGTGTCTACAACTTTATCCTGAGGTATGCTGTTAACTAAATAGATAATACAGAGAACTTGAAAAGTGCCTAGTTTAATGATATATCTATGGTTTCACTTTATGTTTATTTGATTGTATTTCAGATTATAAGGAGCAATATTAGTTGCATTGGATATTGGTTTTGGGCTCTAAAGAGGTTCATTCAAATTGATTGAAAGAACACTCTAGTACGGTACAGCTCTGTTAGTAGTTTTTAACCCATTGCTGGTGAGGTGTTTAACTTATCGAGGCTTGCAGCACCTCAAAAGGGCTGTTTGTTTGTTTTTCCTACGAAAAGCATATTTTTACTGTAATTTCGCGTGTATAAGACACACTTTTTTACACAAATTTTCACACTCAAAGTGGGGATGCGTCTTATATACGAAGCTAGGGATCTAGGGTGTTTTAAATCGAGTCCCCAGGCCACTCGGGGATCGCCTAATTACAACTTTAACGCTGCCAGGACTGTGCCCATCGATGATTGCCACGGCATTTACGAATTGTAGTTACCGAACCCCTCCCCGTCGGAATGCATTGATTACAATCAATATCACCCCTAGGACAATGGGTATCACGCATAGACACAGAGTGATAAGCACTGTCATGTTGATGTCGCATTGATGTCACATTTCACTCATTTTGAAGTGCTTTTTACTGGCTTTCTAGCTTTAATTATGAGTAGTTAATTTTCAACAATATATCCGAAAAGGGGGTGCGCACTATACACAAAGCTAAGGTCTATACATCATTTCAAAGGGTTAAACAAGGGGTGCGTCTTATATACAGGTGCGTCTTATACACGCAAAATTACGGTAATTGTAGCATAATTCACTACTCTCCTTAAGATGGTTTTTGGTGCTTTGCTTTATACATAAACTATTTTCGAGAGTATCTTAGATCTAGACAATTCTCTCCGATTAGAAATTTAAGTATGGAAATGTTCATAAGGTCATAGTTTTCTCGATATTTCACTATTCAGTATCTACTGAGAGGGGGAAGTTGGAAGATGAGGCGGGTTGTAGTGGGATTGCTTGGTTCACTCAGGTAGCAATCTCTCAATGATTCATAGATCAGCTTGTACTGAGGGGCAGGAGGGGCAAGAGTGGGGGATGGGTTTTAGGTTGGATGTATGAGGTTGCTTAAGGGGTTAGAGCAAAAGTGTTTGGGATGACCGTTGTGCAATCACTAAACTAAATGATTCACTTATTTTAATATGAGGTGTCTGGGTAGGTGTGGTTGTGTGTGACCTGTGCTGCAATTGGTGAGCATGGTTGAGGGTGGCCTATGTTGCTGTCTGTTTGTCAGCTTCTTTTGGGGTGAGGGTAAGGTATGGTTGTGGTTAACAATCTTCAATTGTCTACCTGTATGTGTATGGAGGGAACAGGGGTCCAGGGGATGTGGTATGGTCATGGAGTCATGTTTTGATCATGCAGTGATTCATTTGTCAGCTTATATGATGGGGGGGGGGGGGGGGGGGTAGTCATGGTTGTGGGATACCTGTGATGCTATCTCTCAATGTTTTAATTTTCTGCTTTTATTATGGGTTGGAGTAAGATAGCTATGTTTGGAGATGACCTGTGCTGAGATATCTCCATGATTTATTGGTCAAATGGTCTACCCTGATGGTTGTGTGGTCTAAGACATTGCCAAAGGTATCTCTAAGTCCTACCTGGGGCATGCTAGAAAGCTATCAGTGACTTGGGGTTAGACAGTGGTTTCCGCTGGATGCTACAGTTTACGCCACCTGCCACATCTGGCAAACCATGACTGCAATATTATAAGAAAAGGTGAAGATAATTGAAATTCCAAATTTATTTGTCAGTTTGTCTTATAGGTAGGAGGGGGGGTCTAGCTATAGTTGGAGGTTGGAGGCCCAAGATTGAAACGCTATGTGCAACAACAACCTACTGCAGTACAAAGCAGGTTTTAGGAGGGTTGGTGATCCCTTTCACCTTCAAAAACATCACATGCATTATGATATCAGGTATAAGGCCATAGGGCATTTTTTTACCAAAAATAAAGGTCACTCAGTTCAAATGGATATCCATCTTAGTTTCATTTTGTATCAGGTTGCATTGGTAAATGTTGTTCTACGTAACAGGAGTGGAAAAGAAGAAGGTGATGGTTTTTAAGTTTTTACCAAGTTGTTGTACAAAGTCCTCACTAGAGCTATCATGAATGAAGCCAAGTTTCTAAAAACAAAAGTGCTCAAATGGATAGAATAGCACATGGAATGAATGCTCAGTGTCTACCTTCTATAAAGAGCTAGTGTTTGCCTATGAGGCGCCGTTGTGGACAAAAGTAAAAAGCACAGCATTAATGCATGTAAAAACTTTGAAATTAACTAAATTTTCAATGAAAAATAAAGAAAAACTTTGAAATGAAATAATTTGCTCTATAAAAATAAACAAAACATTGGAAACTTTTCAAAAAATTTGAAAATAAAAAATATTTACTGAAATTTTCCAAAATATTTCTATTTTTTGTAAAAAACTTTGAAAAAACTTTGAAATAAAAATTTAATTCTCTATAAAAGTTCAGCAAAATAGTGATTTTTGTTTCACATTTTCTTTGATAATATAACATTTTTCAATGCCTTTCTTTAAAAATCCCAACGCTTTTTACTTTTTTTTTTCAGATAATCTTTTTTTTTTTGGAAGTTTTTCAATTTCTTTTTGGAAGTTTTCTTTCTAAATCTCACTGTAATTTTTATCAATTCTCACTGCGTTTTTTAGCCTCATCCGGGTCCTAGTGAATCACAAAAGCATGTGACGTCACTATATTTAAAATTTCCCGCGCTTGCCCGTGCAAGCTGACAAGGTGGCTGGATCAAGGGAGGCATTCAATAACCTGCTCACCGACGAGCAGTTGAGACTTGAGTCGCATACGGGACGCCTTAAGCGCCCCTCCTACAGCCCCAGCTGCAGCTTCCCCCGCCGATCGACCATCGGCATCGAATGTCAGCCTGGGAGGAAGCCATCCAAATTCATCAAGCCCGAGACCAGCCGTGAGGTCTACTGAAGAGGAGGTCCGAGCAATATTTAGACCTGCTCGGACCTTCACTTCAAACTTCACGAGAACGAGGTTATTTGCGTGTGCCAGTTATTTGACCAGCCGCCATTCGGCCAATTCGTTATCAATCGTGATGAAAGTTGACATACTCATAAGCGGGGGAAGCTGCAGCTGGGGCTGTAGGAGGGGCGCTTAAGGCGTCCCGTATGCGACTCAACTGCTCGTCGGTGAGCAGGTTATTGAATGCCTCCCTTGATCCAGCCATCTTGTCAGCTTGCACGTGCAAGCGCGGGAAATTTTAAAGATAGTGACGTCACATGCTTTTGTGATTCACTAGGACCCGGATGAGGCTAAAAAACGCAGTGAGAATTGATAAAAATTACAGTGAGATTTAGAAAGAAAACTTCCAAAAAGAAATTGAAAAACTTCCAAAAAAAAAAAGATTATCTGAAAAAAAAAGTAAAAAGCGTTGGGATTCTTTAAAGAAAGGCATTGAAAAATGTTATATTATCAAAGAAAATGTGAAACAAAAATCACTATTTTGCTGAACTTTTATAGAGAATTAAATTTTTATTTCAAAGTTTTTTCAAAGTTTTTTACAAAAAATATAAATATTTTGGAAAATTTCAGTAAATATTTTTATTTTCAAAATTTTTGAAAAGTTTCCAATGTTTTGTTTATTTTTATAGAGCAAATTATTTCATTTCAAAGTTTTTCTTTATTTTTCATTGAAAATTTAGTTAATTTCAAAATTTTTACATGCATTTATGCTGTGCTTTTTACTTTTGTCCACAACGGCGCCTCATATTTGCCTGCACACTCTCATATATGTCTTTTATTAAAACAAAATGCTCCAAAAATACACCATTTTCCCCATTTCATCACATTTACCCTAAACATGGGGTCACTAAGTACAAACACTTCTTTACCATTTGCCTTAAATACTATCACTAAACAACTCCCTCATTAACTCTCAAGATTAATTTGAATGAAGAATAATGCTAAAAAGCCACACAACTAGAATGAGATGGTCATTAGGTGACCTTTCACCAAATTGTTGTATATAGCCACTATTTACAAACCACAATTGTGAAAAGGATCTAATAATAACCAAATGCAAATGCATAATATCTAATTTATGAAGAAATATATTGTTTGCCTGTACAATCTCATATATGCCTCTTATTAAAACAAAAAGGTTAAAAAGATGTTTATGGCCATTTCTGCATATTTACCCTAAACGTGGGGTCACTCAGTACAACCAAATCTTTAATATTTGTCTTCACCAACCTCACTAGACAAGGACCTTATTAACTGCCAAGAGTAATTTGAATGAAAAATAACGCTATGAAGCCACAAAACTAGAGTTAGATAGTCATTAGGAGAGTTTTCACCAAATTGGTGTATATAGTCCCTACTACAGCTACTATGTATGACGCCATATTTTCAGTACCAAAATGTGCAAGGGGTCTAATAATACATCAAATGAAAGCTTACAGTGTCTACTCTCTGAAAATATATATTGTTTGCCTGAACAACTTCATATGAGTCTTCTATAAAAACTTTAAAGTCCAAAAATACTAAATATTTACGCGTTTCTACATATGTACCCTAAGTGTGAGGTCACTCAGTGCAAACACTACCAAAATATTTCATTTCACTTTTTTTCACTAGACAAGAACCTTATTAATCATCAAGAGTAATTTTAATTAGGAATATTGGTGAGAAGGCCACCAAATAAGAATTTAATTGAAGAGTATTTTTTCAGGGTTTTCACTACTTAAAAAAGGTTGCCATGGAAACGGCGCGACAGCTCGGTTTGTACAACTTTTCGGTTCCGGCATCACGCAGTTTCCAAATCCTGAGATTCTTAGCTTTCATTTGATGTATGATGCTGCTTGGTCTACCGCCGGTTTGGGTTACTCCTAAAATAAGCCACTTTTTGGCCCTCTGCTGCTACACTATTTACATGTGACAAGGCAGAAACATTGACAATGGATAACAACTTGAACCCGATCAAATGAAAGGCAAGTCAAACATCTCTATAAACTGAATTGTATACGTATTATAATACTGCTATCTATGGAGTGGGGTTCTGCACACAGTCTTTACTCAACTTATGCCAGGTACCAAAGTTTATTGGGTGTTTGTCCCTGAAGCCTGATTTGAACCTCAAATGGCCAATCATAATCTGTCATAAAAATAATGCTATTTAGGTTTGGAGTCCGATTCCTATATTTATAGTTCGCTGCCAACACAAAGATGCACTGTATATCAAGTATCTATTGAGGTAGGGTTGTTTTCACAGTATTCGCGCGAAAGGAAGCACGCAAAACTAAACCCATATATTACAAATATTCTCTGTTAACGTGATCAAAACCATTGAGAGCTAGTTAAAAGCCGCATCCCAGAACATACCTCACAGCAGCATAATCATATAACGAGGTGGATCTCCAGATTGAGTGTCATCAGGTAGAGAATATCATAACCAACCGTCCTTTGTCAACCCATATTCTATTTCATTTCAATATTTACACTTTTCATTCAAATGACATAATCTCATTACTTACACAGGTGATGGTCAATGCAGGTACAGTGTCACCTTTGGGATATCATTGACTAGTCCCAATAAAAAGACAATATCAGATTCCTTACTGTTGAAGTATTTTACAAGCCATAACACTGAAAATTTCGCGCCAACAGCTGTGTGCGAACCTTTATGTGCGCAAATTTAAAGCTTATGTAACCGTTCCCTGTGCGCGAACGTTTATGTGCGCAAATTCCAAGCTCCTGTAACCGTTCCCTAGTCATCCATAGCCTACCATACAGATACACGTCAGC
Organism: Maea johnstoni; assembly: GCA_963942565.1. Taxonomy (NCBI): domain Eukaryota; kingdom Metazoa; phylum Annelida; class Polychaeta; order Spionida; family Magelonidae; genus Maea; species Maea johnstoni. The sequence goes on along the minus strand of OZ012698.1, from coordinate 27,273,923 downwards.
TTGCAGAAACGGAGAGTTTGGAGAGTAACTTCCTGCGTACTTTCCCAAAGAGTGGGAGAAAGGCTCCTAGAAGATACATCCCACCAAGAAAGTAAAATCCATAGGAGTACGAGCCAGTAGTCTCTTGTAGAACACCTGAAAATAAATGAAAACATACTTAACGCTCATTTCCTGTTGATCATCACGGTGAATTCAGCACTCTCCTCGTATACTGTAAAAGTTTATTTACTGTTTATTTATGTTATGGGACGTGGTAGAAATAGGTTACACTCGGGGATAGAATTTTCATCTTAGAACTCGCCAGAGCCTTGCTCAATATGAACATTCTATACCCTCGTGTAAGAAATATCATCCTCTAGCACACGTGTTGAAGAAACTCTATTTTTCACGCTTTCACGCTTTGATGGAGTGTATGTAGCCAAAGGTGTGGAGAAATTGTAGATTAACTAGCCAATCATATTCAGTACAGACATTTAATTCCTGCACCAGTCGAACGGACGTCTACTTGTGCCTGGTTGTACAAACGCCAATGGTTAACATGTCAGAAGAATAAGCAAAGTACATCAATGACTGACCGGGAACGATCTCAAGACCAATCAAAAGAAATATATATATAGGCCCATCTACTGAGCTGGAGCAAGTTCCTGTGGGTACGCGATAGTTTACTTGTACAAATCCAAAGCTGCTTACATTAGTGCCACACAGTTAACCTGTATAGGAATCTAAGTGTTACGAACAATTGATATAATATCAGTGTTTTGGGATGATATGTTTTGCTAGTTGCTATTCACGAATGAGTATCATTTTTTCGAAAAAGGTCAACATTTTGAAATATATTCATTTAGTTGTGGAAGGTTCGTTTTTTCACGATGCTATTTCTTTTCTATTTCTATATTTTTTCCTTTCCTTTTTCTATTAACCGTTAGACCTCGTCCATTGCAAGTCAGATATATATATATATATATATATATATATATATATATATATATATATATATATATATATATATATATATATATATATATATATATACATATATATATATATATATATATATATATAAATAATTATATATATATATATATATATATATATATATATATATATATATATATATATATATATATATACATAAATATATAAAAATATATATATATATATGTATGTATATATATATATATATATATATATATATATATATTATATATATATATATATATATATATATATGGATATTATAATTATATGTATATGTACATATATATATATATATATATATATATATATATATATATATATATATATATATATATATATATATACATGTATATATATATACATGTATATATATATATATATATATATATATATATATAGAGAGAGAGAGAGAGAGAGAGAGAGAGAGAGAGAGAGAGAGAGAGAGAGAGAGAGAGAGAGAGAGAGAGAGCGATTATGCCATACTTTAACTTTAAAAATAGTTTTAAGTAAAAATGATTAGGATTAGATATATCACTGAAATCATATGTCTCCCATCTTTCATAACAGCCGGTTTAATAACCCATGATCTTATATATGAAAAGGTATATTTGTTACCAAGCTCCTTGAATAATTGATACATGGATTAGGTGGCCCTAAATGTGTGGTCTTAGCGATATCCGGGTGCTCTGATATGTTTGCCATTATCAGGAAAAATTCCATGGTTTCCGTCCGCAGGTCGGGTACTTTTCTAGTATCTATCTATCTATCTATCTATCTATCTATCTATCTATCTATCTATCTATTACTATCTATCTATATATATATATATATATATATATATATATATATATATATATATATATATAATATATATATATATATATATATATGTTACAGTAAGACTGTCAAATCAGGGATTTGGCCAAATCCCTAAAGCTTTCAGCGATTTGGCCAAATCCCTGTTTCACTCAGGGATTTGGCCAAATCCCTAAAATGTCTAGGGATTTGGCCAAATTACTGAAATGATGGTCCAGTAATTTGCCAAATCCCTGAATCTTATTTCAACCAAGATAGGATGTCCTTTCAATGACTTATGTGCATGAATCATCACACTGATTACATATAAGATGTATGATTACTATAATATAACAAAAATACATTTGAAATGGAAAGTCTTTGCAATACTTAGAAAGGATTCCTACATTAAACCATGGAATTGAGTATATTGGAGTGGTTCCATTTGTGAACTGTAGGCACTATCATTGATAGTTGCCCCCAACGTTGTGCACCTTTCTCACTCATCACACATCAGGGGGGTGTGAACAAGAACTGTTATTTTGAAGGGGGTTTGGTGTGCAAAATTAATAAGATATTAAAACACTTACAATCCTAGAAAAATACTGAACTGTTTTGTTGTTTTTTAAACAATTTTGGTATTGCATCTTTGGAGTCAGGGGGAAAAGAATTTTCATTTTCAAGGTCACCACCCCTGGGACCTTAGGGGTGGGGTCAAAGCCTTATAAAAGTGTGCAATTGTCAAGAATCCTCTTTACTCCTGCAAACCTAGCAGGTGCATCTTTCAAATATGCAAGGGTGCTCTACCAAGAATTCAAGGCCCCCGGGGCCAGTAGTTCAGGCCCGAGGGTGGGAGTAAACTTGACCAGATATTAACAATACTTCATACATTGTTGAAAGAATATTTTCAAATGACTTGCCAAGTACTAAACTTGTTTTCACCAATTTTCGTACTAGCATCTTTGTGGGTAGGGCACGACACATTGCAATTTTCATAAGCCCCACCCACGGGACCCTTAGGCATTGGGTGAAAACTGTCAGTTCTTGTACTGGCGACACAGTAAAACAGGGACTACTATTAATAATAATAATAATAATAATAATAATAATAATAATAATAATAATAATAATAATAATAATAATAATAATTAGGGGTGTCATTGATATGGGGCATATCGATATATCGATAACACTCCTTACACAATACAGTCTGCTTTCACTTGTCAATACATATCGCAATGTATCGAAATATCAAAAACATGAAAATGAACGCTTAGAGAAGAAATTGAGACCAAGAAGAAGCAATAAAATGAGGCAGGACCATAATAAAATGGTGAAAAACCAGCATAAATGCTTCATGATTTTCCATCATGGCATAGATAGCACTTCTATGGATATATCAATGCATCGTATTGAAATAATCGAAATCGAAAAACAATTTATCAATATATCGAATCGAGAAAAAATTCTAAACAATGACATCACTAATAATAATAATAATAATAATAATAATAATAATGATAATAATGATAAAATTAATTGTGATACTACTACTACTAAAATAATAATAATAATAATAATAATAATAATAATAATAACAATAATAATAATAATAATAATAATAATAATAATAATAATAATAATAGTCAAACTATCAAATGCTGGATCATACTATCCCAACCTTAGTCTTTGCAGTTAAGTGTAATGTAACCAAACTCATCACTAAACATCAGCTTCTTTCATGATGACTACTACTACTACTACTACTTCTACTACTACTACTACAAAAGATAATAATAATTGTAATGACAATTCAATATCACTATTGCTACTACTATAATAATAATAACAAGCCGAACGCTGCAGGAGTCCCCCGCTGCCTTCTGAAGAATTTGACTTCTGATCTTGAAAAGTGGGTCAAGGTCACCGGAAATGAGAATTTGTCCGAGATCTTGTATAGATACATTTTTGGTATAAATTTGAGAAGCCTACGTGACTTCGTTATTGAGTTAACGCGATCACAAGATTTTCACAAAAAATGGCCTGTGACCCTGACCTTGAGGTCAAGGTCACCAGAATCCAAACTCGTCCGAGATCATTTATAGATACACCTTTGGTATAAATTTGAGAAGCCTACAGAGTTATCGCAATCACAAGATTTTCACCAAAAATGGCCTGTGACATTGACCTTGAGGTCAAGGTCACCAGAATCCGAACTTGTCCGAGATCTTTTATCGATCCACGCTTGGTACAAAATTAAATAGCCTACGTGACTTCCTTCTTGAGTTATCGCGATAACAAGATTTTCTGAAGAAGTAGCCTGTGACCTTAACCTTGAGGTGAAGGTCACCAGAATCCGAACTTGTCCGAGATCTTTTATAGATCCACGCTTGGTACAAAATTAAATAGCCTACGTGACCTCCTTCTTGAGTTATCGCGATAACAAGATTTTCAGAAGAAGTAGCCTGTGACCTTGACCTTGAGGTGAAGGTCACCAGAATCCGAACTTGTCCGAGATCTTTTATAGATACACGCTTGGTATGAATTTGAGAAGCCTACGTGACTTCCTTCTTGAGTTATCACAATAACAAGATTTTCAGAAGAAGTGGCCTGTGACCTTGACCTTGAGGTGAAGGTCACCAGAATCCGAACTCGTCTAAGATCTTTTATAGATACACGCTTGGTATAAATTTGAGAAGCCTACGTGACTTCCTTCTTGAGTTATCGCGATAACAAGATTTTCAGAAGAAGTGGCCTGTGACCTTGACCTTGAAGTCAAGGTCACCAGAATCCGAAATCGTCCGAGATCTTTTATAGATACACGCTTGGTATAAATTTGAGAAGCCTACGTGACTTCCTTCTTGAGTTATCGCGGTAACAAGATTTTCAGAAGAAATGGCCTGTGACCTTGACCTTGAGGTGAAGGTCACCAGAATCCGAACTCGTCCGAGATCTTTTATATATACACGATTGGTATGAATTTTAGAAGAATATGTGACTTCCTTCTTGAGTTATCGTGGTAACAAGAATCTGGACGGACGGACGGACGGACGGGGGGCATTTCTATAGTCCCCCTTCGGCGGGGGACTAATAATAATAATAATAATAATAATAATAATAATAATAATAATAATAATAATAATAATAATTAATTTTGATACTACTACTACTACTACTACTACTACTACTACTACTAATAATAATAATAATAATAATAATAATAGTATTAATAATAATAATAATAATAATAATAATAATAATAATAATAATAATAATAATTAATTGTGATACTACTACTACTAGTACTACTACTACTAATAATAATAGTATTAATAATAATAATAATAATAATAATAATAATAATAATAATAATAATAATAATAATAATAATGATAATAATAATAAATTGTGATACTTCTACTACTACTACTACGACGACTACTACTACTACTACTACTACTACTACTACTGCTACAACTACTACTACTACTACTACTACTACTACTACTACTACTACTACTACTACTACTACTAATAATAATAATAATAATAATAATAATATTAAAAAAATTAATTGTGATACTACTACTACTACTACTACTACTACTGAAATCATTATGAATAATAATAATAATAATAATAATAATAATAATAATAATAATAATAATAATAATAATTAATTGTGATACTACTACTACTACTACTACTACTACTACTACTACTACTACTACTACTACTACTACTACTACTACTAATAGTATTAATGATAATAATAATAATAATAATAATAATAATAATAATAATAATAATAATAATAATAATAATAATAATAATAATAATAATAACTTGTGATACTACTACTACTACGACTACTAATACTACTACTACTACTACTACTACTGCTGCTGCTGCTGCTGCTGCTGCTGCTGCTACTACTACTACTACTACTACTACTACTACTACTACTACTACTACTACTACTACTACTACTACTACTACTACTACTACTACTACTACTACTACTACTACTAATAATAATAATAATAATAATAATAATAAAAAAATTAATTGTGATTCTACTACTACTACTACTACTACTACTACTACTGAAATCATTATGAATAATAATAATAATAATAATAATAATAATAATAATAATAATAATAATAATAATAATAATAACAATAATTAATAATAATAATAATAATAATGATAATAATAATGATAAAAATAATAATCTACCACTACTACTACTACTACTACTACTACTACTACTACTACTACTACTACTACTACTACTGTGATCACCATCATCATCATCATAATAATAATAATAATAATAATAATAATAATAATAATAATAATAATAATAATAATAATAATAACCAATACTACCACTACTACTACTACTACTACTACTACTACTACTACACAAACATACTGAATGTAAAGATAACTATAATCATTATCACCCTTATCATCCAAAAAGCAAGAGATTTTTGGTTGAGAATGTATTATTCCAGATAAAACCAGTGTAAAGTAAGCTAAATACTCATACCTTGATATTCAGGAACCATTACTATAAATCAACTTATCATAAAATGAGGCTCATTGTCATTTGACAATATCCCTGAAATGTGTCCAGTAAAGTTGTCAAATATGACCCTCCTTATTTCAGTAATTTGGCCAAATCCCTAAACATTTTAGGGATTTGGCCAAATCCCTGAGTGAAACAGGGATTTGGCCAAATTGCTGAACGCTTCAGGGATTTGGCCAAATCCCTGGTTTGACAGTCTTACTGTAACATATATATATCCATAGATAGATAGATAGATAGGTAGATAGATAAATATATTCATATACACATATATATAAATATATTCATATACACATATATATATAAATATACATATATACATATTTATATACATATATATATATATATATATATATATATATATATATATATATATATTCATATATATATATATATATATATATATATATATATATATATATATATATATATATATATATATATATATATATATATACATGTATACAAATATATACATATATACAATATATACACTGCGGTCGAGACCGCATGCCACCTGTCTGCGGCTGATTAAAAAGAGATCGTGCCCCCCCCCCCCCTGTACTGAAGCACCTCAATCAACATCAATATCCGATCGCTGCACTTTGCCCACCTCCCTCTTTATTGTCATCAGGGCGTGAGGGAATTCTAACGACTGGTCAGGGTATGTCGGTGGTTGGGTCCGGCACCCCTTACTGATGTCGACCGCGTCCTATGTGGCCTGCCCTGAAGTGTGGTCTGAGGCAATGCCAATGACTGCTAGCTGTCTCTTATCAATGTCTGGGTTTGAAACCCTGCTGAGGTATGAGAGAATGATGCCACTGATGTGGGATCAAGCGGCGGATTGGTTGCCCTATCAGCCACGCCTGCCTGCCTATATGCACCCTGGCAGCAACATGGCAGAAAAACTGACAAATAAATGAAAATCCCAAATCTTGGTCTCAACGTGTTCATGAGCAGGGTCTACCAACTGCAATATCGCATGCTACACGCATGCAATACCTTCACTACCCCAACCACAAGTATACTCGTAGCATTAGGAAATCACGAACAAATATGTAAATTTTTAGCGTCATGGTTGATTGTTAACCCGCATTTACCAATGATTAAAGGTTTCGCATCGTTTTTCTAGGGTTGTCCTGCCACTGAAGAATCAGTGATATTAATATTTCATATTTTCCATTCAATAATTTATATAAATATTTTCTCTGAGAGCAATGTAACTGCCAGCAGACTCCCCGCAGGGCTTGTATACATAGAACGATTTTGAAGGGGAATTTGATATATGGAATGCCCATAGTGAAACAGTAATGCATGTGTTTTTGTTTAGCGGGAATTTCAGACTTTTCTTATTACTATAGACTTAGATGACCAAACACAAGTGGATTCGAAACCAGCCGGTCGACCTAAACATGCTAGCCTCAACCAGTGTCAACTTATAGCTGCTAAAAGGCCTAAATTGATGCTCTGTGCAACCCCCAGCTGGTGGTGGAGATAAAGTTTCTCTGTAATGTAATCAATGCGTGAGCCCTGATTGGTCCTTGTTCCCACGTGACCTCGCTGTGATGCCTTATCTGATTCTCCTGGCATGAGTCCAGCATGTAACTATAGGGCATATAGTAATTGGTCTCTCGCTACATATCCATTCTTTTCTTCATCCAAGCTATAGAAATTTCCGACAGCAGGAAACGAAGAAGTGGTCATTACGCAGGTAGCAATTTTGTAGGTTCCACTATCTATTCACAACTACCAGACTGACATTGCCTAATAAGATTTTTTGAGGTAGATAGAAAAGTAAAATGTATTTTAGAATTATCAGCAGAAGTTAGGTTCATTTAATTCAGTTTCATTTAATTCAGTTTCAGAAACTCGCTTATAAATAGCAGACCGCATATAGGTAGCAATTTAGTCAATTTCATGAATATGTCAAATCTTAACAATATGATACAATAGTTAATTTTCTAAATACCATACCTTTTCCCATTCAATATCAGTATTTGGTATTGTACCAAGGGCTGGTATTATTTCCACTGGGTACCACTAGACAGGTTTCCTTTGAAGTGACAAACCATAAATGATGTTCATCACCAGGCAATAGAGAATGCATCTGATCATGGCACTTGGATGTATGAGTTAAGGGGGCTCGGGACCTTCGTTCTGTAAGTGTGACTTTCATGTAAAGATTGACCAATATCTAGGTCTATATACAAGAAAACCCCAATAAACTATATATTTTATGAAAGCTGAGATTCTGGAGAGGTCAAATATTCTAAACTAATCTTGTGGCATCTTCACAATTTCCCCGGGGTGGGGCCGAAAGCTATACATGTGGATTTCTAATACATATGCTATTGCAAATAGCCTCCTGGCTTCATAAAAAGTGTAAGACAGTTGGTATTTATACACTTCATAGAAAACATATTTAGGCATGGATAAATTTTTTATTTTTTAAAATTTTTGTTCCGAACGGAATTTAGAGCAAGTTAAAGCCATGATCAATATTCTTTTCTAAAATTTCACTTTCCTTCATTTTTGAAGTCCGATTAAGAAATAACTAGACCAGATATAAAAAAAATGAAAAAGTTAGCCGTGCCCAAGGATGTTTTTAATTGTGTTACAAAATTTCAGCTCTCTGGGATCAATATTGAATGAATGAGGTTGTTTCAAAAATGAGAAGTATGGTGATTTCAGAAAGCTGTCTAAGGCTCATTTGAAGTGCACCTTACATTTGTACATTCTAAAATGACTTTATGCTCCATTATAAAACTTAAGGGGTTAATTTGGAATAAGAATGTGATTTGTTTGCATTGGTAGAATGGTTTGAATATTTAATAATTTACTTGGTACTTGAATTACTGGAATAAAAAGGGATTTTTAGAGAAAATTCTGAACTTTCTGAAAGGAGGCTGGCACCCCCTGGTGAGTGCTCCTCCCCCAGCTGATAAGGAAAGATAACAAGCTATTAGTGACTACTAATTGCTAGTTGGCTGTCTGCAGGTGAATCCATTCTATTTCAAGTACTCTGAAGTGCGACTGTAAGGGTAAATTGACAAACAAATTCAAGGAGAGTTGCTTACTAGGTACTGATCTACATTTCTTCTTCAAATATTTTTCTAGATATAGCTCTAGCCATATGAATGAATGAATATGAAAATCATGATACACTAACTATGTAAATAACTTCAGAAGTAAGGATAAATTTACAAAAGAATTGGAGGATTTTGGAAGACACAGACACGTAGGGTTTAATTAGGTTTTGTCTGCAAGATATATGGAAAAGATACCTCATGCTTGAAACTTTTGGGGGTTACTGGAGGAGGTAGATCCATAGCTGCACTAAACTATAGAAGCGCATTATGTCCATTTCCTCACAGGCGTCCTGATAGAACTGATTGTCTGTTTATAGTATAAAATCGTCCATTTTTGTCACTACTAGGAAAGTCTGCTCTCTTTCCATCACAATCCTCATTTGAGAATCTCCAAAATAGGGCGGATCGAAGTCCTTGTCCTTCTACTGTCTTGCCATTGTTCTAACTTTCCATCAAGACAGTATGCACACACTGTAGCTTTCTGAAGGCTGTCCTCAAGTTCTTCTGAATGCAGAATGTCTTCCTGATACCCTTTCTTCACAGGAATCTGTCTCATCTTCTGAGTCATGATCAGTGTCTCTTTCCTCAAAATCTGCATCTTCAATTCCTATGCCACTGTCATCTGAACCAGTACTCACCAGTCTAAGCTTTCTACAACAGGCACTATGAATAGTTGGTGATTTCTCAGATTCCCCATCCTCTATTGTATCCAAATCTTCTGGTACAGAAGATGTTTTTTCCCATTCAAACACCCTCTTCCTTGGCTGCATGTGGCTTACATCTTCCTTCTGGAGCTACTTCCCATTGTAAGGAAACATTCAGACTCTGCACTGTCCTGGGGTCAGCATCTGAATGTCCTCTCCTAACCTTAAATCTCTACAGGAAACCCTGTTCACCTAGGTAACATGCATCCTGCCCCTACCAGACACACACCAGAATTTTTCTGGAGCATTTGATTGGTTTTACCTCACCTGTCTGACCTGCAACTGTAAGGCCAGACAGCTCATGCACAAAAATCACACCAATATTCAATACCCTAATTGCAATGAATTGGTCACTCATAACTGCTTGGTGCCTGTTTCCTGGGTAAACAGGATACTACCATTTGAATACACATTCTTGGCCTGCCAGGAACTAATCCCCAGTACCCATCAATCAGCTAGTAGAGCACACCTCCCAGGAGAGATCAGATAAGGAGGGGATATTAAGATCTTAGATAAACATCACAGCATGGTGCTTCAGGAGATCTGGCTTTTAGTAGAAAGCTTTTTAAAAACACCCTTTTTTGTCATTTGTAGTTCTAGTTGAGAGTTCTAGTTCAAAGGAATAAGTAGCAAACCTTTTCAGCTTTCACATATCAAAAAAACAAAAAAACACCCTATTTAAAGGTGCGAAGGTCCCGAGCCCCCTTAAGGACAACAGGGAATATAATCAAGAGGACATGTAAAAATAGTTGGGAGTACTTGAATATATACTAGAAATAACTTATAGAAAGAAGAGAGAAACATGCAAATAAAAGACAACACATTCTTTGTTTTTTTTAGGAGAGAGCAAAAATCAATAAAGGAGAATTTCCTACAGGACATCAAAAAGACATTGAAAAGCCAGAGCAATGGGCATGACAGATAGCTTTTAGGCTTGTACTGTTTCGTAAATTATCCTTATTAGAGCATGCCAATTGGTACTGGCTACTACAGAAAAATCCATTTCCATCGTCCTACTTTAAGGTCACCAACCTCCCCCCCCCCCCCCCCCCCAACCATGACCTGGTGGAAGGCAATGTCTTTTATTGCTCTACCAAATGGATTCTTGGATCTAATGCTTCAGCTACACTCGGCTTCTGCTTCATCAGCATCTATCGAGAGGATTCTTTTTATTTTGACTGTTTCACAACAAAAGGAATGTTTTTCAGGGTCACAGAAGTAATCTATTTACTCATTGAATGCCTTGTTAATGCAGATATGTGCATGAACACTATATACTTCATTGTTAAAGAAAAAACTTAAACAAAGGTGGCCAGAGAGTGTGGATAATGTACATGTCCATGATTGCAATTCCTGAGAAAGGGAAGAAGTTTTGTCATGTCTCAAAGGGGTCAGAGTTAATTGAATTAGATGTACCTACCAGATTGCAAATCAATGCCAAATTGCCTGGACAGTGTGATTCATGTTATGAGCGAACACTCTAACAATGGTGGACAGGGAATATGGATGTTAACCTTATATTTGTTCAAGTTCATAATTGCATTTCTTTCCATGAGAAGACAAACAAAGATTGACAAGGTCAGCATGAATGTTGATCAGGCTCATAATTGCAGTTCTTGATAGGTTCTTAGATTTTCTTTTATCAATTGCAGCATAGAGTTGTCTTGGACATATGTGAAGCACTGAATGTTGTAAATGTAAATACGTGTATGCCTCTCCAAATTTGCAATGTGAATATTGATGTGACTTTGTATCAAGTTGTGGTCTAAAGGTCAGATGAGGTTAAAAGTTATATGCATATATATATATATATATAATCTGACCTGTTTACAAGTATTATGACACTAACTATCCACTGATTGTATGATATGAAGCCATTCCATATGAAGCAGTAAATTAGCAGATACCATCTGATATGATCACTAATTCATCTCCTACATGTCTATGTAGTTATTCAAATGTATAGAGTTCTTGACCTATTAAATTTATACTCTCACATTTACTCATACATATTGCTTTTTTATGGCTCTTCAGTAGCATTCTCTATAGGTGGCGCCACCCCTTCAACATGAGTTTTGTTATGCAACTTCATGAGCCACTGAGAGAGGAAGCTCTCGCCACAGATTTTACAGACCCAGTCCTTGGTGCGCTTCTGCTTGTGAACCTGCTCATAGTGTCTTTGGAGATTGCCGTAGCGGGTCAGCTTTGTATCGCAAAGCTGACAAGGAAAAGATTCTTTCTTTGGTTGACCTCCGAAGTGAGTTTCCTTGTGATAACCAAGACCTTGTTTAGTAGCATAGCTTTTCCCACATATCTCACATACAAACCGTGGTGAATCATGCATCTTTTCAACATGCTTTTTGAGGGTATATTCGGTTTGAAATTCCTTCTCACAAATATCACATTTGAACTCTTTTGGTCCAGCATGCTCCAACTTATGAGATATGAGCTCAATTTCCTCATCGAAAGACAACCCACAGAATCTGCAACTATGGCGATGATGCACCTTATCCTTGTTTCCATGAACATTCTTCTTGTGAGACCTGGCAGTATCACTGGCTCTAAAACTTTTCCCACAAACATCACATTGATAAGGTTTTTCACCTGTATGGGTCCTCTCATGTCTATGCATATGTGAGCTCTGGGTGAAGGATTTCCCACAAAACTTACACATGAAAGGCTTTTCCCCTTGGTGAATCCTTTTATGTACTTTGAACACCTCATTGGTACGAAAAGTCTTGCCACATACTTCACAACTAAAGGGTCTTTCTCCTGTGTGTACTGAGCGATGCTTGAATATACTGCGACGACTTTTAAAGACCTTTCCACATGTTTCACATTTATAAGGCTCCTCAGTATGTTCCCGGGCATGCATTTTTAACTCAGAAGGTATCACAAAACATCTATTACATACATCACACTTGTATGGCCGTGCTTTAGGTAACTTTAATTCATTTTTGTTCTGTTCAATTTTGCCTTTAGTTTTGCCTTTGGATCTCTCTAGGGATGCCTTCCTTTTTTTAACTGGTAGCTTCACCTTTAAAGGAAGGGGGTCGCATGGTTCCTGCTTCACACAGTAGGGGTTGATTTTTTCTCCCTTATCACTGGCACAACTCTCAGCATCATTTTGGAAAGTGTCCATCTTTTTCTGTACAAGTTCAGCTGTTGAAGGTTCTTCTGTCATTACCCTCTTGATAGCACTGGGTACCAAACCATTGGCTGCTGTCCATGACATTGGCAAGGTCTGGTACTCCTTGTGGCAGGGGTCATGATAACCTTCAGATGGAGGCTCTGTTTTGATAACAATGCCATTGACTGTGGTCTCAGCTGATGACGATCCTCCATTTAACTTTTCGTCAGAATTCCTTTCAAAACTGTTGCATGTTGGGGAAGACATGTGAAGATTAAGGTCCTTTTTGTGGTCTAGGTCCCGCTCTTGTCCGGATGAGCTTGACAACTCACTGACTGCACTACTGGACTGATCATCTGTGGTAACATCTACAAAATATGAATTATGACATTTGACACAAGCATTATCAAACAGTGTGATAATAATAATAATGATGATGATGATGATGATGATGATGATGATAATAATAATAATAATAATAATAATAATAATAATAATAATAATAATTATAATAATAATAATAGTAATAACACTAATAATACTAACAATATTTATAATGATAATAATATTAATAATGACAAAATAATGATGATAATGATAATAACAATAATGAGTGCTGGCAATTTATCACAACTGTTATTGTTAGTATCATTATTATCATTTTTATTTTTATTATTATCAGTATTATTATTATCATTAATATCATCACCATCACCCTGTCACTTCTGTATGTGTATGGGTGCGTTTCAAGCAGTATTCAAAGTCATAAATGTATGTGCAAGGGTCATATTAACTACAACCCCCTAAGCAAGGTGCCAGCCATCCTCTTACTAGAAGACTACAGGAGCTGAGAGACACAATCAAATCACTTGATTATTTTTTTCAATTTTATAAAAAGAAATAAAACAAGATTCAATTTCATATACTAGAATCTAGCACAAAATATATAATCATATGGGCCCTCAATAAACAGTTGGTACCAAAACCTCATGCAAAACCTATTGTCTTATACAGGCAAGCACAAGGGTGACTATCGGTATCATTGTGGTACCAGTGTGCAACCAGGTTTCAATGGTGTCCGTGACATTTAACTGTCAAATGTCGCCCTCTAAAAATGCTGCACTGATTATGCTGCAGTACTGATTGTATGCGCTCCAGGATTTATATACTTAAACACCCCTGTACGCAGCCAAAAAGGACACTGGCATCACCTACCTTGTTCTTTCTCTGTGTGACCATTGATATTAAAATTCCATCTAACTGAGAAATCAGCCACAACTCCGATGGTGCCATTTATGATGAGCTGGTTTCTATGAGGAAGCATCATTTGACATACTTGAGTGATGACATTGGACAGCTCTAGCTCAAACACGCTGCTCTGAAAATTTGAGAAATCCACTGAAAAACAAAAATACAAATAATGGTTACTAATTAATACAGGAGTTTCCTCTCAGGGCAATAAGAATTATCAGATAACTTGAAAAATTTACAATGATCACTATAGCAACTACTGTATCCAGATCTTTAGTCAGGATTTTCATATAAGGTGTAAATGGTGGGAAATAACACTTAACTCTATATACCCAGGGGAATATCATGATAGATATCAGATAATTTGCAACTAGTTTAATCCCACTGGATTAGAAACTGCTTATATTCAATGGGTCCAGAATAGTGGAATTACATTTTTTGTCACATTTATGCCATATTGTGGCTAATGCATGACTAGCCGGTTGTAAGTAGTGGAGGAAAGCGGAGTATCCGGCGAAAAACACCATCTAACCCCAAGTCACTGGCAACTTTCTCATCCTCAAGTCTTGATAGGGTAAAAACTGAGAGAAGAAATATTTTAAATGAGAAAAATACCACAGTTATTTTGGAACTACAGTAACAAGAGGAACAAATGGCAAATGTACACATGTAAATTTTTAATATAGGGTGTCTACATATCAGGAATTCTCTGTATAAAACAGTTATACTAAATATCAGATGTTGGCATATAAAAATGCTGTGCTTGGGTATTTTTATATTTAGACACCCTTGCAAGCAGACAAAAAGAGCACTGGTAATACCTACCCTTTTGTTGCTTTGTGTGGCTGTTGATATCAAAATTCCATTTGACTGAAGAATCAGCCACGACTCCAACGGTTCCATTTATGATGAGCTGGTTTCCATATGGAAGCATCCCTTGACATAACTGAGTAACAACATTGGAGAGTTCGCGTCTAAAGTCAAAGAAACTGTTCTCAGATGTTGAACAATCCACTGAAAAACATAAAACACATACTGGTATCTAACTAATAAGGGAATCTTCTCTGAATTCAAGAAGTATCAGTGTGAAATTGGAAATGACAAGCCAGTTGTAACTGATGGAGAAAGCTCGAGTACCTAGCAAAATCACCACCTAATCCCAAGTCACTGGCAAATTTTTCACATACTCCACGTGAGATAAAATTGGAAATGAATCAAAATCATAAAATTCATTGAGGAGGAAACACATACCAATCACCACCTCGGCACCTCATGACAGGAATTGCGCACACAGAACTAAAGGAAGTCAATAAATGCCACTTTCTGACTACTAAAGGGCCCTAGAACTCCTACATCAAGTTGCTAACTATTGTATCATATAATTCCTTAAATAAATATCCCACTTTTGTGCAGCCATTTCCAATAAAGCTGCTTTTATACTCAATCTTCTTCAACGAGTGGAAATCCGTAAAGCTGTCACTCCTTGTGTTGACACCCCCACCAATACACATAACAACCAGAACATCCAGGCCTGCCAGAGGCAGCGTTCCCGAGGGGGTCGACTAAACAGGAAGCACGGCTGTATCACAGTGTGCCCTCGTCCTGGAGACTACACAAGTGTAGTTTCCAGGACGGTTGGCAGTGTGGCCATATCCTGTAATGCTGACACGTAGTAACACGCGTCCTTAAGCTGATCCATGACAGGAAATGGTCACATAGAACTTTTTAAAGTCACTAAATACAACTTTCAACCCTCAAGAGCACGCTAAAACTCCTATATTAAACTGCAAGCCGATGCATCATACTCTTGTTTACCTGAATATCCCACTTTTATGTAGTCATTTCCATTAAAACTGCTTTTACACTCTACGAGGGGGAATCTGTGAGACTGACTCTTTTTGTGCAACAGCCCCTCGGATAGCCTATTTGGTTTGACCTAGATATAGATGTGGAAGCATTGGATTCTCAGGGGAGCAGCTAAGCAGGAAGCACAGCCCAGCACAGCCACTTACAGTAGGGAGGGCTCCACTTTTGAGGGCCTTGCTACTGTAGACTGTGCATATTTCCTGTAATTTAATGCTACCTGTATTTTCCAGATAAACGCGGTTACGAATTCATTGTTCTGTTTGTCTCAGTGTAACAGATGAGAAATATGAACACTGCCTTCTAGCATTTAAATGACTGGTGCATTGATAATTACTTATTTTTCTTTAGCTAAAGAGATACTACATATAGTCCATGGGACAGAGCAGATATTGGTACCATCTGGAGGGACAAAGCCTCGCTATATTTTTCTGAGAGAGTGATGCCTATAGATAAGGAAAAGGGGTGATAGCATTTTCAGATGACTAGTTATCATGTAGTTTTCAGCCGATGAATGTTCTAACCTTTAGTCAGGTTTACGACCAAATTTTTGGGGTAGGGAAAACTGAAATGACTATAACTCTAAAACTATGAGGTCAATTTTGACTACATTTGCATAGAGGTCTAACTGAATCTGACAAAATACATGTAAATTGAGTATGTAAGTAGGTCATCAGGGGTCAAAAGGTCATACATTTTGGTCCTTGCCTGAAATCGGACTAGGTGTCCTTAAACAGTCCAGATTCCAGAAACTGCTGATTGTCAACCAAACACCAATTTTCTGTACTGGAAATCATAGTCATCCTTACATCATTTTAACCCTGCTATAAGATATTAAATTGGAATTTGGATGACTCACAACGAACGGAAAAGGGGTTAATTGCAAAATCACCCTAAAAGGAGGGACAAAACTCAACTCTGACAAATAGGATGAGTATTATATCAGACAGGTCATCTTTCAGTGTCTTTTCTTTTACTTCCCTTGCATTAAGAATCCTTTACAATGCAGTTATTGATTGGGTCAAAGTTTCATCCCACGTTGTAGACAGTTTTCGCTACAGACAAAGGGCGTTATATCTTGTCCTCCCACCTTAAAAATTTGGGTATTTTTGCATCTCATCTGTGATTCCAATGCAATGTCTGAATCAGCCTGAAGTGCTTTATCATATCCCCCTTATCTTATCCTTAACCTTGTGATTTTAAGTGTTAAGCTAAAAATAGTAACTTGCTTGTAACTTACTCAGGACTGTTTGGTGGACGAGCGATAATCAATCAGATAAGTGTTGCAAGAGAAATCAGAATGTTCAAGTAAACTGTTGAAGCGTACATTATATCAGGAATGCTGTATATAAAACAGAGTAATACATCTTAATCACTTAATTGCACAAATCCTTAAAATAAATAAGAAACATCAGCTTATTGATAGAATGTATAAACTATATAACATGTAACGTAAATGTATCAAAATGTATCTGCTTCGAGTGAAAAGCAAGCAGCAAACTGTTCGCTATTATTGGGTACCGGTAATGCGTAGTACCATGAGCACATCCGTGACCATTTAGCGTGGATATGGATATGGCTATTCTAGAAAAGGGGGAGGGGCAGGAATGGCTTTTGCCAACTATTTACTTGTTCAATATATTCAGTACAGTGCTATACATATAATGATTTTGAAAGGGAATTTATAGGGAGTGCTCATGATATAACAACCCTGCACATCTGTGTTTGTTTAGTGGGCATTTCAATCTTTTTCATGATAGAAATTTCCGACAGCAGGAAGCGAAGTGGTCATTTACACAGGTAGCAATTTCAAAGGTTCCACTATCTATTCACAACTACCAGACTGACATTACATCTTAAAAATTTTGAGGGAAATAGAAAAGTAATATGTGTTCTAGATATACAGTTAATATCAGCAGAAATTAGGTCCATTCAACGGCATGCGGAGATAGGCAATTGCAAATTTCTTTCAATTAGCATTACTCGGTAATCCCTGTCATATCATGCTGCATGGGAAGGGGGGACCTGCCATGGCCTATTAGTTTCGATGCCTGGCTCCCACACGTAAGTTCGCAGGTTCGAGACTCCACTGGTCGATACATAAATGTGCGGCGTTGTGGAGGGCTGTCTCTATGTTCCTTTATCAAGTTAAGACCCCCAGGAACTATTCGTAAAGAAAACGGATTTTTCCCGGTTCAGGGTTTCTTTCACGTCATGACATGATCTAAGCTGTTGAAGGCGACGTACAAACTCATTGGCGGGGCCCTCAGGCCGCGCCTATCTGGGAACCAGTTTTGATATGTCTATAGTCCGGACGGCCATGTTGGAAATGCTGAGGCCGGAATGAATATAATTCTCTATTCTGATTGGTTATAATACAAATGTTGCCTTTGCCACGGAAAATCGTGCCTTCCTTATTTTAATTTAAGTTTTCAAATATATAAAATATTTTAAGCGGACATAAAGTATATTTTTCAGTATAGGAAAGGAAAATTACTAAAGAAAAAAATTGCTATGTGTATAGAATGAAATCAGTGGACTTCGTAACCAAACTGATGCGTACCCAAGTAGCTTCGCACCCAAGAGATTTCGAAGTCTCCAGCTTGCGCCTAGAATTCCGATATTTGTTTCATTTCTACAAAAATGATACAAATCTAGTCATTATAAATTATTTTCCTCTATAATGTTAATGTTCTTTATACATCCGGTTCCCTCACAAGTTCATAAATAACTTGGCCCCGCCTTTTGACTATTGATGCTTTGCACCTACAACCGTACTTGTTCCTTTCTTCCTTCCCCATGTCTTAAGATCTATAGTCGAGATTAGACACAGTCAGTCAGTCACCAATCTCTTTTTTTCGTTATCTCAGGTATTTTCCAAAGGACTCTTAAATCTGAAATATATCTCTAAAACCAACTAGCCTTTTCTTTTTTTTTGGGGGGGGGGGGGGACGGGGATTCATACGATTGGATGGGTTAAATGTGCAAATAAAAGATAAATATAAAACAGAGGAACAGCTTTGGGAACCGAAATACTTCCAAAATCTTTCCAAACAAATCTTGCAAGGCATCGAGTTTAGATGTTGGACGGCGTTCTCACCAGTTCAGAAGTGGCAGAAGGGGACTTCGCCACTTGTAGGCAAGTATACAGAAATGTTGTTTCTTTCTTGAAATATAGGAAGTGGGAAAAATGAGCAATCCCAGATGTAAACAACAGCAAGATCAGTGGCAGTAGTAACATGTGATTACTCCTTTAGGTTTCTCGTTTTGTTGTTTATTTAGTGTTTCTGCATTTTGGTCAATTGTTCTTTTTAAATTTTTGGTCTCCGGTTTGTTTTTGTTTTTCTCCTGGTCATCATTTTTACACTTTGACTCCTTTCATATTTTTTCATTTCCTTGCTTTTTCAAGTTTATAAAATTTTCCTGTTTTTCTGTAAGTTGCCAGACTGGGGGTGGGAATGTTTTTGGATATTCTACCATGACTGAAGTTGAGGCATTCGTGGTACAAGGGATGTTTTACACAAGTGTTTGATTGCTTCAGCAAATTAATGTGGTATGCCATTTGGCATCAAATGCTAGATTATTAACACATAGAAACTGCAATAAAATGCCATCCTATCCCCAGCAAATCGATGTGTTTCAGACTCAACAATTTAAAGCGGGTACAACATGATGATCTGCCCATCCACATTCTTACAAGAGAGGAGCATGATGATTGCAAGAAGGAAGGAAGGAATTGTTTTATACGTCGCTCTCAACAGCTTAGGTTATATTGCGACGAGACAGAAACCCAGAATCGGGAATAAATCACTTCTCTTCACCAATTGTTCGAAAGGGTCTCTCAGTTACAGAAGCATCATAGAGACAGCCCTCTACAACACCGAACCTGCGACCTCACGCTTGGGAGCCAGACATCGTAACCACTAGGCCACGTAACCCGGCGAAAATATAGACCTATACGTGCAGTAAATCTAAGATAGAACGAGTTTGAAGTGGTCTGTTATCAGTGTTTATTTACTATATAAAGAAGATAGCAAATAAACATAACAGACCACTTCGAATTCGTTTTATCTTCGATTTACTGTACTTATAGATCTATATTTTCGTTACATGTGCCTGTACCCTGATGGTCACTTTTAAATTCATGCTCTGTAGAATATGAACTTTGATGGATGCTGCTCAAATTTCTCAATAAAATGCCATCTAATACGTTTGCAATGTGGTGTCCATATCTTGGATAATAACATTCTAAATAATGCGACATTAGTGGTTTCATTCACTTTATTCTTGAAAGACACATGTCCAAGCTGGTACGCAGCACTCGTCTGCCAGTGAAAACACAGACACATCAGCATGTGGAAGTGTTTTATCTATATCATTTTCACTATTGCAAGTTCAATTTGTTAATTTGGTAAGTTTTAATACATTCTGGTCTTTGACTAGACTGTTTAGGCGAACATATGGATAGGCTTAAGATTAAGGGGGAGGTCCACTTTTGGTAAAATTGCCATCAGCGAATAAGGAGGTGGCTTAAAATTTCCCGTTTAATTATTCTGCAAAATGGTGGCCCAAATTTGGGGGGGGGGGGGGGTCCTATTTCTAGGAGTTTGTGATAAAACAACTTTGAAAATCTCAGAAAATGCTCTGAATCAATCAGTCCTTGCAATTTATTGAAAATCTTTATTATTTGTATTATCTGGATTTGTGGATGTAGGTGCAGCATAGTGGGTTGGTACTAGGGATTGGCACCTTTAACATTTTCGCAATACTATACAAAATCGACACAATACTTGAGAAATATATTTAACGATTCTGCGTGCCTTCCAAAGATGCATTTCTATCAAATCCAGCACTGTAAACTTTATAAATTTCCCTAATAAATAGCAGACTTCCTTCGTGCGGAGACGTCTAGGCAGCAATTAAGTCAATTTTATGAATATTTTCAAATCTTAAACATTACGATACAATACTTAACTTTCTCAATACCCTGCTTCTTTGCCATTCAATACAGGTGAACTGGCTTAATACGGACATGTTTTATCCAGATTTTCCGATTTACAGAACAGATTTCAAGGGCCCGGTCCCTCCCAATACATCTACATGCAAATTTCAGTGCTTTTTACGGCCAATTTAATCTGTACCTCGCCGTAACCAGACAATTTTTGAGGCATGCTCTTTACCATCTAAGGTTTAAGAGCATGCTTTTATCTGGATTGCCGATCATGAATTGAGTGTGCCCTATCACATGATAGTAATTGCCACAGAAAGCAGAAATAATGTCCCCTCCCACAAAAAAACAAAGAGGACAGACAGTTAAATAGACAGGGGGATGTGGTGGGAGGGTCAGGGAAAGAGGGGAGATATGGGGGGTTGTAAATATATAGTCGATTGGTCACGATTCCAGCTTGATTTTTGAAATATACACGCCTTGCCGTGCATGCTTGCTTAATTCTTCTATTTATGCCTTTATGCATAATCCAGATTTTGCCTAATCCAGACAGAAATTTAGGGTCCACATTCATCCGGATAGAGCCAGTTCAGGTGTATCAGTATTTGGTATTGTACTGAATACCGGTACTTATCCCAGCTTGGTACCAACAGGTTTCCTTTGGAGTGACAAATCTTAAATGATGTTCATCACCAGGCAAGAGAGAATGCATTGGATCATGGTACTTGGATGTAGGAGTTAAGGATAACAGGGAATATAATCGAGAGGACATATAAAAATAGTTGGGAGTACTTTAACATATACTAGAAATAACTTATAGAAAAAAAGAGAGAAACATGCAATAAAAGACACAACACTTTCTTTTTTTTTGAGGATAAGAACAGAGCTTCAGCTACACTGCTTCTGCTTCATCAGCATATATCGAGAGTATTTTTTTTATTTGGACTGATTCACAACAAAAGGAATGTTTTTCAGGGTCATAGAAGTAATCTATTTATTCATTGAATGCCTTGTTAATGCAGATATGTGCATGAACACTATATACTTCATTATTAAAGAAAAAGCTTAAACAAAGGTGGCCAGAGAGTGTGGATAATGTACATGTCCATGATTGGAATTCTTGAGAAAGGGAAGAAGTTTTGTCAGGTCTCAAAGGGCTCAGAGTTAATTGAATTAGATGTACCTACCAGATTGCAAATCAATGCCAAATTGCCTGGATAGTGTGATTCATGTTATGAGAGAACACTCTAACAATGGTAGACAGGGGATATGGATGTTGACCTTATATTTGTTCAAGTTCATTATAGCATTTCTTTATATGAGAAGACAAACAATGATTGACAAGGTCAGTATGAATGTTGTTCAGGCTCATAATTGCAGTTCTTGATAGGAAAGCAAGCCCAGTGAGTTTCTTTGATCAATTTCAGCAAAGAGTTGTCTTGGTCATATATGAAGCACTACATTTTGTAAATGTAAATACATGTACGCCTCTTAAAATTTCCAATGGGAATATATTTGTAATAAGTTGTGGTTTAAAGGTCAGATGAGGTTATATGCATATATATTCAATCTGACCTGTTTACAAGTATTATGACACTAACTATCAACTGATTGTATGATATGAAGCCATTCCATATGAAGCAGTAAATTAGCAGATATCATCTGATATGATCACTAATTCATCTCCTACATGTCTATGTAGTTATTTAAATGCATAGAGTTGTTGACCTATTAAATATGTACTCTCACTGTAGCTGTCGCTAGGCCTATTAAAGTAATAGGGTATTTCAACCCCTGATGTCACCCAAAGTCTGGCATAGCAACAGACTTTGTAGTCCGGCAGCCAAAACCCATTTTGGGGGTGAACCTGTTTTTGTCAGGTATAGTTTTTTTTATGATTGATTATAAGAGAGTAAGGCATGCCTTTTCAGAAAATGCTTGATGACACCCCAGCATCCTTGAGCATTTTGAGATATTGGCCCCTCTAACCCACCCCCCTGTGAACAAATCAGCATATGTCGCATTTTCAGGCCCCTGTATTTCTAAAACCAGAAAGACTCACAAAGCTGATATTCACCAACCCAATAGCAAGTATAGCAAGGACTTCAGGAATAACATTCAAACACATTCTCCTTTTTCAAATGGGCTGGGATCACCCTTGAAAGTAAGCGATTTGTTCAAAAACGGCAAACTTTTTAGCGTTTTTCGTATTTTCAGGACCCTTATACCTCAAGATGCAAAAGTCGCACAACCCCGCCGTTCATCAATGAGCAAGAGTTCTATGTAGGGAGGATGGAGATTATTTAGAAATACTACCTGATCTTTCCATTAGTCAAATATGAGCTTGTGAAAATGGGAAATTATCTCTAATACATGAGCATTTAGCATTTTTCGAGATTTTTGGGCCTGTAGATCTCATAAAAATAAGAGATACATGAGTTTATTTCTCAATCAGTAATAAAGACTTTTTAACAAGGATGCCCTAGCTGATAAATGAGCTGTCTCTTGTGTTCAAACTGTTTTGGTAGGAGCTTGGAAACTTAGCATTTCATTATTTGACAATAATGTAGTAGAGTCAGGCAGTCAAAACCCATTGTGAGGGTTAACCTTGTTTTGTCAGGTATAGTGTATTTATGATTGATTATGATAGAGTAAGGCATGCCTTTTCAGAAAATGCCAGATGACACCCTGGCATCATTGAGCATTTTGAGATACTAGTATTGGCCTCTCTAATCCACCCCCCTGTGGACAAAATATGAACAAATCAGCCTATGTCGCATTTTAAAAATCAAAAGACTTACAAAGCTGATATTCACCAATCCAATAGCAGGTACTTCACAAATAACATTCAAACACATTCTCATTTTTCAAATGGGCCGGGGTCACCTTTGAAAGTAAGTGATTTGTTTAAAATCGGCAAACTTTTTAGCTTTTTTCGTTTTTTCAGGACCCTTATATTTCAGGATGGAAAAGTCGCACAACCCTTTTGGTCATATATGTGCAAGAGGTCTATGTAAGGAGGATACACATCATTTAGAAATGGTACCTGATTTTTCAATTAGTCTAATATGAGCTTGTAAAAGTAGGAAATTACCTCAAATACAAGATATTTGGCATTTTTCCTGATTTACGGGCCTGTGGATCTCATAAAAATAAGAGGTACATGAGGTTATTTCTCAATCAGTAATAAAGACATATTTCAAGAAGATGCTCTAGCTGATAAATGCTCTTGTGTTCACAATGTTTAGGTAGGAGACATTGTATTTCATTATTTTACAAAAAAACAAACAGATTTTTTCGACATTCTTTCTAATTCATCGAACCTTTGTTTCTCAAAAATCAAATAATATTCAATGCTGGAATGTTTCACATAATTATAAGAATATATAGCAAGGATATAGGGTATCATACTCTGTCACACAGCTTATCCAGGCGGGCAAGTAACATAGAATTAGGAAATTTATTGAGGCCCCTTTTATTGTCACATTCAAGAGAAGTTGTCTACACCTTTGTACATCAATTTCTGATTAACAACAAGCTTTTTACCAATGAGCCAGGGATTTAAGTCATTTTTCAGGGTTTATTTTGCATACTTTTGAAATGGCCAAATTATCCACCAGAAGCGTAACGGTTGAAAAAATGATATAAAACTAGAAAGAAAACTCTATATGTCCCCTATTTTTCTAGGAAGAGCACTGTGGCCCAAAAGGTGATTTTTCAAGCCATATCTTATGCTCAATGGAATACTGAAATTCTGATCACTTCCATTTTGACCCCAAAAGCCCATTATACTTAACTCACGTTCTTTTCATAGTTCCCATGCAATAAAGAGATGCAAAGGGTGTTAAGCCTAATTATTTATAAAAGGCCATTTAATCTTTTGGTGGTGCCTAGTTTGCCGAACTCTTTCAGGTTTCACCAACTCTTATGCATATTTTTCATCTCCTATTTATATAGAGAGGCACATGCTGCTTATATTTAGAAATAACCTCATGTACCTCTTATCTTTATGAGATCCACAAGCCCATACATCAGGAAAAATGCCAAATATCTTGTATTTGAGATAATTTCCTACTTTTACAAGCTCATATTAGACTAATTGAAAAATCAGGTAGTATTTCTAAATGATTTGTATCCTCCTTACATAGAACTCTTGCACATATATGACCAAAATGGTTGTGCGACTTTTCCATCTTGAGGTATAAGGGTCCTGAAAAAACGAAAAAAGCTTAAAAGTTTGCCGATTTTAGACAAATTGCATACTTTCAAAGGTGACCCCGGCCCATTTGAAAAATGAGAATGTGCTTGAATGTTATTTGTGAAGTCCTTGCTATACTTGCTATTGGATTGTTTAATATCAGCTTTGTAAGTCTTTTCATTTTTAAAATACAGGGCCCTGAAAATGCGACATAGGCTGATTTGTTCTTATTTTGTCCACAGGGGGATGGGTTAGAGAGGCCAATATCTCAAAATGCTCAAGGATGCCAGGGTGTCATCTGGCATTTTCTGAAAAGGCATGCCTTACTCTATTATAATCAATCATAAATACACTTTACCTGACAAAACAAGGTTTCCCCTCACAATGGGTTTTGGCGGCCTGACTATACTAGATTATTGTCAAATAATGAAATGCTAAGTTTTGAAGCTCCTACCTAAACATTGTGAACACAAGAGACAGCTCATTTATCAACTAGGACATCCTTGTTAAATAGTCTTTATTGCTAAATTGAGAAATTACTTCATGTACCTCTTATTTTTATGAGATCCATAGGCCCGAAAATCTCGAAAAATGCTAAATGCTCATGTATTTGAAATAATTTTCTCCTTTCACAAGCTCATATTTGACTTATGGAAAAATCAGGTAGTATTTCTAAATAATCTACATCCTCCCTACATAAAACTCTTGCTCATTGATGAATGAGAGGGTTGCACGCCTTTTCCATCTTGAGGTATAAGGGTCCTGAAAATACGAAACACGCTAAAAAGTTTGTCGTTTTTGAACAAATCGCTTACTTTCAAGGGTGAGCCCGGCCCATTTGAAAAATGAGAATGTGTTTGAATGTTATTCCTGAAGTCCTTGCTATACTTGCTATTGGGTTGGTGAATATCAGCTTTGTGAGTCTTTCTGGTTTTAGAAATACAGGGGCCTGAAAATGCGACATATGCTGATTTGTTCACAGGGGGGTGGGTTAGAGGGGCCAATATCTCAAAATGCTCAAGGATGCTGGGGTGTCATCCGGCATTTTCTGAAAAGGCATGCCTTACTCTCTTATAATCAATCATAAAAAAAACTATACCTGACAAAAACAGGTTCACCCCCAAAATGGGTTTTGGCTGCCGGACTATTGGACCCTAGAGAGAGAGAGACGCTCGTAAAAGGGCAATAAACTTACCCGCGCTCACCCTCAGTAACAACGAACAGGGCATTGCGAACGGACGCAATCTGCCTTGTATAAGAACATATGGATTTATAAGAAGCCCCACGAAGGTTAGTAAATTAACATTTATTGACTTAATTATATTTAGAAAACATATTTCTTAAGGTTAACTATGAAATTGACAGCAGGCTCTATTAAGATATCAGGTATATTGGCTTTATAGTATAAGATGTATGCCAGTAGAAATGCATTCCTTTGTTAGGGTGTGATGTAACCAAGTATAGTCACAATTATTTGTGCATGTCAAACTACTGTATTAAAACTTATGACCCTGTTTTTACTTGTAGTTTTCACGGACACAAACATTATGTAAAGTTGCAAATGACCTCCGTTAATAAAGGTCTAATGCTAAAAACTGATGTCTTGTTGTTCTGTATGGAACTCAATGGGGAATAGCAGGAGTGGTCAAAGGTCAAGCAAGTTAACCACATACTGCAAATCCAACCCGGCGGGCGACGCTACTGCCTGTCACAGTGAAAACTTCTGCTTCTAAAGACAGAAGGAACCAAGACACTTCTCCAAAAGAAGTGAAAACTTCTGCTTCTAAAGACAGAAGGAACCAAGACACTTCTCCAAAAGAAGTGAAAACTTCTGGCTACTATAGTCAGTAGTGAAACTCCAGCTTCTAAAGGAAAAGGAGTAAGGAAAACAAGACACTTCTCCAAAGAAGTAAAAAACACCTGGCTCTCCTAGACTAGAGTCAGAAGTGATAGAACCAAGACACTCCTATACTAGGAAGTGAAAGTGAAAGGAAATTTCCTGGTTGATACTACACACACAGGATAAAGCGCCTGGAACTTACTATCGCAGCAAGTAAACATCGCAAGCGTGACTGTATGCAGGAATTCCAGATCTCGCATATTGACACTGCACTCGTGGACACTGCACTCGACCTCTGCCCGGCAACAAGCCACAGGCAGGAGTGATGATAGACTGTTTGTCAAGTCTCTCCTCAAAATAGACTCAATGCCCAGTCTGCCCTGAACGGATCTTATGGACTCACACAGAAGACTAATTTGTGAAAATAAACTGCTGAACACTGGACTATTATTATATAATTGACATTTTCGGAATTTAACCCTTTCATTTGGAATAATTGTGACTATTTGTATTGGTAAGTACACATTTTGTCTACTTTGTATATGTGCATTTCATTTGGGGATTATTTCTGTTATTTTCAAAATGTCTGAAACAGGTAAAGTATTATTATCCTCAGGGGAAGGGGGCTCCACAGTGCAGATAGAGAGTTTAGGCACTCGGGCAAGATCTTTGTCGGAAAAAGGCCTAGAGTGGCAAATTGAAGAGAGGTCACGTAGATTTAAGTCAGCCATGACAGCTTGGCGACGCCAAGCCGGCAACGTTGAAGAAACGCTGGTAGAGACCAGTGAAATCTCTACTATTAGAGAAGAAAGCAAGCTCTTAAAGGAGAGAATGCTTGAAGTGACTGCCACCTATGAGCAGGTGCAGGAACTAACGCCACCTAGTGGCAATCAGCAAGAAGCAAGTAAATATGAGTCTGTTGATGTAGAAAACCATCAGCTCATAAAGAAAATCTCTTCCCGAATTAGGGAAATAGAGATAGATAGGACAGAAATTGTGTCCAATGCCTCTGCTCGTTCTTTCAGAAGTCGGCATTCCTCACAAGGGTCGCAAATCTCGAACTTATCAAGTGCTGCCATGAAGATAGAAGCAGCTTCAGAGGTTGCTACCCTCGAAATAGACCTTAAGTACATGGATGAGGAAGCCGAACAAAAGAATAAAAATGGAAAGGGTGCAGATGGCTAAGAAACTAGATCAAGCCAAGGCCAAGTTAAATGTGATAAAACAGGTCGAAGCTGAAGAAGGGGGCAATTTCGATATAGATGTAGGACCATCACTCCCGGGGGATGGAATGAATGAATATGTAGAAAACTACATACAAACCCAGAGTTGTGATGCCCCGCCTACCTTTGATACCCCCCTACTGACCCCTGCCGCAGCAGTGGATATGAATGATAACAGGGCAAGAGTGCCTCAGGTGCGCCTAAACCCTAAAGTTGAAGAATACCGTCCCAGAAGTGTACCAGCTGAGATGCCACGTGAACAAGGCACACATGGTACTTGGACGTATTCCCAGGAAACACCAGGAATAATACCTGAAAGCCATAGTACACCCCATAATGGGTATAGGCCTCTGAACACACCAATGCGGATGGAATCTAACATGTATGACACATCTCAACATGTTTTGGAATTGACGAGGGCATTTGCTGAACAAGTCAGCATAAACCGTCTTCCCGCTCCGGAACCGACGGTGTTTAGTGGTGATCCAATGAGATACCCTAGCTGGAAAGGTGCCTTTCAGACATTAATTGACCAAAGGGGTATTCCCCCCCTAGAGAGAATACATTACCTGAAACGGTACTTAGGAGGTGCTGCATTAGAAGCAGTGGAAGGATTTTGTCTCCTCACCACTGCAGATGCATATGAACAAGCACGAAATCTGCTTGACGAGAGATTTGGCGACCCCTTTATAGTGGCCAATGCATTCCGAGATAAGTTGGACGCTTGGCCAAATATTGCTCCAAGGGATGGTTCAGCATTAAGGAAATTCGCCGATTTTCTTCGTCAATGCAACACCGCTATGCAGACTACTGAAAGTCTGAATATACTAAATGACAGCCGCGAAAACAGGAAGCTATTATGCAAGCTTCCAGACTGGTTAGTCACCAGGTGGAGCAGAATAGTAGCAGAGTGGACGCAGAAAATGAGGTCGTTCCCCCCTTTCAAGGAATTCATGAATTTTGTGGTGAAAGAAGCAGATATAGCCTGCAACCCAATCACCTCACTTCAAGCACTGAGGGGAAACAGATCCAACGAACCTGCCAATAATGCCAAATACGGGCAAAGGAAAGAGATAAATGCTCGATCCCTCGCTACTGAAGTTAAAGAAGCTCCACAGGCATCAGACAATAGCGGCCAAGTAAGGTGTGTTGACTGCAACATGCCTCATGAATTAAATGACTGCAAGTCATTCCTGGCAAAGCCTGTAGAACAGAGGAGAAAATTTGCATGGATAAACAACCTATGCTTTAGTTGTCTGAAGCCTGGCCACCAATCTAGGGATTGCAAAGATAGGAAGAAATGCGAAACATGTAAGAGAAAACATCCGACTTCTCTTCATGACGACAACTGGAAGCCTCGCCCAAGACAGAGGAACAAAATGGCAGAAAATGATGCGCCAAAACCAGTTGCAAAAGACGAGACTGAGTTGAAAGTAGCTAATGGCACTTGCAATCAGAGCCGCATCACCCATTTCACTGGTTCCGGTAACTCTGGCAAGAGCTCAATGATAGTTCCAGTTTATCTATCTCACCAAGACAGGCCAGAGTCAGAAGTGCTTGTATACGCACTACTGGACACTCAGTCCGACACCACGTTCATTCATGATGACATTTGCGATGAATTAGGCCTAGAAGGTTCTAAGACGAAACTTCTGCTTTCAACTATGTTTGCAGAAAATAAGGCCATTGAGTGCAAATGTTTGACAGGCCTTCAGGTGCGTGGACATGACAGTCAAGAAATTGTCCCACTCCCCACAACGTACACTCGCAACATAATCCCTGCTAATCGTTCTCACATACCAACTCCAGAGATGGCAGATAAATGGTCTCACTTGAAACCAATTGTGAACAAGCTGATGCCATTGGGAAGTTGTAAGGTAGGCCTGCTAATAGGCTACAACTGCCCGAAAGCTTTGGCTCCTAAGGATGTTATTCTGCCAACCGGAAATGAGCCGTATGCACAGAGAACCGATTTGGGTTGGAGCATAGTGGGCATAGTGGACTCAAGTGCAATTGAATTCGATGAGTGTGATCCAATTGGAGTGAGCCATCGGATTATTGCCCATGAAATACCCTCAGCTTTGTGGACGAAGACTGAGGATAACGAAACACAAGATACCCCTGAAAGGGTGCTGTTTGCCTTTAAGTCAAAGGTAAAGGAACTTGTCACCCCCAAGGAAGTCATACAAATGATGGAGTTAGACTTCAAAGAGAGAAAGGCCGATCAAGATACACTTTCTCAGGATGACCGAAAGTTCCTATCAAAGATAAAGGAAGGCATCCATATCAGGGATGATGGCCACTATGAGATGCCACTTCCCTTCAAAGGACCGGATCTTGCTTTCCTAAGTAACAAGACCATGGCACTTCAGCGTCTCAAGAAGGTGAAATACCGTCTGCGAAAGGACACGAAGTACAGAAAGGACTACTCTACTTTCATGAGTAATATGAATCGAGCGGGTTACGCAGAACGAGTACCCCCATCTGAGCTTGAAAGAAAGGATGGCATGGCATGGTGTATACCACATCATGGTGTGAACCATTCAAAGAAACCAGACAAAATACAAATAGTATTTGACTGTAGTGCAGAGTTCAAGGGTGAATCTCTGAATGATCACCTTCTGAAAGGACCGGATCTGACTAACACATCAATTGGTGTACTGTCCAGATTCTGTCAAGAACCAGTCACATTCATGTGCGATGATGAGCAAACGTTTCACCAGTTCAAGGTGAATGAGGAACACCATGATTGCCCAAGAGCTCTCTGGTGGGAAAATGCAGACTATGAGAGAAACCCTAAAGAGTACCTGAGAGATCTCCAGGTCCGTCCCAAGTGGACTAGGCATCGTCGTGATATGAAAGAAGGCGACATAGTCATTGTCAAGGATGAAAACGTCACGCAATCAGTGGCAACTTGCAAGGGTACACGAAACATACCCAAGCGAGGATGGTCATGTCAGGAAAGTCAAGCTTGCAATGGCAAGTAGATCATTGAATGCAAAGGGCAAACAGACTTGCCCTACAACGTATCTGGATCGGCCTATCCAGAAATTGGTCTTGTTAGTCGAAGGCCTAGAAGACAAGGGGATTCCCGACAAGGAGCCTTAAAATCGAAGTTGCGTTGTGGTGCCCCATAATAATATATCTTTGGGTTAAGTCTTCAATTAAGACAAAATAATGCACATGTACATCGTAGATGAAATGTATACTGTACAATCCTTGTTGTTTATCATGCTAAGATAGATTTCTTTGTATTAAGAAGAAACTGGCAACTCAGTGTGTAGGGTTTACAGTGAAATGTTGTTAATGGTATAATTAACATATAATGTCATGAGAAATTAGTGAAACTAATTTAGGGAGCCATGTAGCTGTCGCTAGGCCTATTAAAGTAATAGGGTATTTCAACCCCTGATGTCACCCAAAGTCTGGCATAGCAACAGACTTTGGACCCTAGAGAGAGAGGGACGCTCGTAAAAGGGCAATAAACCTACCCGCGCTCACCCTCAGTAACAACGAACAGGGCATTGCGAACGGACGCAATCTGCCTTGTATAAGAACATATGGATTTATAAGAAGCCCCACGAAGGTTAGTAAATTAACATTTATTGACTTAATTATATTTAGAAAACATATTTCTTAAGGTTAACTATGAAATTGACAGCAGGCTCTATTAAGATATCAGGTATATTGGCTTTATAGTATAAGATGTATGCCAGTAGAAATGCATTCCTTTGTTAGGGTGTGATGTAACCAAGTATAGTCACAATTATTTGTGCATGTCAAACTACTGTATAAAAACTTATGACCCTGTTTTTACTTGTAGTTTTCACGGACACAAACATTATGTAAAGTTGCAAATGACCTCCGTTAATAAAGGTCTAATGCTAAAAACTGATGTCTTGTTGTTCTGTATGGAACTCAATGGGGAATAGCAGGAGTGGTCAAAGGTCAAGCAAGTTAACCACATACTGCAAATCCAACCCGGCGGGCGACGCTACTGCCTGTCACACTCACATTTACACATACATGTTGCTTTTTCTGCCACCATTAGTCATCCTGAATTCCTTCAATTTCAAGCATATTTGTGTGTTAAATCCCATCTCTAGAGTTTCTGACATTTCTGCTTGGAGAAACTAGTGAAAACTGTTAGAAACTAGGTTTCTGTCTCTGTCCTGCCAGAAATAGGTTTCTGCTGGCAGAAACCCAACTCTGTCAGTAACATCTGATCCAAAGGCACTACTGGATGGAGGAGTATGATGTTCAGTATTGTTTTCACTTTCACCACTAGGGGGCTCTTCAGTAGAATTCTCTATAGGTGGCGCCACCCCTACAACATGGGTTTTGTTATGCAACTTCATGAGCCACTGAGAGAGGAAGCTCTCGCCACAGATTTTGCAGACCCAGTCCTTTGTGCGATTCTTCTTGTGAACTTGCTCGTAGTGTCTTTGAAGATTGCCATAAGAAGTCAGTTTTGTCTCACAGATCTGACACTGAAAAGGTCTCTCTCCTGTGTGGGTGACCTGATGTTTTTGCAAAACACTCATACATGGGAATGTTTTTGGACAATGGGGACACTGAATTTTTTTAAGGGTTCTCTTTTCCTGACCGTCCAAGTGAGTCTTCTTGTGGTTATGCAGACCCCCTCGACTGGCATAGCTTTTACCACATATCTCGCACACAAATCGAGGTAAATCATGCATTTTTAAAACATGCATTTTGAGGGTGTATTCGGTTTGAAATTCCTTCTCACACTCCTCACATTTGAACTCTTTTGGTCCAGCATGCTCCAACTTATGAGATATGAGTTCACTTTCCTTATCAAAAGACAACCCACAGAATCTGCAAATAAGGGCATGATTACGACGGCGAACCTTTTCCTTATCTTCGTGTACATTCTTCCTGTGATTCCTGACAGCATGTTTCTGTGTAAAACGCTGACCACATATCTCACATTGATAAGGTCTCTCACCTGTATGGCTTCTCTCATGTCTACGCATATGAGAACTCTGACTGAAGGACTTCCCACAAAACTTACACAGGTAGGGTCTTTCCCCTTGGTGCACCCTTTCATGCACTTTGAGTGAAACCTTGGTCCGGAAAGTCTTTCCGCATACTTCACAACTGAAGGGTTTTTCTCCTGTGTGGACTGAACGATGATTGTGTAAACTGCCGCGACTTCCTAAGACCTTCCCACATGTGTCACATTTATAACGATCCTCAGTATGTTCCCGCGCATGCTTTTTCAAATCAGAAATAAACTCAAAACATCTATTACAAATATCACACTTGTATGGCCGTTCTTTAGGTAACTTTGATTCATTTTTGTTCTTTTGAATTTTGCCTTTAGTTACTCCTTTGGATCTCTCTAGGGATGCCTTCCTTTTTTTAATTGGTAGCTTCACCTTTAAGGGAAGGGAGTCGCATGGTTCCTGCTTCACAGAGAAGGGGGCAGTTTCTGCCTTATAACTGGCACTACTTCCGTCTTTCTTATCCTCTTTTGAAGTGCCCTTTCTCTGTACAGTATCAGCTGATACTGTTTCATCAATTTTTACTCTTTTGGCAGCACTGGGTACCAAACCATCGGTTAATGTGGAGGGCATTAGTAATGCCCTGTCCTCATTGTTACAGGGGTCAAGGTCACTTTCAGATGGAGGCTCTGAAGATGATCCTTCATTTAATCTTTCATCAGAGTTACTTCCAAAACTATGAGATGTGGTTGAGGGCACTTGCAGGATAAGGTCCTTTTCGTGGTTATTGCTCAGGTCCAGTCCAGATGAGCTGATCTCTTCACTGACCGCACAACTGGACTGTTCATCTGGGGTAACACCTACAAAATATGAATTATGACAATAGACAATAATTATCAAACACTATTACTAACAATGACAACTACAGTACTACTAGATCTAGTACTGCTGCTGGTGCTACTACTACTACTGCTGCTGCTGCTAATACTACAACTACTAACAATACTACTACTGCTTCTTCTACAACTACTATTACATTATTACTACTGTATTACTACCCAGCTGCAAAATGGGTACCTAGCATTGATAAGGCAGTGCTTAGAGCTTGTGCGCTATATGCTGCCAACTGCTCTGGAATATCCCTAGGGGATTGAAATGGTTTCTGTGTGTACAGGCCTGCTAGGGGAGGAAGGTTGTGTGAGCACTTCGGTGGATACAAGACTATAAACCAAATTCCTTTACCTTTACCTTTAAGTACTACTACTGCTGCTGTTGCTCCAACTACTGCTGCTGCTGCTACTACTACTGCTACTATTACTACCACTGCTGCTACTACCATGGCTACTGCTACTACTACTATTCTGCTGCTGCTACTACTATTACTACTGCTGCTACTACTACTACTGCTGCTACTACTACTTCTACTTCAATTTAATCATTGTAGTTTTTGTTATTGTTATCTTAATCATTATCATTACTATTATTATCATTATTATTAGTATGATTATTATTATTATTATCATTATTATCAATATTTATAATAGTTATTATTATTATTGTTATTATTATTTTTATTATTATTATCATTATCATTATTATTATTATTATTATTATTATTATTATAATTATTATTATTATATTACTATCATTATCATCATCATTATCTTATCAGTACCATCATTGCTATATCATTTCTGTGTTTGGTATGTGTGTATGAGTGTGTCTCATTTCAAGCAATATTTAAAGTCATAAGTGCAAGGGTCAACTACAACCTTTAACATGTTAGTTAGATGCCAGCCATGCCCTAACTTAAAGACTATATAAGAGCTGAAAGACTCATTCAAGGCACTTGAAAGTATTTTTCTTAAATTTCCTTAATCAGGAACAATAGATAATTAATTCGTTATTTAATTAATTCTGTATTTCCTGCTCAAATATACTCATACATACTATTTCATTAACAATGCAATTTATAAACCCAAGAATCAAGTGCCGAACGTACAATTAATAGAGCCCCAAATAAACAGTTGGTATTAAAACCTCATAAATCTTTTTTGTCTAGACAAACAAGCACTGGGGTCACAATGGGGTCACTGGGGTGCCCATCTTTCTCACTTTTACAGCACCCGAGGTTTCAACATGTGTGACAGGCCAAACCCAATAAAAAAGATAACAATCGGCAAAAACTCAGAAATTAAGGCCCAAGGTACTTGTTACTGTTGTCAAGTAGCCGATTAAACCACTGGCTTCACCCACCTTGTTTTTGCTTTGTGTGGCTTTTGATATTAAAATTCGATCTGACTGAAGAATCTGCCACGACTCCGATGGTCCCATTTATGATGAGCTGGTTTCTATGAGGAAGCATCACTTGACATAACTGAGTTACAACACTGGACAGCTCTTGTTCAATCACACTGCTCTGAAAACTCGAGAAATCCACTGAAAAACAAAAGACACATAATGGTTAGTAAGGGAATTTTCTCTCAAGGCAATAGGAAGTATCAGTGTGAAATTGGAAAAGAATCTAAGATTTTCTTGAAATAAAGTGACTACACTAGGGTGATGGTTAAACCTTAGATGAATAAAAGAATGGATATGTAGCAACTTAGCAAGAGACCCATTAAGTACTATATGTGCTATAGTAAAGGCCTGGCTATGCCAGAGGTCTCAAATCTGACCTAAGTGTGACGTCACTAGGAGACAAAGACCAATGACTTTGGGCTCTCGTATCATAGACATTACAGAGAAACTTGGACACCAACATGCGAAGAACATGACTATTCGCCACAGCCAGCTTGTTCACGTTGACCGGCTGGTTTCATATCCACTTGTTTTCATTCATCTAAGATTAAATTAACACAGTTCGAGTCTGAGACACCCATCATACCTTGGACTTATGGGCTGGTCCCTTCTTACCATTGTAGTCTTATTTACCTGGGGAGAAGGTCGGTCAACTTGTACCCATGCCAAGCATTTGAAGTATTCTTTGCATAACGTTACTCAGATTTAACTTTTTGTTTTTGATTGGTCTCTATTTATCTAGGGTGCGGTCCCCTGGGACAAAGACACCCCAGCAAGCAGCCGAAAAGAAGACCACTGGCATCATTTACCTTGTTTTTGCTTTGTTTGACTGTTGATGTTGAAATTCCATCTGACCGAAGAATCAGCCACGACTCCAACGGTCCCTTTTATGATGAGCTGGTTTCTATACGGAAGCATCCCTTGACATAACTGAGTAACAACATTGGACAGCTCTTGTTTAAAGTCAAATAAACTGTCCTGAGATTGTGAGGAATCCACTAAAAAACAAAATGCATATAATGGTTAGAGAAAGGGAATTTTAGTGATTTTTAATAAAAGTGTGATTTAACTAGGGTGATTATTAAAGAGACTTCCTTTATACTCAAGATTTTATCATGTGTCCAAAATGGACAATCATACAACCTTAGATAACAGAATGGATATGTAACGGGAGACCAATTACTATATGTGCTATCAGAGATATCTATTTATAGAGAGTAGCGACTGGGGCATGCAGCCGCCTCAGCAGTCAGGCACTATTGTTATGCAAATGAGCTCTTATCAGTAAATAGATATCTCTGGCACTATAGAGAAGGCCTGGCTATGCCAGTGGTCTAGAATCTGGCCTGCGCATGACATCACTATGAGACAAGAACCAATTAGTGCTCTCATATTGTTTACATTACAGAGAAACCTGCGCAATAACATGCGCAGAACACTACTTTTGGCCTATTTGCCGTGGCCAGCCTGTTCAGGTTGACCTGCTGGTTTTATATCCACTTGTTTTCATTTATCTAAGATGCAACTTATATTCCTCAGGGAAATCAATGGATACAAACTGTGTTTTAAATCTAAACAATTGATCTAGAAGCCTGCTTTATACATCAGTTCCCATTATCATCAAATTGTAAAATTATCTAGACTTAACTGAAAGAAGAGAAGATATGTTGGAATCAGAAATATACCACATATATTTATCTCAATGGAGGAATTACAGCTGTGAAACTTTATCTTAAACAGAAGAAACTATGGAGTATGGTAACTCACAGCAACTGGCAGGAAAATATGACAAATATGCCATATATTAGTATTCAAATGATTGGTACATTACTTTTTTTTTTTTTGCTGCAGGGATACTATGTAAAGTAACTTACTGTTGTGGCGTGTGTGAGCGATAATTGAGTTTTGGTCCAGCATCACTCCATCAGTTTTGAATTTGATGCAGATTACAGAATATAAAACCTATATTTAACATCATGAATGGTCTGTATGAAACAGAGTTTAATATATTCTTCAACCAACAAATGCTTAAAACAAGAAACCTTCGCCAACTTGTTAAAATGTGTAAAATATATAACATGTAGCAAGAGGGTATCTAATTCTAACAAAAGTAAGCACGCAGTAGATTGCTCCAAACCATTGGGTACCGTAATTGGCGCGGATGTCAGTGCAACACGGAGTTATGGTTTTTGCGATACTAACTCTCCGCCGGCGACACCAATTGGCTGTTGGAATAACTAAAATAATATATTAAACTTTACTGACATTAACTCCCATCAGAAAAAAGAAATTGTTAAAAACAGTTCTTTTTTTATTAAATTTGTGCCATTATGACTATACCTACAACTGTACCTATTCTAAAATAGTATCCCATGAGAAAGATCTGAAACCTGAGAGGAGTAGACAGGGAGTGGGCACTGGGCTTGCATCATCAAATTTCGATGCCTCCCACTACTATGAGTCATAGATAACCTGTGTACCCCATCTCCTTGGCAACCTACCTGACCTAGATAGGATGACATCCCCCAGCCAGCCAGTCGGTCAGCCAGTCTCTCTGCTGCATGCTTACAAAAAAATCACGTGACCAATACTTCCCCAGGCAACACCGCGTAACCCGAGGCGCAGATGCCAGATGCTAGCTTGCAGTGCCAATGGGGTTGCGGATCAAGGGGATGTATTTCTCTGCTGAAACATAGTATGTTTTGGCTACAAAGACTTTCATTTTCTAATGAAGTTTGATAAATGATAATATGACAAAATTATAAAACCTCACATTTTAAAATGAACTATTAATGTAACATTTAGGGCTTCAAATAGATAATGAAAATACTACTAATTGCAAGGTCCAGCCTGATCTGGATACAACATAACTTTAAAAGACAATTACACCATGAATAAAACATAGGCCGAAATAGTTTCTTAGAGTATTTTCTACTTGAATCCCAACATATACGCAAATTATATTGCTGTTTAAACACATCCTAACACACAAGAAATGGAGCTACTGGATGCAGCCATTTTACTCTATTAATAACTTATCTGAGGCTGCTTGGGATACACTTGTCAATAGCGGCTACCCTACTGCTTGTGAAAATTGTGTACCATGGAGCCTTAGATAAGCTATTAATAGGCTAAAATGGCCGCTTCCATTAGCTCCATTTCTTGTGTTAGGATGTGTTTAAACAGCAACATACTTCTAGTATGGGAGGATGGCAGTGGTGGGAACTTCGATTCAAGTAGAAAATACTCTAAGAAACTATTTGGGCCTATGTTTTATTCATGGTGTAATTGTCCTTTAAATATGTGAGAGAGGAGAAGGATAAATGCATTCACTATTTGAAGGGGTGGTGGGTATTTGGAAGGTCTAAAACCAAAACACACAATTACTGCACTCATAAATGACAAACGACAGAGTTATTTTGAAATTTATTAAGCACAAGTGATCGTTATTTGGCTTAACTAGATGAATTCACATACACACAGATTCCTATATACAGTAATTTATAATAGAGCAAGAGGTACAGAAACTAATCTCTTACCAAGATGTTCACATATTGACATTATAATCTTAACTTTGGTTCTTTTTTGTATATAATTATGGTACTACACACAATTATGATATGCAAATTTGTCCTGAACCAGGAAAGGAATTTGGAATTTCATTTATGGTCACTTTTTTATATTTCTTGGCTAAATCATAACTAGCCTGTTGAAAGTAGTGGAGGAAACTAAAGGAAACCACCCCCAAACTGGTAACTCTCTTGCAGACAGGTGCCACGTCATAATCACACTTTAGGACACCTAAATAATTTGGTCAGGAATTTCTAAAAATATCAATTTCAAGCAAATAATTTGAAATTACCACTTCCTTGTAATTGCTTGGACATGAATTATAAATATCTAACATTTGATTAAAGAGTACATATAGTCAAACCTGCCAGAGCGACTCCTCTATGAAGAGACCACCTCTATTAAGAGACCACATTTTCATTTCCCCTGTTCTAACATTCTAGTTCAAATGACCCTCTATAAAGAGACCATATTTTGGTCTTCCCTTGCGCAGTCTCTTAATACATGTAGAGGTTTGACTGTATGTTTATGGTTGAAATATGAAGATATAACAGTCTCCTTTGAAATACTGGGTACACAAAAATTTCACAATACCTAATTTTGGCATCCACTTTCATAACCAGGCTAAGACCCTCAGTGTGATTAGAAAGGGTATCAAATTACCAGTATGTCATACTGGATCATTATATGGCTTTTGGTTCAGTACAATGGAAGGCATTGCTTCTTAGCCAGTGGGGCATCTGGGTGACATATGAACATCCTAACCCTCAAAAATCCCACATTAGGATATCTATTTTTTGTGATGGAATTATAGAAATGTCAATTTGAAGGAAATAATTTTGAAATTTTATTCAATGTGAATGCAACAGCATTACTTAAAGGTAAATATTATTCAGTTTCTTAATAGGAAGATATATCCATATGGTTGTAAATTGAAGATATTATGACCTCCCCGAGAATAGTGGGCGCTCAAAATATATTATGATACCCCACTTAAGGTATACACTTTCAAAATCCTGGTTAAGGCTATGGATGGACACACACTCTTTATAGCTATTTTTCATAAGATGACATATTCATCACTTATCAAAAGAAAGCAAACTTTAGTAAATCATAGTTGTCCTCAGTTTTTAAGGCAATGACGAGGAAAATATACAGAGAATTTTCAAGTCTTTGGTCCATTTTACTACATACTACTTAGCACAAATTGTGTGAATGAGGGATACACAGAATCTTTGTAAAAGTGGATGCCTGAGATTTTGGAAGAACCTTGGTGAATGAACAATACAATATATGCTCCCTTTGATCTTATGTGCTTAACCAAGGAGATCCAAGTACAGGAAAGTTGGAGAAATTCAGAATTTTATTTATCCTCACTTTAACTGCCACATATAGACCCCAAGTGTGACTAGATAATTCATTGTTGATGGTGAAACCTGGAGCATTGAGGAAAGTAGCTATAAGTGCCTTTGCTCTTTTTGTGCTAAGCAATGGAGATCCAAGTACAAAGAAAGATTGAGGAATTCAGAATTTTATTCATCATCACTTTAACTGCAACATATAGACTGAATTGTGACTAGACAGTTTATTGTAGATGGTGAAAACTGGAGCATAGAGGAAACCAACGGCAAACCTAAAGACACTGTCATCTTTCTTACATACCTATGGTCTTATTCAAGTCCAGGGCCTTCGACAGTGGTAAAAGACAGTGAGCAGTGAAAGTGCACAGCTATAACCTAAGCACTCGGCTATCAGGGCAGCCCATCTAGAAAGAAGCCTCTATAAAACATTAATGAGGACATAACCCTGTGCATGTCTGGTAATCTTTAGGCATTTTAACCCATTAGTGCTCGATTCGGCATTCAAAATATATTCAAATGAAAGTTGTCGATTTATTTTTTCCTATTGATATTTATCAATTTTTCCAAAAAATGCCTTTGGTGGAAAGATATCCCTGAAATAGCAAATCATTTTTGCTTGCTGGCTTGTGTCTTAGCCAGGATTTTAAAAATGCCACCTCAGCCATGTCTTAGAAGATGATTTACTGTGAAAAGATATTGTATGGTTATTACTCTTAGAAATTTTGGCCTGTCTAAAGTTTTTCAGGACACTGCCTGTACAAAAGACAGGCTAGGCTGGATGGGTCCTGGCTAAGACTCTGCATGACAGCATTTTTGCTTGCTGGCATGGGTCAGGCCTAAAAAAATTGTTTGTTTCCTGTAACCCTACCCTAACAAGTTTTTATTCAAAAAAATCCCTACCCTAAAGTTTTTACAACCCTCCCAACTCCCAATCAACGTAAAACATGCATAAAACACACATTTTTGACCAAAAAAATAATGCAAACAATTTTTTTTACCGACCTACCTACCCTATTTTTTTTTCGGACCGTTACAGGAAACAATTTCTTTTTTTAGGCCTCAGGTGAGCTCATGAAATTTGATGGAAGCTATAGAGGGTTAAATGGAGGAAGGAATGAGTGTAGTCCTGGAGGAATATAGAGGGCGCCCTCAGAGGTACCATCTGATATACACGCACCACTGGCAACAGGAGAATGCTGTTCAGAATAGTGTTCACTTTCACCACTAGGTGGCTCAATGGAACTATTTTGTATAGGTGGCGCCACCACCTGTGAATCTCCTCTAGGATAGTGTTCACTTTCACCACTAGGTGGCTCTATGGAGCTATTTGGTAAAGGTGGCGCCATCACCTGAGAATCTCCTCGAGGATAGTGTTCATTTCCACCACTTGGAGGCGCTGTGGAGCCATTCCCAACATGTGGCGCCACCACCTGAGAATCCCCGACAGCGTGTGTTTTGTTGTGCACCTTCATAAGCCACTGGGAGAGGAATCGTTCGCCGCAGGTTTTGCAGACCCAGTCCTTGGTGCGATTCTCTTTGTGAATGGTCTGGTAATGCCTTTGGAGATTGCCAAAAGAGGTCAGCCGTGTCCCGCAAAGATCGCACGGAAAAGGTCTCTCCCCTGTGTGGGTCAGCTGATGCTTCTGCATGGTACACTTAATTCTGAAGGCCTTTGGACACAACGGACACTTGAAGAGTTGGTCTTTGCTCGCTTGGAAGTGAGTTCTCTTGTGCACACGAATACTTCCTCTTGTAGCATATGTTTTCCCACATATCTCACAAATAAATTGCGGGAAATCATGCCCTTTTGCGGTGTGCTCTTTGAGGGCATATTCAGTGTAAAATTCCTTCTCACACTCGTCACATTTGAACTCTTTTGGACCCGAGTGCTCCAACCTATGAGTAACAAGCTCGCTTTCTGTATCAAAGGACAACTCACAGAATCTGCATTTGTAAGCTTTGCTTGAATTATTCTTGTGCACACTCTCCATATGATTCCGAACAGATTCTCTTTGTTTAAAACGCCTACCACATAACTCACACTGAAAAGGCATTTCACCTGTGTGGGTCCTCTCATGTGTATCCAAATGAGTTTTCTGGGTAAAAGGTCTCCCACAAAATCTGCACACAAAAGGTTTTTCCCCTTGGTGTATCCTTTCATGAACTTTGAACACCTCCTTGGTTCTGAAACTCTTGCCGCACGTTTCACACTTAAAGGGTCTTTCTCCTGTGTGCACTGAATGGTGCCGTAACAAACTAGCATGTTGCCTATAGACATTCCCACACACTTCACACTTATAGGGTCTATCATCTGTATGAGAACGAGCATGTCTTTGCAGGGCAGAATGGTGGAAAAACCCTTTATTACAAATGCTACACACAAAAGACCTTTCTTTTGGTAAGTCTGATTCCTCTCTGTTCAGATTTGGTTCCACTAGCGATTTGGATTTAGCTTTCTTTCTGTTCAATTTCAATTCTATTCGTGACTTAGATTCCTTCTTGTTGAGTTTCGAGGCCAGTCTGGATCTGTTTGGGGATGCCTCCTTTTGTACAGGCAGCATTACTTCAGTGCTACCTGAAGGAAATGGGTCGGGTGGTTCCTGTTTTATACGTGATGCTGTGCTTTCTACCTCCACACTCTCACAACTTCCAGCATCAGCAACCAAATCATCT
Organism: Maea johnstoni; assembly: GCA_963942565.1. Taxonomy (NCBI): domain Eukaryota; kingdom Metazoa; phylum Annelida; class Polychaeta; order Spionida; family Magelonidae; genus Maea; species Maea johnstoni. The sequence continues at coordinate 27,230,435 of OZ012698.1, read as the reverse complement.
TTCTTTTCTGGAGACGTCTCAGATGATAATGGTTTGTAGTCATCTGAACTGTTGTCAGAATTGTCTACCGAACTACTACGTGCCATTGAGGACTTTGGCAACCTTAGGTCCGTGACCTTGCAGGGGTCAAGGTCATTCTCAAGTGGAGGTACTGAGGCATTGGTCACACTCATTGGCAGGACTTTTGAAGTAGAATCACCTGAAAGATATGAATTGTAATGGAAGGTTATAAACAACCAGCTAGTAAAATATCACATTATTGTCTGATAGAATCTGCACATTTCAAACCATGATGAAACAATGATTTCCAGCAGCAGAGATGCTTCTTTTGGTAACAAATAAATCGAAGGGTTATAAGGAATTAACACAGAATTACTATATTTAGCTGTATTTCTTTTCTTTGCTTGTTTGTTGTTTACTTTTACCACAACTGTAAAAAAAACAATCAAATGACTTCCCTTGCAACTCAATACCATATCTATAAAAACTTGGGAGAGTAGGCCACTCCAAACAATGGTTGGAAGGGTAACAGGAAACAAACATTTTTCATGCTTGACCCTTAGGGTGAGAATGGCTAATTTTGACAATACAAAATGATGCAAAAAGCTGAAAAATGACTGAAAACTTGGAACATGGGTACTCATCTGAGAGTACTCTCCGATAGCTATCTAATGAAGACCAACATGACAGGGTTTAGATGTTTTTCAAAAATCTTTGCATCCTTGTGCTTTGGATGAAAGTGGCCTCAGCATTGGAAGGGTTAAGGCCCTGTCAATTATATGAGTATTTATGCTTTAAAGGAGTACAACATGAAGGTTCTTTACTGACCCTGTTTTTGGCTTGTCTGGTTGTAGATATTAAAATGCCATCTGACTGCCGAATCCGCCACGACTCCTATGACGCCATTGATGATCAGCTGGTTGCGATGGGGAAGCATCAGTTGACATAACTGCGCGACAACATTGGAGAGCTCTCGTTCAAATACACTACTCTGTGCAGGCGATAGGGTCACTGAAAACAAAATACAGGTAGTAAACTGTAATTATATCGGTCATCATCATGTTCGAATGTTCATAGTCTTAGCCATTAGGGCGTATGGCCATAATTTGGACACCCAACCCCTCAAATATCAATCCCCAGGTCAGTGAGGACACCCATTTTTTTTTTGGTTATTTCTTAAATTATCCATTTCAAGCATATAATTGATTTTTTTATCCTTCAATATGTGATTTCCATGACATGACTAGTATAATGATAGTATGTCTTATTCCAACAAGTAAATACATGTTTAAAGGTTATAGTCTTGAGTATTTTGTTGTCTCCCTTTAAAAATAGGATACAGGGGTCCACATCTTTTTCAATTGCCAATTTTGGGCACTCATTTTCTAAAACCTGGCTAAGACCCTTGTTCGAAACATCAGGTTTGGTTCATGGCTTGTTGGGATTTATGTCACTTATAATAGCTAAGGTGCTATTGTGATGAGATAGAAATCTAGAACAGGCAAGAAATTTTCTTCTCTTGACAAATAGTTTCATGGGATCTTACAATTGCTTAGTTACTGCAGGCAGCCACTGACAAAACCATACATTTCTATACCGTAAATTCTCAGTACTTTTGAACACTTTTTGATAATTACAATTTTTATGGGAGGAAGGCAGGGCTCGACGCTAAGGGTGAACCTATGGCCCCAGGCCAGTAAAAAATCCCAAAAACAGCTTCGGGCCAGTAAAAAAAGACCTCAACTGGTCCTACAGGGCCAGTAAACATTTGGAGACATTCTTGCTAAAATGTTTCCCCCTGAGAATGTCCCAAATTGTTTTTGAAATAAATGGAGATAAAAGTTATAAATATAAATGTTGTGGTGAATCTTATGCAATGTTCTTTCTTGATATGTTAAAGAAAAAATGTAGAACCAGTAAACATTTTGCAGGACCAGTAGATGCCAGGTGTTACTGGTCCTACAGGGCCAGTATCATTTTGAGTTAGCGTTGAGGCCTGGAAGGTGACCTCGTTTTTCTCAAAATACTGACAAAGCAGAGAAATCATGGCCCATATTTCCCGCAAATTTTAAATAGTAGTGACCAGGCCAACCTACTTCTGAGGACTGAGCAGAAACACACTCCTTATACAGGTGAACTTGGATATGACAGACTCAATGGGACCAGAAAATTGGTCCATCATATGCAAAATCTGTCGTATACATATGACGAGTACTTGATATGCATCAGACTGGGGCCAAGCACAACATCCGTCGTATGCAAATATCCGTCGTACATTGGTCCGTCATATCCAAGTTCACCTGTACTTTCCCTTATAAATGCAATACATGTGTTGATGACACTAGGTTGTTCCATGGTACAAGTGTGTCTAATGATTGGTTTATAACCTAGGTTCCACCGTGTAACTACCACATATAGACCAAATAACCTTTAAGCAGTGTCATATAAGCACCATGTACTAACCAAGCAACATAATAGACACATGACAGACCAGCAGTGGAAAGGGGTAACCCTGGATCTCACACGGGTCTACCACCAACTAGCCGTGGTTTAGAAACTTAATGCCCAAAATTGGCAAAATTTTGGGGCGTCCTATTTTTAAAAGTAGAGAACAATTGATTTAGGTTATAACCATTAACATGCATTTACTTAATGAAACAAAACATACTGTCCATATACAATGAGATGGGAATTATATTGAGGCAAAAAAAAATTATATGCTTGAATTTGACAATTAAAGAAATTCCTCATAGAATATTTTGGGTGTCCTGATGGTTGATTTTTATGGGTTCAGGTGTCCATATGACACCCAGGCGCCTAGCTGGCCAAGTCTATGACACCAAAACAATTAGGACATGCCTGCATCATAACTCAAAACATCAGAGAAATAGTCAAAGGGAGAAGAAGGAAGGTATCTTAAAATACCCCACCCTTCAGTATTATATAAACTGTGCACATTTCAATACCTACTTTTGAAATCCTGGATCGCTGAAACCCAGTCTTAGCCAGCAGAATGCCTGGCCCTCGTTTAGACACCCAAACCCTAAAAAACTGCCCCTCAGGATGCCCAAATAATTTAGGGAACAAATTCTTAAAATTTCAGGATCAAGCATATAATTGATTTTTTTTAAACCTCAATAGAATTCCAATGACAGTGTTTAAGTACATCATGCCTTGCTTCAATAAGTGAATGCAATCTGAGTTTATTATGGTGTTCTTTGATAAATAGGATGCCTAAATTTCACAATTGGCAGTTCTTGACACCTAGATTCTATATCCTGGCTAAGACCCTGCTGAAACCAATATGACTCAGGCAGGCATTAATTGAGGCAAGGGTAGGTGCAATTGAAATTAGAAATCATGGAGATTGATGTAAAAATAAAATAAAATTAAAACACATTGGTTGGGGGGGGGGGAACATAAAAAACATTGGTTGGGGAGGGGCAGTGTCTTAGCCAAGATTTAGAAACTGGGTGCCTAAAATTGGCAGTTGTAAAATTTTGGGGCGTCCAAATTTTTAAGGGGGATCACAATATACTCATATTTCAACCATAAACATGTATAAATTCATCAAAATAAGGCATGCTATCATTAAACAATGTCATGGGAATTGTAAGGAGATGAAAAAATTCAATTACAAGCTTGAGATTGGGATTTTTAGAAATTCCGCACAAAACTATTTGGGTGTCCTGGGGGGTTCTTTTTAAGGGTTTGGGTGTCCAAAAAGTCCCCCAGATGCCTTGCTGGCTAAGACCATGGGGAGGGTGCTTCAAAAATATATAATTATTGTGTGGGGGGTTTAAAATGTGGTGTGTTCCTGCCCCGCCCCCTTTTTCTGGAATACTGTAGAATGGCTAATTTTTTGGTGTGTTTTATTTTCTCATTTTTTCCTGAATGCTCTCAAATGGGAATAAACAACACAGGAAATCAAAAACAGTACATGTCCATAAATCCTTGTCCTTACCCATTAATATTTACTCTTTGGTATACTAAAATTGAAAATCTACATAAAACGGGAAAATAAGTAATGGAAAACATATGTCCTCTCTTCGGAAATATTAGAAACAGAAACACCCCAAAATGAAAAATTGTTACAAAGAAAAATGAGCCACTCTACAGTAGCCCTTAGAATAATCAATACATTAGATTTCCTTTGATGTCTGGCTACCACTCCCTGGTTCTACCTCTCAGCGTAAATACTATTATGATCACTAATAGGGAGTCGGGACCATAACTCCTGACTCAATCCCACCCGTAACGTTCCTGTAGAGTTTTACAGAGTGCATTTCCCATTATAAATACTTGCTGTTTACTCCGAGTTAAAGCTAGTGAGCGATAAAAGAGCGCCGCTTCAATTTATCATCGGGGTCAAAAGGATCAGTACTGATTTTATTTGAGTACCACTTACTTCTTAGAAAAGATGCAGATGACACCGAAAATCCTATGCTTCAAAGCACCCACAAATACATGTTAGCAGGAATCATTGGCCTACTTGTTAGAAAGTAAACATTTGGTACAATCCGCAGGCAGGCGGCAAACAAGACATACTGAAAGAATATTGGGTACCGGGTATGTGTCTTATATATGATTATTGGCCGGCCACGCCTATATGGGAAGCTGTTTTGAAATGTTCATAGTCCGGACGGCCATGTTGGAAATGCTGAGGCCGGACTGAATATAATTCTCTATTCTGATTGGTTATAATATAAATGTTGGCCCGGTACATTACCTTTGCCGCGGAAAATCGTGCCTTCCTTATTTAAATTAGCATGAAGTTTTCAAATATATAAAATATTTTAAGCGGCCATAAAGTATATTTTTCAGTATAGGAAGGAAAATTTCTAAAGAAAAAAATTACTATGTGTATATTAAATCAGGAGACTTCGTAACCAAACTGGTTCGTAACCAAACTGATGCGTACCCAACATGACCTGAGTGCAGCAATATTTACATTATAATTACCGTTGCTGATTTACCAGCCGGAACACTCGCACTGTGCACTGTGCCTAATATGTGATGTATGGTAATTGGCCCCTAGCAGCTCTCTGGGAGAGTATGCAATTTTCTAAAATAAGTGTATATGACAGTAATTTTTATTCATTTATTTATTTATTTATGTAGTTATTTATTCATTTATGTATTTATCTTTTCATTTATTTATCTATTTATTTTATATATCTATTTATTCATTTATTTATTATCTATTTATTTATTTATTTATTCATTCATTCATTTATTTATTCATTTATTTATTTATCTATCTATTTATTTATTTATTTATTTATTTATTTATTTATTTATTCATTTATTCAATTATGTATTTGTTATTAATTCATTTATTTATTCATACAATCATTCATTCAATCATCTTTTTCTCAAACCTGGTATCTAGAAATATTAAACCAATGTTTTTTCAGTGCTCTACCTAAAATATTGATGGCCTGGTTTAATTAGTAAGATAAAATACATACCAGTGCAGGTAAATACTGTATAGGTAGTTTTTTAAAGATTGGGATGGTCAGTGTTGGAGGGATTTTCTCATTCCTTCTTAGGGCAACAGAATGTAGTATTTCAAAGAATATATATCCAATCTATAATGCAGATCCTAAAAAAATGAAAAGTTTACTATACTGCTTTTCACTGTGGTTGGAAAGTAAGATACCCTCTTTTGGGCCTGCAGGGATGTCCTTCTAGCAAGCGTATGCTTTTTTCACCTGAACAATGTGGCCAATGGTATGGGTGTAAGCTGGAGAGTGGTAATAAAATTGAGAGATGATACAGGTAGATCTTGCGACACAGTGCAGTTTACTGCAAGTGGTACTCTGATAAGGCTAGTTAGCATACTGGACTGACTCACCCCACTGACAAGGCTAGCTGGCATAATGGACTCTGACCCAACTGCTGATAAGTCTAGCTGGTGTACTGGACTCTGACTCACTCCACTGATAAGGTTAGCTGGCATTCTGGACTCTGACTCACCCCACTGATAAGGCTAGCTGGCATAATGGACTCTGACGCAACTACTGATAAGTCTAGCTGGTGTACTGGACTCTGACTCACACCACTGATAAGGCTAGCTGGCATTCTGGATCCTGACTCACTCTACTGATAAGGCTAGCTGGCCTACTGGACCATGCAGGGGTGTCCAAATCTTTTAGACACGGAGCACAGTCCATATGTCCTGGAGCACAGCAACCTTTGGTCACTGTTGTCCGTTAACAGCTATGAATATCGTCACCTGGTGCCACTACTTTATTAGCCCTTTTTTGCATTATTGAAGACCAAGACTTATCAAAAGATAGTATTACTAAGTGGAGTTAATTTGTTTTTAAATACAATTTGTATCAAAAATAGTTCAAGTGAAATATCTGATAGGCTCAATTGGTCATGTTTTGTGAAAATTTCCTAGTTAAACAGTGCTTTAAATTTATGATGTGTCGCACGTTTTGCTGGTGCGACAATGTGACAGTTGGGCACCCCTGCCATGACTGACTCCAATGGTAAGGCTAGCTGACATACTGGTTACTCACTCACTCCACTGATAAGGCTAGCTGACATACTGGTTACTCACTCACTCTACTGATAAGGCTAGTTGGCATACTGGTCACTCACTCACTCCACTGATAAGGTTAGCTGGCATAGTGGACTCTGACTCACCCCATGGATAAGGCTAGCTGGCACACTGGACCCTGACCCACCTAATGATAAGGCTAGCTGGTGTACTGGACTCTGACTCACTCTACTGATAAGGCTAGCTGGCTTTCTGGACTCTGACTCACACCACTGATAAGGCTAGCCTGCATTCTGGACTCTGACTCACTCTACTGATAAGGCTAGCTGGCATACTGGACTCTGACTTATTCTATTCCACTGATAAGGCTAGCTGACATACTGGTCACTAACTCACTCCACTGATAAGGCTAAATGACATACTGGACTCTGACTCACTCCACTGATAAGGCTAGCTGGCATACTGGTCACTCACTCACTCTACTGATAAGGCTAGCTGGCATACTGGTCACTAACTCACTCCACTGATAAGGTTAGCTGGCACACTGGACTCTGACTCACTCCACTGATAAGGCTAAATGACATACTGGACTCTGACTCACTCCACTGATAAGGCTAGCTGGCATACTGGTCACTCACTCACTCTACTGATAAGGCTAGCTGGCATACTGGTCACTAACTCACTCCACTGATAAGGTTAGCTGGCACACTGGACTCTGACTCACTCTACTGATAAGGCTAGCTGACATACTGGTCACTGACTCCCTCCCCTAATAAAGCTAGCTGGTTTGCTGGACTCTGACTCTATTGATAAGGCTAGCTGGCCTACTGGATGCTGACTTATCCCAATGCTAAGCCTAGCTGATATACTGGTCACTCACTCACTCCACTGATAAGGCCAGCTGGCATACTGAACTCTGACTCACTCCACTGATAAGGCCAGCTGGCATACTGAACTCTGACTCACTCCACTGATAAGGCTAGCTGGCATACTTATCACTCACTCACTCCACTGATAAGGCCAGCTGGCATACTAAACTCTGACTCACTCCACTAATAAGGCTAGCTGATATACTGGACTCTGACTCAAACCACTGATAAGGCTACCTGGCATATTGGACTCTGACTCACACCACTGATAAGGCTAGGTCGCATACTAGACTGACTCACTCCACTGATAAGGCTAGCTGACATACTGGACTCTGATTCACTCCACTGATAAGGCTAGCTGGCATATTGGACTCTGAGTCACCTACTGATAAGGCTAGCTGGTGTACTGGATTTAGACTCACTCCACTGATAAGGCTAGCTGGTTTTCTGGACTCTGACTCACACCACTGATAAGGCTAGCTGGCATTCTGAAATCTGACTTACTCCAATGATAAGGCTAGCTGACATATTGGTCACTCACTCACTCCACTGATAAGGCTAGCTGGCATACTGGACTCTGATTACTCCACTGATAAGGCTAACTGACATACTGGACTCTGACTCACTCCACTGCTAAGGCTAGCTGGTGTACTGGACTCTAACTCACTTAACTGATAAGGCTAGCTGGCTTTCTGGACTCTGACTCACACCACTGATAAGGCTAGCTGGCATTCTGGACTCTGACTAACTCCGCTGATAAGGTTAGCTGACATGACATACTGGACTCTAACTCACTCTACTGATAAGGCTAGCTGGCAAACTGGACTCTGACTCACTCCGCTGATAAGGCTAACTGACATACTGGACTCTGACTCACTCTACTGATAAGGCTAGCTGGCAAACTGGACTCTGAGTCACTCCGCTGATAAGGCTAACTGACATACTGATAAGGCTAGCTGGCATACTGGACTCTGGACCACCTACTGATAAGGCTAGCTGGTGTACTGGACTCTGACTAACTCTACTGATAAGGCTAGCTGACATACTGGTTACTCATTCACTCCACTTATAATGTTAGCCGGCATACTGGACTCTGACTCGCCCCACTGATAAGGCTAGCTGGCATACTGGAATCTGACTCTACTGATAGAGCTACCTGACATACTGGATGCTGACTCACCCCACTGATAAAATTTGACAGGTGCTATTAAGAATGTGAATTGCAAGTGTCAGCATATGAGTCCTGGGACAATCAGTAGAGTCACTTACTCTTATTAAACTCATAAATGGTGGTAGTGGCGGCTAAAAGCAGCATGACTATTTTGACAACACCTTTCAGCAGACGTATACCATAAGTTCTCAGAAATTAAGACCACCCTCAAAACTTTTGCCACTATGGTTATTCTGCAAAATAATTAATGGGAAACCTGGATCTATCTTCAGTTGCCATTTCACATAATGTAAACCTAGCTGTAAATCTTTCTGATACAACATTTATTTTCAGAAAACATGGGCCACCCCGAACCCATAAAAATCATAATTATCAAAGTGTCCTAAATTGCTGAGAATTTTGGTAGTAAGGATAGAATTTGAAGGAGATAGGCTAATCTGAAAATCACCATTGGTGCACTTTCAAATGTTTTCATAAATATTTTTGATTTGATAGTTATTGCCATAAGTGTCATAGACAATGATTTCAAGAGGAAATCTTGAGCATGAATGGGTAAAACTTTGCACTGCACTTAGGATCTTCTTTTGTTTTATTTCTCTCAAGTCTTAGCAACCCTGATAGAGTGTGGTGAAGGTAAGATTTTTAGAGATCCTGGTATAGTTGAGGGCACAATTTCTGAACATCAATATGGGCAGTGCTTCCCATTTGGTTGATGACTAAGATGTTCTGTATTTGAATTATTCCAAAGTTTTAGATACGTGTAATCATGGTCTTAGCCAGGAATTGGAAACTGGGTGCCTAAAATTGGCCATTGTAAAATTTTTGGGTGTCCAAATTTTTAAGGGGGACCACAATATACTTAGATTTCAACTAAACACATGTTTATATTATATTTATCAAAATAAGGCATGATATCCTTATGCAAGGTCATGGGAATTATATGACAATGAAATAATTCAATTATATGCTTGAGATTGACATTTTAAGAAATTCCTCACAAAAATATTTGGGTGTCCTGAGAGGTACTTTTTAAGGGTTTGGGTGTCCAAAAAGACACCCAGACGCCCTGCTGGCTAAGACCATGCGTGTAATGCAAAGACATTGTGTATTACAGATATATGAATTGGCATTTGGTGGAATACTAGCAGATCAGAGAACACTTTTGAATAGTCATGTTTAGATAAGGGAAGAGATATTGGCAAATTTGATACAGACGAATCCTTATTCCCCATATGCCAGACCTCAGCCAGCACAACGTTGGGGTATTATTTTGACATCTATTTCCTTGAATATCACTTTAAGGTTGGGAGTTTCAAAAAATGTTCTGTAAATATATGCATTACATGTACCTTAACTTATATATTAGACCATTGCTTAAAGACACCACACTTATTCACAGAAGTGAATACAATGTTTATTGCTATCACCTTCATATATTGTGGTCTCCCAAGAAGGAATCACTTTCATGGATTCTGATAAAGAACAACATAATTTCTGTTTTCATATATTTTATTATTGGTTGAATATACATGTTTCAATCTTATATGATATCGACCAAAAAGGGTTGCATAGAATATAATGAATCGGTCATTTTCAACACTAATCAATCTACTACTGGGTTAACACATGTATTTTTGGCTGGATTAAATTTCATTTAATTAGTGAAATTCACACTTATTCCATATCAGATTCTATAGGCAACCCATTTACATCTGCAGAAGACACATGTTCTGATACATTATTAGTTATCCTTGTTGTGTAAATGGTATACGCCAGCGATATTGTACAAGGCCATCAGGCCGAGTGCGATATCGCAGACATCGGTCGTGTACCACTTTCACAACAAGGATAACAAATTTATCATCAGCTTCCCCACCACTACATCAATTTTAAACTATGATAAGCACAACAAGTTCAAAGTTCAAGGTTCCTGCAGTGAAGATCTGAGAAAACACAAGTACAGATTCCGGTTCACTCAGGCAGATATCTCACTGGAACTTGCATGTTACATACCTAAATATATCGTAATTACTTCCTGCCACCTTATCTTCCACATGCACATCATGTTGGCAGATTATATTGCACAAATAGTGTTTTAAACACCTAAAAACAATTTCTAGCAGTGTTGCAACCAGCAGTGGCCGCCAATGGCATCTTGATTTATAGGTTTCAATTTCCAATATGTAATTGATATATTTAACACCAGATGTGATATATTAATACAGATTCCAATTGACCATACATAGAGCAAAAAAATGGTCTTTTTTACCTTTGTTTACCCAGAATTGCAGAGGTTTACTTTCATTTATTTTTGCCAGTACGATGGACTGCCTGCTGCCAGATTCTGCAGGTCCTGCCACCGTTTTGCCAGTCTCACCATGTAATGACCCCAAGAAGATACTTGAATCACTGCCAGTCAGGGTCTTAGCCAGGATTTCAAAAATGCCTGTCCAAAAAAGCAATTTCAAATTTCTGCCCGTCCAGATTTAGCTACTAATCTACTTCAAATCCTTATACCAGCTACAATTAATAGCCTAGAGTGTGTCAAAAAGGGCAATTAACACTTCAGCTATGTCCTAGAAGATGGCTTGTTAGGAAAAATTTTGGTTATTACACCCAGAAAGTCAAAATTGAAAAATCATCATAGAAAATTTTGCCTGTCCAAACAGGAGGTTTTTAGGAAACTACCTGTCCAAAAGACAGGTAGGAAAGGTCCTGGCTAAGTCCCTGCTGCCAGTCCCTCAGAAGGGCTGTTATAAAGATGTGTCCTTCCAAGGCATAAATCATCATTCTATACTGACGGAAAATAAACCTCTGAAATTGTCATGCAAACTCACAGACTTTTAGGTAGTACCTTTCTAATGGTACCATTTACATTTACAGAAAATTTCATCAACATTTGTTCTCAAGAAGTCTATACACGTTCATTCATATACTGTATATCAATATAAAAGATTAATGATCAAAAGAAAAATCTGTATAAACCAATACATATATGCATATCTATATATATGTCAAATCACTAGAGCATAGAAAAATAACATGGGCCTTTTTACTTTTGCTAACTTGCAGATATCCAAGATATCTTACAGATGACAGGTAATTTACAGGGTGTTTCATGTTACCAAGAAGACTACACATTCATTCAAATGTATTTAATAAAAAGATTCATTATTTAAGAAATCTGCATAAACCTGTAAGTATGTCAAATCAATGTACCAATCTAATGATGAATAATTGATACAAGTTGTGCTAATATACTTAGACCAATTTTGTTCTACCATATTTTACTAAAATAAATTCCTTTCACAATATAACATTTTTAGTCATTAGTCAGCGTCATCAGTTTTTTCACCACCACTTTGTAGAATATATAACAAATGTACATCTCATCTTAAGAAAAAATATTTCATTACAATAACATTTGTTGCTAATAGTCATGGTTGTCTTAGTCTAAAACAGTTGCTTAATTTCAATAATTCTACATACACTAAATTTTCCTTCTAAACCAAATTTGTATTTGCCTAACCTCTACAGGCTTCATAATCAAACCATCACCCACTACATGAAAAACTCAGTGCAGACAATATTACTAGCCAACTGACTGTGTATGTGAACACAATCCTCAGGAAAATTACGCATCAAGGCACCCATAAGTTCTGGTTCAGTTTCAAAATCCTGCTAAGGCCAAGATTGCATGCAATGCACAAGTAGTGCATATTTCATGATTAGAGGTAATTATACAATACCTAGCATTTGTACAATATTCACATAGGTGTTTTGCAAAACAAACACAACCCTACCTAGCATATTTTGGTCAGAACTTTTGCAGGAAAATTACAGTTTTCTTATAGGCATTGGATATCTATTCTGATACACAATTTTTTTTAAAACATAATCATAATAGTTCCTTCACACTTTAAGACCTTATTAAGCTTGTTTTCTTGTCTAACACTCACTGCAAACAATAAAGCTGCTTTTTCACTGATTGGAGGGTGTGAGAAATGCTTTTTTACATGTACGATTTACCCTTAAAATGGCATGATTCATTCAGCCTAATTCTGCTGCCAAAAGTACAGACAACTAATTAAATAAACCAAGCCATCATTGGAAGTGATGCCTGAAAGAATACAATAATAAGCATTTCCTTTTTCTAAAGTATATTCCAAAGCCTATCTAGTAAAGTTCGAAAAGAAATATCACCAAAATATCTAGGAAGTTTTTTAGGTGTTCAACTTCAAGGCATGGGTTTAAGCAACACTAATAAAGCTACACTAAGAAATACAAAGCTTATCAATAAAGCAATTTCTTTTACTGACTGCCTGGTTTTAAATCCCGACCAGGACGTGGGAGAAAGTTGCCAGTGACCTTAGGTTAGGCGGTAGTTGGGATGGGCACGACTCGCACACATTATAGCAGAAGAAGAAACAATAAAATGAAACAGAGTTTCCACTTTAAATCCTGCCCAGGACATCATATGAGAAAGTTTCCAGTGACTTTGGGTTAGACAGTGGTTTTGACGGGCACTACTTACACACTTTATGGTAGAAATATTGCCTATAAAATGAGATTAGAAAATCATACCCTGGAACTCCTTTTTCACTATGTCCATAGAGTCTACAAAGGGTCGAATTGGGAAAATCATACTCTGGAACTACTTTTTCACTATATAGTCTACAAAGGGTTAAATGGGGGTAGAAATGAATAGATCATGGAGGTATCATACAGGTGGCCCTCGGCGATCATTCCCGACTCGTTACTGTGTTCAGCTGCGCCACCTGGTGACGGAGAGTCTCCTCGAGGATAGTGTTCATTTCCACCACTAGGGGGCGCTGTGGAACCATTCCCAACATGTGGCGCCACCTCCTGAGAATCACCGACAGCGTGTGTTTTGTTGTGCACCTTCATCAGCCACTGGGAGAGGAATCTCTCGCCGCAGGTTTTGCAGACCCAGTCCTTGGTGCGATTCTGCTTGTGAATTTTCAGGTAGTGTCTCTGGAGGTTCGCAAAGCATGTCAGCTTCGTTCCGCAAAGTTCACATGGAAAAGGTCTTTCCCCTGTGTGAGTGACCTTATGGGTCTGCAAGTATCTCTTGATTTTGAATGATTTTGGACATACAGGGCACTTATATGGTTTCTCCTTCACGCCCTTTCGGTGGGTTTTCTTGTGCGTGTTTAGGTTACTTCTCGAAGTATAGATCTTCCCGCAAGTCTCGCAAATAAACTGTGGAAGATCATGCCCTTTGGACTTGTGCTCGTTGAGGGCGTACTCGGTGTAGAACGCTTTTTCACACTGGTCGCATTTAAAGTCTTTTGGTCCCCAATGTACTAACATGTGATTCACCAGCTTACTCCTGGTCTCAAAAGACAGTTCACAGGATCTGCATTTGAAGGATTTCTTGGCCTTATCCCCGTGTATATTCTCCATGTGTTTCCGTACATACTCTCCCTTGTTGAACCTTTTCCCGCACACCTCGCACTGGTAGGGTAACTCACCAGTGTGGATTCTCTCGTGGCTATTCAAATGTCCCTTCTGACTGAAGTGCCGTCCGCAGTGTCTACACGCGAAGGGCTTCTCACCCCTGTGATACCTCTGGTGCACTTTGAACACCTCCTTTGTTCGGAAAGTCTTGCCACATATTTCACAGGTGAAGGGTCTTTCTCCTGTGTGGATCGAGCGATGTTTATATAGACCAGCATGCTGTCTATAGACCTTTCCACATATGTCACATTTAAACGGCTCATCTTTGTGCGAGTGCGAATGTCTTACCAGGTCAGATCTTCGAAAAAAGGATTTATTACAAATATCACATGTGAAGGTACGCTCTCTTGGTGATGTAGGTGTCTTTTTCTTCAGTTTAGTTCCAAGCTTGGACCGTTTAAGGAATGACTTCTTCTTGGGAGGTGAATTTGCCTCCGTACCCTGAGAAGTAGTTGGTGATTCGGGTAGTTCTTCTTTCACACACACGTTGGCGCTGTCTCCCTCCACATCTTGATCCTCAGCTACGTCATCCGAATCATCATCATCCTGATCAGGGACAAAATCAGAAGACGAGTCATCCCCTGATTTTTCTCCAGAATCATGTTCAATTTTTGTGTGCCTTTTTGGTTTTGTCAAGGACTTTGACAATGTTCGGTTTCCTTTGGTGCTGGAATCGAGGTCAACTTCAGATGGAGGCTCAGTTTTGCACACTACCTCATTTGCTGCTTCACTTGTTGCCTGGTCTTTTGTGGAATCATCTACAATGTATCGAAGAAGACAACATTAGGTAAGTGCATTAACAATCATCATCTAGTCAAGACTGCTATACATTTAAATTCCTGAACTCATCCATAGGTACTGATGAAAGTTCCTTATGACTAGTGTTATCTGGATCTATGATCTTTGTGGAAATAACTAAGGAACAAAGCATGGAGTTCAGGGACTTGGCCATGACCTTTTCACGCTGTCTTTGGACAGGCATGCAAAGTTTCTATTCAGAATTTTAAATTTTTACTTTTTTGAACTAATAACCATATCTTTCATAGGCAGCAAACCATCTTCAAGGCTGGTGTAAATTGCCTTTTTTTAGACTATAGACTCTCAAACAGGGTCTTAGCCGATATTTGGAAACAGGGTGTCCAAATAGAGGTTTCAAAGACTTTTGCGTGTCCAAAGCGTGGTACAAAATACATACTACTAATAAGATAGACCCTATACCTATACAGATTTTGCTTTTTTGGGCCAGATACTGCTTTGTGTGTCTTATAAAAGTGACACTACAGCTTCTACATCTTCTATCTTCTAAGAAAAGTCATCTTCAGCAAATTCTGACATAAACTTTTGGGTGTCCAAACTGTCAAAAAACAGTGTTCTACGCGTCCAAATGACACGCTGGACGCATTGCGGCTAAGCCCCTGCTCTCAAATGCATAGCTGTTATAATGATTTAAAGCTCCTGAGTTGCCAAATCTGGACAGGCAGAAATTTGGCGAATGCTTTTTTCGACCCTGATGCAGTCATAAAATATCTGAAGGAAAATTGAGTTGAGTTCTGACTATCATTTCTTCTTCCACTACTTAGGCAATATCTCCTTGACGAAAGCATTTCTCTAAAAATATCTGAATAATTTGAATAAAATCACTTCGTGTTAGTTTAACAGGAAAATGTCTGGGAAAAGTGTATTTTTTTATTAATAATCATACGTCATTTTTGGGGTACAGAATAACGACTATTTCGATTCGATACCCAACCATTCGATTTGATTTAATTGACATATTGAAAATGTCGACTTATCGATTGGTCGCCTATCGATGACATCCCTAGCTTATTCTTCTCATAATTCACAAATTCATCCTTCAAAGGTAGTATTCATTGTTTCTTAAATAAAATGGGGTGCACAGTTCTTTATGATAACTCCTTATCTTAAAAAGGGGTTGGACAGATATTCACTTTATGCCATGAAGTAAGGGCCACATCAACATAAATAACAATAACCACTTGATGAACTGAGAGGCGCATTGACAATTAAAGAGCAAATTTACAAATCAAACCATGATCAAATCAACAGATAAATCTAAGAGATCACCATTTTGTGATCTATATGGTGATTGATTCTCGATCTATAGTGCTTCTTGTTCATGGAAATCAATTGAATGGGAAATCAAATCGAGAATTAACTACCTATTTGTAATAAAGAAATCAATCAATTGTTAATGGTTTGATCTCAGACACAGAAAATTGAAAGAAGAAACAATTTTGAGAAATAATGATTGTGTGATCCTTGAGCAGTGTCTTGGTTGTCATTTGGACACACAAATCCTCAAAAGCCATCCATTTTTTTGATGAACTTCTAAAATTGCCTATTTCAAGCAAATGATTTTAAGATCTTCACATTGATGCTAAGACGTTACATTAAGGTATCATTCAGTATCTTTAAAGGAAAATGTATCCTTATTTTTTTGTAAATTGAAAATTAACTAAGAATATAGAACACCAAACATTCTATAATACTCTATTTTGAGCACCCATTTTTTTAAAATCCTGGTGAAGACTATGTCCTTGAGATTCATAGATACATGTACAAAAACTTACCTTGTTTACGCTTGATTTGATTGTAGATACTAAATTCCCATTTTACTGAGGAATCAGCTGTGACTCCTATAAAACCACTGATTTCTAGCTGGTTTCGATGGGGGAGCATCAACTCACAGAGCTCCGTGACAAGATTGGACAGTTCTCCCTCAAATGCAGTTCGGTCGGCAGTTGATATACTCACTAAAAAGATAAATACACAGGTCTCATTTACATATATAAGATAGTTGGTTAAGTCTATCCCTCACTGAACTCAGGGACTTAGCCAAGATCCGTCCTGCTTGTTTTTTGGACAGGAAATTTCCTAAAAACCTCCTATTTGGATAGGCAAAAAATTCAATGAAGATCTTTCGACTTTGACTTTTTGGGTGTAATAACCAAATATCTTCCCGACAAACCATCTTCTAGGACATAGCTGAAGTGTAAATTGCCCTTTTTGACACACTAGGTAAGAAGCTAAATCTGGACGGGCAAAATTTTTGAAATTGCTGTTTTGGACAGGCATTTTTGAAATCCTGGCTAAGACCTGTTTGTTGGGAAAATATTTGGTCATTACCTCAAAAAGTCAAAATTTAAAACTTTTTAATAGAATTTCTTTTGTCAGTCGAAAAAGGTTTTTAGGAAACTGCCTGTCCAAAAGACAAGCTGGACAGGTTCTTAGTCCCTGGCTGAAAACGAAAGTGGGTAGATAGACAAGGGGCACAGTGCTCCTAAGGGAAAGTGGTCAAAATGGCATTCAACAATGGCTGTCTGCATAAGGGCCCTGTCTGTAAAAATCTTTGAAGGGGCACTAAACCCTAAAATACATTCAAGCTTATATGAAAGGAAATACACTCTTTAAGCTACTATGCATGATAGTAGCTTATCCTGCCATGCCCACATGTGAGTGTGGCTTCCTGGCACCTGCAGGATGTGTGAAGTATGGCTGCCTACAGAGAGGAGATGGGGCCACTGTAATACACACTTTTCTGCCCTGTGGGACCTAATTGGATTGGGTCGTTATGATTGATGGCTTTAAGGGTGTAATTCCGTTCATATAAGCTGGCATGTATTTGAGGGTTTAGTGCCCCTTTAAAGCAAAAGGATTCAAGCGTTTCGGCGGGAAACAATGAGAAATTTTACGTTTGCTGAAATGTTGTGGGACAAACATAGTATTCAATCAAAAATGAACCTTGCTTGACAGAAGGTGTTTTTAAAAGCAGTAAATTCAATCCAGGTCTGTCAGTGTGACCACTTACATTTCTACGTAATCAGCTGGTAAGAATACAAACAGGTAGCTTGACAGGAGGAAGCAATTCTTATTTCATGTATCATAAATGGGGAAATGTTAACTAAAGATCATCTTTTAAGCAGGGCCCAACATAAAGTCATCCGCCCTATGCCAAACAGCGCAATCTTCAGGCAGACAGACTCTCTGGGATGGTCCGTTTTGACCGACATTCTTCCTTTGCCAAGTAAGTTAGTTTAGGTTAGATTACTGGTCCTGTCAACAGATCAACTATATTTAGTATATATTAAACATCCTGTTAATTGCAATTATGAATTACTAAAATATAGGGTCATTCATAGGGAAACATTCTACAAAAAAATTGTGTTCCAGAATTGACAATAACACTACTGACAAAAAAGGTCCTGACTACCGTTACATTTTATCCTGTCAAAGTGATACTAAAAATCACAAAGGGTATACAATGTAAATACTTACTGTTTTAGATGAAGGTGAGCGATAATAGGACATCTGGGATGAACACCACTTGATGTTTACAACTAACACCCAATTAAGTGCTATATCATTGCTATTTATAGTGAAAAGGCCATGAAAATAAATGAAAATAACAAAACAAAAGTTATTGCTGCTTGTTAAATTTTCATCGCACACTCATTTGGTTGATAGGGAACGTCAGAGGAGAAAAAATTCAACAACACTATGACTACCTCCTATCTCGCCTCATACAGGCTGATCGATCTTTGTAGATAGTGACAGCGGATAGTGCCGGAGGACCGAAAAGCGGCGATTAAACATGTGCGAACTGAGCGTCCACTTGCATTCAAGGGCTCGTTTTGGCGTGGCCCATTCGAACTAATCACGTGATCTGGTTCCTACCAAAATCGTTTTGGCGAGCTGGTTCCAACCTGTTTTGAACCAAGTCATGTGACAGTGATGTATGGTTCAAAAGTTTGATTCCACCGATTGATAGTGGTTCACGCCTGGTTCACGCTATGAACAATGGGAGATAAACATTTATTTTTCATCCAGTCCTCAATACGCCGTGACATATATAACCACTCACAGTAATGAAAATGAAGTGTACTTGGTTAACTATAGAAAACACGGATAGATCTTGTATCAAGTTGCAAAGGGGGACACATGGCGTCCAATCAAATGGCTCGAACCAGGCACACGATGTGGTTCGAACCACAATCTTTTTGGTGAGCTGGTTGTGCTTAGTGACGTAGCTTGTAACGTAATAATTGACAACCGGGCTCGCCAGAACTAGCCCCTGGTACATGTGTACAACTGAACGTCACAACTGCTCAAAACATTGACATCATCTTACCGCGTTTTATTTAAATCAGATCTATGTCTCTGATTCAAACGAAGAAGACGAAAAACTTTAGATAAATAAAACTACGATGTAAAAAACGCAAATCGCAGGAAGGGCTATTCCAGGAAAAAGGGGAGGGGCCAGTTCACCAATTTTAGACCCCCCACGCAATGGTTATTCTTATTTTATGAAGAACCCCACCTTAGATGACCAAACACTTCTTTTCTTCACCCAAGCCCCCACCATTGGTTGTTCTTTTTATTTTGCACCCTTCCATGATTTAAAATTTCAATTGGCCCCAATAGTTTTTAATGTTGTTTGATATCTAATTAATTAACTTTTAGACCCCGACCCCAAATGTAAATGTATTTCTAAAATACAGAATCTGGCAAAATATGCAAGCAACACAATTGCGTTCTAAACCACATCTATAAAGGAATGAAGGCAATGCACAGCCATATGGACCCCCACACCCTATGTTTAATATTTAGACAAGTCCATGCTAACGCTACCCCCATGTTTATTTTCTATTGACACACCCAGCTGGTTGTTTTTTTAACGGCGTTACTCCATTCTGCAATGCTTGTTTTCAGAGGCGCTTTACGCCCTTTTAATCTGGAATAGCCCTAATTGAATAAAAATTGCAAACAATGAAAAAAATAGCAAATAGCAAAAAAAAAAATTAAAAAATGAAATAACATTGAATAAAAAAAATTTGCGAAGAAAAAAAATAATAAATTGCAATGTGGATTTGATTTTGGCTAGTGACCCTTTTTATGTCATAATTCGGCTATGCCAACACAAAAATATTACACACCAAAAGTAAAACTTCCGAATAGTAAATAATCAAAATTTGCGATCAGCAGAAAACAAAAAATAGGCCTCGCTTTAGGCGGCTGTAAGTTGAAGTGCCTGTGTCCTGAAGCTTGATCCGATACATTCACAAGAACAATGAGTGTTTGAATATGTTGTCTAGTATTGCTTGTGTATTGGCAGAGCGAAAGGTGCGTATCTTTATGCCAAAATGAAAATTATATTTGTTACGTCTTTTTTTCGATAATGTAGAAGTTATCTCCATGTTAAGTGAGAGTGTCCATTGTGTGATCACAGGCTGCTGCCACAGAGGGACCAAATATGAAAACAAGAAAAACGAAGATTTATTACACATTTTCCTCAAGTGTTGTTATCTGTAGGATCGTATGGGACCTCATAAAGCAGCATAATATGCTCGGGGTATCGTTTCTACCCCCTATCCTATATGTTTTTGGTAATATTTTATTTGAATCTTCTTGCGATAATACTTGGGGTGGGGTGGGGTGGGCCGGGCTCGGGGTGATCACTGGTTGTCTCTAGAATTTAGTGAGATTTGTGAGATTGATTTATTTCTTCTCCATCTGACGTTTTCTTCTCCATCTGACGTGCGGTCGCGGGCGCCCTGTCCGCACAACTTCGGGTGTCGCTTCGCGTGTCCTACCAAAACATTACACCCTCAATCCTGAAGTTCACCTCTTGAATTGAGTCTTTCTGGATGCGTGGGATGTTTTCTTCATCTTGCAGATTTTAAGTAGTCTTAGGTGTAATGTATTAAGATCTTGTTGCACCTCAATAGTATTGGGCTCCTCGCAATAATAGAGAGGTTGGGCTATCCCGTTTCCGACATCGAGATCGGGTTAGCATATCACCTTCTATGCCGTTCCCGATCTCGATGTTGGAACATCGTATCCAAGGTTGGGGTATGCCGTCGGGATAAGAATCTGTCTAAAATGTAGTTGTCGAATTTGTCAATAGATGTCGCCATTGTATTTCAGCATAAATTTAGCATGAAGCTACGACGTTCAATACTTACGTGATACAGCTAGTTTATCTCGGGTATTGAGAACGCCGCAGAGTCGAGCTATGCGGGAAACGATGACGTCAACACATTCTATGGTGACGTCATCGTCGCCTATCCCGATCTCGATGTCGGAAACGGGATAGCCCAATCTGTCTAATATAGTAGTAAATTGCATACCGTTACCTAAATCAGTAATAGCATGTCTATTCAAGTGAAACAAGAGACTGTTTTGCATTTTTCTTTATTGGAAAATTTAATAGTTACGGCAATCAACATAAGAGGGTTTACACCAATTTGGGATAGCATAATCCGATCTTGGTGAAAAATGTGGTACGCTGGAGACAATTACACACTTGCTACATGACTGTAAATACATACAACCAGTGTGGAAAAACCTAGAGACTTGGATAGCTACAAATGTACAAGAAAAGGTGGAATGTAATAAGATAACCGCGGTACTAGGTATTAATGATTACTCAGTTCTGGTAAATTATGTAACGTAGCTCTTACTGAGCCGCTACTCTGAGGGTTAATTTACAGATCTAACAGTCTGGGTTGGAGGGTATTTTCACCCTATATAGTTATAGATAAAACACTGAGACAAGCATGGTCATAATACAAAATATCTTTACTGATCCAAAAGTCCTGTTATACTACACTGACATACTCCAAAAGGGAGGCGGAATGGAGCCTAGGCCTTTACCTAACGAATGGTGCTATTCTCGATTACTGACTCACCCATTTTCTGACTTTGTTGGCACTTTTTCTCTGCAACTTTCTAAAAGGCTTGTTTTCTTTTTAAATGTAAACACGGGAACAGGCCACTGCGCATCTGCGCACGCGCAGATGCGCAGCGGCCACCCTCTTGAGGAGCCATTAACTCCCAGTGAAGTGGCCTGCCCGGCGTCAACTATGTAGGAGTGTAGAACAACTACAAAGAAGCCGCCAGACAGGTAACAGTAAGGGTTTTTAAGAGGGTATCGAAAGGGGCCTGATATTTGTTTTACCACAGCGTGTCTTTCGCTACATCCCAACGTAGGAATGCAGCTCCATCCACGCTGTAGATAAGCCGGCTGACCTCCATTCAGAGGGGCCGGCGAAAACTCCTAGACTTAGCACCGTTCGTTTGGCTACACCTACGCTACACTCCTCCCCTCTCGCACTGTGATACGCCCTCGTATCACTGAAAAACCAACCATATAGTATCAAAACAATGAAGAGTACAGCGCATAAAAATATAATACATGGTCAATACTACCACGAATCTAAAATCCTTCTGTAACGCAAAAGGCGCTATATATGAAAGAATGCCGAAATAAGAGGTAATACATGGGGGGAGAGGTTACCAGCACATCACCCCCACCCGCAGTCTCAGTCCACAGGTCTTGTTTGAACTTAAAAAATGTGAGAATATACCTCTTTACATGCATAATTTTAGAATTAGAAGAATTTGTCTACTCGTACTAATGTAAGTTACCAGACACAACCTATTCCAATCATGGAATAATAAGGCACTAGGCGACACGCCGACCCATAAAGGTGTCCTCCAAGGGAACACTCACTGGCGAAAGGAACGGAGTCAGAATGTAATAACATCCTGTCGCCCGTGAGTATTTCCCTTAAAGGGAGACCAGCTCACTTTCGGAATGAAAGCTTAAATAGTAAATAAATATATGTAGAGTCAAAGTTATGTAAAAACATAAGACTCTACCCCTTTCGGACGGAAAATCCTGCACCTATCTCCTACCTCCACGCGGTGTGCAGGGGTAACGCTGCAGCCCAGTCTCAGAAAACTTCTTCCGTATTAAAATATCCACCCCCCGAAAAAAATAAAAGAAAAATGCGTCTACTATTGACCAGAAAGAGAGAAAAAAAAAAAAAATTCCAATTCGGAGAACAATAATAAGATTCGGCTGCAGCGGCGGATGGAGATATGAGCTCGGTTAATATTGCAGGACATGCACGAGTGTACAAGACAATAATACTTATCGGTTAAATTTACATGGCAACAAAACGACCGTCACATATAATACTGGAATAGAGGTAGTCAAGACTAGAATTTTATACATACAACGTGTCGTGGAATATCATCATGGAATGCATAATACTGGAAATCAGAGTTTGAGTATTACATGAAATCTCAAATATGGCAAAGAGGTAGGCTTGGCACTGACAATAAATTCTGTTAAAACTTTTAACCATTACAACATGTGTAGTAAAATAGAAGGGTGTCTAAGATGGAATTATGTTAAGGAAATAACAAATATATATATATATTTTTTTTTTTTTAAATACTGAGACCGAAATTAATGGTATGTTTCCGGACGCTAAGTTCGATAGTTGTTAAAAAATGTGGTTAAAATCGGTAAGGTCTGTGAGTGCCCATGGCAAATATACAAAGTAATTATCACAACAACAGGGCAGTGACACCTAATGGCAGTGCGATGCCACTCCCAGAAAATCAAAAATCACATAGACTGGCCACGGTAAAAATACCTGGCCTACATCCAGCTAATGGCAAAGATATTCACACTCTCTATAATCGGTGTGAGGATCCATATAAAAAAACATAGCATAAAACATAACCTGGACGAATACGTCTAATGGTTACTGACGTTTCACCCAAACGCATAAAATTACTAAAAGATACCTGTGTATCTAAACGGTTGCCCGGCTCACCTCATATTAATAAAACTTATGATATTCGCAAATAGCTTATAAAAAATTAGCTACAGCCCTACCGAATACAACGTGTTTATAGAGATCACTTAGCTGATCGAGCCTGCCGGCTAAATTGTAGCTCAATCCGTTTAACTTAAAGTTATAGGGAGAGCACACAAATTAGCCAAACTACTAGAGTCTAATACGACCTTAACCCGCTAAGAATAGAATTGAGAATTATCTTTCAGTCAAATAGGGGTCCATTTCAGAGCTTTATTTAAACCGAATTATGCCACCCTCCCTACGTTTTTTTTTCAAAAGAAAGTTTACCCGGGACCTAAAACAGAATCATAATAAATTACTAAATATCCCAATGGCTCCAGCGAAGTGCTCTCCAACAACTACAATATAAAAATAGATGGCCGCAGCTACTAGTGGGTTGCATGAGGCAGCACAGAAATGGGTCAATAATAATATAGTCACGTATACAATAGGGGTCGCCACCAGTCCATGACCATCCGGGTATAATAATACCCATCATACATTGCGGTAGTGGTGGCGACCTCCATTGATGCGACATCGGCTGTAACGGTATACCTGAAAGAGAAAGCAACGGAGTAGAACACATATCATATTTGGCACGTAGCATCAAGACTGAGTAATATCGCGCGCCGATGAAGGAGTATGGGGACGCCTTCCACGAGATACAGTGAGTGAGCACTTCGACGAAGGTTAGGACCTATATGGAACCAATCAACGAAGAATTACCCACTCCCCCACCTCGTGCGCGGGCCCAGATTCCCTCATCGGAACCACAGTGGGAAGAGGAGGTATTTCCAATAGTAGTGTTGTTTCTTGGTGTATAAGTAATATTATCACATAAGATGTTCGGAATACAATGTTAATACCCTATATTTAATAGCATAAGAGTAGGTCGAAATGACCCACTCTGTGATACCTGAACAACCTTCCGACCTCCCACCAGGTTTTAAACACTAGTTGGAGGACGACCTGCAAGATGAATCTTTATATATTTTAATGAAGATCATCTCCCAGGTCCTCCTCCCGCCGGTCTGCCTCCCTACGTCGCATCTCGTACGACATGTCGCGGGCCCGCCTGGTCAGGTGAAGTTCCGTCGTCGTCTGGTTGAGTAGCCGTCGTAACCTCGCGACATCCTCGCGTAGCGACTCGTTCTCATCTTCCAAGTGGTTATACCGAATCGCATTGTTTGCGATCACATCTCGGAGGGTGCCGTCCTGTAGCGGTTCGTCAGTGTGATGTATACGCCCCGCGTCTATGTCCGCTATCCAATCTCTCAGCCGTTGTGTAGGTTCGTCCCCGGTCGAAGTGTAGTACTGGAATTCCTGTCGCGCCAACTCGCGGTAGTACTGGCAGTTCATCTCCAGCCCGTCTGTGTAATTAGAAGCGACTTCGGCTGCCGCCCTCTCGGTGGTGATGGCGATCTCCTTGACATGTGCCATCTCCCTCGCCTCGCGCACCTGCGGCACCAGCTGGGTTCGAACGCCGATCTCCTGTAGCTGGGGCATCCGCATGAGTCGTCCCTGGAACGTGCGTTGTGGCTGGTCTGCCACTTCCTTGTCCCAGTCCTCTCCTCCTACGGCACCTTGGGCATCTGGAGAGGCAGCGTCCGTGGGTGCGGCGGCGTCGTCACCGGTGGCGTTCTCGTCGTCTGCAGCGGCTGCACCATCGTCCGCCTCTTCGGGGTTGTGGCTCGAAGTACTCCCTGCGGCACCATCATCGTCGACGTCTGCCATCATCTCGGTCTCTGCGGAGTCGTCGCCGCTCGTTGGCTGGCTCGAGAGGAGGTCCGGGATGTAAACCGACGTGGCTCTACTGTCGCTGCTGGTAGAGCGACCAGTGTACACGCTTGTGGAGTCATCTGCAGAGGCATCCACTTCCCACCTCGCTGCAACCATCGCGGCTAGCTCCACATCTTCCGTCTCTGTCTGCTGGCTCGTACAACCACCTGCAAAGACAAATAAGATGGTAAGACTTCGAACCACACCCGAAACATCGCCTCCTTACACAACAAGTAGTATTGAGTGTTTTTAAAATAACTACAGCTCTAGGTGCACAGGCGCCATCCCTGCACTACCGAGCTCAGAAAATCGACAACGTCACCAAGCACCCAGCTCCGTGTAACGGTCGTAACTAAATTGAGAGAGGTTAAATGAGTTATGTTCGCTTTTATTGCATGCATATAATTGACAGCAGTACAGACAATCATGCGCAAACCCTGGTGGAACATGCATCACCTCGGGAGAAAGGAACAACAACAATATATATAGATCAAAGATATATAATTCGGGTATAATTTTGAGTACAGGTACATAATGATAAAATGTCTCTACGAATTACAGATTGATAAGCGGAGCAATACGGCCAAGGGAGAGGACCTACGTCCCCACTCTACCTCAGCCCGCAGCGTCAACGCCTAAATTAATATATTTACATGTACAACATACACTGTCACCTTCGCCATAGCCTGGGGAGAGAGGAGGGAATTATGCATCCTCGCCCCAGTTCAGTTTGTGGCAGTCATGTTGGCAGTCAGGTCCTGTGCACTGCGCGGCGTGGGTCACTGTCTTCCGGAAGGTGTCCCTTGTTCGCAGCAGCTCAACGTCCAGGCTCCTGACTCTCATCTCGAGGATGTTCTTTTCGGCCACTTGTAGGCCCTGCACCTTCTGGTTGTGGGCTAGCCGGCCTTCCAGGTTCCTCATGGCCGACCGCATTAATACCAGTTGGTGGGACCAGCTCATCCTCTCCCGATGGTCCATGCTGCTTCCAGCTGCTTTGGCTGTGGCCAACTCCGTTTTGACCCCAGCCACTTTCGCTTTCTCGTCCATCAGTTCCTTCCTGAGTTGCACCATAACGGCGGCCATTTTCTCTCCTGTATCCTTCGCCGTCTCCAACTCGTTCTGAACTTTCTTACAGGGCTGGCAATCTCGAACGACCGTACTGGAAGATCGCTCCGTCCTCGGTTCGGTCACCCTAACCGGGGAGTAATGGCGGTACTCCATCCTGCGGTCTTGAGCACGGCCGGGCCACAGAAAACTCGGTTGCTGATAGTGGACGCCTCTTCTTTGGCGACGTCTCCGGGGGCGTCTTGGGGCCGTTGGCTTGTCTGGTATCACGACAGCACTACTGGTAGATGGTCTAGCCGGATCCTTTTTCGGTATTCTCCATCTACCCTCTGCCGCCGGTGATGTGGTTGATGCCTCCTTCTCCTCGAAGTCCCGTGCTTCGTCTGGGTTCACCGACAGTTCCACATCGATGTACACAGGAGTGGCTGGAAAAGATAATACAGCATTAAAACGACATAAACCGCCCGCCCTATGAGGAGAGCACAGCCGCCCGCCAAGGTAGCTAACGGTCGGCTACTCTCCTTAACTTCACCAAGTTGATAGACGAGATAACGAGAACTGAAAACAACAATGAAACATCCCTCCCACTCATTGCGTTACACGCCAACCCGGTCTGCAAAATTTATATAAAAAAATAAGCTGGGAGGCGATAGGGCCAGGCTGGCACCCAAGTGGAGTCGACCTTGGCGCACCACAGGATAACGCTCATTACGGATCCACGCTCTAGAGCACTAACCTATCGGCTACGCGACCACGGGCGGGCCAGGCCCGATCCAAGGTCAACTGCTGTGTTCATCCGCGTGAACACCCTCAGCCACCTACCAGGTGGGGGAGCCTGTGCCTAACGCCTAAATATACACCAAGTAAATCCCTCTATCGTCACGCGGCTGGCGTATTTATGCACACTTAAGTACTCTACGCACCGCCGCCGATAGGGTCAACATAATGGTCAAAATATATTACTCATAAATTTTTAATATGGAGTCACGGACGCCCCGGACATGGCCTTGTCTGGGAACCCCCCTGCTACTATACTATACCACAAAACAGAAACCCCGGACAAGCCCGCCCGGAGGCGGGACTTACTGTCGACAGTAAGTCATTCAATAACATATAAGTTTTTACAATTATGTATAGCAGATAAAACAAAAGGTAACATTTAAAAGATAGGATGCCGGGTAGGACGTCGCCTCATGGTTTCCTTTATGTCATCACGTAATCCTGGTACCGTGCTGGTTTCCGAACTCGCCTTCTGGTTTCCGGCCGCACATCCTTAAGAGGCGGGGCTATCTCATCTTCTGCCTCCACCGGTCCTTCGGCCTCGGGTGATGCCGGGCGCGGAGCTTCGTCTTCTTTCTCGGCTGAGTCCGGATCTTCGTCCCATGCGCCCGGGTCCTCTGGCGGCCATTCTCGCGTCGCCTTCTCCGGGAGTGGGACCCAGCGTTCGGGTACCTTGTCTTCCGCCCAATAGGGTTTCAGATAGTCGACATGAACCACCTTTGGTTTGTCCTCGGGGCTTGCTTGAATCTCCACATTTACCCGCCCTAATTGTCTCAGAACTAGGCACGGCCCGATCCACGGGCACTTGAACTTGAGTCGGCAGTAAGGCTTGTATAGGTACCATACCCAATGCCCCGCTTGGAAGTTGCGCGGGTTGCTGCGGTTGTCATAACACCTCTTCTGGCGTTCCGCGCTTGCCGCCAGGTGGTGCCGGGCAAACTGGAAAGCCTGTTCCAGGACGGCGCGGACCCACTCCACATACTCGTTCGGGCATGTGATGCCTGGCTCGGCGGTGGTGGTGCCATTACCTCCACGGGGAGGTTGACCTCACGCCCATACATGAGGAGGTTAGGTGAACACTGTGTGCTGGCCTGTGGGGTTGCCCGGTAGGCCATCATGATGTACGGAAGGTGATCGTCCCAGTCATCCCTGTTATCATTGACGAACACCTTCAACATCTTCTTTATGGTTCTATTCAACCGTTCCACCAGCCCGTCGGACTGTGGCCGATATGGGGATGTGCGAGTTTTCTCCACGTCTAGGAGCTCGCACACCTCCGCCCAGAGGTTGGACTCAAATTCACCCCCCTGGTCCGAGTGTAGTCGGTGCGGCGCGCCTAACCGGCATATCACGCCTGTTACTAACGCTTCCGCCACCGTCTGCGACTGCTTGTTTGGCAGCGCAAATGCCTCGGCCCACTTTGTGAAATAGTCGACCACCACGGCGATGTATAGATTTCCATTCTCTGTTTTTGGCAGAGGCCCCATCAGATCCACCGCCATACGCTCCATTGGCATCCCGGGGATATCCTGCACCAGTTTTGCTCTATGGCCTGACTCGCCCGTCTTGGCCCGTGCACATCCTTCGCACTGTTGGCACCATCTTCTGACATCGGCGTATTGGCCTGGCCAGTAGAAATGGCGGTTGACTACCGCTATGGTGTTGTTGATCCCCTGATGACCACCGGTTCGCGTCTGATGGATCTGTTTGAAAAGTTGCCTTCTAATTGGTAAGGGTGCCACTAGGCGCAGCACAGTGCTGCTCTTAACTTCCCTTTTGGTGTCGGCAACGTAGAGGAGGCCATTGTGGACTTCGAGCATGTCATAATATGCGTAGAACCACAAGCCTTCTCGCCCACATATACCTGCCGCGGCCCTTTCGGGGCGAGGCAGACGGGACAACTTCCAAGCAGTGAACTTGGCGATATTCTTGTCTTCGTCCTGGGCTGCTTTTAGCTCCTCCAGAGTCCAACCCTGTAGCCAAGAGCCAGGTTCACTCTGCTCACGATCGATGTCGTCGAGCTCGCTGTGCTCGTCTACCTTCGGCCCGTTCTCACTCTCATTGTTCGGCCCAGTCTCCGACAGGTGAGCCGCGATATCATCGTCCGAGGTGGGCCGGCAGTCAGGACATTGCGACCTGGCGCATTTCCTTCGTGATAACCCGTCCGCGTTCCCGTGCTTCTTGCCCGGCCTATGCTGTATTTCAAAATCAAAGACGGCCAAGGCTGCCAGCCATCGCGCCAGCATCCCCTCTGGCTCCTTGAAATTAGTCAGCCACACCAAGGATGCATGGTCCGTCCTCAGTATGAACTTATTGCCCAGGAGGAAGTGGCGGAAGTGGTTGGTATATTGTACCACTGCCAGCAACTCCCTCATCGTGGTGCAATAGTTCCGCTGAGAAGTGCTCAGCGCTCGGCTGGCGTAAGCCACAGGGTGCTCGGACCCGTCATTGACTTGGGAGAGGACTGCGCCTGTTCCCACATTGCTGGCATCTGTGTCCAAGTAGAAGGTCTGCCCCTCCTGCGGGTAGGCTAGGACAGGGGTGCTCATTAGCAAAGACTTCAGCTTGTCGAAAGCCTCCTGGCACGCGTTTGACCACTCAAATTTTACCTTGCCCATAAGCGCATGGAGTGGCCCCGCCACGGTCGCGAAACCGGGAATGAACTTCCGGTAATAGGACGCGAATCCTACAAAGGACCGTACTTCTTTCACGGAACTGGGTGCCGCCCAGTTTTGCACTGCGGATATTTTCTTTGGATCGCAACTTATGCCATCCGCGGACACCACATGCCCCAGGAAATCTACACTGGTCTTGAATAGGCGACACTTGGACGGTTTTAGCAGCAGGCTGGCCTGCTCTATCCGTTCGAACACGCGGTCCAAGTTCTGGAGGGCCTCCTCGAAGGTTCGGCCGAAAACGATTACATCGTCCAAGTATACGAGACAGCGGTCGAATGTTAACCCCTTCAGGACCAACTCCATGAGCCGTTCAAAGGTTGCGGGTGCCGTAGCCAGCCCGAAGGGCATGACCCTAAACCTGTGAAGACCGTTCCTGGTGTTGAAAGCCGTCTTGTCCCGGTCCTCTTCCGCCACGGGAATCTGCCAGTATCCGCTCGCCAGATCCAGAGTGCTGAACAGTTTGCTCCCCGCAAGAGCGTCCAAACAGTCATCCATTCTGGGCAGCGGAAAGGCATCCTTTCGGGTGACATTATTGACCTTACGGAAATCTATGCACACCCTGGGCGTCCCGTCCTTTTTAGTGACGATGACAATAGGAGAGGCCCATGGCCCGCTGCAAGGCTCGATCACGTCGGCCTCCAGCATCTTCTCCACTTCCCGTTCTATGACCTCTCGTTTGGCCCACGCCTGGCGACGCGGGCGCTGTTTTATAGGCGGCGCGTCCCCTGTGTCGATGCGGTGTTCCACCAGCGGTGTTTTCCCCAGTTTACCATCTGGTTTTGCGAATACGTGGGCCCAACGACAGACCAGCGCTGAGACTTGCTCACGCTGCGAGTCGTTTAGGGCTTCATGAGCATCTTCGACCATGCTCTTCAGGTGCTCGGGGACAACGGCGCTGGCGATGGGAGTCTCCGGTCTTACTCCGGTCTCGTGTGTCTCCTCGCACACTTCCTCTACCGGTTTTAGGAGGCCCGCCACGGTGCCGCGTCGTAGCACCACTGGCTCGCTCGTTAAGTTGGCCACTCGCAGGGGTACGCAATCTCGCTCGGCGTTAACGAGGGCCTTGGCCACCAGTATCTGCCCGTTCTCCGGGAGTTGAGTAGTCGGTTCGACTAATCCCAGTTTCTCATTCTCATTCCACCTGCCGCCGATCTTACGTCCAGCCAAAATCACTTCGGACCGGGGTGGAATGATGGAGGTATCCACTAGTGCCACTTTTGAGCACTTGGACACGCCGGCTCTGTGGAGTCTTAGGGTCACTCCCAGAGTCTTAGCGTGCAGTGTCCCGTTAGCGACATCTAGCACGCCGCCTAAATCCTCGATTAGATCTATCCCCATGATAGCCTCGGCGCCTGGTAAGTCGCACACAATCACTTCGTGCTTCACCAGGTGGCCTTGCAGCATAAACTTCAAACGGGCCTCGCCGTAGACTTTGAGGGATTCCCCGTTCGCTGCAATTAGTCGCCTCTTCACTTTCTGCAGGGCGCGTCCCGATCTCACCAAGTCGAAGACTTTCTTATCGACTAGTGATACGGTGGCTCCCGTGTCAACTAACATATCTACTGGCACGGAGCTTACTTCCGCAGAGAGGTGCCAGCAACGTCTACCATTAGCTAAGTGTACTTCGTCGTCTAGTTCTACGTTGTCGCTGGCCCCACCTCCCTCGGCTGGGTCGCCTAGTCAGTTGCCCCTTGGCGCGCCCGGGCCAACATTTGGGCCTCCGGCGGGTGCACTTGGGCGTGTCGCTGGTTCGTAAGCCGGCGTGGACGGATTAGGCACGTACGGTCCGGGCATAGCCGGTCCATTTGTACCATGACTTCCGCTTGCATATGGCGCCGGCTGGTGGTTTACATGCTGCGGCGCCGCACTACCCTGGTATTGGCCGTTCGGCACCGGTGCGGCGACCGGGCCGCTTGCGTAAGGGCCCTGCGCCGTTGGCGCGGCTTGCCCAGAAGGGGGCCCTTGGGCGGACGCCCGAGGGTGCCTGCCCTGCGGGTTCTGCTCGTGGGGACACTCGCGCCTAAAGTGGCCCAGTGCTCCGCACCCATAGCACGTCACTCTGGACTTGTCAGCGCGCGGGCGACCTCTCCACCCTTCGCCGATACGATCCAGTTTCGCCAAAAGATCCTCCATTTGGTCCGCTATCGGGTTGGCCTCCACGGACGCCACTTTCGGTTTAACCTGAGTGTCCGCCTTATCTTTGTCGTTGTCCTTCTTCTTGTTGCTGAAGGACTCCCATTCCACCGCGAGGCTAATGGCTTTATCCATAGTCTTCGCTCGGCCGAAATGGATGTGTCTCCGGAGGTCCTCCTCTTCCATTCCTGCTGTGAATTGGAAGATGACCATCCGTTCTAACGCCTGCTCGGGCGTTTCGGGGAATGCCTTCCCGGCCAAGCTCTGCAGGGCTTGGCCGTAGTCCTCCACCGACTCCTTATCATGCCGTTTCCTGTTTTGGAAATCTGCCAGGTTCGCGGCCTCACGTTCCTCGGGGTCATACCGCCTCGTGACGGCTGCGACGAGGTCGGGGTACGACTCTAGCGTCGCCGCGGGCAATCGCAGCACATATTTCTGTGCCGATCCTGTCATGGACATGGCCAGCTGTTGCGCTTTCTGAGTGTCTGTCCACTCGTTCCAGCGGGCGGCCATTTCGAAGATGCCCAAGAAGTCTCGCCATTCCATTTTATTGCTGTCGAAAGCAGGCACCTTTTTGTAGTCGAAACGCTTCCTATTTTGGACGCGTTCCGTTATTTCGGCTCTAGGTGCGGCAGCCGGTGTCGGGGTAGGGAGCGCGACCTCCATCGTAGGTGCGGCATCCATTGGCAGGGGTCCCCATGGTTCTTCCCTGCGCTGCTCGGTCGGGGCCGGCCGCGCGTGGGACAGGCCGTACGGTTCTGGTGGAACCGGTCGCACTTGGGGCATGCCGTACGGCTCCGGTGGGATCGGCCGCATGTGCGGTACGCTGTACGGTTCCGATGGAACCGGCCGCATTTGGGGCATGCTGTACGGTTCCGATGGAACCGGCCGCAGGTGTGGTATGCTGTACGATTCTAGTGGGGCTGGCCGCGTTTGCGGCGCTTCCGCCCGCATGGTACTAAAATACTCCAACGACAGTCTCAACGCATCGCGCACGTCGGCCATGCTGTCACTTAACGCCCTGATGGCGCCGGCGGTGACCACAAAGGTCTTTCCCCCGTCGTACGATTCGGGTTGCCCGTTCGCTGGCCATGTACCCCGCCCCATACGGGCCATGAGGGCCTCGCCACTCGCCTCCTCTTGCCTCAACAGACGCGCCGGAGGCAAGAGGCTGGGCTCCCAAGCGGCTTCTGTTTCCGTCGCTGCCGCCAAGGCACTGTGGTCCCACCTGGTGGCCACCGGTTGGCGGAGTTCTGTTGAGTGCGCCGGGCCGCCCGCGGGCCGCTCGACCTCCTGTGGGTTCGGCCATATTTCCTCGCGGGGAGTTCGGCACACCCTTTTTGGTTTGCTCTCCTGGGTATCCGCCACCCAGTAGTCCCTCTCGGGAGTTCCCGGGGGGGATAGGTTGACTAGGCGTGGCCGTTCCCCTTCGCCTGTACGCCCTGGTTGGGCGTCGCGTGGCGCCTGCACGTTCGCACTCATAAAAGTGCGATACCTTCTCTCCTCCCTGAGAGATTCCTCGTGGGCGGCCTGAGGGGTTCTAAACCTCACCTCATCCTCCTCTCTCACTGGTCTGAAGGCAGCCTCCAGACCAGGCATAGTCCTATCCATCCCAGTGGCGCCCTCGCCCAGGCTCCAAGCGCTGGGGGTCGCAAACTGGGAGATATGATCTTGGCCCCGCCCCCACAACAGGGTGGGGGGGCTAATATTGGTCGTTTCTCTACGCATGCTGGGAGTCTTCCTCCTGGCTCCACCAGCAGCCTCCCCCCCCCTCAGCATAGCTGAGGGGGTTGGTTCCACATAATCCCTGTCATAATCATAAGTTGGCAAAACAGGGACTCTTCGAGTCGTTATTTTGGGGTCACTGACTGGTTTTCTTTTATCTTTATTGTCAACAGGATAGATATCCCCAGCCAGTGCCCCAGCACCCATGGTCTTAGACTTAGGTGGCCTGCTCCCTCCAGGGCCCCCCAAACTCCCTAAGTTTTCAATGTAGTTTTCAATCTCCCTTTCAAATTCTTCAATTCCCAGACTTTGGTCTACTGCCACTACTGCTTTATTATCTGTGGCAGGACCAAAGAGTACAGGGCTCTGGGGGTTTGATTTTTCCCCCCCTCTGCCAGTCTGGACGTCAGTTGGGGTGGCAGCCATTTTAATTTGGCTCTACACCTCCTTATTTTTAAAAGTCCTAAATTTGTCCAAAATACCCAGATTTTTCCTCACAGAGTACTCTAGTTATATTTAGTAACTAGTCCCAATTGTTGGGCGCCAATTTGTAACGTAGCTCTTACTGAGCCGCTACTCTGAGGGTTAATTTACAGATCTAACAGTCTGGGTTGGAGGGTATTTTCACCCTATATAGTTATAGATAAAACACTGAGACAAGCATGGTCATAATACAAAATATCTTTACTGATCCAAAAGTCCTGTTATACTACACTGACATACTCCAAAAGGGAGGCGGAATGGAGCCTAGGCCTTTACCTAACGAATGGTGCTATTCTCGATTACTGACTCACCCATTTTCTGACTTTGTTGGCACTTTTTCTCTGCAACTTTCTAAAAGGCTTGTTTTCTTTTTAAATGTAAACACGGGAACAGGCCACTGCGCATCTGCGCACGCGCAGATGCGCAGCGGCCACCCTCTTGAGGAGCCATTAACTCCCAGTGAAGTGGCCTGCCCGGCGTCAACTATGTAGGAGTGTAGAACAACTACAAAGAAGCCGCCAGACAGGTAACAGTAAGGGTTTTTAAGAGGGTATCGAAAGGGGCCTGATATTTGTTTTACCACAGCGTGTCTTTCGCTACATCCCAACGTAGGAATGCAGCTCCATCCACGCTGTAGATAAGCCGGCTGACCTCCATTCAGAGGGGCCGGCGAAAACTCCTAGACTTAGCACCGTTCGTTTGGCTACACCTACGCTACAAATTAGTAATGTATAATATGCAAGCATGAAATTTTCCAATCCAAATGGACAAGTAATTAATCTGGATTCAATACTCAATACATTAAAAGAATAACTCGTGATAGAGGAATATATATCTACTATCTCAAACATGAAAGCGAAAACCCTTGGTAAATGGTCTCCTATCTATAACCTACTGAAAAGGAGATACGAACAACGGTGCGGTCTCTCTATGTTGTCCATCAGAGCCTGTTATTACACTGAATTATAACGTATACAATGTTTTGAATACTATCCTGTATTGTATATGGAACAATACATTATAAAAAAACATTAAGAGGGTCTGCGTCGGTGATCACCATCACAGCATGGATATAAATCTCTTCATCTACATAAGTGTCATAAAGATCACGATCACTTCGGTGTGGAGTGTCCATTTTAGAAGTCTTAATAGTATTAGGGTCAGTGGTATAAATGTACGGAGATGTGGTAAGACGTCCTTATACTTAGAGATATCGTCATTGCCATGAGTGAATACTAATTATTGGGATGTGCACTGTGTGCATAGATCTCATATAGTGTTGTTATAACGTATTTATTCTTTACAATCATTTGATGTGTTTACCTCCATTAGAAAAAATCGAACATTTTTCTAATACTAGCGTCAACTACAGGGAAGTTAACCTCTCTTATGTTTTGGGGATAAATTCCATTTGTAAGTACTGTTACATCCCATTTGAAAATAATAGGAAAGTGTTGAATCATAAGAAATTTATTCAATAAAGATTTTAAAACAATACAATCTTTTTACTTGAGGATTATGACTGATAATTCAGTTTTTTTTTAAATGGAGCCCATTATTGCCGGATCAAAAACTACGACACCCTTCAAAGCTATTATATTGTGCTAGAACAATATCAAAATAATCAAAGCTGAAATCAGGCTAACAACATTTTATTTAGGGTGGTGGTTATTTCAATTCCTAAATGGGCATTCCTGATAACTACTTTGGCCCAAATTACCTATGTACATGTATAATAATTTTCACGTGATTGCCAAAATAGTAACAAATTAACCCGTTGGCCGCTACTACGTTAGACGACTAGCTTCTCCATGACTACTTTCTGTCCCTCAACACTGTCCTGGTTCGAATCCTGCTTGGGCCATGTGACTTGGAGTTAGGCGGTGGTTTTCCCCTGGGATATCCAGTTTCTTACACCATTCACAACTAGCTAGTTACGATCTAGCCTTTATGTGTTCTGCAAATTCCATAACAGATAAAAGCTAAATCGCCACTAAGCAATATCAACGATGAAGGTCAAGCATAATCTGTCATAAATATAAAGCTATTTAAGTTTGGAGTCCGATTCCTATATTTATAGTTCGCTGCCACCACAAAGATGCACTGTATATCAAGTGTTTATTGAGGTAGGGTTATTTTCACAGTATTCGCGCGAAAGGAAGCACGCAAAACTAAACCCATGTTACAAATATTCTCTGTTAACGTGGTCAAAACCATTGAGAGCTAGTTAAAAGCCGCATCCCAAAACATACCTCACAGCAGCGTAATCATATAACAAAGTGTATCTCCAGATAGAGTGTTATCAGATCTAAAGAGAATATCATAGCCAACCGTCCTTTGTCAACCCATATTCTATTTCATTTCAATATTTACACTTTTCACTCAAATGACATAATCTCATTACTTACACAGGTGATGGTCATTGCAGGCACAGTGTCACATTAGGGATACCATTGACTAGGCCCAATAAAAAGACGATATCAGATTTCTTACTGCTTAAGTATTTTACAGGCCATAACACTGAAAATTTCGCGCCAACAGTGCGCGAACGTTTATGTGCGCAAATTCAAAGCGGGTGTAACCGTTCCCTGTGCGTGAACGTTTATGTGCGCAAATTCAAAGCTTCTGTAACCGTTCCCTGTGCGCGAACGTTTAATTGTGCGCAAATTACAAGCTTCTGTTACCGTACCCTAGTCATTAATAGCCTATCATACAAATACACGTCAGCTTGCAGAAACGGAGAGTTTGGAGAGTAACATCCTGCGTACTTTCCCAAAGAGAGGGAGAAAGGCTCCTAGAAGATACATCCCACCAAGAAAGTAAAATCCATAGGAGTATGAACCAGTAGTCTCTTGTAGAACACCTGAAAATAAATGAAAACAAACTAAACAATTACTTTAACATTTTTGAAATGAATGAGATAACTCTATACGACACTGAGGTTGGTGCATCATCAATAGGTGATGCACGTGGCTTGCGAATCAAAAGCACGCATTTAGTGCAGGAATTAAATGTCGGCACTGTACCGAGAAGACTCTCTTCTGATTGGAGGAATGTAGAAATAATTGGCTGCGCTAAATGTTTTGAAATACATGAAGTAGGTAGCCTGTATAAGAGTCTAAATGTAATGAACATTTGATACAACATCAGTGTTTTGGAAGATATGTTTTGCTAGTTGCTACTCACAGAGGAGTGCCTTTTTTCGAAAAAAAACGTCAACACTTTGTAACATGTTCATTTAGTTGAGGGAGGCTTGATTTTTCACGATTCAATTTTTTTCTCTATGTCTATTTTTATTTTCTATTCCTATTAACCGTTAGAGCTCGTCCATCGCTAGTCAAAGATTGCGTGACAGCTATTGAAAATTTTCGTGTCCCCAATTGCGAGCGACAATCAATTTGATACCATATTAATCTATAAAATGTTTATTTCCCAAACTTAATATCTTGGGTAATAATGAGTAATATCGTTCAAAATGCAATAAAACGTTGATTCCTATCTATATTCAATGATTAAAATTCTTAGAATCCTATTTGATTTGTTTTTATAAATCAATGCGTTCTGATCTTTGCACTCATCTAGAAAAACTAATTTCTTGACAGAACCTGTATTCCCACCCTTATGTCTTTTGTATGGCAACTGTTTCTATGCTTAATCTTTCAGTTACTCAATCCACAGACTAGAGCAAGTGGTGTCTGGTGAAAAAAAGAGCTGGGAAAGGACAGGAAATGTTCGTGAATGGTTGGGAATACTTACCAAGTATGGGAAAACACACTGCCCACGATATATTCCCAAAGGCAAGCATGATCCCCATAGCAGAGGCTATGTTTCTATTATCAACTGCGTCTGCGCATAGGACCGCGCCATAGCAGATGAAACTTCCTCCAAAGACACCGAACAGTACAGCGAACGCAATAAGAGCGGGGAAAGTGTGCAAGTGAACAACCCCTACCGACAAAATCCCAGTCATCACAAAGAACATTTGGACAAGATGTTCCCTGCTGATGTATCCTAAGTCGCCTATATGGCCCCAACCTGCGCGCACACATAGCTCAGAGGCTCCTATAATTGACAGTAGCATAGAGCTCTGTCCTTTGCTCAGGCCAGTCTCTATAGCAAACGCTGGCAAGATATAAATGGTGTTAGAATATGATGCTAATCCGCAGCCCCATATTAGCACCTGTAGCACGAACTGGGGGTTTGTAAACAATGCAAGGTTGGGAAATCTTCGCTTTGGGGAAACTCTCTTGGTTGGATAACCGTCATCATGAGTTTGGGCTTCGGTGAAGAACATATTTGGCGTTGACATGCTTCGTTTGGCAATACTCATGCTTCCAAAGCTTTGCAAACTCAACGCCAGACGGCGCTGCTTGACTAAGTCCGCAGATGAGTGTCTAGATATGCCTGGTTCCTGGTTATCAAATAAAGCATTTTCTTTATCGGCGCTTTGTGCAATCCTGCGATTGGTATAAGACTTCTTTTGTTTCCAATGTTCGTTCTCTTTGTTTGATGCTGTTTCCAGAGAATGGTGTACATCGGAAGACTTACAGCTGCTCTCTTGATCTTTAAGATGCTGATTGCACAAAAATGGTTGACTCTCATTTGAGTCCGATGGTGCCAAAGGATGACCTTCGTCTTTTAAGGCCATTTTATAGGTCATTTGATTACCTTTGCTGTTTTCATCTAATGGTTTGAAAAATGACTGACTCCCATCTGAGTTGTGTGGTGCGAATGGGTCATCTTCGCCTTTCGAGGTCATTTCATAGGTCATTTGATTACCTTCGCACCTTTTATCTAATGCCTTGAAAATCTCTGCCGTGTCATTTTGATCAGCAATTGTGTCATAGCTTTTAACTTCCGTACAATTCGCCTGCTTGTTTCGGGTATAGAAAGATGTAGGTCTTAGAAGCGCTCCAGCAAAGGAACAGTTTAGAGCCATTGCAGCAGTGATTAGAATGCAACCGCGTACTGCATACTCCTCAATCAAAAAGCTGAAGAAAAAAACACGAAAAGGATGACAATGTACAGAAAAGCATACGTGGCAAGCACAAAAAAATAGATATATTTTTACAACACTTTTTCCAAAAGCTTTTTCCTGTCACGTATGCTCTTTCGTAATGATGTATGCTACGGTTGTGTTTCTTTTTGTACCTAATGATATCAGTTTGCACCTAAAGGGCACACATATTTTGACAACTTTGCGTTTTAAAGTAGAATAATATCTGAATAAAAGTTTGAAACCGGACTATTCAATTTAATTATGGCCTGCCTGATGCACTTAGTGATTCACTTTAATGGACACTAAGACAACACACACGTCGATTTTTCCAAGGTTTTAAAAGCATTAGTAAACAAGCAAGCGAGATTCGAGTTACCATAACTGTGTGGTACATACCTTACTAAGAGAGGTAGGAGACAGAAACCTATGCTTGCACCACATACCGACACACCATTAGCAAAAGAACGTCTTTTCCTAAAATATTGGGGTA
Source organism: Maea johnstoni (assembly GCA_963942565.1). Lineage (NCBI taxonomy): Eukaryota > Metazoa > Annelida > Polychaeta > Spionida > Magelonidae > Maea > Maea johnstoni. The sequence goes on along the minus strand of OZ012698.1, from coordinate 27,190,597 downwards.
ACATACTCATGGTAGGGCCGTATACGCAACATGTGCCAAGACCTGCAATTACAAATAAAGATAAAGCTGTAATATTTTAAGCCATCGACATTGCTCAATCTGGGCCTAGTAATGTTTTATATAATATTGATATGAATTAAAGGTGACATAAACTCTGGTAAATCTTTTATAGAAATGACTCTAAGGAAGTGATGCAGTTTTCTGTTCGGTGGAGGATATTATACCAATATGGCACTTTGGTGAGTGCAATATCATTTTTCAGAGTGCAATAAAAATTGATATTGCACGAACCCAAAGTGCCATATTTGTTTTATTATACACCTATTGCTCATTCAAATTAAATAATTTAATGATCTAAAGAATCAAATATTATTGATATGTTTTTCCATTTCCAGGTTTTACCACAAACCATTGGGTTATTGTAAATTTCTAAGCTGGAATATACATTGTGTGTTAATATAGTAATATGGCAATCATATAACTGTAAATACCTGAAAATGTCACATGCATTAGTTTCAGAAATTCAATAATTTATTTATTTAATTAGAAAATGTGTTTTGTTTTCTATTAATATGATAAGTATTATATGCTTCAGAGAGTGAATCCATTACCAACAATCTTTGTTGCAGTTCCACTGCAAGGTATAAATTTGAGTTTGGCTAATTGTTTTTCGGTTTTACGCCGCCTTCAACGGTGTGCGTTATATATCACAAGGTTGAACTGCTCATCTACCCGCTAATTCCATTCAGAATAAACTCAAACGTGACCGAGATCGCACAGGGAACAAATACCTGTCTTTTATTAAACATACCCACTGACTCTTTTAGTTGCAAAGGCGACAGAGATAGCCCTTCACAGTATCGCACATGTGCATCCCACGAGTGTTACTCATCTTTTACTAAATGATCCCAATGATTCTTTTAGTTCCAAAGGCAGCCCTTCATAGTATCGCAAATGTGCCTGCCACTAGTGTTACTCATCTTTTATTAAACAGTCCCAATGACTCTTTCCGTTGCAAAGCAGCAAACAATAGCCCTTCGAAGTGCCGCACATATATATGCCACCGACATACTCCTGCGGATACTGCAGGACCACATCGGGCCCGGACCGAAATCTGACTCGCAGCATATGACAAAATTGTCAATGTTTTGTGCTCAGGCAGTGGTCTTTGCAAAAGATTGCATTACCCCCAATAGCATAAACACGAAAAAGTCGAATATGGCAGCAAAGGTGACGATACTTTTCGAATCCAAATCGCACGTTTGGAGAGTAAGACATCTTTAACCCTCAAGCTGCATGCTGGTGGCTAATCTGGCCAACACAAAACGACTCAGAAATAATGATATACTAGTATAACCGAAACCCAGGCACATGGGTACTCATCTGAGAATACTCAGTAAGAGATTAAGGTGTATTAAAAACAGCTGTGTCCTTGTGCTTTGGATAAAATTAGCCTTACCATTGGAAAGGATAAACCTTAAATACACATTGTATGGGCGAGCATTACTACTGACCATCTAATCCATAAAAGGCGATAGCAAGACCTATGTTTGGAGATATGGATATCAGAACATTCCCCAGGAACATGAGGAAGCCGCCGATGATAACAATGGGTCGATTTCCGAAACGGTCAGCTAGGATACCAGCCAAAGGTCCTGAAAGTAGAAATGGCTAACTGATATATGTTTAGTTGAATGTAGATGGTCACAAAATATTTTTCTTGTGGCCAGATTTTCAAATGTCCATTGATCTTAAAGGCCTGTTTTTTTAGTGCATTTGCGTGTGTTAAGTTAATATTACTATACTTATATGTGTAAATTAAAACGACACTTTATCTAAGTGCAATTGAACGGACAAATGTATTTGTGCTAAGCGAACTAACCTACCTACATGTGTAAGGCGAAATGACCTAGTTATTGAAACCCTTCCAATGCTGAGCCTACTTTCGTCCAAAGCACGAGGACGCTTTTTGAAAACCATCTAAACCCTGTCATATTGGTATTCATTAGATAGGTCTCATTGAGTGCTGTCAAATGAGTAGCCATGTACCAGGGTTTCAGTCATTTTTCAGATATTTTGCATCATTTTGTAATACCAAAATCAGCAACCAGTAGGGTAAGGGTTTACAATACTATAGATTCACAAAAGATTGTGTAGAGTCAATTTTGCGAATTTACAGAAAATCCATTTTTACGTGTGTTTTTTTACTTTGCAAATATGGAGTGCCAGCTATACACTTAAAGTAGCAGCACTAATCATTGCGAATTTCAATTTTGCGTCCGCGAAACTAAAAAACACGCAAAAATTAAACTAACGCAATCTTTTCCGAATTTACGTTATCTACTGGTTTACTCACCTCCAACTGCAGTGCCAACCGCGCGAACTGAGATTGTCATCGAGGTAATAGATGCTCCGGTCCCGAACAGCTCCATCAGTTCAACAAAAATAAGTCCTCGTGACTTGGGTAGTCCACTTGTGAACACGTTCATCCAAGCAGATCCTATAGATAAAAGTACCATACAGATCCTATGTAGGTGTGTGAAGATTTCTTATTGAGGACATTGCCAGAAATCAGCTATTGCTGATGAAAATATGATATGCAATAAATCCCATATGGCAAGCAATTCTAGTAAAAAATAAATCCTCTATTTTTTAAAGGGGAAGTCATTTCCATAAGCGGTAATTCAATGTATTTTTCATAAACGGAAAGGAAATTCTTTTTCCGTTAACGGAAATTGAATTTTCATTTGCAGAAAATCAAGCATATTTTCCTTTTACGGGAAATGATTATGAACATCAGGCACGGCATCCCAAACATCCATATTTAGAATGGAAAAGCCATCTTTGTTTATTCTATCAACCTATCCTCTTATTCTCTTTACTTTAAGCTTTTCTTATTCTGTAATATTGATGACAAGTTGAATATGTTTTTCAAATGAATTCATGTGAACAGGAAATGAATTCCCATAAACGGAAAATGAATTTCCATTTACAATAGTGCTTATTTGCATTAATTGATTGTCATAAATGATAGCAATAACACTATTTCTACAATGACTACAACACTAAGTTGATACCTGTGAATATTTCCGTCAAATGGAATCTGGGTCAGTCTAACCCTGACTGACATTACTATTATCAAGTATACACGCAAACACAGTAATTGGTGCCTGTCCCGATGGCCGAGTGGTCTTGGGAGTTAGCAATGACTGCTTGCAGTCTCCAACCACTGCCAATGTCCGGATCCCAGTCGGAGCATGAGAGGAAGTTGCCAGTGACTTGGGGTTAGACGGTGGTTTTCCCCGGGTAGTCTAGTTTTCTCCACCAATAACAGCTGGCTTGTCACGACTATGCCATAATATGGCAAAAAGGTGACTGTCATTGAAATTTCGAAAAGCAAACAGAGTAAAAGGCCATACCAAAGACAATAATCCACGCATAGCCAGTATCCATGTATTCCAAAACATTCTTCTTCCTAGACATGTTGGTTGAGTGACAATCTTGTACTAAGACAGCAAGTTGGTCACGGAGGAAAATACTGGAAAGCAGAGAAATATGACATCATAATTCCGAAACAAAAACTGCGAAGGAGATGTAAAACTTGAAAGAAACAATATGGTGAAAGCTCCTCCGTAGTAAATTTTCCTCCTCATTTGTGAAAATATATAGTTCATGATTGTGCATACCCCCCCCCCCCCCCTCCCCCTACGTCTTTACCCGTAATTATTTGGTGTATACTATCAAAAAATAAAAGCAGCAGAGTGGAAAATTTAAAAAGAACGCTAATCCATTAACCGCCTTGACGTATGCAACAAAATTTAACTGGTAAGAGGTCGACAATTAAGATCCCAACAAAAGTCTATATCAGAATTCTCTGCATCTCAATTTACCGATCATGGTCACATGTGATCAGCAACTTAAAAAACAGTGAATCGTTTTAACAATGACACTATAAATCTACCACAGGACGTAGTGGTTCATGTACTTGGATTTCAATTACCTCATACTGTAGTGATTAAATGTGCTAGGGAGGGGGATTGAAATTATTACTGATAAGCCAATATACTAGTCGGTGACTGGCACCTTCGCAAACTCTCAATCGGAAATTTTTTTAAAGTGTCCCGTTTATCTGTCCAGCTATCCTCAAACAGCTGAAAGAACAGGGCCGACAACTGGTTTGCCCATTATTGTTGGCAATACCGATAAATTAAAAAACATTGGTAAATGAACCGGAACTAAAATGTTCTACATGTAGAAGATATTACTAAATGATGAGCTGATGGACGTACTATGGATGGTTGTCCCAACTCATGCATATATATATATATATATATATATATATATATATATATATATATATATATATATATATATATATATATATATATATATATATATATATATATATATATATACTGTATACCGTGTTAATATTGCGCATATAAAACAATGCGCTCGGCAGACAACTGCCACTGATGCGCAGTTTAGTTATTGCGCACTGATAACCTCTGGGTTGTGCCGACAGCTAAAGTAGTGTATAAGGGACAGCGGGTATGCGATCTACCCGGATATTGGGAAGGGTGGTGTTGCACGATTATAGCAGGTCAGCCCTACGGGATGCCAGACGTTGGCAGCAAAACAGGAAAGTGCAATATTTATTGTATCTTATCATTCAAACTGTGATGTCCCTGGTTGCTGATAAGTGGTTACCAACATAACTGTATCACACTCGAGCATTCAAGATGTTAACATTGTGATTATTAACAGTGTCAGTAGGGGCCAACAAGGCCCTAAGTGTTGAGTGACCAGCTATCATGTCAGTGTGTTGAACGATACAAGTCTAGGGATCGAATGTCAGAGTAGTGATCCGCAGTTAAATTAATGCGGACTCAATGGGTGCGCATTAATTAAACTGCCGCAATATTAACACGGTATACAGTATATATATATATATATATATATATATATATATATATATATATATATATATATATATATATATATATATATATATATATATATATATATATATATGTGTGTGTGTGTGTGTGTGTGTGTGTGTGTGTGCGGTCCTGGGTATTCACATCTAAGTGCTTAGATTTTAATATAGCTCACACACAGGAGGATTATTATATTAAACAAGAAGTAAAAGATATTAAAAACTACCAACTGGATATTACATTGATTTGTGTCACTAACCTTGACCCACGATCAATCAGACATTGTTGACATCTACGTTTTACGATGTTATTATCTAAACTATTCACATCTGAAACAAACATATGTTCTGACACTGATAACTGATGAATGACAAGCGTTATAATGAAAATTAGGTCAAATGACTTACGATGGTGTCCTAATTACATGTGAAGAGGTGAGCCATGGCAGATCAGTTCAACATAGTGTACCACAGTGTCTAGGAATGCATGAGCATGCCTTGGCCTTGTACTAGTTCTGGGTTGCTATACATGTATAAGCATCTTTTATATATTCTCTATCAGAATATACTGTAGCATTAATAGTACAATCCTATCAGGTATCCTTTCCAAACATAGATGTACTAGGGTTCACTCATGACCTCAAACTCATTAGGTAATCCCTCCATCCACAGTATATTGATCAATTGCATGACAAAGATATCTGTGATAGGGAATTCCCTCCTATAATCGCAGCCGGGAATCGCAGACATGAAATATGATAGGTAACACATCTGTCATGAACTCTCTATGTACAATATCTACTAGCTATTTGGTAATACAAACCCTAACATATCCCTGCATAATAAAGCACGGAACCCATGTATTATCAGTTACCTTGTACACAGCTTTCTTGTTCTCAAATACATACAGTCCTCCCACTCTCAGCTTGCTTTATTTAGGGTTGTAAAGCTGGTAATTCAATCATGCGCGCATACTGGGTCGTTTGGTATTGCTAACTGTTGTTGACCTACTTTCTTAAGTAAAGTTTCTGCCAAAATTGCATGCTGCAAGGTATTATATTGCAAGGACTCCAAATGTTCCATTCAGTTACCCTAATCTAGTGTCTTTAGCAATTCAAATGTACGCTTTATTGATCAAGAGTATCTCATGTGAGGTAAAACATTACACAATACTGTGGGTATGGGTCTATCTATGCGAGTTCATGCAGCCAATTAAAGGAAACTTATAGTTGAAACACCAAGACCATGGGGATTGGATTGGATAACAATTTTTAGAAAGGGGACAAAAGTGGTAAAATATGAGATGTTTTTTTTTTAATGTGTTACCAGTATTACAGCCTTAAGGTGGGTCCAGCACTTATTTCACTATCAGAAAGCTAAAAGTTTTTTTTGGCATTTGTGACCTCTAGTTTAAATTTTCCATAACTTGGCTACATCGAAAGTATGTTATTCCATTCCTAAGTGTCATTTGGAAAAAAAACTTAACCTCCTAATCAAGTAAGGGCACATGGTAAATTCCACCAACCGCACGGGTTCATTAACTAACATCTTAGCAGGGTTTCAGCTACTAGTAATTATCCTCTCATAGGAAAGGAAGAAACAGTTTTACGTTGCTTTCAACAGCTTAGGTAATATTGCGACGAGGTAGAAACCGGCTGATGGGAAGAAATTCCCTTCTCTTCAGAGGGGTCTTTCAGTTGCAGAAGGACCACAGACAGTCCCCTACAATGCCACACATTTATATAGCTACCAATACAACCCGATTATGGGGAGCCAGGCATCGTGACCACTAGGTCATGGTGGATCCCTCCTCTCACATTGGAGTCTGAGTATGTAATGAGTGAGCAACCCAACCCCTGAAACTGAAGTAAAGGCATAGGGTAGTGGTTCCTGCACCAGTCGACTGGACGTCCGCAAGTTCCTGGTTGTAAATACACTCGTGGACAATTAAAAAAATAAGCGAAGTGCATCAATGACACACATAACTTGTGAACCAAAGCTACGTTCAGACGTGACGTCGCACATGCGCCCAGGCCGAGAAAATGTGCGGCAATCGGGCGTGCGGTTGTGAACTATATGCCCGGGCAAAATGCTTATTTAGTGCAGGAATTAAATGCCGGCACTGTATGTGTAGATTAACTCCTCTTAGCAATACTTTTACAAACATTTACATCTGTACTCTAATTGCATATTTGTGTTTCTTTCTGTAAAATAAAGATCAATGAAATTGCCCACCGTAGACCGTCATGACTTTTCACAAACAAAGCCTTCCGTCAGGACTTAAGCAATAACTTTTTAGTTACGACATACTCTGGTAGAGGTCACACTCGTATGCTAGTTTTATAAATTAGACGCCTTGATGGAGGTCAATTTTAATACTGTTGGTCCTATCGCTACCAGCGGGGTGAAAAATCAAATCTGGACAGAAACGTCGAGCCCTCAAAAAGTTTATTTCAAATGAACTTCACGTATGCAGGCACTGGACGTTCATGTAGTATAGGGACTAGGTTAACTCTTATCATATTCCAGCTCGATCCTTCAGCACCCCGATCGATCCCTGTTACACATCCTATATACATATTTAGCGGAGACTATCCAAAGATGTATTTAATGAATGAGTGTTCATTCTCTAAAACTAATCAATGTACATGTACATAGGCATGTGTGCCTTTTCGTGATGTACCGGGTGGCATTTCTTGACAGCAACTGAAGTTACTAAATAATGCCATTTTTCAAGACTAAAATAATTGTACTGGACGCATTCTCAAGCGATTTGACACCTTTCAATTATTAGACTAATCATACCACCCGGGAGGTCACTCAGGTACAGAGGGTGGCCGCACCTTCGTTACGTATTTCGCGGAAGAAGGGGTCTTTTTTTAAGGTCTCCGCATGTCCACGATTTTGTAAAAGAAGGGTACTTTTTTGTACCCGGGTACAAAGTATGGGGGTCAAAATCCCCTTTAATGCAATCCACAAAACATACGCGGCTCTGACGTCGAGTGACTCCCGAAGTATCTGGGCTCCCGAGTTTGCTGCCGCCACTTGCTGCCGCTAAACAGGCAGAGGATTATAAAATCTTAAGTTAAAATACGTGTTCCCGTTCATCTAATGTCAGTGTTTTGATAAAAGAAGGGGCGTTTAATTAGTGGAAAAAGTCAGCGTTTTTATTAAAATAAGGGTGCTTTTTTGGCCAGAAATCAGTGCTTTAGGGGTATTTTTAAATTTTGATAACGAACGTATGCGCCCCCCTAAATACCCAAATGCCCCCACCGGGGTTTCGCAACGGATGGTTTAACATTTGAAAACAATTTTCCCTTTGTTTGAAAGTTGTTATTTCGTTGATTGTTACGTTTTCCTGCTAAATCGTGACTGGCAAGTTCCAAGAGTGACAAACAAATGCCGCCGTTCTCCCTAGTCAATAGCAACTTTTTCACGTTTCATTTTCATATTCTTGGCATACTTCAAAACTAATTACCCAAATGGACTGACAAAAACGTACCTCGTGCCACTTTCAAGAAGAATGTTCTAAAAAGGTCCGATAATCAGGGCAGTGTAATACATGTGAGATGAAAGAGCGGGGCATATTTATTTATTCTTTTTTTCATCCAAGATAATATTCTGAAGGACATAAGATATATGCATTTTCAGTTTTATAAATTACTGTAGCATACAATTTTATCTATTGAATAAAATTAAGGATGATTTGTTGTGCAGTACGCGCGTCGTTGCTGAGAGCCAATTAAAAACAGAAACGAAAGGTTTGCATATATGTCTTCATTTTTGTAGTTTTCCTGTCATATGTATTGAATACAGTGCCGACATTTAATTCCTGCACTAGACGCAAGGGCAGACCGGGTAAAATACACGATGCACATCAGATTTCCAACAAGTTTCCTGGGCATGGAACATTTAAAACCGAACGGAGCTTTGATTCGCAAGCTGCGTTGGTAATTGATGTGCGTGGCTTATTTTCTTTCGACATGTTATCCATGGGAGTTTGAAAAACTAGGCATTGGCAGCCGTCCGGTTGACTAGGATAGGAATCAAATGTCTGTACTGTACTTTAATAACCTGTTTCTTCACTCATCTAAATGTATTTTCTTTTCACCCATCTCTTTCAGTCTGAGTTGTCCATATTCAGTCCACTCGTTTTCAAGAGAGGGAGAGAGAAACTATGAATATTTTAAAGTTGTAATTCAACAGCCGCTCCCAGAAAGTCAGAGAGAGAGAGATAAATATTTGATTCAAGCTGAAATTGTATTTACCGTCCGGTCTCAGAGAGACCCAACGTAACTTGGACAGCATTCATATTAATAACAACCAGTAAACAACGAGTATCCAACAAGAATTTTATTACTTTGGTCATTGATTCATATTGACATTAAAATTTGAAAGATCCAAAATAAATACAATTACTTTGTACACTGTGAAACACTCAAATACAGAACACACAAAATAAACCATACAAATGAAAATAAAAATAAATCCATAAAAACTTGATATACAGAATCAAAACATTCAAATATGTGTCTACTATGTACTGGCCAATGATATTTGAAATATAACTGTTTGCAACGTCTTCATTGCATCATTGTGACACTTATCTGCACAGAGCTCCTAGGCAAGGATGTTTAATAATAATAATAATAATAATAATAATAATAATAATAATAATAATAGTAATAATAATAATAATAATAATAATAATAATAGTAATAATAACAATAAAATAATAATAATAATGATAATAATAGATAAATTATTATTATTATTATCATTATTATTATAATCAATATTATCATTATTAGTATTATTATTATATTATTATTTTTATTATTATTATTATTATTATTATTATTATTATTATTATTATTATTATTATTATTATCATCACCAATATTATTATTAAGGATGTTTGAGGAAGAAATGCATGGCTTGATTGAAACACTGCTCCTCCGACCAAACATAACATGTTTCATAAGGCATAGAGCAAGTCAAAATGCCACTCAACTTGCAGCAGAATACCTCTTATATATATATATATATATATATATATATATATATATATATATATATATATATATATATATATATATATATATATATATATATATATATATATATATATGTATGGATGTATGTATGTATGTATATATACATATATATATATATATATATATATATATATATATATATATATATATATATATATATATATATATATATATATATAAATTGGCAATTCATCAAGATATGTCAGAACATGTGTGTAAATGGATTAATTTTAACCCATTAATGGTTAACAGCTCCTCTAGACATATTTGTCTAGACCTATGATTCTTTGGGCAATAACTTTGGACTTAAGAATGGTATTAAAAAATATTTAAGGGAGAGTTATGGGAAGCGCTCTAATGAACATTTATTCTTCAACCATTTTCCCAAAAATGTTTTTTCGTGAAAGATCTCTACAAAATTGTCAGGCTGCTTTCGCCCGGCGTGAGTATTAATAGGTTAACAGAAACAAGGAAAGGGCTAAAAACTATATCAACCCCCTCACATTTCAGCCGGCATTCAAGTCTTAGCTGGCCTGTATTCATTAAATGCAAGTACCAAGCATTACTTCCTCAAATATCTTTAACCGATGTACATTTCATTTCAACATATTTATCATCAAAAAGGATCTTGACCTAGATTTGACCAATCAAATGAACCCTTTCACATACCAACTATAAACAACTTTACTATTCCATTGTTTCATTCTAAAGCTATTCCTGTGTAGCAAATCAGCTATCATAATTTAGTTCCACTTTTGACCACCAGTCTGCTCTTAAAGCTCATTTTGCAAAATATTTGAAGGAAAGTTATTGGTTATGTTCTGGTTCACACTTCTCCTTCAAATATTTTCCCAATAATATTTTAGCCTGGAATATTTCTAGAAAACTGTCATGCTGCATCTGGCTGCTATGGGCATTAACCCTTCCAATGTTGAGGCTACTTTCATCCAAATCACAAGAACGCAAAGATTTTTTAAAAACATCTAAACCCTGTCATGTTGGTACTCACTGGAAAGCTATCGCTGAGTACTCTCAGATGAGTACCCATTTGCCAGGCTTTCAGTCATTTTACAAGGTTTTTCATCAGTTTGTATTAGCCAAATTAGCCACCACCAGCATAAGGGTTAATGGGTTAATACATTCACGCTCAGAAGTTGCCTTGAGGGGTGATGGCTAAATTTATGATACCTTTAGAATAACATTTGATTAAGCTATAAATTCACAATATATTAGAAGGAGAGTTTTACATTAAATTCTGATGAATATTTCTCCTTCAATTATTTTCCAAATCATGCTTTAGGAAGATGCCACAAACATAGTCATGCCATTTTGGGCCGTTTTATGCATGAATTCTTAAATTGCTATCCTTGAAGTAAGTATTTAGTATACATTCTGAAAATGAGGAAATATATGCAATAATATTTCAAGGGAGATAAAACTTCTTTATTCTTATTCTATATAGATTTTGAATAAGGAGTACAGATATGTAATAGCAGAAATACCATCTCTTCAGCAGTTTTGTATATATATATATATATATATATATATATATATATATATATATATATATATATATATATATATATATATACATACATACATACATGTGTGTGTATATATATATATATATATATATATATATATATATATATATATATATATATATATATATATATATATATATATATATATATATATATATATATATATATATATATATATATATATATATATATATATATATATATATATATAATACACCCCAGGGCTTGACATAACGGATGGCCGCATAGTCATGACTATCTAGTCGAGTTATCAAGTTAGTTGCATGACAACAAGGCTGTTCAATTATTATATTGTCTAGCGCTTGGCCAGTATAATAGTTCATCATCACATCAAAAGATGGCAGCACCAATCGGTAGGTGGTACAATTTAGGACTTGTGAATAGGTTTTGGAATACACTGCGCATGTCAAAGAGATATGTTTCACTTATTCATGTCAAGGGATTTTGCTAGGACCTAGTACCCTTGAGAGTGATTAGGTAACAAGACAAGAATTTGCAATACATTTCAAAACCAATTTGATCATGATTATACATAATTTCCTGTATTACAGTTATTGTGTCATTATCATACGTTCTCTTTTACATATTCAATTCTAAGAATAACTTCATCAAGCAACTGCAATATACTTTCTTCATTAACCCTTTCATACCTGAAGATCCCCTCAACAAGTGAAACCTGGATATTTGAAACTTTTGGAAATTGCTGAAGTACGGCAGTAAAACCTTAAATTTGTAATTTTAAGGTTTTACTGCCGGTTTTAACTTATAATTGGGTAACAATTAAAGTGTGAACAAACTATTCAGAGATGAGATGTTTGTTGGGTTCTGACAAACATTTATCCTTCAGGCCACTCCAATTTAATAACTTGTCTTTCGAGCCCGGAGGCATGAAATGAGCCATTTTGGAATAAAAAAAAAGTTGAAAAATGTGGGTTTTTTATTTATCATATTTTTTAGAGTCTGCCAACTAGGACTGGTAGCAAGAAGTTTCTAACAGCCTATTCTCAACTTAATAAAAATCAATCAATCAAATAATCCCTGTAACCTGATGGGTGGGAGATATATATCCTCATATATCTGAGGCTCTACTACAGCATTGATAAATTCCTGTAGTTGATTGAATCACCCTTACAAAGAATTTTCTTAAAACTTGCACTTTTTTTTTTTTGGAGTCCGACAGAAAATTTCTAAACGGTAACCACTTTCGTCCGTAAGACACGTAAGACAACCTCGTAAGACAAGTAATTAAATTGGAGTGTCCTCAAATATTTTCCAAAAGATGTCAGAAAGATATTCCCCACGCATCCAAGCTCATACTGCAAGATGAGAAAATGAAAGTAATATCTCTATCTCTAGGGGACTCAGTACTGGTAAGGTGTCTCTTGCAATATCTTGATTTTTTACGATTTGTTTATGAAAACCTGGCAAATCTGAGCATGGACATAAAAACAAAAGTAACAACCAGTAATCACAGAAAATACACTAAACACCACTAAAGATTACAAAACACCCCTGAATCTTATTAAGACACTCCCATGATAAAATCAGTTGATTATCCTAAGAGTAATAGAAAATGTATCATTAACTGATATGACCTTGAGATGACCTTAGCCGCTGCCTTTAACGACCTTGGAAGAGGGCGACATGCATTTTATTCTACACCATAAGGTTGTTTGATTTCATGACTTTGAACGACCTTGGAAGATGGCCATATGCTGTTTTCTTGTACACACATGAATATTTCATTTCATCACCTCCGGAGATGGTTGTATGCTTTTTTTCTTGTACATGCATGGTTGTTTCATTTCATGACCTTTTTGACCTTGGAAGATGGCCATATGCTTTTTTCTTGTACACACATGGTTCATCACAACCTGTCCACAGTTACCGGAATTGAACAAATTTCCAACACCATGATTATCACTTTGTGATGAAATGATCTAAATCTTCATTTCACTCATTTTTTTTAAATGACCTTGAACTCAATGAGCTGGTCACCATCCATGATATGACCTTGACCTCCAAGGTCAGAGTAGTACCCATGAAATGAATTTGAACTCCATGATAATGTCACCATGTGTGAATTACTTTAACCTTTGTGACATGGTCACCATGTGTGTGTCTGCCTTGGCCTCAGCAAAAGGTCACTGCATGTAGTCACCTTGAACTGCACATTTCGATCACCTTGCTTGAAATGACCTTGAACTCTGACAAGGTCAAGATGTTGAAAGAAGCTTAATCGATGTTTTTTACATCCCAATGTCATGTATAACGGCATGATATTGATTTCCATAGGAAGGTCACGGAACGGTAAACAAATGACCTTGACCCCTCTGAGAAGGTCACAGCAGTAAAAACGTCCTAGTTGGTGACGGCCTCCTGCTCGACGACATACTCCTGCTCGATGTTGCGTATGCGGTACTCGGCGAGGACGTAGAAGAGGATAGCGAGGATCATGAGGCTGATGATGACGTAGAGTTTGACGGCCACACAGGTGAAGATTCCCAGCGAGAAAGCCAGCGCCGCACCGAAGCCCTGAAGCATGCGGAAGTTACAGAAGGCAACGTCGTGTGAGTCTGGGCAGCTTATTCCAACAAGACCTGCAAAGAAAGGCAAAAGTTAGAATTTGGCTAGTACAAAATAATGAGAAAAAAGCTGAAAATACTGTAAAACCAGGCACATCCAATGCTGAGGCTACTTTCGTCCAAAGCACAAACCATCAAACCCTGTCATGTTGGTATTTATTGGATAGCTCTTGCTGAGTACTCTTAAATGAGTACCCATGTGCCAGGGTTTCAGTCATTTTTTGTGGGTTTTTTTGCATCATTTTGTATTGGGCTAATTAGCCACCACCAGCATAAGGGTTAATCGTGCCAATCCCTATCACTGATCCTCTACTGTACAAGTATGCTATCTTATTCTCTACCCTAGCAGACTGATAGTACATTCCACCTCTTAAATTAGCGTAGGATTTGACTAATAGCGTAATATCCTCATGCTAGCAAACAATGCATCTCCACTGAACTGAATACAACCAATCAATCACAAAGCAATATTTATACATGAGGGGAAGCTGTTTTCCTGAAATAGTTCAGTCCATGATCTAGCCAGGATTTTAACCCTTCCAATGCTGAGCCTACTTTCCTCAAAAGCATAAGGATGCAAAGATTTTTGAAAACCATCTAAACCCTGTCATCTTGGTATTCATTGGCTAGCTCTTGCTGAGTACTCTCAATCATTTTTCAGATTTTTTGCATCATTTTGTATTGGCCAAATTAGCCACCAGCAGCATAAGGGTCAACCCTTTCAAGCCTGGAGATTTCTTTGACAAATGTTGTTTGGAGTTTTGATACTTTTGAATATAACTTTGGAATGAATTATAGATTCAGAAAATATTTGTAGGAGAATTGTTGGTTGGGTTCTGATGAACATTAGTCCTAAAAAATATTTACTAAAAAATGCTTCAGTCACTAAATATTGCCAAAAATAGTTTGGCCTTTTTTGCGGCTGCAGGAATGAATGGGTTAAAAATGGCTGTCTACTGGCACAAAATTGAGATTGCAGATTAAGCTAGTCAGCTTCTTCAATCAAATACTTATGCCAACTTCATTTGATGGTACTTTGTGCAAAAAAAGGCCAAAGAATGTGGTTTGTGTAACAGCCGTTGCCATGGCACCATGGGGAATATTGGGCTCCTAACAATGAACATTGTAAAAAGCATTGTTAGGATCCCAATACAGGATTTATATTGGTCTCCTTACAATTAATGTTGTGAACAGCATTGTAAGGATCTTAATATACAGTCCAGTACAACAAACAAATTGACCAGTCAGCAGCGAAATTCAGAGTGGACCTGATGATAAAAACCAATACAATTACTTACTAGGGATCTGCCATACAGTATTGCAGATTCCCCACATGGCTGATATGAAACAATTCAATACACTACAATACAATACAATACAACACAAGTACTTACTATTGCACTGTGTCTGCCATACAGCATCGCAGATTCCCCACATTGCTGATATCACACAATACAATACAATACAATACAATACAATACAATACAAGTACTTACTATTGCACTGTGTCTGCCATACAGCATCGCAGATTCCCCACAAGACTGATATCACACAATACAATACAATACAATACAAGTACTTACTATTGCACTGTCTGCCATACAGCGTTGCAAATTCCCCACAAGACTGATATCACACAATACAATACAATACAATACAATACTGTACAATACATTACAAGTACTTACAAAAGCACTGTGTCTGCCATACAGCGTCGCAGATTCCCCACATTGCTGATATCATACAATACAATACAATACAATACAATACTGTACAATACATTACAAGTACTTACAATAGCACTGTGTCTGCCATACAGCGTCGCAGATTCCCCACATTGCTGATATCATACAATACAATACAATACAAGTACATACTATTGCACTGTGTCTGCTATACAGTGTTGCAGATTCCTCACATTGCTGATATCATACAATACAATACAATACAATACAAATACTTACTATTGCACTGTGTCTGCCATACAGCGTCGCAGATTCCCCACAAGGCTGATATGACGAAGAAGACGGGCATCATGGAGAGATCTGGTGCCCAGATGAGCAGGAAGACCATCACGCCGATATTCAGGATCCCGCCCAGCCCTACGATGACCTCACGGGGGACGTGTTTAGACATACAGCCCACCAAGATTGAACTTAGTGCGTTGGAGAGACCTAGCGTGATCATCCCAAAGCCGACGTATTCTGGACCTAGAGTACATGACATGTACGACTGGAATAGAAAGAGAACAATGTGTTAACCCTTCCAATGCTAATATACTTTCAATCAAAGCGCAGGGATGCAAAGATTTTTGAAAAACATCTGAACCCTGTCATGTTCGTATTCATTGGATAGCTCTCACTGAGTGCTCTCAGATGAGTAACCATGTGCCAGCGTTTTAGTCATTTTTTAGGTTTTTGCATCATTTTGTATTGGCTAGAATAGCCACCAGCAGCATCAGCAACAATCTTTAACCCAGTGTTGTCAGCAGGTAAAAACCTTGTATTGTTCTGTCTGCACTCATTTAGACCTGCTCTTTCAGACATTGTTGAAATAACAATATTAGAAAGGCACATCTTTGCCATGTTCATGTTGTAATTGCATACCGTATTCTTCCGATTAAGCACACATGCCCGAATAAGCACACAGGGCCAATTTTTCATGGGAAGAGGGGGAATGGCCAGCGCAACTGTCATGAAAAAACTTGTAAAACTTCCCCCCAGAAGAAGTAAGAAAAGCGAATTCACATACATTTCCTCTTGCCGTGTCTGCAAACCAATGCTGAATTCCGCAATTTCAGCAGTTCCTTCGCGCTCTCACTGTTCATATTTGCCACATGATCATATAATTGACCAATTAACGATCTTTTCACATGCGGCAAAAGTCTAAGCAAACTAAACAGCGAGAGCGCAAAGGTGCAATGATGGCCAATACACTCCAATCGGCAATCATTAAGGTGTGCGGTACAACAGAAGATTGCCAACATCCCTTCCACAGAAAATTTTCCCAACCTCTACCCGCACCTAGCGGCTAATCGGAAGAATACGGTACTTATGGCCTACTTATAATTCACTGAAAAGATAACAATATAAAAACAAGTTTTTACCAAATTTTGGGATACAAAAAAGACAATACTGGGACAGAAATAACCCTTCACATGGCAAAGGGAACAATTAACAAGAGTCGTTTATAAAGCTCTCCACCACAGCTGCAATATCTGAAATCTTCTATAGCAAATTATTTCAAAAAGATATGACAAGCAACATAAATAGAAAGAAACAAAGGCATTAAACACATCAATAATAGATGCTGTTGTGTCCCTAAAAACTCATGAAACGATTGATAAATAATATCCTTTAGGTGCTTTTAACCAAAGTGTAAAGTATCCTAAAGTTTGCTTGCATGCAAACAAATAATCGAAGTGAATACAGAAGAGTTGCTTGTGCGCGACACTTTTCTGTAATCCGTCTGTGAGCAGATAACGTACACAAAAACAGGATTACTTCCGACGTAAACCCTATTATACAAAAATTGCATAAGTTAATGTATGATTGAATTTAAAGGCATTCATATGGAGTAATAAAAAAAGTTTTTACCTTATTATAGTCGGCGTACATGAAGGCCTGCTCGAAGCCATTGAAGACTAGAAGAGGTATGAGCAATCTGAACGTCTTATGGGTGAACATCTGAGAGAAATTCTGGCACGCCAACTGAAAAACAAAACAAGCAAATATGAAATCTTTGTCACAATAATCAACCCTTATGCTGCTGGTAGCTAATTTAGCCAATACAAAATGACACAAAAACCGGAGAAATGACCGAAACCCTGGCATATGGGTACTCATCTGAGAGTACTCAGCAAGAGCTATCTAATGAGTACCAACATGACAGGGTTTGGATCTTTGCCTCCTTTTGCTTTGGATGAAAGTAGCCTCAGCATTGGAAGGGTTAAATATCACACGAGTATGTGTGTACAGGGAAAAGAAACAGGTTATTAAATTTCTATAGATTATATCACAGATAACCAAAGGTAAGAGGTGACTTATTGTCATAACAGTATCAAAAGATTGTGAGAGTTCAGCGAAAAACAAATGATCTGAAATCGAAAAATATATCTGAAACTAAAATATTTTGAATTTAACAGCATTTTCCTTGCTGAAATATAATCAAATGTGACAATTCTTACCAAAATAAACCTCTTTTTTATGTGTTATCTAAAACTGGACTTATGTCATAAAGGCAAAAATGGAGTGTCTTTTGTTTTATGCAACACTCTTACTACAGGTGAACTTGGATATGACGGACTCAATGGGACCAGGAAAATTGGTCTGTCATATGCAAAATCCGTCATATACATATGACGAATACTTGATATGCATTGGACTGGGACCAAGCATATCGTCCGTCATATGCAAAAATCTGTCGTACAGTGATCCGTCATATCCAAGTTCACCTGTATTTGACCACAGAGAAACCTCAGAGATGTGAACACCTTGGGGCCAGGGCATAAGTGTTCCATTTGGTAGTGTTCACATCTCAAAGGTCTTGTTACAATGTAAACGACACAAATGGGACTGTGCAATTGTGTTCATATTAGGTGTTCATGTCTCAGAGGTCTTACTACAATGTAAACGACACAAATGTGACCATGAAATTGTGTTCATATTAAGTGTTCACATCTCAGAGGTCTTCTTACAATGTAAACTACACAAATGGGACCATGAAATTGTGTTCATATTAGATGTTCAAATCTCAGAAGTCTTAATACAATGTAAACGACACTAACAGGACCGTGATATTGTGTTCACACATCTCAGAGGGCTTCTTACAATGTAAACTACACAAATGGGACCATGAAATTGTATTCATACTAGATTTTCAAATCTCAGATGTCTTGCTACAATGTAAACGACACTAACGGGACCGTGAAATTGTTCACACATCTCAGAGGGCTTCTTACAATGTAAACTACACAAATGTGACCATGAAATTGTGTTCTTATTAGGTGTTCATAACTCAGAGGTCTTGCTACAATGTAAACGACACAAATGTGACCATGAAATTGTGTTCACATTAAGTGTTCACATCTCAGAGGTCTTCTTACAATGTAACCTACACAAATGTGACCATGAAATTGTGTTCTTATTAGGTGTTCATAACTCAGAGGTCTTGCTACAATGTAAACGACACAAATGGGACCATGAAATTGTGTTCATATTAGATGTTCAAATCTCAGAAGTCTTAATACAATGTAAACGACACTAACAGGACCGTGATATTGTGTTCACACATCTCAGAGGGCTTCTTACAATGTAAACTACACAAATGTGACCATGAAATTGTGTTCATATTAGATGTTCACATCTCAGAGGTCAACGACAGTCCCACTAAAAACCAGACCACATTATCATTTGCATGTGAAATGAAACCTTGGTTGGTGCTGGTGCTCAAGGGCTGTCATAAGTATCTGGTTTATTTCTATTCAATAATCTAGAAAATAGTTGTCGATTCGGTGTGTCACTTCAATCAAATCGGTTAGGATAGGAAACACTGGAATATAATAACATATACATAGCATTGTAGGACTTATCGGTATAGCACAACAACACCCAATGTGGCGAAAGGACTGTCACCAGTCTGGAGAAACTTTAAAAAATACATTGAGTATACTTGCGATGTTTTTCTGGAAGCTTCCCCAGCAACAACACAAGGGAACTTCGGGGAAGTAATAATGGTGCTATTATATATGCTGTTTAGATATTCAAGATTTTTACCTGAAATATATCAAATCATCGATCTGGTCTGTAAGGCCTAAAAAAAGTTGTTTGTTTCCTGTAACCCTACCCTAACAAGTTTTTATTCCAAAAAATCCCTACCCTAAAGTTTTTTTGGCCTACCCAACTCCCAATCAACGTAAAACATGCATAAAACACACATTTTTGACCAAAAAAAAGAATGCAAAAAAGTATCTTTTACCGACCTACCTACCCTATTTTTTTCGTACCGTTACAGGAAACAAACAATTTCTTTTTTTAGGCCTAACGATGACAGCCCTAGCTGGTGCTTGGTGCTGGTCAGAATGAGAGCAGCCATGACGGTAATCTGAGCCCAGGTGGGCCAGGCTCATTAAGCATCATTACCTGTAATTATCTACCTGGAATCACCCACTCATTATGGTGGAAAGGAAAAAGACTATGAGCAGCCCGCCTTCGCGAAGGATGATTAAACCGTGGCAGCAGTGCCGGTAAAATATATGACCTGGTGATGAGTACATGATTACACAGATCATAATTGGGACATTGTGGACCATGTTTAAAAGATGGTGGGCCATGATCAAAATATGAGGGCCAAATGTGGCAGTAAGATATATGACCTGGTGATGAGTACATGATTACACAGATCATAATTGGGACATTGTGGACCATGTCTAAAAGATGGTGGAACATGATCAAAATATGGAGGCCCAAATGTGGCAGTAAAATATATGACCTGGTGATGAGTACATGATTACACAGACCATAATCAAGACATTGTGGACCATGTCTAAAAGATGGTGGACCAATGAATGATTAAATGGTGGGAGCTGTGCCAGTAAGATATATGACATGGTGAGGAATCCAAGATTACACGGATCACAATCAAGACATTGTGTACTATGGATAAAACATGGTTGACCATGATCAAGATATGGAGGATCATGATTGTATAACATTCTGGATCATGGATAAAATAAACATGGTGGAGCAATGGATGATTAAAATGTGGGATCAGTGCCGCTAAAATATATGACCTAGTGAGGAGTCCACGATTACAGAGATCATAATTGGGACATTGTGTACCATGGTTAAAACATGGTGGACGATGATCAAGATATGGAGGACCATGTTTGTAACATGGTGGATCATGGATAAAATAAACATGGTGGAGCAATGGATGATTAAACAGTGAGAGCTGTGCCACTAAGATATATGCCCTAGTGGGGAGTCCATGTTGAAAACAGATCATACTTAAGACATTGTGGACCATGGTTAAAACATGGTAGACGATGATCAAAATATGGAGAACCATAACTTTAACATGGTGGAATATGGATAAAATAAACATGGTGGAGCAATGGATGATTAAAATGTGGGATCAGTGCCGCTAAAATATATGCCCTAGTGAGGAGTCCATGTTGAAAACAGATCATAATTAAGGCATTGTGGACCATGGTGAAAACATGGTAAACCATGATCAAAATAGTAAGGACCATGATTTTAACATGGTGGACCCTGGATAAAACAAACGTGATGGACCTAGTAATAATTAAACGGTGGGGAGTCCATTATGAAACAGATCATAATTGAGATATGGTTGAAACATGGTGGACCATGATATAAACATGGTGGGCCATGGTTAGAACATGGAGGACCATGAAAACGGTTAAACATGAAGGACCATGGTCAAAATATGGAGGACCATCATGTTGAAACATGTTGCAACATAACTAAAACATGGTGCACTATGGTCATTAGGAGGAAAATGACTGTAACATGGTGCATTGTTTGACCGTTCTCTCACCACTGAGGGCCTGCCCTGGTAGCCAAGAGATCTAAGGCATTGCCCTTGACTCCTTTCTGTCTCTCACCACAAAGGTATGCCCTGATGGATGAGTGGTTTAAGGCATAGCTTCTGACCGGTCTCTGTCTCTCACCACTGCTAGGGTTGCCCTGAAAGCCATATGGCCTAATGCATTGTCACTGATTGCTTGCTGTCTTTTGCCACTGAGGGCCTGCCCTCTGATGGCGTGCCATATGTTAGCCAATAGGTCAAAGACATTGCTACTGAGTGCTAGCTGTCTCTTACCACTTGTAACAGCCATATGTACTTAAGAGATGTTGGTGGAGGTGCTGCCCTCTATATTTTATATATGTAACCATGCGCCTGACCAGTTCCTCTAATTATAGATCCTGAGCACGCTCAGTGAGGACACTGGTCAGGTGCTTGAGGTGTGGCAAGGCAGTCACCTACCCTCAGCAGAACTGTCAACATGACTTTGAGGTCCAACATCAGGTATTTAGTTTTTTGGTTGCTTTAAGTCTTATTTCATATGTATTTTGAGTTTTTCCTATTTTGAGTCTATTTATATTCATTTAGAGAATTCTGTAACTTTTTTATAGTGCTTATTTTTGGTTCTTTATTTCTGTTTTAGTAAAGCATCATTATCCACATAAGAACACCTAGAACACCATTGTTACAACCATGAACCATGAAACATGCAACCATGAATCGAATAAACCATTGAAAAAGGAAACTGGTGTTTTGTGGTTTACATGCATTTACTGATGGACTAAAAGTACAGTGCTGTTGGAAATGGCAGAGAAAAGACAGACAAGACTCTCCCATAAAGGGCGTGAGTATATGAAAACTGTGAAATTGAAAGAAATAGGCAGGTCTTATAGAAAGCTGAACAAGTGTATGGATGAAATTGACCTGTTGATGGTGACTAAAGAGGACATTTATGGGAAATACGAATCTTGGCTTCTCTTGTACGAGCAGTTTTCTGATGCAAATGAACAATACCGTGAACTCTTATCTCCTAGTGAAAAGGAGGAGCATGATATCAACATTGACACAACATGTATGGTAGCCATTCAGAGTTTTAGGGCCAATGCAGAAAAGTACATGTTGGGAAGTGGCTCTAGAATTGAACACAGACAGAACTATATGGACAATGTGACACCTCATGATAGTGCTTCAAACATTGATTTCGGGCAGAAACGTGGTGACTCTGTGACACATAGCAAAGCAAGCATGTTGTCACTGAGAAGCAGTGTATTGCATGATAGACAGAAGGCAGCGGAGGAAAAAGTGAGAAAACAGACTAAGCTTGAAATGCAAGCCATTGAGCTTGAGAAGTTGAAACTGGAAATAAAAGAGGAAGAACTCAAGCTTAAGAGTGAAATAAGTGTAATTCATGCAAGGCAGAGTGTGTTGGACAGTTTTCTGAAAACGAGGTCAAAAGTGGGGTCTTGTGATACTGAAATGCATAGTGTACATGGGTCACGCCAGTCGTTAGGTAAACCCTCTCAAGCGCCACCTGGGATTGACAATGACTCCCAGGTATCAGGTTCTAGTGCTCACATCTCCCAATTTGTGTCAGCCCCTTGTGCTTACCTTAATGATGGGTTCGATAATAAACAAAGGGCATTACCTCGTGCTGAACCAGTTGTACGTGCTCCCACCCAACCGCCTATTGCTTCTACACCTTATGTTTCAGGTTTGAAAACTGGTAGCCATTTGTTGGGAGTTCCTGTACCTGTGTCTATGCCACTTTTACCTTTTCCTATGTTTTCAGAAACCGATGCACCATCACAGCCGCGTGCGCAACTGCCTGCATCTTATGCGCCTAATCCTGTGCCGCAAGCACCTTCAGCGCCTTCGTCTGTGTCGTTAGCACCGCCGACTCGTCAAGCTGTATTGATGGCACCTTCGGTGCCCCAGTCTGCGCCACTGACACCTTCGGTGCCCCCGCCGGTGCCACTTATGTCCTACGTTCCACGACTTCAGTGGTTCCGCCTGAATCCTTTGCTACGGCTTGGCCCCAGACTGTCCCTATTGAGCCTACAGTCCCTACATATGGCAAGCCCATGCCGCCACCTATGCCAGTGCCAAGGGCACCACATGTGCCCTCCGCATGCCCCGAGTACCCTGCACATTTCGGTGCATATCCCATGCCTTCTAATTTATCACCCTTAGCCACCCCTTACGTGCCACCCGTGGCGCCACCTGTATCTTACAGATCTCTAGAAAATGAGGCAGTCACTCATGTGGCACGGCTTCTTAGGAAACCGCCTACAGAGATAAAGAAATTTGAGGGTGATCCGATGGACTACAAACGGTTTCTTCGCCAGTTTAACTCTAGCGTGGTGATGAACACTGAAACCGATGAGGAACGCATGAATTATCTAGAACAATTCACTACAGGCGAGGCCAACCGAGTAGTTTGCGGCTTTGGCTACCTGGATAACGGTTACGCAGCCGCCCTAGAGGAGCTAGCTCTTCGGTACGGTAACCCAAGTGTTATAGTTAGTGCCTTTATTCGAAAGGCTCTAGACTGGCCAATCATTAGGCCGGATGATCCTAGAGGTCTAAATGAGTTTTCGATCTTTCTAGGTGAGTGTCTCCATGCTGTGAAATCAGTTAACACAGGCGGCACTCTAGACAGCCTGGAAGATATGAAAAGACTGCTAGGAAAGTTGCCCTTTCACCTTCATGATAGATGGAGGAGTCGAGTCTTGGGAGACTCAGTGATGCTCAGACAACCGGGTTTTGAGCAATTTGTCAGTTTAGTGAGAAGCGAAGCTAGAAAGGCAAATGACCCTGCTTTCGGGCGTGAAGCCATCGCAAAATACGTTCCTGAGCGCAATAGTAGGCGCCAGAACAAACCCCAAGTCAAAAGTAGTTGTGCAGTCACAGCTACTGAACAGAAAGAGGTACAGGCTTCTATGAGTAAACCTACCAAGGGACCTGCTCATAAGGCAGGATCCACTGATAAGGCCAAGGTCAAGGTCAAATCAGATGTCAGTGGAGCTTGTACAGCTCCAGAGGTAGAGAAATGTGCATATTGTTCAGGGAAAGATCACCCTTTGAACGATTGCCACCGATATGGTCAGCTCTCAATAGATGCAAAACTTACTTTCCTTAGGGAAAGAGGAATGTGTTTTGGATGCCTAGGTCAAGGTCACATGCGAATAGACTGCCCTAAAAAGCATAGATGTGACACTTGTAAACGGAGGCATCCCACTGTGCTTCATAATGAAGATTACATGAAACCCAGACCTGATGGCGTGGATAAAGTCGTATCGAGCGCCAGCCTAGGTCGAAATGAGGAATCCGACACTGAAAGTGACGGAGAATGTACCATGGCCATCGTGCCGGTACGTATAAGGAAAAGAAATAGTGCAAAAGAGATTGTGACATACGCCTTCCTCGATCCTGGAAGTAACGCTTCCTTTATGACTCATGACCTCATGAGAGAACTTGGATGCGAGGGAAAGAGGGTTAATATCACAGTCTCCACAATGAGCACTCCTTGGTCTGTGCAAACGCACATACTCAAAGACATAGAAATTGTTGGGTTAGAGGAGTCCTCAGTGATAGAGATTCCTCACCTGTACTCAAAGAAGGAATTGCCCGTTACCGACCGGCACATTCCTGTGCAAAGTGACATTGACAAATGGCCCCATCTGGAGGGTATCGAACTCCAGAATATCAATGCGCCCATTGGTCTCATGATAGGTAACAACATCCCAGATGTTTACACACCAATGGAAATGCGTACGGGTCCTGCCGGCAGTCCTCATGCCACCCGTACCCGCATTGGGTGGATTCCCTGGAATGTAATTAGGCAGGGTAGGAACAAAGACTGCGTGCTTTCTGCAAATTTCACGAATGTGGTTGCAGAACAGCTAGAATCACTCGAAAAACTGGTGCGCGACTCAATTGATCGCGATTTTCCAGAACGGGCAATAGATGACAAACGATGCCTCTCACGAGAGGATATGAAATTCATGGAGAAGATGGAGTCCGGGAAGTTTGAGGCAGGGCATCATGTCCTCCCGCTCCCGTTCCGAGATGATGAAATATCCTTGCCCGATAATCAGAAGCAAGCGTGTTCGCGCCTTAACTCACTGAGGCGCCGCCTTGCCAGTGATGAGACAAAAATGACTGAATACAAAGAATTCATGAATAAAATGTTCGAGAAAGGTTACGCCGAAGAAGTTCCAGTGAAGGACTTGGAGAGGAATGATGGTAGAGTTTGGTACATTCCCCACCATGGCGTAAACCACCCTAAAACGGGAAAATTCCGAGTGGTATTCGACTGCTCCGCCAAATTTGCAGGAGTATCGCTCAACGACTCACTGCTCCAGGGACCGAACTTGACCAATAGCCTTCTAGCGGTTCTTCTTTGCTTTAGGCAAGAGAGCGTAGCTCTTAGCGCAGATATAGAAGCCATGTTTTATCAGGTTCAAGTGCCCGTCAAGGACCGTGATTGCATGCGCTTCCTTTGGTGGAAAGACGGTGACCTCAGTAAACAGCCCACTTTGTACCGCATGACGGTTCATGTTTTCGGTGCCGTTTCTAGCCCAGCATGTTCAAATGTGGCTCTAAGGTCTTGCGGAGTGGGTCATGAGGAAGACTTCAGAAGCGAAGTTCTCGATTGCTTGAAGAAAAACTTGCCATAGAACTGACAAATGACATAGTACAACTGTGCGCTAGTGGTGGTTTCCATCTCCACAAGTGGGTGAGTAACCGGCGCCCAGTGTTAGAAGAGATACCCCGAGCGGAGCAAGCTAAGAATGTTAGCGCTCTTGATCTGGACACCGAAGACCTCCCCACTGAGCGTGCACTCGGAGTTATATGGGCTGTGGATCAAGACACCTTTGGTTTTAGGATCAAGGAGATGTCTGATCCTGCTAAGCCATCTAGGAGACAGATATTATCAATCGTGTCCTCGGTTTTCGACCCATTGGGTTTTGCCGCACCTGTCATCCTCAGGGGCAAAATCTTATTGCAGGAAATGTGCAAAATGAAGATGGGTTGGGATGAGGAAGTGACTGAAGAACAACTGGCACGTTGGGAAACGTGGTTGCGAGAGCTCCCGATATTGAACGAGATGAAAATTCCTCGTTGCTATAAACCGCCCAGGTTTGGAGATGTAGTGTCAGTTCAAGTGCATAATTTTGCAGACGCTAGCGATCAGGGTTACGGAACAGCCTCGTACCTACGTCTAACTGATGACCAGGACAGGATATACTGTTCACTTTTACTAGCGAGGGCAAGAGTTGCCCCACTTAAGAAGACCACAATTCCACGCATGGAGTTGACCGCGGCAACCATTGCCCTGCGAATGAATGAGATCATAGTATCGGAGCTAGAATACCCTGTGGACGCTTCATATTTTTGGACCGACAGCGAATCGGTCCTGAAGTACATAGCCAATGAAACGACAAGATTCCAAACGTTTGTCGCTAACCGCGTGTCAATTATCAGAGACGCTTCAACTGTCGATCAATGGCGTTATGTGAGTTCGCAGCAAAATCCTGCGGATGATGCATCAAGAGGACTTACAGCAAAGCAGCTGTTAAGTAGTGAACGCTGGTTGAATGGCCCCAAATTCTTGTCGAAACCTGATAGTGAGTGGCCACCGAAAGTCGTATTATCTTCTCTGAAAGATGACGACAAAGAAGTGAAATGCTTGAGCACTAACGTCAAGCAAAATGCAGGAAACCCTGTTGATACCCTTGTGAGCAAGGTTTCAAAATGGTGCAAGTTAGTGCGCATTGTCGGTTGGTTACTTCTCTTCATGAGAAAAGCTAAATCACTGACGCGATCTTCCAAAGGCGCGCTGAAACCCGATGCGAAACAGTGTATATTGCCGCAAGACTTGATACAAGACGCAGAACTGAAGCTGGTACGTTATGTACAACACGGCCAGTTTGCAACTGAGATAAGAGATCTCAAATTGCTAGGACATGTCAAAACTAGTAGTTCTATAGCTAGACTGGATCCCTTTGTGGAAAATGACATTTTGAGGGTTGGAGGACGATTGGCCAGATCCAATTTGGAACATGACGTGAAACATCCTGTTCTCCTTCCCAAAACTTCCCCTGTATCCAAGCTGATACTTGAGGAGGCACATAAGAAGGTAGGTCACCAAGGCCGTAATGCCATCCTTACCTATGTGCGAGAGAAATACTGGATAATTGGTGCAAACACCATTATCAAAGGTATTGTGTCAAGGTGTACAGTGTGTAGGCGTTATCAAGGAAAAGCCATGGCCCAAAAGATGGCCGATCTTCCGTCAGACAGAATTGTTTCTGACAAAGTACCCTTTTCGGTTACAGGAACAGATTATTTTGGCCCCTTTGAGGTCAAACGTGGCAGAGTCACCGTGAAGCGCTACGGCGTTATCTTCACATGCCTCACTTCTCGTGCAGTACACCTAGAAATGGCGTATAGCCTAGACACAGATTCTTGTATCAACGCCATCAGACGTTTCGTTGCCAGACGTGGTCCAGTGAAAAAACTGAGATCCGATAATGGAACGAATCTGGTAGGCGCTGAACGTGAAATGAAGAAAGAAATCGAGAAATGGAATGTGGTGCAGATCACCAATAAACTCAGTCAGAAAGGAATTGAGTGGGAGTTCTGTAACAGCCATATGTACTTAAGAGATGTTGGTGGAGGTGCTGCCCTCTATATTTTATATATGTAACCATGCGCCTGACCAGTTCCTCTAATTATAGATCCTGAGCACGCTCAGTGAGGACACTGGTCAGGTGCTTGAGGTGTGGCAAGGCAGTCACCTACCCTCAGCAGAACTGTCAACATGACTTTGAGGTCCAACATCAGGTATTTAGTTTTTTGGTTGCTTTAAGTCTTATTTCATATGTATTTTGAGTTTTTCCTATTTTGAGTCTATTTATATTCATTTAGAGAATTCTGTAACTTTTTTATAGTGCTTATTTTTGGTTCTTTATTTCTGTTTTAGTAAAGCATCATTATCCACATAAGAACACCTAGAACACCATTGTTACAACCATGAACCATGAAACATGCAACCATGAATCGAATAAACCATTGAAAAAGGAAACTGGTGTTTTGTGGTTTACACCACTGATGTCCTACCCTAATAGGTGAGTTTTCTAAACCATTGCCACTGACACTTCGCTGTCTCTCACCCCTGAAGGCCTGCCCTGATAGCCTATAGGTCAAAGGCATTACCACTGACTGCTCACTGTCTCTCACCACTGAAGGCCTGCCCTGATACCTGAGTGGTCTAAGGCATTGCAACTGACTGCTCACTGTCTCTCACCACTGGAGGCCTGCCCTGATACTTGAGTGGTCTAAGGCATTGCCACTGACTGCTTGCTATCTCTCACCACTAAGGGCCTGCCTGATAGCAAAGTGGTCAAACGTGCTCCTATTGACTACTTGCTGCCTCTCACCACGAAGGGCCTTCCCTGAAAACCTGGGTTAAAATCCAACTCAGGGCATGAGATAAAGTTGCCAGTTACTTGTGGATAGGCAGGGGTGTCACCATGGTAAACCAGTATCCTCCAACACTTAAAATTGGCTAATTAGGGCTTTGCCTGATATGACAAAAAATGACAATAACTGAAATTAAAAAACAAGCCACTCACGTTAGTGTGCCCCCCCCCCCTCTATCCCCTCCAAGAAATCAATGGAATTTGTGAAGTGAACAATATCTAGATATTCTTGAACAAGCCTGCCTGTCTACCACCACAGAAATGTGGTGTATTTTTTCCCAAAAAAAAACTACCGGAATGGGGTTGAAGGGCCGTATTGAGATGTATGGCTTCTTGTCTCCTGCCTGTCTTCCTATTACGACTCTCTTATTAATAAAGCATGCACACTGGCAGGTGCAGGCCTCTCATGACGGAACCACTCTCCCCCATCCACGTCTCAGCCCGGATTCCAACATATTCAGGAGAATAACTACACATCAACGGCTGCTCTGGTTCAAAGCCAACCATTCTTAACCCTTATGCTGCTGGTGGCTAATTTGGCCAATACAAAATTATGCAAAAACCTTAGCACATGGGTACTCATCTGAGAGTACTCTGTGAGGGCTATCCAATGAATACCAACAAGACAGGGTCTAGATGTTTGTGCTTTGGTCAAAAGTAGCCTCAGCATTGGAAGGGTTAAACCCTTTGCTGCCTGTAGCGCCCAAAACCGCCTGACTATTTTGTCGATATCTCTATAACAAAAGTACACAAAACATTTGAAGGAGAAATGTTGATCATAAACAAAGAAACAAATCTCCATAAAATATTTCTCCAATTTATGATTATATGATAAGTTATATTCGTAAGTATCTCGTCACAGAGAATTCCAGGCTTGATTGGGTTAACCTATTCATACGAAAATGAGTCTTCTTGTATCATTCAAGAAAATAACACCAGATCATAAACTTTTCAATCCAAAACCAATCATTCTCAATTCCTATTCATAACAGACAAATATGGTTGCTGATTACAAAAATGTACCCAATTGTTAAGTGGTCTATATTCTTCTATATTCATGTTTGCAGGGTTCAAATAAACATCCTACAAAGCATACGATACACCAAAACCATCAAACTGCAATCACCGCCTTTATCATCCCCATCATCATCCTCACAACCTTTCATAACCATCATTTTCATTCTCATTAATCAATAACACCAATATCAGCATCATCATCATCATCATCATCACCATTCATCATCCTTAAAAAAGCATCCTAATTATAATACCCAGAATCCTTATCATCTTTAGCATCATCATCATTATCATAATCACCCTAATCATTCTTCACCATTACCATCATCATCTTAATCATCTTTACCATCATCATCATCAGCATCATCTTCACCATCACCATCATCCTAATCATCTTCACCAACATCATCATCATCAGCATCATCATCATCATCCTAATCATCGTCATCATCATCCTAATCATCTTCACCAATATCTTCATCATCATCATCCTAATCATCTTCACCAACACCATCAGCATCATCTTTATTATCATCATCATCATCATCATCATCACCCTAATCATCTTTATCATCATCATCATCATCATCACCAACATCATCATCATCATCATCATCATCACCAACATCATCATCATCAACATCATCATCATCATCCTAATCATCGTCATCATCATCATCCTAATCATCTTCACCAACATCATCATTATCATCATCATCATCCTAATCATCTTCACCAACACCATCATCATCTTCACCAACACCATCATCATCATCATCATCTTCACCAACACCATCATCATCATCATCTTCACCAATACCACCATCATCATCATCATCATTCTAATCATCTTCACCAACACCATCATCATCATCATCACCCTAATCATCTTTATCATCATCATCACCATCATCACCAACATCATCATCATCATCATTATCATCATACTAATCATCTTCACCAACACCATCATCATCATCATACTAATCATCTTCACCAACACCATCATCATCATCATCATCATCATCATCATCATCTTCACCATCATCATCATACTAATCATCTTCACCACCAGTATCCTCACCATCATCTTCACTATCATTTTCATCCTTCAAATGTTCTGCCCCATGTATCTGTATGGATCAAGTGTGTCCCTAGTTTGGGATGAGATGCTGGAAGGCGACGGCGGCGTGTAAGATGTTGGCATGCGGTGTCTATGGCAGAAACAACAGAAACTGCAATTAATCAAGAAGCTTTTAGGGATAATTAGCAGGACAAGAATGCACGGAGATCCATCAAACCTCCCATAAACAACATGACTCCCAGATACCGCTGCTGCTGCTGCTGCTGCCACTACTGCTGCTGCTACTGCTTCTGCTGCTACTGCTTCTTCTACTGCTGCTACTGGCACTACTGTTGCTGCTGCTACTGCTTCTTCTACTGCTGCTGCTACTGCTTCTTCTACTGCTGCTTTTACTACTGCCAAAGCTGCTGCTGCTACTGCTCCTTCTACTGCTGCTGCTACTGCCAAAGCTGCTGCAGCTTCTTCTACTGCTGCTGCTGCTGTTACTACTGCCAAAGCTGCTGCTGCTACTGCTTCTTCTACTGCTGCTGTTGTCATGGTAGACTAGGCTCCTAGTTCATGTAAAGTTACCATTCCCTTCTGAGTTGACTGAGTGGTGCAGTACGAGATATGACAGATATAGAGGGGACCATATATGGTCCTCCAATGTCTTGCTATTTCATACTCAAACAGACCGCCATTTCCCTGGTGACAAAAATGTAAACTAAACTGGCCACTATGATTACCTTGACTATTTGGTGTAAAAAAAAAAAAAATGCAACAAAAAATATCATTAAATAGGTGTTTGGAAATGAGATATGAAGAATATCACCATGCACATCACTGCAGTACCGATTGTTCAATTTTGAAGGGTTAGAGTTTAAAGAAATGAGGTATAAAGGGTGGGAATAAGAATAAGAATACTCCATTTCACCAACAGGAAAAGTAGAGGTCAAGAAGTGGATGAAGGAAATCAAACTTCATTTATTATCACTTCCTTTCTCATACCTAGCCTAAAGCATGACTAACCATTTGATTTAACCCTTCTAATAATAAGACTACTATTGCACAAAGACCCAAATATTTTTGAAAACCATCTAAACCCTGTCATGTTGGTATTCATTGGATAGCTCTTGCTGAGTACTCTCAGATGAATACCCATGTGCCAGGGTTTCAGTCTTTTTTTAAAGGTTTTTTACATCATTTTGTATTGGTCAAATTAGGGTCAGCATAAGGGTCAAATTAACCCTTATGAGTGCAAATAGTAAATTTCTCCATAATTGTCTAATGCCAGATTGTAATTAGGATTATAGGCGAAAATCCAGTACCGGGTTCTTTATATATGACTCTCTTTAAATTTTGGTCTCCCAATGTCATGTGACATCATTATGAACCTTAAATCAAGCAGAATATTCTGAGAGCCAATTACCTAATTTTCGAGCGATGTAGGAGGGCCTTTAGATAATTTCAGATAATTGGCAAACCAGCCTCTTCATGAAATGATCTTGCTTTATTATCTCGCACGCATACATGTATGTGTACATGGCTCTCTAGGTTATTTTACAAAAAAACACATACATGCCTGTGTGGCAGTGTAAGGTTTAACAATGGAGGTTAACTTCAGGGTCGGGAAATGACCACCAACTTACCCCAAGTCACTAGCAAAATCCTAACATGCTACCCCACCCACACACATAGGTATACAGCAAAGATGGTAAGCTGGTAATCATTAGCGTGTAATGCTTTTATCGTGTAAATGGTGTGTAATTTATGACCAGTCTTGAGAGGGATGGCTGCAAATATGTTTGAAGTGGTATTTTAATCAATTAGTTTCACAAGAGTTGGCCTTTTATGCAATTACTCTAAGCTTCAAAGGGGTGAAATCAAATTACTTATAATCTATGGAGATTTAGCTATCATCAATTATCTACTTTTTAGACGTAACTACCATACTTTCTATGTCGTTTTACACAGACCTTTTGACCCTGATTTCATGTAAAACAAGCTTTAAATCATTCATGCCTGTAGCAGAGAAAAATTGTCTGACTAGTTTGGTGATATCCCGCTAACAAAAGAAACAGTTAGAAAATATTCAAAGGAGAATAGTTCATATAAACTTTGTTTACGACTCTCCTTCAAATATTTGGCAAACTCATGCTTCATAGCAAAGTAATTTTCAAAAGTATCACAAGACTAGATGCAACTGGTCAAGTAGATTGTCATGCAAGAATGGATAAGATAAGCCTTCGCATTGGCTGCCCCTGTAATACACAGTCAACTTAATACACTTTTAAGCCCCAGAAAGTAGATACATGTGTTCCAAGTTTATAAAAAGGGAGGTTTTGATGATGTATAGTTGGACACCCAGATCAAGATTACACTTTATAGAGAAGTCTTTAACTCATTTTAGGAGTTCCTCTAGAGATTGCTGTCTGGTTCCATGACATTTTTGCCAATAACTTAGTAATTGAGATCTGATTTACATAATATAGGAAGCGTGGTTGTTGTTAAATATCTGATTAGGCCTAAAAAAGTTGTTTGTTTCCTGTAACCCTACCCTAACAAGTTTTTTATTCAAAAAAATCTCTACCCTGAAGTTTTCTTCGCCCTTCCAACTCCCAATCAACGTAAAACGTACCCTATTGTTTTTCGAACAGTTACAGGAAACAAACTATTTTTTTTCTAGGCCTTAACATTGTCCTTCAAATGCATTCCTACGTATATTTTTGTCAACAAGATTTTATCAAAATTCCCAAGCTGCATTTGGCTGCTGAGAGCATTAATAGGTTGTTTCAACTCTAGGGATACTTTAGTCCAAAGCACAAAAGTGCAAATATTTTTGAAAACCATCTAAACCCTGTCATGTTGATATCAGTTGGATATATCTCTCGCTGAGTACTCTCAGATAGGTACCCACGTGCCAGGGTTTCAGTCTTTTTTCTTGTTTTTTGCATCATTTTACATTGGCCAAATTAGGCACCACGAGCATAAGGGTTAAGGATGAAGGGGGGAGTGTTTTCATCCCTCTAAAGACTATCAAGGACTGGACTGTCTCCTTGCGGAAAAAATCCAGTTCTTTACCTAATTCTGTACCTACTGCATTAGCCTTCACCTTTCTAGTACCAATCTACGAGACTACGTACATAGTTCTAACATTAGGTGATTGGCTATCAGAATGTTGTGCTCAATTCAAGATTCATTTTTATATGTCACATAACTATAGTGGATCAAAATGCTATGGTGCTGATGAAAAAATGCCAGTTTTTTTTTAGTAAAATAGAAAAGAATTTCATCAACTTAATATAGGACTATGACATATATATCAGTGTCCCTATCACAGGCTAATCTAGGCTTAAATGGGTTAAGAATATAGAGGGCTGTAAGGAATGTGTGTGTTCCTATCAGTAGCGTCAAGCGTGCCCAGAGGACACTAGGACCAGCTCACAGGCTTCCAGGGATAACAATTATCCTGCATGGCATCTGTGGCACATGATACTGCGGTCGTGAAGTAAGCCAACTGCTCTCAGGGGAACATGAACCTAGACCGTCTACGAGTACGGCACATTCTGTTTCTACAAATAAAACGCAAATATTTTCCTAAAAAAGTTTTCAGAAATATCCTACGAATGTTTTAAGGAATGTAAAGAAATATAATTTAATAATTCTTAACTATCTTCTTGCAAATTATTCAGAAAAATGTGGTTATAAACACTGAAACATTTGACACCTAGTGGTAGTGTTCGTCCGATTGTTCGAACAAGCCGAACAGCGTTCGTTTGTGGCTCCGATTATGATGATCGAATGCAATTTCACATGTTCGAACAAAAAAACGAACATGGATAAAAATTCTATTCAAAGAATTAACTGGACTTTCGGTAGTCCTGCCTGAGAAATCTGAGAAAAAGTTTAGTTACTTATTTATTGCCCCACCAAAGAGGAAACACTGCTGGACCGCTCCAGATCCACCTCTCTGAGCGTGCCGAGGCGTGGTTACGATGCCACCATTGTTGTTGTGGTTAACGGCACACCATAGCGCAAATGCGCATGACGCAATTACGCTAGTGTGTGTTGATACCGCTAGGTGTCGCGGTACCTTATGACTAAAGTAAACAGCAATGGCGACACGGAAAACCATGTACACAACTTCGATTATTAATCGGTCATCGGTCGTTCAGATGGACCGATGATCGATCTTGAAAATTGTGACCGATTCCGAACACTACCTAGTGGCAGAAAATGGTACTGATATTTATACCTCATACATGATGAAAGTAATGCATCCATCATACACTACAGTGGCAGAAAATATACTTACATATTTATCTTACACCGAATGACAGAATATGGTACTGGTATTTCCATCTTACACATTGTGGCAGAAAGTGGAAATGATATTTTTAAGATAGTGGCATAAAATCATAACAGCATAGTCATGATATATTCCTAAACAATACATATTTATGATTTTTGAAAAAAAGGGCAAAGGTCAAACAATATAGGAATAACTTTTAACAAAGATCGTGCTGGGCATGTAGTTAATGTTTTTTACTTGCCCAACATAATTTTTGGCTAGCCTGAAATTAGTTATATAACATATGCTAGAATGATATGTATTACTTATCATGGATTTAATGATTTGAAAAATAAAAACAATTATGTTGTATTGTTTCTATATTTCTGGGTATTTGTGCCATCCTCTATAAAAAAGATGTGTAGTGTTAAAAAAATAAGCTAAGCTAAGTACAAACTAAAATGTACTTACTCCAAAAGCCTGAATTTCTAAAAATATGTATAACCTATAATGGATTTAATGATTTGAAAAATAAAAACTTTTTGATATTGTTGTATTGTTTGTATATTTCTTGGTATTCATGCCATCTTCTATATAAAAATGTTTAGTGTTCAAAAATCACCTTGGCGATTCTGGCAAGTGCACGCTAAAATAAACTTGCCTGAAAGCCCTTTTTTCAAGAATTCACTTGCCAGGGCAAGCGGGCAAGTACTTATTTCAGTGCCTGCCTGTGTTGGAGGCTGCCTGCCCTGGGAATGAAAGGGTTCTGCTATAGCAAATCTTTGGCCTGACCTCGTCGACGTAGACAGCGGCGGTTTTCATAAGAGGGATTGTAAAGCGTCAGGAAGGAGCAGCATTGATTGACGGGCAACCCGATACTAACAATGACTCTCACGCAGACAGGTCAAAGGTCACGGCAGGCGCAGCGGGACGAGATGCCGCATTGATCTCATGACAGACAAGTTGATGCTGATTGGGCAAAGATGACTGGTCGACCATGTGCAATGGTGGAAACGGCACGCTTTTGTCACCATCGCCGAATTTGGAAATGAATACTTCACTTGACCTCCAGTCATACATCTAAGATGGTCTGAAAGGAGTCTTTTATTATAATTCAACCATAAGATAGGGCCAAGAAAAAAATGCTTTTGTTTCCTGTAATGTTCTGAAAAAAAATAGGGTAGATTGCATTATTTTTTTGGTCAAAAATGTGAGTTTTACGCATGTTTTAACATTGATTGGGAGTTAGGAGGGTAAAAAAACTATAGGGTAGGGATTCTTTTAAATAAAAACTTGTTAGGGTAGGGTTACAGGAAACAAATAACTTTTTTTTAAGCCTATACAGATATTGATGCAAAGCATCTTGCCAGACGCATTAAAAATTTTCAAGCATAGAAAACAACAGCATCCAACTTAATTATTCAGTTTGTTTTTCATGGTCCTGTTGTCAGTGTTAGCTGAGGTATGAACACCTCCTCTAAATCAACAAGCCTTCTGTACCTTGCATCACAGAGTTTTAGTTTTAATCTATTTGTACTCCAAATCTCTGGATCAATGACATTTTTGACAATAATTTTAAAATATGTGTCAGTTTGCACGATACAGAAGGGCATTAGTTGTTAGCTGCATTCCATTCAATTTCTCTAAAAATATCTTTTTAGAATACAGTAGGAATTTTTGAGTTTTCATGCAATGAGAGTTACAATTTAGCCTTATAATGTCAAAAAAGTGATTATAAATAAAATTCTTGATCACCATCTGACCCTGAATTTTTTTCAAACATCGATGTCAATTCCTGCAAAGAAGCTGTGTAGTAGAGCTACCCTGTAATAGCCAACAAAGGCATCATTACTGGAGCCCAGAAAATTGCTTCCCCGAAACGAGAGATGGGAAGTTCCAACAATAGTTGACATTAGAGGGGCACTGTGAAGATGACAGGATAATCCCTCGACAACATAATCCCCTAACGATGAAACTTATCCGTGTCTCTCAATTAATCTCGTCAACTAAATTCTTTAACCCATTCAAGTCTGTGGATCCCCTAGTCAGATAACATCATCTCCACTCCATTAATGCTCACAGAAGCCAAAACAACCTGATAGTTTTGGTAAAAACATGCAGGAAAAGGCATAGTTAGGAAAATATTTGATGGAGAAATGTCAGTTAGAACATCACCAACAACTCTACTTCAAACATTTTGTAAAACCATTCTCAATTCCAAAGTTATTGTCAAAAGTATTATAGATCCAGACAACAATATCTGGAGGAAATCTTTAAGCATTAAATGGGTTAAAACAACTTTGGAATCATATCAATCAAAATACACCTATAGGAGAGTTGTGAGTAAGCTTCTGAGCACATTTATTCTGAAAAGTGCCATTTTCACATTCATATAGTCCAATCAAATTTGGATTTTCAGGGAGCTAAAGAATGGGATATTAGCTCAATCTTGTATGTAATACACAAAAAAGCTGATAATTTTGGTGAGGGCTATCCATTCAAAACAGTGGTGGGGGGAATACAATTCAGAGATCTGGGTATGTAGTCTTGGGTATTCAGGGTTTTTTTACCTTTGGGGGGGGGGGGGGGGTCATAAAAAATGAGTTCAGATTTGAGAGGGGGGGGGGGGGGGGAATTCTTCCGGTACACCCCCCCACCACTTTTTTTTTAAATGGCACAGCCAATGTTTCTTTCCATTGATGACGTATCATGGACAATTTGTAAAGCAAGTTGTTGTCCAGCACGTAAAATAAAACTCTCCATCAAATAAGTTTATAATTTCATAAATATCTTAGGTCTAGAAACACAGTCTAAGAGAGACCTCAAGTAAATCATGAATGGGTTAAACTCATTCAAGCCTTTAAGTGCCCTAGGAGGTCTAGTCAAAATGCAAATAGATCTACAAATTATCCAATGAGAATTCACCCATGCATGATGCTCAGATACATATGCAAATAATTTGGAAATTTACATAAATATGCAAATATTTTGACAGATCACTTGAAGGGGGTTCTGATGAATATTTCCTCTTCAATTAATTCTCAAAAGATTAGATTTAAAAAAAATTCATACCAGGGCTTGACGCTAACAGCAGTCCTATGGCCCCAGGCCAGTAAAAATTCCCAAAAATGGCTCCGGGCCAGTTAAAAAAGACTGACTGGTCCAAAGGGCCAGTAAACATTTGGGGGCATCTTTATTAACAAATTAGATAGAAATAAATGTTGTCTGTGAATTTCATGCAATGTTTTTTTCTTCTTTTTATGTTAAAGAAAAAATTGTAGGACCACTACACTCATTTGTTGACCACTATCAGGTCTCTCATAGCACATACGCTTGACCCTTATGCTACTGGTGGCTAATTTGGCCAATACAAAATGATGCAAAAACCCTGGAAAATGACTGAAACCCTGGCATATGGGTACTCATCTGAGAGTACTCAGCAAGAGCTAACCAATGAATCGAACAAGACAGGGTTTAGATGTTTTTCAAAAATCTTTGTGTCCTTGCGCTTAGGACAAAAGTAGCCTCTGCATTGGAAAGGTTAGGAGCAGCATCCACTAATAATACATGCCATGCTTTCACACCAATATACGCCATGATTTTCAAAATTTTCCCATCTGGGCCTGTGGATTAGCTTTGAAAGGTCGGAAAAGCGAAGAGTACCAAAAACACGGCGGCAGTACTCTCGTGTCGATTGGGTCTCTGATGGGCGGACAAAGTGGTGTGGTATTGATTTGGGTTAATGGTCGAGAAAGTAGGAAGTCACTCTCATCTCCGTCGTCAGGCGACTCACGCAGCATGCCACTCGCGAACATCTTACGCTCAGCCGAACGTGAGGAGGAGGGGTCGTTAAGTACACTTGTCCACACTTTAACATAGGGGCGGGTCCAAAATGTAAGGGGGTTGATCTGTATGATGGGGGAATCATTGTAAGAGAGCAGTAGATCTAGTACATTGGTTTTAAGCACATTTTAAAGAAAAATCAGAATTTTGAATTAAAGTGGGATGTTCACACTTCAACGTAGTGGCAGTTCCAAAATGTAAGGGGGTTATATTGTATGATGGGGGAATCATTGTAAGAGAGCAGTAGATCTAGTACATTGGTTTTAAGCACATTTTAAAGAAAAATCAGAATTTTGAATTAAAGTGGGATGTTCACACTTCAACGTAGTGGCAGTTCCAAAATGTAAGGGGGTTATATTGTATGATGGAGGAATCATTTTAAGAGAGAGGTATATCTACTATATTGGTTTTATACACATTTTAAAGAAAAATAAGAATTTTGAATTAAAGTGGGATGTACATTGAAGTGGGATGTACATTAAACCCCTCAAAGGGGGTTGTTCTGTATGATGGGGATTCATTTTAAGAGAGTAGTAGATCTACTACATTGGTTTTAAACACATTTTAAAGAAAAATAAGAATTTTGAATTAAAGTGGGATGTTCATTAAACCCCTCAAACCCCAGCTGTATTAGTAACTGCAATAGCATGCAGAAATATATGAAATGCTGGATTTCTTGCTAAGAATAAAAGATCTCCTTGACCAGTGTGGTCTGGACCACTCATACTTTTGCAAATAAGCGTTGAAATTAAGCATCGATTAGCAAACTATTTGAAAAAGAGTTCTGTGATTATGCAATTCTCCTTCAAATATTTCTATACATAATGCTTTTGTTAGAGAGATATCACCGACATTGTCGGGGGGTTTTGGCTGCTACAGGCATGAATTGGTTAGATGTAATTATTAACCCGTTCATGCCTGGATATATTTCTCACACCACATGGATTCTAAACATTTCAAGAAGAGATTCTGATAACTATATACCCCTTTTAAACATAATAAACAAAATATATATATATAAGGATATGTATATTTATATATGCTTGTGTGTGTGTGTGCATGTATATGTGTGCACTGCCTTCAGTGCAAACATAAATTGTATACTGATAAGCACTAGTGTTGGTATATAACAGATCTTCAATGATATAGCATTCTCCATGATATTTGGAATCATACAGAGCACTGCATGGTACTACTATATCCCCCAAATATGCCTTCTTATGGAAAATGGTAAAATTTAATATTATGGCCCTACGACTCCTGCCATTGTGAAACGCTGTGAATGATCGAATGAAATGTACACACCCTCAAAGAATGTCAAGTAGGGGGTTCCCGGCCTCAGATGCTATAACTGAATTATTAATCGAGAAATTCAATAATGTTTGTGGCTGGGAGAAGAGCTTCTAAGGATGCTGTATGGCACGAGGGACGGTCTCGACGTCTCGCGTTCCTGACAGCTCCATATCGACCTTGAGAACCTGGGACAATACGAGCATGTGATCTACTCTTAACCCATTAGATCTACTCAACAACCATCAATATATACAAATGTATATATATATATATATATATATATATATATATATATATATATATATATATATATATATATATATATATATATATATATATATATATATATACACATTATTTTAGCAAGAAATGGGCCTCTCATTTTTGAATTTACCCAATTTTGGATGAATAATCAATGCAAGTCTTCCTTCTATTTTTCAAAGTAAGTCTGCTCCAAAGAATTGAGCAGACTGGCAGAATGGAGGCAAATACTAAAAAATCATATGTAAGTGATGATGATGCAACATATCTTTTGTTATCAAAGGATGCAATAAACACCAAGAAAGCCAATGAAAGGCCACACATATCTGAAGGAGAACAATTATGGAGATGCCAAATATTTGTGTCACTTCTCTGTGACAGATGAGAATGAGCAGTATATAGGCACTTAAAAATACAAATATGGCACTTTGGTTTTGTGCAATATCAATTTTTATTGCACTCATGAAAAATAATATTGAACTTAGCGCAAGCGCAATTGATATTGCACGAAACCAAAGTGCCATATTTGTATAATATGTCATGGAATTTCGCCAATGGCCGGTCTTGAATTAATAGACTTTTAATTGCCATTAATGATTATCATACCTTAAGTGCTAGTTGCA
This sequence comes from Maea johnstoni, assembly GCA_963942565.1. NCBI lineage: Eukaryota > Metazoa > Annelida > Polychaeta > Spionida > Magelonidae > Maea > Maea johnstoni. The sequence continues at coordinate 27,149,025 of OZ012698.1, read as the reverse complement.
TTGCTTCAGTAACTGCCTATTTAGTATAAGTTTAAAGCTAGCAAATATTGTCAGAACCTCATGCCAAATCTGCTTGAAATCTTATCTCACTTTGTATAACTTATCATTGACATGAATGCTGTGAACTCTTATCTATTGTTTGGGAAAGCGAAGGTTTTTATTTTTACTAATGTCATAAAGAATACCCTTCTGGATGAACTGTATCATTTCCCCCTATGCTGACCCAGGGAGCTGTAAAATGTCGAGAGCGCATTCTTCTTACCGTAACGCAACACATTCTTTATCATCAGTTTCAACTCCAGGGCCTGTTGCCGCTCTCACGTTTTTCAAGTCTTCACCACGCCGGCTCCCTGACAGTTCGCCGATATTACGACGTTACCTATTTGTCCCTTGGAGCTTAGAGAAATGGCTGCCGTATCTGTGATCTTGGCATTCTGCTAGCACAACACTCATTTGCCTCTTCTCCAGGGGCCTTCAACTTCTAACACATGGCTTGATGTCTTGCGACTTCCATTCTACCATTCCAATACCAAACAGGGACTCCTCCGGTCTCTGTCTGACAGTGTCTCTGCTCTCTTTCACTCTCTCTATCCCCTCCCTGGTTTTCTCCTCTTTTTTCATTCTCCCCCTCCTCTATTTCTCTATCTTGTCCTTTTTAACTCTTTCATTTATCCTCTCTCTCTCTCTCTCTCTCTCTCTCTCTCTCTCTCTCTCTCTCTCTCTCTCTCTCTCTCTCTCTCTCTCTCTCTCTTATTCTCTCTCTCTCCCTCTGTTTCTCTCTCTCTCTTTGTCTCTGCATGTCTGTCAGTCTGTCTGTCTGTCTGTCTGTCTGTCTCTCAATCTCTCTCTCTCTCTCTCTCTCTCTCTCTCTCTCTCTCTCTCTCTCTCTCTCTCTCTCTCTCTCTCTCTCTCTCTCTCTCTCTCTCTCTCTCTATCTATCTATCTCTCTCTCACACTCTTATTTCAGTTACCGTCAGTACATCACAGTCTCTTAACAGTTGCCAAGAAGCTGTAACTAGTGTTTAACTCTTGATGAAGAGCCAGAAACGCTAAGACTGAGACAGCCCCAAATGTTATTACAATAGCCGATATCTGCCAAGCTCGCCACTCCTCTGTCCAATTCTGCCACATGCTCCTTTTCAGCATCCTGTCTGAGTGACGGAACCCGCAGACATCGTGAGACACATAGTCAATACTATATAGACCAGACTCATACTCCGCCATACACAAAGCCTGCTTTCACAATAGTGGCAGAGTGTGTGTAGCTATATACATGTATACATATATATATATATATATATATATATATATATATATATATATATATATATATATATATATATATATATATATATGTATATGTATATATATATATATGTGTGTGTGTGTGTGTCTATTTATGAATGTATGTATGTATGTATGTATGTATGTATGTATGTATGTATGTATGTATGTATGTATGTATGAATGTGTGGGTGTATATATATATATATATATATATATATATATATATATATATATATATATATATATATATATATATATATATATATATATATATATATATATACACACACATATATATGATGGTTAGTTGGAAAGGTTGGAAACTTTTTCCTGAGATGTGCTAGCACAATCCCCTGTGGATGTCTACCAGTTTATCTTGAGATAGGCTACCAGAAAAGTGGGAAAAGCTTTCACGCTTTTAAGGTTCTGGGGAGTCTGGATAAGTAAACAAAAAAATCAGAGTAGCTCTAAGTTTTTCCCAGGCAATCGCGGTAATGGCTCTACGCGCCTGCACTGGGAGTCTGACTAGCCTCGGGCGAGAGCCTGATCGACCAATTAGCATCATTAACAAGGGAAATTTGGTCACAGAGGTAAATAAATGATTGAAACATCCACTCTACATATGTTCTCGCAAGAGGACACAAACAAAGCAATGTTTCCTGCCACATGAGTCATTAAGTCAATAAAGTCATAATCGAGAACACTTCCTTCTTAGATTTTTTTATAAACATCTCGTTTTCTGCCATATGGTAGCTACTCTGTGACTAACCAGTTGTAAGTGGTGAGAGAAACTGAAGTACCCAAAGGAAATACACCACCTAACTCAGAGTAACTCGCAACCTTCTCATTTCAGATCATTAGGCATCACTATTATCTATTGCTATCATCCTCATAATCATTATCGTCCTTGTCCTCATGAATCGCAGTTGGAATTTCATTCATTGTCACTTTTTCTGCCATATTGTGGCTAATTTATGAGTTGCAAGTAAGTGTTGGAGGAAATCAGAGTAACCAATGGAAAACCCTGCCTAAGGCCTAGGGAAAAAAATTGTTTGTTTCCTGTAACGGTCCGAAAAAAATAGGGTTGGTAGGTAGGAAAAAAAATGTTTTGATTATTTTTTTGGTCAAAAATTTGTGTTTTATGCATGTCTTGTGATGATTTGGAGTCGGGAGGGCTGAAAAAACTTTAGGGTAGGGATTTTTTAGAATAAAAACTTGTTAGGGTAGGGTTACAGGAAACAAACAACTTTTTTTTAGGCCTAACCCCAAGTCACTGTTTGTCGTCACACTCTGTCATATTGTGGCTAGCCAATTGTAAGTATAGACAAAGAAACATGAGTACCTGGCAGAAACCACCACCTAACCTCAAGTCACTGGCAACTTTCTCATATACCCCAGCCAGGATTCACACCCTGACAGTGGTGAGAGACAGCCAGCAGTCAGTGCAATAATAATAGTATTGTAATATGATATGATAATAATAATAATATAATAATAATAACAATATTGTCATTTGATATTGCGCCCTTTCCATATAAACATGCTCAAAGGCGCAATGCCCTGCCATGTGACATACCAAAAATGGATTTCTAATGGAGTCCAACCTTCTAGCACCTAATGCCAAGTAGGTCTCTCAGACTGGCAAGACAGTCTTATCTTGATATGAATTTGACCGTAACTCAAGTGTTACATATACATGTGTAAGGTTCTCTAGGTCAGTGATGCACACAGTTATGTGGGGTGTCAATTTGGTAAGGTCAACTAACATAGTAGAGATAGTACTCGATACTACACCAAATATCCATATCAAAAGGGAAAAAATATTGTATCGAAAAAGGTACGTATTGTAGCGTATCGTTAAGATTTAAAATATCTATAAACTGACTTATTTTCTACCCGGATGTCTCCATGCAAAGACTGTTTGCTATTTATTAGCGAAATTTATGAAGCTGACAATAAAGCACCAATTTACTACAATATGTAGATATTGAGAGAATACAAGCAGTCAGTGGCAATGTCTTAGACCACATGGCTATGAGGGCTGGACCCCCTCTCAGTCAAAACGACAATGTTAACCCTTATGCTGCTGGTGGATAATTTGGCCAATACAAAATGATGCAAACACCTGGAAAAAATGAACTTATCCCTGGCATATGGGTACTCATCTGAGAGTACTCAGTGAGAGCTATCCACTGAATACCAACATGACAGGGTCTAGATGATTTTCAAAGAAATATGTGTCCTTGTCCTAAGCACGAAAGTAGTCTCAGCATCGAAGGGTTAATAGCTTGAAATCTTAAAAAATAAAATTGACAGTAGTTGTAGTGTGATTGCACTTTATAATCCAATGCACCCATTGGCCTTAATTTGTTAATTTACAACTGAGAGCGAGAGCATCAATTCAATAGGCATGGCCTGCACTCGTAACCGCACACAGGACATTTCACATTGCCAAGCACCGTTCTTATCAGTCAAACCCCAGGGACTGGCGAATAAATTCCTGCTAATGTCGCTCTTTATGTCTGGGCTAGGTGCCATCTTGATCAAAACTTGCCCTTCTCCAATTTTCCACTCGAGTTCCTTCGGCAGCCACAGCACAGCTGAGCATCCGCCCTTAACCTATTCATGCCTGGAGATCTACATGACCAGTGTCATCTGGACCTGTCATACTTTTGAAAATAACTTAGGAATGAGGCTAAAATTCACAAAATATTTGAAGGGGACTTGTAGATAGAGTTCTAATGAACAACTCCCCTTCAAATATTTTCTAGATATTGCTTTTGTTAAAGAGATATATCCAAAATTGTCAGGCAGTTTTGGCTGCTACAGGCATGAACGGGTTAAGATATCCACTTTGTTGTTAGATCATATGATAGGTGCCTGCCATTAACCAACTCATACCTGTAAGGGCCCAAGACAACTTGCCTATTTTGGTGATATCTATCAAACAAAAGCAATCTTTCAGGAAATCTTTGGAGGAAAAATGTTTATTAAAATCCAGCACACAAATCTCCTTTAAATATTTTGTGAATTTGTAATTAATTCTAAAGTTATTATTGAAAGTATCAAAGCTCCAGTCAACACTTCTCACAATTATCTCCAGGCATCTGCATTTAACCTAGTTTAAATGCCTGATTTCTTCTCTTAGTAAAGTATCCTCTGGATTTACAATACTTTTGAAAATTACTTTGAAATAAATCATGTGATCATATGATATTTGAAGAAGAGTCATAACCTTTGTTTTGCTTAACATTTCATCAAATATTTTCCAAAATTGGCTATTATCACATAAAAGCCTATTTATTTAATAAATGAATATGTAAGGATTTAAGCAAAGAACCTGCAACTGTCTTTGCTTAAACTTTTCTCTATCAAATATTTTCCACAATTACCTATTATCAAATAAAAGCCAATTTATTTAATAAATGAATACATAAGGGTATAAGCAAAGGACCTGCAGCTGTTTTTTTCCTGGTTAATGCATTATGGGTAGAACTTGCGCTAAATCACTTTGAGTGCAGCGGCACGAACATTCCCTGCTGAAAGCCATCAGATGCGCTGCTCAAAGATCAAGTCGGCATCAAAACATTTTTGTTCGCATTAGAGCACGCTTACCGCTGACATCCACTCTGGCCTGCTGGTGCCCGCGCGCAGCTGAATCAATACCGAATAAAAAGGCAACAAAAATCAATGGCAACAGGTTCGGTACGACGCCGCCCGCGCGCGCCTGAGAGAAAGTGCTCAGTGCTTAATTAGCCAAGTGCTTTTCACAACTTCTCGACAAGCCCGGCAAGGTTTACAGGGTGCGGGGGCGCAAAAAACATGGAGGCTCATTAACCCATTAATCAGGAATTGTCGCTGGATCTTTGATACTTTTGATCGTAACTTTAAAAGTAAGATTGATCTTGTAAAGTATTTGTTGGAGATTTGTTGGTAATCTTCTAATGAACATTTCTCTTCAAGCAAGGTTTATATGGAGGCTCATTAACCCATTATTGCTAGTAAGGTGATCGAGAAATTGTCGTCTTGATTTGTAATACTTTTGATCATAACTTGAAAAGTAAGAATTATCTTACAAAATATTTGAAGGAGATTTGTTTGAAATTTTCTAATGAACATTTCTCCTCCAGCAAGGTTTACAGGGTGCAGGAATCCCAAAACCATACAGGCCCATTAACCCATTAATGCTAGAAAGTTGGTCAAGAAATTGTCGTCTGGATCTTTGTTACTTTTGATCTTTACTTTTAAAGTAAGAATGATCTTACAAAATATTTGATGGAGATTTGTTGGTAATGTTCTAATGAAAATTTCTCCTCCAAATATTTTCCTATCTACACTCTCAATGGCAAGATTTCATCAAATTTGTCAGACTCTTTAGGCTGCTGTTAGCATTAATGGGTTAACCCATTCAATCTTAAAACTTAGGACTTACCGTATTCTTCCGATTAAGCGCACGATGTGGATAGAAGTTGGGAAATTTTTCTGAAGTAGGGGTATTGATGATCTTCCGTTTAACCGCACACCTCAATGATTGCCGATCAGAGAGCATTGGTTGTTATTGCGCCCTTGCGCTCTCGCTGTTCAGTTAGCTCAGACGTTTGCAGCTACAATCGCGCATGTGAGATTGTTGATTAGTCAATAGTATGACCATGCAGCGAATCATTACAGGAAATGTGCACACTGCCTACCGTCGCCTAGACTACACTTGTGTAGTCTAGCCGGCGCCAGCACACTGGGACTCTGCCGTGCTTCCTGTGTAGTCGCACCCCTCTATAGGCTCCCCAGAGAACGCTACCCACCTGGCAGGCACTGGCCATGCAGGTCCTTATCTATATGGGGCAAATGCGGCCAGCTAGTAGCAGTGTAGGAGGAAGTGTTGACGCAAGATTAAACAGTCATACAGATTTCCACTTGCACCAGAATATTAAGTATAAAAGCGGTTTTAATGGAAATGACTACAAAAAAGTGGTATATTTTGGTTAGGAAGTATATGATACTCCGGCGTGCAGCTTAATATAGGAGTTTTAGCGTGCTCTTGAGGGTTGAAAGTTGTAACTAGTGACTTTAAAAAGTTCTATGTGACCATTTCCTGTCATGATATGAACAGTGAGAGCGCTGGTTTGCAGACACGGCAAGAGGAAAGGTAATGTAATTTTGCTTTTCTTACTTCTTCTGGGGGGAAGTTTTTCGTGACATTTGCGCTGTTCATTCACTCTATAACCGTTAAAAATAGGCCCTGTGCGCTTATTTGGGCATGTGCGCTTAATCGGAAGAATACGGTACTCCAAGTATTGTTGTCACACTTTTGAGGATAACTTGGAAATCCAGGATGTATTTTACAAATATTTGTTGGAGAGTTGTGTTCATTTTCCCTTCTACTATTTTCCTTGATCTGATTTTGCTTTCAATATTTTATCTATATTTGCAAGACAGTTTTTGTTCACTGCCCTCACTCATTGGTTTACCAATTGCGTCAGATATTTTGGAATTGTAATCTGTTTTTTACATCACCTTTTCTACAATATTTTGACTAAGTCAGAGCCAATGAATTGGATATGTTTTCTGACTAATTTCAGAGGCAATTCCCCCAGACTCTAAGCTAGAGCCAGCAAAAGATTTGATAACACAAAATTTGGTTGATGGTTTGTGATGTTCTAGACCTCTAGCTTGCCCTTGCATGCAGCACCAGTCTTACCATAAAAAAAATATTGAAAAGTTTTTTTATTGTCTTGTTGTCCAGCCAGGCCTTAGGGATACATAGTAAAAATATCCTGTCATATCAAACAATGTTTGTCTACACGCAAGTAGACCATATGATATATATAAATTTATCAAAAAGTTGTCCCTACGAGCGAAGAGAAAATTTCATATGATATTAACACTCTTTAATGTAGTGCTTGATCATAAGATACAGGGCTCCCTCATCAGGTCTTCTAGATAAAAATGATATCAACTTATCATTAAGTTTCCCATTGCTTTTACTGCTCCATTTTGATTGTAATCAATGCAGACATTCATGGATGGTTAACATGAAGGAATGTCTACCCCATCTAGATAATAAATTGGATGATAATCAATGAACAAAACAGCTTTACAATCTATGAGGTTAAAAGCTTTTGGACAGCTACAATCCTGCAGCTGCAACTTTTTTGCAGGATAATTTGAGGGTCCGACAATAAGGCTCTTTTAGAGACATTTGCTGCTAATAATAACATTGATTTGGGCCCCTAGACTTTGAATGTGCGAAACATGGGTGATCATGAGGCATTTTGATTATAACCCATTACTACATAATGGTTCCTCTAGAAATTGCTGTCTGCCTCTATGATACATTTGACAATAACTTTGATGTTGGGATTGATCTTTAAAGAATATTTGATGGAGAGTTGTTGGAAATGTTCTGAATAACATTTCTTCATCAAATATTTTCTCATAAATACTTTGTCCGCCAGATTTTATCAAAATTATCACACTGCTTTTGGGCACTGTGAGTACTAATGGGTGAATTGAAAAAGGTGTTCCTAACATTTTTATTGTTTTATCCATATTGTATGATAAAATACAACCTGTTTTCAATGATATTTAAAGAAAAAGGATGACCTAAATTGCTAAATCAGTAAATGGAAAGAATTAAAACTTCACTCAGTTGCTACTATAAACTTGGCTTCATATGCTCATTTGTTTATAAAACAGGACTTAGCCTGCCTGTCTTTTGGACAGGTAGTTTCCTAAAAACCTCCTGTTTGGACAGGCAAAAATTTCTATGAATATTATTCAATTTTGACTTTCGAGGTGTAATACACAAATATTTTCCTAACAAACCATTGTCTGTACATAGCTGAAGTGTAAATTGCCCTCAATGACACACTAGGCTAATAGTTGTAGTTGGTATAAGGATTTGAAGTAGATAAGTAGCTAAATCTGGACGGGCAGAAATTTTGAAATTGCTGTTTTGGACAGGCATATTTGAAATCCTGGCTAAGACCCTGCTCTAAAAAGGAAAAAAGGTTGACCCATCTAATTGGCAATATGAACATGGTTTTGTAATCCTGTTACCTTTAGGAGGCATATCATAAAAGTAACTTGTAATGAAGTAAAGAGGGTCAGGAAACCAGAGGGAATTCTTACCATAGCACCTGTGACAATCTATTTAATGCTGCCCAGTCTGCCAATACATTTACCATAAATTCTCAATAATTTAGGACACTTTTTAATAATTACAATTTTCATGGGTTGAGGGTGGCCCATGCTTTATGAAAATACATTGCTGTGGTATCAGCAACATTTAAAGCTAGGTCCATATTTTGTGAAATGGTAACTGGCGATAGATTGAGGGAGGCCCAGATTTCCCTTTAGATATTTTGCAAAATAATTATTGGCCCAAATTCCAAGGATGGTCTTAATTTCCAATAATTTACGGTAGTGCAGTTATTAAAGGTCAGCACTGTAGGTTCCTTTGTTAACCTGTGGGAATTCTCATTGTAGCTCCGGTGACGATCTTTTTACTGGTGGCCATTAAACCAGTGCATTTAATGCAGATATTAAAGGTTGGCACTGTAGGGTCCTTTGCTAACCTTGCTGTGGGCATTCTCTCGGTAGCACCTGAGACAATGACCCTTACTTCATCTTGGCGATCCATTTATCCTTCACATGGTCATTCAACTGGAGTTTAATGGCTTAATGTCCACTTAACTTCCTCAAAATCTAATTCTTCTGGAGACTATGAGAAATTGGAAGATGCAACGGCTGCGCCAGGCTTATTAATGGGATGTCTGACAGGTGATTGTGTGGGAACAAGCTTAAGAAATTGCTACACTCTCCAGTAATATATTCATCATTTAAGCCACATCAGAAAAGACCTGACCAGGATCAACGCTATTAGGCATCTTGACCTTCAAACAACCTCAGTCTGCACTTTGTATATTGATAAACTTTTACACACTCTTGGATATAGGGGATGGATACCTCTAAGAACGAAACGGTAAAGTACCGATGAAATGGTACAGTAATTTATAGGTACTGTTAACGGTAATTTTTTGCATGATTACCTTATAAATTTTGTTGTGAATTGCCATGTTTAGGATACTGGACAATCCCTAATAAATGATTACTCCACATTGGTTAGTATCATCAGAGATTTTGATCAATAAACGTCTCTGGTATCATTAAGAGTACCTTTAAGGAATGAAACAGTATGATATAGTACTTTCTGAAATGATGACAGTACCAGTACCTCTCAGCGGTATTGATCCCTACTTGGATGTCATAATACCAGGGACTGCAATTAGCAAAATCCTTAAAGACTCATGAGCACATGGCGGAATGACGATAATGCATTTGTAGGTTACTTTGTATATTTGTTAAGTTTTACATATCCTTGGATGTCATATTACCAGGGACTGTAAAGTACAAGTCTCATAGACTCATGAGCACATGGCAGTATGTTGATAATGCATTTGTAGGTTACTCTGTTTATTTGTAGATTTTAGATACTCTTGAATGTAATATTACCAGGGACTGCAAAGTCTCAAACAGTTATGAATGATATAGATAGCAAAGTTTTATCTTATATCCCATAAACTTTCATTCAATTTTATACAATGGAATGTAAATATTATGCTTAAATGTACCAGGTATGGTGGAGGCCCATTCTAAAGGGAATCAATGGTCTTCAAAGATAGATTGTGTTTGGCACATCAATTCAAAAACTCCTGACATAAAACATAAAGTGTTCAAAGAAGCCTAAATAACAGTAGAATGTACCAAATATGATCATATATGTGCAATAATGCCCAAAATGGCAAAGCATTTATCAATACCAATACAGAGACATGGTAAGAAAAATGAAAAATTTCAAATCATTATAATTATCATAATACCATATTAATTTCAATATTGCTTTCTTTTTGTAGAATAAATTGCTCAATTAAGGAACAGATTCAAAAGCATTAAGAATCCGATCAATCCCAGTCTGACAGACCTTTCCTCACATATCATTAAATATGCATAGACTCTGCAAGTTAGCAAAGAGCTTTTAATAGCAGAATTGATAAGATGAGTGAAATCTAAAGAAACAAACAGATAAAACATTATCTAGGCCTCTTTTTGGTGAACTATAACCTTTTTTGTTGTCAATATTTTCTGTTCTACACACAAAAAAGGCTGTCTAAATATGGCAGATAAAAAGAGAGAGATTAAGAAAACAATAAAACACAAGATAACCCAATTTTTGGTGAACACAAAGGCTAGTGACCTACCTACCTACCTAACTACCTACAAAAAAAGATATATAAATTTGGCAAAGGGCTATTATGAATTCTTGGAATATGCACAGCCCTAGGAATCTTGGCCATAATAATCATTTTGCAAAATATTTATCAGAAAAGCAGAATTGTTTTAAATGAGCGGAATTTAAGAAAAAAAATCATAATGTAAATCATAATTTTTGACAGTTATATTTTCCTCCACAATAAAACTACCTGTATTCAACCCACATAAACGGCTACTCATGTCCTACACCGGACGACCTCACGGCTCTAAATCAATACGAAACTGCAGGCCATTTTAACACTCCCTACAGCAGTCTGTTTTGCCACATTCCTGTCTTACGGGTCAACGGCAGGCCTCTACGCAATAGTGATAAATGACCGTTCGTGTCGGTTTAGCCTTCTCTATCCTCTCGCAGCTGAAGCGAAAAAGGTCGCAATGATTTTTTTACGGATAGTCCTTGTTGAGCCCATAATGGAATATCGGGGGTTTGTTGACGGCATATTTGGAGGTCGGTCGTGTTTGTGTCATGAGTCATTATTGACAGGGCTTTGATCTCAAGGCTGACTAAGGTTAAAAAATAATGTCCACAGAGCATGGCATTGACAGCTGTCAAGTCAAGTCGAGCTGGAAAATGTGGTTTCGAGTCTCCCCTGGATCCTACCTCATAGGCGGGTTGGCATGGTTGCTTTACAAATGTTTTGCAGTTAAACGGGCTGTCTATGATACCTTTGCAACTGAAAGATCTCTCGGAACTGTTAGAAAGGGGCAGGGCTACCTTATATATACGGGTTGGCCTGGTTGCTCTACAAATGTTTTGCAGTTTAACAGGCTGTCTGTGATACCTTTGCAACTGAAAGATCTCTCGGAACTGTTTGAAATGGGCAGGGCTACCTCATGAACGGGTTGGCTCTACAAATGTTTTGCACTTTAACGGGCTGTCTATGATACCTCTGCAACTGAAAGATCTCTCGGAACTGTTTGAAATGGGCAGGGCTACCTCATAGGCGGGTTGGCCTGGTTGCTCTACAAATGTTTTGCAGTTTAACGGGCTGTCTATGATACCTCTGCAACTGAAAGATCTCTCGGAACTGTTTGAAATGGGCAGGGCTACCTCATAAACGGGTCGGCCCGGTTGCTCTACAAATGTTTTGCAGTTTAACGGGCTGTCTATGATACCTCTGCAACTGAAAGATCTCTCGGAACTGTTTGAAATGGGCAGGGCTACCTCATAAACGGGTTGGCCCGGTTGCTCTGCAAATGTTTTGCAGTCTAATGGGCTGTCTATGATACCTTTGCAACTGAAAGATCTCTCGGAACTGTTTGAAATGGGCAGGGCTACCTTATAAACGGGTTGGCCCGGTTGTTTGCAAATGTTTTGCAGTCTAATGGGCTGTCTATGATACCTTTGCAACTGAAAGATCTCTCGGAACTGTTTGAAATGGGCAGGGCTACCTTATAAACGGGTTGGCCCGGTTGCTCTGCAAATGTTTTGCAGTCTAATGGGCTGTCTATGATACCTTTGCAACTGAAAGATCTCTCTGAACTGTTTGAAATGGGCAGGGCTACCTTATAAACGGGTTGGCCCGGTTGCTCTGCAAATGTTTTGCAGTCTAATGGGCTGTCTATGATACCTTTGCAACTGAAAGATCTCTCGGAACTGTTTGAAATGGGCAGGGCTACCTTATAAACGGGTTGGCCCGGTTGCTCTGCAAATGTTTTGCAGTCTAACGGGCTGTCTATGAAACCTTTGCAACTGGAAAATCTCTCGGAACTGTTTGAAATGGGCAGGGCTACCTAAGAAATGGTTGGCCTGGTTGGTCCACAAATGTTTTGCAGTTTAACAGACTGTCTATGATACCTTTGCAACTGTTTGAGAAGGGAAGGGAATCTTGACTCTCGGTTCTCAGTTTCTATCTTGTCCCAATATAACCTAAACTGTTGAAAGAGACAGCTCATAATCCTGTATTATCCATCTAATGCTAAATTGTAAATAGCAGGTAGCTTGCATTGGGCAAAATTGCAGTAGCATACGAGGGACTTCTGTTGTGCCAGAAGTCATTGCTAACTTTATCACTGGCCTGGATGTTAACCCATGTGAAGTTAGTCTCAGTAGAACCTGTTAAATTGGGCACCTGGGTACATTTAGCACTTTTTCATGCCTGCAACTGGCTGCACATTAGAAAAACACAGGAACACAATCTCTGTACATAGAGCACCTGCTTACATGAAGCACTTTTTCATTCCCTTAAGCAGCTGGCACCATTAATTATCTTGAGTCATCTTAGGCATTTCCACTGACTGTCGGCTGTCTCTCACCATTGCCTAGGTTCAAATCTGACTTGAGGCTGGTGAAGAAGTTCAGGATCCATGGTGCCATGCAGGTTCAGGATCCATAGTGACCTATAGGTTCAGGATCCATGGTGCCCAGCAGGTTTAGGATCCATAGTGCCCTACAGGTTCAGGATTCCATGGTGCCCTGCAGGTTCAGGATCCATGGTGCCCTGCAGGTTCAGGATCCATAGTGCCCTACAGGTTCAGGATCCATGGTGCCCTGCAGGTTCAGGATCCATGGTGCCCTGCAGGTTCAGGATCCATAGTGCCCTACAGGTTCAGGATCCATGGTGCCCTACAGGTTCAGGATCCATGGTGCCCTGCAGGTTCAGGATCCATGGTGCCCTGCAGGTTCAGGATCCATAGTGCCCTACAGGTTCAGGATCCATGGTGCCCTGCAGGTTCAGGATCCATGGTGCCCTGCAGGTTCAGGATCCATAGTGCCCTACAGGTTCAGGATTCCATGGTGCCCTGCAGGTTCAGGATCCATGGTCCCTTCAGGTCCAGGATCCATGGTGCCCTGCAAGTACGGTACTCAGGTTCAGGATCCATGGTGCCCTGCAGGTCCAGGATTCCAAGGTGCCCTGCAAGTACGGCACTCAAGTTCAGGATCCATGGTGCTCTGAATATTCAAGATCTACGTTGCCCTGCAGTTTCATGATCCATGGTGCCCTACAGATTCAGAATCCATGATGCCCAAAGATTCCGCATCCATGGTGCCCTGAGGATTCAGGATCTATGGTGCCCTGCTGGTTCAGGATTCCATGGTGCCCTGCAGATTCAGGAATCCACTGCATACAGCAATTTGTGATTCTGCTTTGCAGGTCAGGATGCCCTTGTGAGGATACTCTCCACACCTCATGGAAGAGTAGTCGCCCAAGATAGCCAGCAGAGAGTGTGAGGGGAATAATAATTGGTGAACCTACTTGTGCAATTTGAACATAGATCACCCCCTTAACTGCAGGTGCCTTGAGGAAAAGCAGCCTGTACACTCCATACCATCATTTACTCTCCAGCCCCGCTCTTTGCTACCCTTCCTTTAAAGCCTAGTGAAAGATTTCAGGGAAGGAGTTTTGTTTCTAAGATAATTTCATTTTAGTAAACAAAAGTCATTACTGAGGGCATTATACAAGGCCAAACATATCTGTGTTGACACGTAGGGCCAATTTCATTAAGGTGAGATAAACCCACCCAACATAGACTAGGTGTCAACTCTGATACCTGGTTCGGCTGTTACCTGGTTTAGAAGTTAAACCAGCCTAACTTTAGTCCAATTTCATCAAATGAGTTAGTACCAGGTAACAACCAAACCTAGTCTCAACTATCTAGGCCTTGGTTTTCGCTCTATTCTGGGCATTGGCAAGGGCTTGTGGTCAGTACAACAAAGGCTATGAGTAGAGGACCCCATGTTGAGAGAATAGAACCCTTCACTCCCTCAACAAAGCCTATTGAATCTATAGTGGATGTCCAGTGTAGGGTATCATTTCTTTGGAATGAAAAATACTTGTATTAAGTATTGTATGCAATTATGATGTAAAATGCTAATCAAAAGTATTGAATATAAAATAAAGTTGATACATGCAATATTTACCATTGTCAATTTTAATTGATTTGATATTTATTCTGACTTATGTGTCAGATGCTTCGAATTCTGCACTCTGCAATTCAAGACATGTATCAGCACCACTCAAACTATCTATGAATATCAAAATGTAAGTGTAGAAGCAAGATATCTTTAAAATGCAAATGCCAGTGGTTTATTTTACTACTAAGACAATTAAGTTTCTTAGTTTGCTCCCAAAACTGTGTTATTATTTTTCTTTTTATTTGAGAGATCTTTCAAAGAGAGAGGTACCTGACATTTTTGTTGACAAATCTATGACAAAAAGCATGTTTTGGGAAACGAAACAAAAGCCATCTGTACAAATTTATTAGCATTAAGGTGTGTTATATGCGTCTGCATCACATTTACAAGCATGATTTTTTTTTCTGAAAAAAAAGTGTTTTAGTTATGATTGTACCAGAATAATTATGAAATGGCTATGTATATGCTAAGTCCAGTTTAAATACTCAAAAATAGCCTTTATATCAGCCATATAAATATTTAGACCAGGCCCTACACGGATATAAACCACCCCTCCCCTGGTCTAAAGTTAGTCCCATATTTGTGACCTGGTTCAATTTTAGACCCGGTACTAAGTGCTTAATGAAATTGGCCTAACTTTGAGACCTGGTCTATCTTCAAGTTGTGACCTGGTTTAACTTTAAACCAGGTATCAAGTGGCTTAATGAAATTGGCCCATTATGTCATATGTCATTAGGCCTAAAAAAAGTTGTTTGTTTCCTGTAACCCTACCCTAACAAGTTTATACTCAGAAAAATCCCTACCCTAAAGTGTTTTCTGCCCTTCCAACTCCAAATCATCGAAAAACATGCATAAAACACACATTTTTGACCAAAAAAATAATGCCAAAAAAATATTTTTACCGACCTACCTACCCTATTTTTTTCCGAACCGTTATAGGAAACAAATAAAAAAAATTCTAGGCCTTAGCAGCTACCTTACTTCTAAAGACATATAGGTACAAAACAGCCTGAGATAAGCTATTAATAGACTAAAATAGCCGCCCTCAGTACCTACATTGCTCATGTGTGTTGGGGATGTGTTTAAACAGCAATAATACTTGTTGTATAAGGTTGGCAGTAGTAGCGCCGTGGATTCAAGTAGAGAATACTATAAGAAACTATTTGGGCCTGTTTTATTCATGGTGTTATTGTCCTTTAAGCATTTACTAAGCAAAGCTATGTACAGAAAAAGTGTTAATATGTTGCAACCCCCTATGTATCCACAACTGTTTGGGTGACAGGTGTCTTTACTACTAAGCCAGGGCAGATCCCCCACAGGCATGTTTCCTTAGCAATTATTCATGAAGCCAACCTGTAGCAAGATGACCTCTGGCGACCCCCGGCACATGCTCTACCCATCCAGAGAGCAGGTGCCTCGGCAGATACGCTTATTCCTTCACAACCACAGAGAAATTAACTATCTCACTACCAGTGCCTCGGCAGATACGCTTATTCCTTCACAAAACCACAGAGAAATTAACTCTTTCACTACCAGGGCCTCGGCAGATACGCTTATTCCTTCACAACCACAGAGATCCTAACTCTTTCACTACCAATGCCTCGGCAGATACGCTTATTCCTTCACAACCACAGAGATCCTAACTCTTTCACTACCAGTGCCTCGGCAGATACGCTTATTCCTTCACAACCACAGAGATCCTAACTCTTTCACTACCAGTGCCTCGGCAGATACGCTTATTCCTTCACAACCACAGAGAAATTAACTCTCTCGTTACCAATGCCTCATCAGATATACGCTTATTCCTTTAAAACCACAGAGAAATTAGCTCTTTCACTACCAATGCCTTGGCAGATACGCTTATTCCTTCACAACCACAGAGATCCTAACTCTTTCACTACCAATACCTCGGCAGATACGCTTATTCCTTAACAACCATAGAGATCCTAACTATTTCACTACCAATGCCTCGGCAGATACGCTTACTCCTTCAAAACCAGAGAGATCCTAACTCTTTCACTACCAGTGCCTCAGCAGATAGGCTTATTCCTTCACAACCACAGAGATCCTAACTCTTTCACTACTAGTGCCTCGGCAGATACGCTTATTCCTTAACAAAACTACAGAGAAATTAACTCTTTCACTACTAGTGCCTAGGCAGATACGCTTATTCCTTCACAACCATAGAGATCCTAACTATTTCACTACCAATGCCTCGGCAGATACGCTTATTCCTTCACAACCACAGAGATCCTAACTATTTAACTACCAGTGCCTCGGCAGATACGCTTATTCCTTCACAACCACAGAGATCCTAACTATTTCACTACCAATGCCTCGGCAGATACGCTTATTCCTTCACAACCACAGAGATCTTAACTCTCTCACTACCAATGCCTCGACAGATACGCTTATTCCTTCACAACCATAGAGATCCTAACTATTTCACTACCAATGCCTCGGCAGATACGCTTATTCCTTCACAACCACAGAGATCCTAACTATTTAACTACCAGTGCCTCGGCAGATACGCTTATTCCTTCACAACCATAGAGATCCTAACTATTTCACTTCCAATGCCTCATCAGATATGCTTATTCCTTCACAGCCACAGAGAAATTAACTCTTTCACTACCAGTGCCTCGGCAGATACGCTTATTCCTTAACAAAACCACAGAGAAATTAACTCTTTCACTACCGGTACCATATTAGGATATTCTATTTAAAAAAGTGGTGGGGGCCGGAGGAAATTTTGCCCCACTCCCCCCTTACTGTGAAAATATATCACAAATTTATATATTTGCACACGCTGTTTGACAGTGTAAGACATACTTGTGAAAATGATTAACACATTTGCTCAGTATGTGCGCAGTATGTTTAGAGATACGAACGTTTTGAACGTTTGTGTCTCCTACAAACTAACACAATGTATCTCAATGTAGATATAAATAAAAGAAAAACAGCAACAAAATGAATACAATTTAAAATGAAATGAGTTGTAATATGTGTGAAGCACTAAATCAAATGAAGTAAATTAATGAATATATCAAATTAAGTAATACATGTATTCAAATAAAATAGAAATAGAATGAATGAAATTTGAATAAGAATAAGGGAATAAAGTGAATAGAAATACAAAAAAAACAATGAATAGAATAAAAAGCACATGTGGTATCGTGTTTGGTAGCGTGACCATCGTATCATAAGCAAACATATCGTCCCACCATTACTGATTAAGAAATAAGTAGGGCTGTCATTGATAACGTATCGATGAATTGAAAAAAAAACCTTATCAATTATCGATATCAAAGAAGGCACAACATATCGATTCATATCCAAATTAGGTAAATAAATTATTTTTCAGGAAAACACAGCTTGAACAACACATAAACTCCCCACCACAAGTGTGTGCGTCCATTCCATTTATCCTTGAATTCACACAGATGAATGTGTATGTGTTAGGGCTGTGATCAATATAGGTCAAGAAATCACCCCACACACGAACTACAACCATTCCTCATAAGCACATTGCTGGTTTTCATTCATTTTGAATTCGATTCGCTGAATCGAATCGAAGTAGCGTATCGGTAATAATTTTGTCGATTATCGAATCGATAAATATTTTTTATCAATGACAGCCCTAGAAATAAGGAATGATTTTACTTAATATTTCAAGCAGAGTTGATGGCTATGTTCTGCTAAACATATTTTTCAAATATTTTCCGCGCTATGTTTTAGTTACAAAGAGTTCTCCAAAATTGTCTGACTGCTTTTGGCTGCTTCAAGCATTAATCGGTTACATAGGTATTTTCTTACTCAATGAGAACTCGGCAGGAACTTTCAATTAGGTTATACTCTATTGAAATATGTTGTTGTTTTTGAGTTACTTTCCTGCATCTGCTCCAGATATTAACGAGTGCTGAGTGAATTCTTGCTAGTAACTGTAGTTAATCTATTCATGCTTGGAGATTTCTTCAAAGTGTGTCGTCTGGACCTTTCATACTTTTAAAGATAACTTTGGAATAAAGCATATATTTGAAAATTATTTGAAAGAGAGTTGTAGATTGAGTACTGATGAACAACTCTCCATAAAATATTTGCTAAATATTGCTTTTGTTAGAGAGATACCACCAAAATAGTCAGACGGTGAGGCTGAAACAGGCTTAATTGGATTCAAGTTCTTGAACAAGTGAACGCATATTTCTTGACTAAAAAAATCTTATATGTTATATGAATAGTGTTGGAAGCATGAGATAGCGATTAGATAAGC